>CM069874.1:54830668-55471210 GCA_036172665.1 Prosopocoilus inquinatus
AACTTTTTATTTACGTTTAGAAGAACTCGGTCAAGGTCTTATTGTATACAAATATGAATCCGACTTGCGGACATCGGCATGTTTATTTGTATTTATTTTCAACATGCGATAAGTAAGAACGTTTGTTTACGCACCTCTTTGTAACAAATAATAACAATTATGTTAAAAAGGAATACTTAATCTTCGTTAGATTTTTGCTGAAGTAATTGAACATCTTCGTACGCAAGTTTTGTAACTGCGTTGAAAATGCGTGAAATTATTTTTTAATTATTATCGCACTAATAGCTGCAGAATAAGTATTGTAAGAGAAGAAACTATTCCTGTTGTAAAAACGGAAAGCAAGAATTGGAGTATGAGTACGATGAAAAATTTAAATAAATTAGATTGCCTGTACACACAATAATCTATGAATTCAAAATAAGTGATTGAATAACTTCACTAGCTCTCTGTCGAACTGTTTTATTAATTGTTTACATTCCAACACAAAACACATGTTTTTATAAGGATAATATTGAACCTGAATTTCTGCGGCGACTTAAACCAATAAAGACATAAAAGCTCTCGCCTAGTGCAGACGTTTGTTTCGTCGTTTATTCGAAGTTTCAATAAAGAAACAAATTTATTTTTTCTTTTCTTTTCTTTTTTTTTTCTTTAGTAATCAACATTGTAAGTTGATTATTGGCAATTTACAAATTAATATGATGTAAGAATTTCCACTTGTTCGATCGTCTTTAGATAGAATTTTTAAATTTAAAGTATAGATTAGCACAAAACTAATCATCAATTAATGCAAACGCATAAAATATTTTAAATTATTAAGAACTTACCTAGTTACAAAATTTATCCGCTTTTGAAATTAACAAAAAAACAGGATACTTGACCTGCCTTAAGTACAATACCTGTGCATTAGGTCATGGACTTCGTTTTTATGACTTTTGATGGCCTCGAACGTCGGGGAATATTTGAAAGCCAAGCTCCGCCTGAACATTTAAGCTGCATTCAGCGACCCTCAAGAAATTTCTATGAAAAAGTAAAATAATTTTTATCTGCGTTATTATTGCTATCTGACCAATAGTTGCATAACAAATTTTGCTTCTTTTCTTGATCACTATTTGTGGTTTCAATTAAAGACAGGTTTAGAGACACGCTGTATGGTCATGACTTTTGTATTTGTAAGTTTTAGATCGGTATACTAAAAAGCTTACTAATAGAAAGAAAATCAATGTTAAAGCTTGGTTAACATTCAGACTGTTCGTGTGGGTTACACGCAAACAATGACATTTATCCCTGTGTGCTTCATTAAATTGCATTGTGGTCGTTTGGACTATTTGTTTACGTGTCATCACATCGTACTTTGCGTGCATTATTTTCAGATCAATAATAATTTATCCAAAAAAATCATCCATTTAGTTTTAGCTGATTTTCAAACGGGTTTTCATAGATACTGATGTTTACTTGTACTGTATGATAGGCAATGGTACATATTGCTATATATTGCTACCGATTTTCTAGACCTACCTGATTGACTCTGTATGTGCAGCGAACGCAGAGAGAAATTCGTCGATGTCAAAAGCTACTTGGGATTATGCCCAGCTCAGTGAACATGGGTTGGGTTAGAATATGATTGTCGGTAGCTCGAGTATTGACCGAAGCCATGCAGGTGCTGAATGGGGGGCTCCCCTGGAATCTGGAAGTGGTGAGAAGAGGATTATTGTGGAGAGCGAGAAAGGGTGCGAAATTGGGCAGTGTGAGTGAAGGTCTGATCAGTGAGAATGAAGTGAATCCGCTGGGTCCTGTTGAGTGCAAAAAGTTGTTGAATGAAAGTTTGTACGAAAGGTGGCAACACAGGTGGGATGAGAGTAAGAAAGGAAGAGTGACGTATGGGTTTTTGAAAGACGTGTGCATTGCTGAGAAGAATGAATGGTTTGACCCTGGGTTGCCAATGGGATACCTGTTGGACATGGAAGTTTGAATGCGTTTTTGTATGAGAGATGCTTGAGTGAGACTGAACTTTGTGTATGTGGTGAGCGCGAGGATTGGAAGCATGTTCTGGCTGCATGTTGGATGTATGATGATCTTAGGAACTTGGATGAGTGGGGTGTAACAGTGAATGTGAATGGTGAGATTGATGTGAGTGGAGTGTGTAGCAATGAAGCCAGGTATCAGGGAGTGAATGAATTTGCGAAGAAGGTGTTTCAGAGAAGGAGTGAATGGAGAACGAATGAATGGTGATGACGACAAAGCTGTCCAATTTTACCGCACGCCGTGGTGAGCGAGGGTGATGTAGGCAGGGAGGTTTCCTGCTGATGGAAAGCTGGGTTCGTGCGGGACCCTGTGCCTCGGCATAGGTGTCCTTCCGTGACCCGGTTGGAAATCAGAAAGGGACCTTTGGGCATGACGACCCCACCTACCCGAGTTGGCTGATCAGAGCCGGCGCTTGCAAGGGCTCCATCTGAAGGGTTTCGGCCCGAAACGTCCCACCAGTGACTTAAGCTGGTACTATGGGGACCGGTTGAGCCCCGGGGGTGGACTGGCTTGCTGGTCTGCTCCCGTCCGGTCAATTGGGTTAGACTCGTAGTGACAGTGGTTGACAGCCCGTATTCTGGACTAGGGGTGGTTTCCCCACCTCGGCGGGTGAGCTACGTTTTTAGTTCGGGCACTAGTCTGCAGAGCTAGTAGAGAGTGGATAGTCTCTCACCTTTACCAGAGGGGGTGCGGGGCTTGCAACCCAATCCATTCTGGGAGTCTGCATATTGATCAAAACATGTGGGCGCGTTGATTGGGCGTATCTCAATCCCGACGCCATAGGTGGCCGTGTAATCGAGCCCTTTGGGCGGGTGTTGCACGTTAAATCCTTAGGACCTCTGTCGGTAGCTCGATACCTAGATGTAATAGGGGGGAATCACAACCTTCGAAAGGCAGAAAAAAACAATAACTTGAGGTTATAAACGAATACCATTAACCAATATCGGTAAATTCCACAAGAAAAGGCGCAAAGAAAAATAAGAAAAATCTGAGGATACTGCTCGAATTCCACCAATCCTACGTTCTGTGTTTTCTTGAATCAGTTGTGGTTCCCGAGTGACTTGTTTAATTCGGTAGGCTCCACACAGGGCTTCAGAACCTCCAGCAGCAACCACGGAGTAGGATGAGCTCTCAAAATCGAGGGTAACTGGGAAAACTATGGGCCGGACCAAACGCAGCTTTCTCTCTAACTCTCTCCTTAAAATACACCAGGGGCTCGTGTTGATTTCAACCTGGTATTGCATTCCCCACGGTGTTGGTATTGGAATAAAAATTAAACACCAGCGAAATGTAATACGAAAAATAAGCCTGAACGAACGAAACTTACCCCTTCCGATGTTTTAGGGCGGTTAAAAAAAACTGAGACACAAGGCAAGGTTAAACCAGGAACACGTGCGTCTCTGAGTTGATAGCACGTTAAAAATCCTTCAACGCTGAAACTGTATTATCCAGAGATTCAACACCAACGAAATAGACTGAGTGGCCTTTCATCGCCAAAATCTTCAGCAGCACAAGAAAAACACTAAATAATGGCATTCGTCGGTTAGGGTGCTTAACGACTGACTCCCGCTGCCCCGGAGACCAAAAAAAATGTCGGCTACGCCCATCGTTTTGAAAAAATCCGCCACAGATTAACAGACGTGCGAAGGCTGGGAGCCTTCAACGACAGTTTAGGTGGTTGATAAAGAGCGAAATTCGAAAACTGCGACGTATTGTATCTTTAATACCTTAATGCACCTTTCATCAATTTGCTATTTTGATCAAGGAATAGAGATAATAATGAAAATACCGTGAAATCATTTGATTAACAGTGTAATGTATCTCGTAACCTCACACTATCTGAATAATATATCGCCTAAACAATGGCGGGAATGCCAGCCTTTGCATCTGTGTAGTAATCCGTGATTCGGCCGAGAAGTGTTCCCAATATTCATAAACCAAAAATTTGCCAACTCATTCCTACGAACAAAAAAGAAGGTAGCCCTAGAGCATCGAAACGAAAAGAACAACCAATCAAACGACTTAAAAACAAAATAAAATAATTAGCAAAGGCTAGATTTAGATTGAACCGTAACAGTATTGTCCAGCTGTTAGCTCTTTTTGTTGTTGTTGTTATTGCTGCTCAAAATTTTGGGTTTTGAAGGTATGAAAACACTCCAACTCTTATTGTAGATGACCAAAACGCTTATTGGCTTTATAGGTATGAGAACCCAGAAATTCACGATAGTCAGATCATCATTCCAGGTTCGTACCTCTTGTGTGTATTTAACTTTCACTTAAGCATAAACGTCTAGTGATGATCTGGTTTTACACTACTTGCACCAATTGAATACTTGCCCGTAATGAACCCAGAATCCCATTTTTTTAATGTTTTGTTTAATAACTTGTTAAAATACTAAAAGTATAATCACCAATTTTAAAATTATAACAAAGAGTGACGGCTTGCGCCAAGCCACCACTTATTATCATGTTTAGATTTTTTTTATTTAATTTTTATGTTATCCAAACTGTATTGTGATGTCCCGGCTCCAAATGAGGTTGATGTTCGTCACTCAATAAATTTTACTTTCAACTTTAAATTTCTATACTGATTATTACACAAATTTCTATACTGATTATTACACAAAGTTCTGTACTAACATTTTTGATAAATTAATGTCTTAAGGTTTTGAGGGTTCTTTCTTTTCGAAATCTACTGAAAGTCTGGAGAAATTTGTCACATCTTCGCATTTTAAAGCGTCCTCGCACCATCACTCCAATTTCTTAGCACTATCGGCGCTCCACCTGATTCGCGCGCCGGTTATAGCTAGGGATATTTCTGAACTATAAATTAGAGTATCTATGCTGTATAAATAAATGTAAATTTCAGTTGGTACCAGTTTGACACATTTTCTAGTTTCATGTTAATTCTACAATCATTTAGAAATTTCTCAATAAATGAATGCGTAAGTACAAATTTTGATTTGTGATTGAATTCACAATTTAATCTATTTACTGTAAAACTTTCCTAATGTTTGAACGAGTTCATTCGACCAAAATATTGTTCAAAGAATTTCTAACCTAACATCTAAGTTTCTTTTGGGAGTTTCTGATGACCGATCTTCAGGAATTGCAGTTAATCACACAGTTCACTGTCACGTTGTCAGCTTAACGATCACAGATATTTCTTATCAAAAGAAGTTTATTAAATAAATTCAACATAATTTATTGTTCTCTTCTCCAACTAAACTAACATTTATTTCATGGTTTCTTTCTTCCTGAAGCTAATATGTATCACAGCAATATGTATGTACTACATTTTCTGAGTGGTCACAACTTCAAAAAAATTTCTTCTGCTCTTAGTGTGAAAATAGCAATGTATTTCAACATCACAATAACACTATGTATATATACAGTACTTAAATCTCGGTAACGCGCCGATTAACAACGACAATTTGCATATCAAGTGCATTTAAATTCCTGCCATCTCGTAACGACATAAACTACGATAAATTAAATTAAGCACGCTTTGCGTAACGACTTCGAAATTGCATAATATGAAAAGGTTAGGGATTCGATCATTTCAATTATTGTAAAATATTCAAATTGACCACGAGTTGCTCACTTGCCTCCTCCTTGGTAACCTAATCACGGCCAGTTAGTAATTCTCGCTGCCCACACGACCAAGGGATCGCTTTTTATGATGGACCGTCTGCGCCGTAATTTGTAACCTCATACTGTATTATTTTAGCCCACACTTCTCCTGTACCGACGAAGGGACCGCTAGCACGCGAATGCCATTTACGATGGCAACTTTAATGCGGACGGATATATCACATACAACTCAATTATTTCAAGTACGTGCCTTTATTAATGGCAGAATTTCATATCAGTGAGTTTGAAACAAACATCTCATCATGACTTTTTTAGTAATGGGTGGTACCAACACTCAACTTATTCCTTTTTTTTATAAGACATCTCACTTTCGTTCACTAATTAAAGTTCACGACAAATTTATGCATACAAGTAACTTTTGGAAAGATCTAATCTAATTCTAATTTCCTAATACAACTGTTTGTAGTTTCATTCATAAATTTCAATCCGTAATTTTCTACAGTTTTTTTAGCCAGTTAAAGACACCGATGAGAAGTTAGCAATACAATTCCAGTAATAAAATTATGAAATTTCAAAACGCCTGCCACCGCTAAAATAACGATCACAGATCAATAATATTCAATCTATTACAAAGAGTATAATGTGTAGATTCCCCTCATATGAAGAAACTGAAAAAATATTTGATATTAAGTTAACTATGACTATTTAAACCAACATAAGTCATTATTCATATATCGTACCAAAACAATTGCTTTCACTGAAAATTTTCACGTAGTCATAAAGTAAACATACATATCTATTTAACAATGCCTTTAGAAAGTTTTAGCCGGTTGTTTTGAAGTAATTAGAAATTAATTAAAAGTGACGCTCGGACCAATGAAAGAGTACCAATTATTACAAAGTAATAAGTTGTGACATTGGCAAGAGTAAAACAATATTAACTTTACATTGTCCGTTCTGAATTATTTTGTATTTAAAAAATCGAGATCTGTGCAAACAGTAAATATTTCATGGCTATTACGAAAAGTATTGATTTTATAAGTACGAATTTAAACGGGTCCAAACCAAAAAGTAGAAGTAATTCTTGCAATTTTCGATCTGCTTATTCTAAATTAGGGTTATGAGAAATGTATTATGAAGAAATCAAAAACAGTAACACGATATCTTAAGTAAAAAAGGTCTGGCACAGAAACGTGAAAAATCGTTTCAAATTTTCTTGTGCATGCAACAGGTAATAACACAAGAGTAAATTTTATTGTATTGAATATTTTTTATAAACATAAATGAATAAGCTAACCATTCGGATGAGTTAACTGACAAATATCCATTAGCTGCTTCAGATCTTTAGCAAAACTGAGAAAACCGGAAATCTTCATTTTTTCTGAAGTATTAGGCCGAAGAGAATAATCTCTGGTAACCATGAAACACATTTTGTAAATACTTATTGAATCCTACTAAAATTTTGTCCAGTTTGCCCAACAATTCCAAATTACAATTTTTTTTGTAATTTTCGTACCCTAAATAAGTGCTATTTTTAGCCACACAACAAATCAATAATAAAAAAATTTTCCATATGGTGCGAACGTTTTAGCTGTCACTGTATACAGACCGTTCAAAAATAACTCGGCACTATTACTAACTTTTTTATTATTAAAGTTACAGATCCGGTTAAATTAGCAAACTAGTAATATTTTTTGCGCTGATTGCAACGATGCATACAAACAAACAATTGAACAGCGCGTTTACGAAATAAAGAGAATAGAACACTTTCTTTTAAATGGAACACGCTGTATATTATTTAACCAATCGATAGAGAATAAAATTCTGAATTAGAATTGTTTTTTATCATTTTATCGGAAATTAATAAATAAAGAAGATATTTTGACTTTTTACAAATTCATTAAGATGGCTGTGTTTCAAGAACAAAACATTTGAAAACCGTGTATGTATTTGAAAACATTAATTTTGGTTTATTTGTTTATTATAAAAGGTGCTTTTGTCTGAGTTTTGTAAAAATCTTTTAATAAAAGGAATTTTCATAAGATGCATGTTCTGGGCCAGAAAATGCATCTTATGAAAATTCTTCTAATACTTCAGAAAAAGAAGATTTCCGGTTTTCTCAGTTTTGCTAAAGATCTGAAGCAGCTAATGGATATTTGTCAGTTAACTCATCCGAATGGTTAGCTTATTCATTTATGTTTATAAAAAATATTCAATAGAATACTGTTCTTACCTGTTGCATGCACAAGAAAATTTGAAACGATTTTTCACGTTTCTGTGCCAGGCCTCTTTTACTTAAGATATCGTGTTATTGTTTTTGATTTCTTCATAATACATTTCTCATAACCCTAATTTAGAATAAGCAGATTGAGAATTGCAAGAATTACTTCTACTTTTTGGTTTGGACCCGTTTAAATTCGTACTTATAAAATCAATACTTTTCGTAATAGCCATGAAATATTTACTGTTTGTACAAATCTCGATTTTTTAAGTACAAAATAATTCAGAACGGACAATGTAAAGTTAATATTGTTTTACTCTTGCCAATGTCACAACTTATTACTTTGTAATAATTGGTACTCTTTCATTGGTCCGAGCGTCACTTTTAATTAATTTCCAATTACTTCAAATCAACCGGCTAAAACTTAGAGGGTGGTTTAAACGATAGATTTCGATCCGTGCTTTAATATTCTGTAAACAGAATGTTTATACGAATACTGCATGAAAAGATATGGACGTTCAAAATTAGTATTATTTGATTGCTAGGAATGCCATATTTAATTAATTGGCTAATAACTTTAAATCAACCGGCTAAAACTTTCTAAATGCATTATTAAATAGATATGTATGTTTACTTTATGACTGTGTGAAAATTTTCAGTGAAAGCAATTGTTTTGGTGCGATATATGAATAATGACTTATGCTGGTTTAAAGAGTCATAGTTAACTTAATATTAAAATTTTTTTTCAGTTTCTTCATATGAGGGGAATCTACACATTATACTCTTTGTAATAGATTAAGGCCCAGTTTTACAATGACGGTTTAACTTTGAGCCGAAGCTTAAATTCTTCACAACAATTGAAATAATCGTTGCTAAGGGTTTAAGTCTCAGCTCAAAGTTGAGCCGCATTTGTAAAACTGGACCTAAATATTATTGATCTGTGATCGTTATTTTAGCGGTAGCAGCGTTTTGAGATTTCATAATTTTATTGCTGGAATTTTATTGCTAACTTCTCATCGGTAATTTTCGTACTGAGCGCGGAACAGGTGGCCCGATTTCTTTTCCTTGTTAATAACCAATAAGTAAAAATTCACATAGGTTTTACAGTTTAAACGCTGCCACTGTTTTGAACAAGTGCCGAATAAAAGTGCTTTACGATTTGAAAACTTGATTTTTAATAAAGGAAATAATTAATTAGACCTTGCCGTCTTTGAAAATTTGGATTAAAAATTGCAGTTTCTAAATAAATTCTGCAACGTACAATACTTCAAGCTTCATTTATCACCATTTAGCATTATTATTCATTCATATGGAATTGATTCGAACCGGAGAGTCATAAATTGTAAATGACGTTGATGAAACCTCATCAGACCTGTAACTGAAAACTCGTGTATGTTCATTGGCATTTCCCCGACACAGGTTTACGTAATGAATACAGTTACCAAATGCCTCTATTTCTAGTACAAGAAGGCCAAAAGTCGAAATAACATAACAGACCAAACTGTCAAATTGTAAATATACTAGTGCTGTAAAAGTAACGAAAAAGTTTTTTGTACTCGCATGTATTCGTTATTTTAGATTTCGGTACCCGTTACAAAGTATTCGTTCCTTGTTACTTTCGTTACTATAGTATAATTAAATAATCAGATAATATGCCTGAATATAATTTTCAACTTGAAATCGTAATACCTAATAAGGTTACTTTTATTATAATTTAGTTTATTAAAAAATACTCAAAATACAATTACTACTTAGTAAAAATGCATACATAAGCCGTGGACGGTGCGTACAAACAATGTTTTTACAAATATAAACAGCTGATAAACAGTCTATTAAAAACGTAAGCAACTTATAACTGAAATTACTAAATTACCAACTGATCGGGAGCACTTTTTCGTATCGAACCGTGAGCGAAATCGTACGCTATGGTCGTACGAGTAACGAAATGTTTTGACAAGTAACGAATCGGTACTTCGAGTCTCATGTTGTACCCGTTACTCAGTAACGAATACATACAACAGCACTAAAAAATACCCTCTAAAACTAAAATATTTGATCTATACAGGGTGATTAAATATTCTTTCAGGGACGTGATGATACAGCTTATTTGCAATTGCTTTGACTCTAAAAGTAATTATAAAAAGCACAATGGCTTCCGTGATATTGTATTATCTTACTGACATTTATTGAAAATTACTCGAAAACTTTTCTTTTTTAATATCTTAGTTTCCTTCGTTAGTTTGATCATCATTGTTCTTGAAGGAATGCGTCACTCTGTATACAGCGTGTCTTTAAACCTATGTCTTTAATTGGAACCACAAATAGTGGTCAAGAAAAGAAGCAAAATTTGTTATTCAACTATTGGTCAGATAGCAATGATAACGTGGAGAAAAATTATTTTACTCTTTCATTGAAATTGTTTGAGGGTCGCTGAATGCAGCTTAAATGTTCCGGCGGAGCATGGTTTTCAACTATTTTCCGACGTTCGAGACCATAGAAAGTCATAAAAGCGCAGACCATGACCTAATGCACAGATATTGTACTTAAAGGCGAGTCAAGTATCGTGTTTTTTGGTAATTTTAAAAGCAGATGAATTTTGTAACTAGGTAAGTTTCTTAATAGTTTCAAATATTCTGTGCGTCCTGCATTAATTGAAGATAAGTTTTGTTCTAATCTGTACTTTAACAGTTAAACTTAAAAAAATCAATCTAAAGGCAATCGAAAAAGAGGAAATTCTTATACCATATTAATTTGTAAATTGCCGATAATCATCTTACAATGTTGATTACTAAAGTTTATTGTATTTGTACAGCAAAAATAAATTTGTTTCTTTATTAACACTTCGAATAA
This sequence comes from Prosopocoilus inquinatus, assembly GCA_036172665.1. Lineage (NCBI taxonomy): Eukaryota > Metazoa > Arthropoda > Insecta > Coleoptera > Lucanidae > Prosopocoilus > Prosopocoilus inquinatus. The sequence continues at coordinate 54,841,359 of CM069874.1, forward strand.
ACGACGAAATAAACGTCTCCACTAAGCGAGAGCTTTTGTGTCTTTACGGTTTAAGCCGATGCAGAAATTCAGGTTCAATATTTATCCTTATAAAAACATGTGGTTTGTGTTGAAATGTAAACAATTAATAAAATAGTTCGATTGAAAGCTAACGAAGTTATTCAATCACTTATTTTGAACCCATAGATTATTATGTGTGCAGGCAATCTAATTTATTTAAATTTTTCATCGTACTCATACTCCAATTCTTGCTTTCCATTTTTACAATAGGAATAGTTCCTGCTCTAGCAATACCTATTTTGCAGCTATTAGTGCGATAATTAAAAAATAATTTCACGCATTTTCAACGCAGTTACAAAACTAGAGTACGAAGATGTCTAATTACTTCAGCAAAAATCTAGCGAAGATTATGTATTGGTTTTTAACATAATTGTTATTGTCTATTACAAAGAGGTGCGTAAACAAACGTTCTCACTTAGCGCATGTTGAAAATGCAAATAAACATGCCAATGTCCGCAAGTCGGATTCATTTCGTGTACAATAAGACCTTGACCGAGTTCTTCTAAACGTAAATAAAAAGTTTTATTGCGGTTTATTGCTTTTATCGGAATAAATTGCTGAAACAAGTCGTAAACTAATCAGAGGTTTCAAAGCAAAGGGACTGCGGTCGCTTGTAATAAGTCAGTTTTTCACTTTTGGTCAAGAAATTTCAGATTTGGAGAATTTAATCTCTTATGTAGTGAGGAACTTACAGTTTCATTTAAAGACGGAGGTTTTGAGACACCCTGTATAATCCGTGTAAAAACTCAGAAGTGATATCTCTAAATTAAGATAAATATCTTCCTGGACAGAAAATTACTTGCACAGTCTAAAACTTTCATTCTTATTTTAGTCAGTACAAAGGATCTTGCTTACATTTAAGTGTATTTATGGATTTATTTCAAGAACTACGAACTCTCCATCATTTTTGAGATTATGAAACAGAGTAATTATATTTGTGTATATGTTTGTTGACCTGTTGTAACGTTCACTTTATAACTGACCGCTACTTTACAATATTCCATCTTGTTTCGTGAATTCTTCGTTGAAATTCTTATTTCTCGCGACTTTCGTTTTAGTTTCAATTTTATTGCGGATGTTGTCATCTCAGTGACGAAACTTTCTTCAATCATACTACTCTAATTTTCGGAAATTAATCTTTACATGTCGCCGGTGGTAAAAAAAAATCAATATATTTATCGATGCTTTCTATTGATGTAGCGGAAAGTGTTTTGTGACGCATTTCCTTTCCTTTTAAAGATCACCTCACGACGTGTGTGTGGTCGACACCTTCATTTTACAGATGCGTAGATGCGTTGTGTGTGAACACAATTTTTGCATCTTTATTGGGGCCGGAGGCTTCGTAAATCTACCAGTTGAACAGTTGTTCATTATACAGGGTAGGGCAAAAGTATGGAGCCGGCTTAATATTCCGAAAACTGTTTGACGTACCTATTTTAAATTTGGTGTGTGATTGAGTGTCAATAGGACCTACATTACCAATTTGTTTCAATTGTTTATATGCACTTGTTTCTGAGATCCAATGCCTACTTGATTTTTTTTTAAACGACAACCTGCTGATTTTTTTCCTCTATTTAATAGTTCGTTTAATTCTTTACACAACCACATAAAAATATTTATTATCTGTTGCATAAGAAAATTTCTAGAAAATAATGTTTGAATGAAAAAGTTAAAAAAATGGTTTACGCTGATATTTAGTCTTTGTTTTCATGTTTTTAAACAGCCCATAATCTTGTGGTTTTACAGTTTATTAAACTAGAAAACTAGAATTTTTGTCGAGTATCAAACAATAAACCATTTTTCCTAACTTTTTCATTCAAACGTTTTTTTCTCGAAAATTTTCTTTTGTAATTGATAATTATTTTTATGTGGTTTAGAGAATTAAACGAACTATTAAATAAAGGAAACAGGTCAACAGGTTGTCATTTGAAAAAAAATCAAATAGGCGTTGGATCTCAGAAACAAGAGCCGATGACAATTGAAATAAATTGTTGATGTAGTTCTTATTGACTCTGAATCACACACCAAATTTTAAATAGATACGTCAAACAGTTTTAGAAATATTAAGCCGGTTCCATACTTTTGTCCTTCCCCGTATTTGTTTTCATGTTTTTAAAGCAACTTTTATTGAAGTTTGCTTTAGTTCTATCTTAAGAGCAACCCATAATCTTGTGACCTTTTAGTTTTTTCTGTTAAAACTAATATTTTTGTCGAATATCAAACAATAAACCATTTTTCTTAACTTTTTCATCAAACGTTTTTTTCTCGAATTAAATGAGCTATTCCACACAGGAAAAAAATCAGCAGGCTGTCATTTAAAAAAAAAAACAAGTAGGCGTTGGATCTCAGAAACAATAGCAAATAAACAATTGAAACAAATTGATAATATAAGTCTTATTGACAATAAATCACATACCAAATTTCAAGTAAATACGTCGAACAGTTTTCGAAATGTTTAATGTATTTATGCAAGAAGATTCTATGTTTGAAAGGATTCTGCGTTTGTCGTTTGAGTGAATCAATTGTTGGAGCCATGAAAATTTCTGCGTTCGTCGTTTGAGGAGATGAATGTTCGAGAGTCATAAAGTTTCTGCGTTGTCTTTTGAGGGGGGTGAGTTCCTCATGTAAAGAAAAAATGAGTAAGAAACCACATCATTTTTACTAATTTACCGTATTAAGTTTCTCTTAAAGTTTAATATTTTTATTGTCAAAGGACATACATACATATATCATACCTTATACGAAAACTTTCCTTTGAAGTTTATTTTTTTGATTGTCAAAAGATAATATTATGTAAATATTCGGTCACTTTCCTGTATAAAATAAGGAAACATTGCGTTAGATTTAGTTTCGGCTAATTGTATATAGTTTGAGCTTTACTTTAACATTTGTCACCCTGTATACGTACAGTACAGATTTTTGACTTAAAAGTTTGTAAGAAATGCAACTAGAATGCTGTCTAATCAAAACCAACTTACAACAAAATTTTAATATTATTAAAAGATAAACAATAAATCTTGTACAGATTTTTGTTAAAATATCGAAAATTTGTGCTGAGTTATAGCAATTTTCTGACAAGACTGTTTTGAAACCCCCTGCGGGCTGCTTACAAAAACCTCTTAGCAATTACGAAACTGCTGAAAGAATTCAGCCCGCTACAAGGTACTTAATTTTGTAAATTAAGAAAAGTGCACGCAGCCCGAGACCGGAATGTTAAAGGCGGTTTACTATGAAACAATGCAATAACGTAATATCTTCCACAAGACTTCAACCAAAGACGTTTTCGTAATTATTAATTTGCATTATGCACCACAGACCAAATAAAACGACTTAATTGTGCTAATTATGCAGCTGCTTATTGCGCGTTAGAATTTTTTAATGTTCAATTTGCATTTAATTAAGCAGGCAATCGATTGCAATAGTCGGCTAGTTTACATACACTTAACAGCTTGAAATCATATTGATGATTATAATCGAAGTTTTCTTTAAACTGCGTCGTTAAAATAATCCATTTTAAATATGATTTGAAGCGGAAAACTAGTTTGTTGCGTCGCCATTCTAAACGCAGTTAAATTTTATGAGATATGCAATTATCAGTTAATTAGATCAGGTCGCCCTTGCTTTAATCATCTCTGCAATAAACTTAAAAATTAAAAGCTCTTTTATTATGCGTATACACGAAGAGATAAAATCTAATATAACCAGTAAGACACAAAATTATTTACAGAAAACATTACATGTTAAAAAAGTATAAAAAAAGTTAAAGCACTGTACGAATTTGGAGGTTCACAAATTATAGTCGTTGATGTTAGAAGTAATGAGCTGCAACACTTGTCTATCAAATAACACTTCTACAGAATGCTCTTTCTACTATTCCAAGGTATGAACACTTCGCTTGCTAACTTATAACTTCTCCACTTGCGGGCCGGTGCGGCTTTTATAGTAGATCTCTGTTTTCTCGAATATGCTGGAATAAACGGGATCCAGCGAGAAATTGCGATAACATTCTGTGACGCAAGATGGGGTGACTCGTACTAAAAGTAGATCTACGTCACTGCTGTAACAGTACTAACGTTACCGTCTACATGTCTATATGTTTACAGTTTACGTGGAATTAATAAAAACACGCACACTAAACTAAGATTTCAACACGTGGCAACAACTCATCATCTTGTAATGGAATATTATATTTCATTACATTTTATGGAAAGTTCCCGCGGTGCATCCGGTGCTGATTTAGCGTCTAAAGACAAGCGCAACGGATGCGCCGCGAAGCCAGGGAAAAATTGCTGAAAGCAATAAAAAAGAAACATGTACAGTATGTATCGAGTCTTCACTAAATAAAGATGCATAAGTTAAGACATAAAGTGGTTTCACTGAAAAACAAAAACTTTGCAGTAAAGAAGTGAAAAACATTTCTTTATTATTTATAACATTGAACAAATCCGAAAAAAGGTTCATTATTATTTATTACATGGCGATCCTGCCATTAAAGTACTAGTGAAGTGTAAAGTGTAAACGAAGAAGACGTTTCCAAAATGGGTAGCAATCAGTCGAGAAAGGAAAAGGAAATAATAATCGCACAAGCTGGTAGCAGTGGTGGTACTACAAAATTGGATGAAACCAAAGTACAATTCACCCTGTGGGAAATAGCAGGCGTAGCAGTGTTATTCTTGGTAGTCGTTACAATTACATTATTTATTTGGCGTCGATGCAAGAAGGCATGGTTGAAGAAGATCAGAAAAGAAGTTTACAAGAGTCGGGACCATCTCGCCGTTGTAGGTGACAGTGTGTAAATGGTACGCAAATTGTGAGATAAACTAAGGTCAGTTAAACGTACGTTCATTTGTTTTTTTTTATATAAATGAATATACTAGTTAAGTTTAAAGCATTATATGATGAACTTCAGTTGCTTAAAGCTAATAGAGTTAAAGATAATAAAGATAGACGAGAAAATTTAGAATTAACTCAGAAAAGATTAATAGATTTAGAACAGTTTTCAGTGAGGTTAGGCAACCTAAGAGTAGAATTTGGTAAGAATGTGGCAAATATTGATGTAACTAGTAAAGTTAAGATTTACATTGAAAAAATTAATTTAATTATTAATGATATTCATTGTATGCTTCAGGATAGGTTAAACATTCATTCTGAAATGGGAGAACAATTTAATTTAAAAACTGCGGGTAGTTTATTACCATCTATGGATGGAAATGAGGACACAACCAAAAAATTAATAGATTCATTCATATTATACGCAGGGTTATTAGAACCAGGCAGCATAAAGCATTTAATAAATTTCGTTTTAAAAACTCGCCTCTCTGAAAATGCTAAAATTCGGTTGAATAAAAAATACGATACCGTAGATTCACTTGTGAGAGATATTAGAGAAAATTTTATTACGAAAAAATCAGCTACAACACTTTCAAATCAATTGCATCAATCGCGACAATTGAACAAATCCATTGACGAATTTGGTAGCGAAATCGAACAACTATTTAGCGATTTAACATTAGCTCAAGCAGGAAATGACGAAAATTTATTAATTTCATTGCGACCGGTGAACGAAAAAATTGCTATAAATTCTTTTTGCAATGGTATAAGAAACCATGAATTAAGAACTATCATCGAATCTCGAAATGTCACCACATTAAAAGAAGCTATTAGTGTGGCAATTGATGAAGATAGGAATAAACCCTCATCATCAAATGTTTTTTTATTTCAATAACCGCGGAAATACTAACAGAGTTCGAGGTTCTAGAATGAATTCTAAACCATCTTATAAACGCAATCAAAATTCTTCACAACAATATGTCAAAACACCTCAAAATTTCAGACGTTCCTTTAATTCAAATACCGAAAACCGTAATAACGATATTAGTCGTTCACATCATTTTAATCAAGCTCAAGCAAGTAATCGAGGGCGTACGGCAAATCGTGGCAATGCGTTTTACGTGGAACCAGTAGATACTTCATCCAGCGATAATCGGTTTTTTCAAGACCAAAACTATCGGAACTGTAATTTTGAATTTGAACGGTATGAATTATATCAAGCTGAAATATGAAGACACTGAATTACTATTTCTTTTGGATACAGGTGCAAGTGTTTAAATTTTAAAACCTAATGAAATTATTGATACCTCCAGGCAATTAACTATTAATGGGATTACAGGATCAACAAAATCAATTGGATCAGTTTGTGTTTCTTTACAGTTAGAAGACGATAAATTTAAACATGAATTTCATGTCGGAAAAGATTTTAGATGTGATTTGAATGGAATTATCGGATCAGATTTCTTAACAGAACACAATGCTGTTATCGATTTTGAAAAAATTTTATTCACATTTTGGAATAGCAAACGTAAATGCACAACCCCCTTGGAATCTAAATATGACATTTTTACAACAATTCCCCCGCGTTGTGAAACTATCCAATATTTTTGGGTTGATAATAATCAAGATTGTGTAGTGTTGCCGAATAAAATCTGTGATACCGCAGGCATTATTGCAAGACCAAGGTCACAGATTATTCCAGTTCGTATACTAAATACTAACGATAAAGAAATTAAAATTAGAAATTTTAAACCAGATACACTACAATTATCAAATTTCGAACTATATAATTTTGACAGCAATGAATTATCACTTGACCGAGGTTCGTATTTATCTGGCAACACTGTATGCCGTTGCTTTCTCCGCACATACGACAGGTTGAAATTATCTGACCAAATATGGTCACGGGCAATATCATTGGTTAATGAGGCATTAAAGACGTATTCGACCTTTCAGCTGATTGGCTGATAGTTTTAGCTTTGCAACGCATTTCGCCGTTACTGTTCATTAGTTTTTTTTTTTGGTCTCGCTGGCTAAAGGTGTGTTATCGTGTTGTTGTGAATTTAACGTAGTTCTTGCTCGAACTTAGCAGAAGAACTTATCTACGGCTCCGCCGGAATCTTCCCTTACACCTCCAGCGAGTTTTGGGGTACTTTAAAGCCTCATTCGAAGCCTGAGCAGTTAGTAAACTCAGGTAAATTGAGCGAATTGCGTGTGTCCATTGTGGACGCTAACGGCTTTCTTTTCTTTCTTTTTAGGCTTTCAGTTGCAGTTTCAGTTCTAATCTCGCTTTATAGTTTCCTGCTTCAAGTACGATACTACCCCCTAGTAGTTAATCGTTTCATTCACTCGAGTTGAGTTCACACCGAGACGGCCCCGCCATCTCCTGGGCTCACGTCAAAACTCTCCCGCTCTCGAAAATACCATCAGGTGACGCTGCCTCACCGACTCTATACCGGGGACATATCCTGACCACCGCATCGACACGTTTGACATTTAACTTCTTGAATCAATCGCATGTTTTTTTTAATTAACGATTTTGATGTTGCATTTCCAAGAATACATGCCCTTTACGGAGAGCGAATTTCGGCGGAACTCGTAAATTATCGATACGTTAAGTAGCAGTAATCATAAAGTAAGATTTATTGTTTACTTTCGTTTTATCTACTGATACCATACATAGTGTCTGTATTGCGTTTCTGTTATAGTTAAAAAAAGCTCGAATTTTGTAGATTTATGTATCTCGTTTTTATTCTACCTTCGCCTACGAGTGAGATACGCGTAGCTTCAAGTTTTGTTTGGGACCTTCTGCAATCACTAAGTCAGTCCGGGGATGCTGACGAAGTGCTTTTAGGCAATCAGTTTGGGTTGAGTCCGTACTGGCGCTCGTATACCTTACCATCATAATATTACCTACCCCCATTCTCCCTGTAGCTAGCCGAGGGGAAAAGCTGGTGAAAATCCCAACGCAGACTTGTCACCAGGTCCAGGTGAGATTGAAGGCTGCTCGTTTTAGAGTAAATTCGGTGACAATATATTAATTACTACAGAAGTGATTACCTCCAAATTTTGTCCATTGAAAATTTTGGTAAATTTGGAAAGATCGATTTTACTTGAATCGACAGTTACCGTACTCGATCTGAATCGATTCAAAGATCGATGCTTTTGACAAAAAATTGGCATCACTAATTGAAGAAAAGAACTTTTTGAATTCATCAAAATAGAAAAATGGAGAAACTGTGACATATGGCGAATTAATTGTAAATTTCCGTGCGTGTCGTTTTAATTATCGTAATCGTTCAGTTCATTATTCGTGTCGCATCGCATTTAATTAAAATCCTTCATTGTTGTTGATTCTGCGAGTCATGTGCTGAATCTCGTGGCACGCCTCGTAAAGAGCACAAAAGGTGCAGGTATGTGCAACAATGCAAGCGGGCGGCACGGTTTGCATTTTGCCGTTGAGCATTGACCTCTCTCTCGTTTCTGCGGCTGACCTTTCGCTTTTTCAACTTTGGCCAACTGTAAAACAAATTCTCGTTGCAAGCCACAAGTGGTGCGTGAAAATTCGTTTCCGACGCGACCTCTGACACATACCGGGAAATGTTTATGAAGCCGCGTTTGTGATTACGAGAAGACCATATTTTTTCGTTCTTCGGGCAGACATCTGGTGAAGTTGATTGCGTTTGGATGACGATCTGCTAGATTTAAGAACCGCGGCCGAGAAATAAAATTGTGTACGCAGACTTGCGCTTGCGGTCTGCTAAATTCCGCATTTCTTACATCATTACCGTTGCAACTTCCCGATTGAACGTTGTAATTAAGTTCGCCAAATTCGACAGTTCATTGACACCAACGCAATAACGATTAATGTTTCATTTTATCAATTTTTAAGTTTTTACAGTGACAGTTACAAGTGACAATTTCTTAAAAATTTAAAAGTGCCTAACCACTAAAGTACTAAAATTGCTCACAAAAATATCCGACTACCTTGTAACGTGTCAAAATAATAATAACCGATAAAAGAATTAAAGTAGCCGTTGTATATTTCGATTCAAGTAAAGCTTTTGATACGATCTACCACGATCTGTTATTAAGCAAATTGTTTAAGTACGGTATGCGCGGTATAGTCTTGGAATTATTCAAATCATACTTAACAGGTAGAAATCAAACTATTTCTATAACTGGAATTATACATTCAAATGAAAAAGATTTTTTTCCCAACCGCAGTTAATTGTGAGAGGGATACCACATGGACATATTAGGTCCTTTACTATTTATCATTTATGTTAATGACCTAGCAAGTGCACTGAAGTCAGCATCTGTGTATCAGTTTGCAGGTGATACGTCGTGTTTGATTAAAAAATGCACTATCAAATTTCTATCACTATCTCGTTTTAAATACTGTAAAAACTGATATCATACTGTATAATACCACTGAGAATATTGAATGATTGTACATCAATTTTAACAATAAGTTACTACCACAAGTAACAAATACTAAATTTCTGGGAGTTAACAATAAATATAATATACACAATATATATATACAATATTGTATATTGTAGTATTCTTCCGGGTAGTCCTCCGCGTTGAGTTCTCTAAAGAACTATTTGTCTTCTGACAACGTTTCGGCAAGGTCTCACTTGCCATCTTCAGGTCTTCGCTGCTGCTTGCCTGCTTCTGCTCCTCGTCGTTACTCGAGTCACGGTGGCTTCTGGTCGCGCTGGTGGTGGTTTAAGTACCGTGTTGCGGTCACGCGTCGTTACGCTTGGTGGTTTGGCGCTTGACTTTTTGTTGTTGGTTGATTGGGTCGTGCCTGTTGACTGCTTTCTCCTAATCCTGATGGTCCGGGGTTCGCTGGTTTCTGGCTTCGGGTTACTGGTCCTCGACGGTCGGTGGATTTTCGGATCACTGGTCTCCAGGTGGGTGGTAGTCGTAAGGCATCATCTCTGGTGTTTAAGTTCATCTGATGTTTCTCGATTTCTATCGCTTCTCGGATGATGCGTTTGGTCTTGTGTTCTACGCTGGCAATTGTTCTGGTGTTGTCGAAATCTATTTTGTGTGAAGTCGCTTTTACGTGTTGTGCCAATGATGATGTTTTCTCGTCCTTCTCGACGGCCTTTCGATGTTCTTCTCTCCTGACGCTTATTTTTCTATTTGTTTGGCCTATGTAGACCTTGTCGCAATCTTGACAGGGAATTCCGTACACGCCTTGGCTTTCCAGTTGTATTTTAGTTTTGACTGTTGGCAGGATGTTTCCAATTTTCTTGTCGGTGTTGAATGATGTCCGGATATTGTGTTTCTTGAGTATTCTGCTGATCTTCTCTGTTGTCCCTTTAACAAATGGTAGGCATGCTGTTCCTACTATATCTTTTTCTTCTTCCTGTGTCTTGGGTTTGCGTTGGTGTTCGGCTTTCCTGATTTGTTTGTCCTGATATCCATTTTTTATTAAAGATGAGCGGATTTTCTTCATTTCTTCTACCTTGTTTTCTGAGTCAGCCAATCTTTGGGACCGGGTGACGAGGGTCCTTACCACTGAATGCAATTGTGCTGGATGGTGATGTGATTGTGCGTTCAGGTACCGTTCCGTGTGGGTTGGTTTTCGGTATACGGAATGTCCAAGGCTTCCATCTGGTTTTTTCTTTATAAGTACATCGAGGAATGGAAGTTCGTTGTTTTCTTCGATTTCCATCGTGAACTTGATCTTCGGATGGATTTCATTCAGGTGTTGCAGAAATCTTCGTAGTTGTTCTTCTCCATGCTTCCATATTATGAAGGTGTCGTCCATATATCTGAGCCACAGGTGTGGTTTGTGACTTGCGGTATCGATGGCCCGTACTTCGAAATCCTCCATGAATAAGTTGGCGATTACAGGAGATAATGCTGATCCCATGGGTGATCCTTCTACTTGTTTATAGCGTTGGTTCTTGAAGATGAAGTAGGTGTTCTTCAAGCAGTGCTTCACCAGGTCCATGGTGTCGTCTGGGATGTGGTGTTTTAGATGAATGATATCCACTGCTTCGTCTATTGGTATGTTGGTGAATAGTGAGACCACGTCGAAACTTACTAGCAGATCTCCTGGTTCTACGGTGAAGTCCTTTATACGCTCGATGAAGTGGCCTGCGTTCTTTACGTAGGATTCTGCTTCTTCGGCGTATGGCTGCAGTCGTTTGGCCAAGAACTTTGCTAGTGGTTGTAACGGTGATCCGATGGAACTGACGATTGGCCTCAGTGGTATCCCTTCCTTGTGGATTTTTGGTAATCCGTAGAGCTTTGGGCATCTGGATGATTTTTCCCTCGGGATCAATTGTAATTGCTGCTCTTGACTGATTGAGCGGGCTTTGATTTTAGCTTTCGTTGTCTTCTCTAAGTATGTCGTTGGATCTGTGGCGATGGTGTTGTACGCTGGGTCGTTTAGTAGGACCTCCATCTTCGTTTCGTAGTCGTTACGATCCATCACAACGGTGGCGTTTCCTTTGTCGGCTGGAAGTATGACGATTTGTTCATTTTTCTTCAGCGTGTGTAGAGCTTGTAGTTCTTCTCGAGATAGGTTCCTCTTTGGTGGTTTTGCTCGTCTTAGGATTTGGGATACATCTTGTCGTATTGTCTCCGCTGTGTCCTCCGGTAATCCGATGATGGATGCTTCCACACTGCATATTATGTTCTCCATTGGTATGCTGGCTGGTGCTACAGCGTAGTTGAAACCCTTGGCCAGTACACTTTTGCTGGCTTCGTCGAGTGGATAGCTTGATACGTTATGAACAACTTTCTCCAATACGAGCGGTGTTACATGTTCCTTCGGCTTTTGTTCTTTTTGTAGGTGTTCGAACTTCTTCTTCTGCTTTCTTCTTGTCAGTTCGGTGTCCGTTTCTTCACGAAAAGCTGAGAGTTGGTCCAGTGTTGTCCATAACAACGGATGTAGTGTGCGACTCAGCTCCAGATGTATTGCTAGAAGCTTTACGTTAACTTCATTCAGTTCCTTCCTGGTGTCGTGGATTGCTTCTCGCAGTAATGCCATACTTGCTCTTCTCAGGATGTTCTTGGTTTGGTTGTTCTTCTTGTGGAATGTTACTTTCATACTCTTCGGCACGATGATGGACAACACTGGACCAACTCTCAGCTTTTCGTGAAGAAACGGACACCGAACTGACAAGAAGAAAGCAGAAGAAGAAGTTCGAACACCTACAAAAAGAACAAAAGCCGAAGGAACATGTAACACCGCTCGTATTGGAGAAAGTTGTTCATAACGTATCAAGCTATCCACTCGACGAAGCCAGCAAAAGTGTACTGGCCAAGGGTTTCAACTACGCTGTAGCACCAGCCAGCATACCAATGGAGAACATAATATGCAGTGTGGAAGCATCCATCATCGGATTACCGGAGGACACAGCGGAGACAATACGACAAGATGTATCCCAAATCCTAAGACGAGCAAAACCACCAAAGAGGAACCTATCTCGAGAAGAACTACAAGCTCTACACACGCTGAAGAAAAATGAACAAATCGTCATACTTCCAGCCGACAAAGGAAACGCCACCGTTGTGATGGATCGTAACGACTACGAAACGAAGATGGAGGTCCTACTAAACGACCCAGCGTACAACACCATCGCCACAGATCCAACGACATACTTAGAGAAGACAACGAAAGCTAAAATCAAAGCCCGCTCAATCAGTCAAGAGCAGCAATTACAATTGATCCCGAGGGAAAAATCATCCAGATGCCCAAAGCTCTACGGATTACCAAAAATCCACAAGGAAGGGATACCACTGAGGCCAATCGTCAGTTCCATCGGATCACCGTTACAACCACTAGCAAAGTTCTTGGCCAAACGACTGCAGCCATACGCCGAAGAAGCAGAATCCTACGTAAAGAACGCAGGCCACTTCATCGAGCGTATAAAGGACTTCACCGTAGAACCAGGAGATCTGCTAGTAAGTTTCGACGTGGTCTCACTATTCACCAACATACCAATAGACGAAGCAGTGGATATCATTCATCTAAAACACCACATCCCAGACGACACCATGGACCTGGTGAAGCACTGCTTGAAGAACACCTACTTCATCTTCAAGAACCAACGCTATAAACAAGTAGAAGGATCACCCATGGGATCAGCATTATCTCCTGTAATCGCCAACTTATTCATGGAGGATTTCGAAGTACGGGCCATCGATACCGCAAGTCACAAACCACACCTGTGGCTCAGATATATGGACGACACCTTCATAATATGGAAGCATGGAGAAGAACAACTACGAAGATTTCTGCAACACCTGAATGAAATCCATCCGAAGATCAAGTTCACGATGGAAATCGAAGAAAACAACGAACTTCCATTCCTCGATGTACTTATAAAGAAAAAACCAGATGGAAGCCTTGGACATTCCGTATACCGAAAACCAACCCACACGGAACGGTACCTGAACGCACAATCACATCACCATCCAGCACAATTGCATTCAGTGGTAAGGACCCTCGTCACCCGGTCCCAAAGATTGGCTGACTCAGAAAACAAGGTAGAAGAAATGAAGAAAATCCGCTCATCTTTAATAAAAAATGGATATCAGGACAAACAAATCAGGAAAGCCGAACACCAACGCAAACCCAAGACACAGGAAGAAGAAAAAGATATAGTAGGAACAGCATGCCTACCATTTGTTAAAGGGACAACAGAGAAGATCAGCAGAATACTCAAGAAACACAATATCCGGACATCATTCAACACCGACAAGAAAATTGGAAACATCCTGCCAACAGTCAAAACTAAAATACAACTGGAAAGCCAAGGCGTGTACGGAATTCCCTGTCAAGATTGCGACAAGGTCTACATAGGCCAAACAAATAGAAAAATAAGCGTCAGGAGAGAAGAACATCGAAAGGCCGTCGAGAAGGACGAGAAAACATCATCATTGGCACAACACGTAAAAGCGACTTCACACAAAATAGATTTCGACAACACCAGAACAATTGCCAGCGTAGAACACAAGACCAAACGCATCATCCGAGAAGCGATAGAAATCGAGAAACATCAGATGAACTTAAACACCAGAGATGATGCCTTACGACTACCACCCACCTGGAGACCAGTGATCCGAAAATCCACCGACCGTCGAGGACCAGTAACCCGAAGCCAGAAACCAGCGAACCCCGGACCATCAGGATTAGGAGAAAGCAGTCAACAGGCACGACCCAATCAACCAACAACAAAAAGTCAAGCGGAAAAACCACCAAGCGTAACGACGCGTGACCGCAACACGGTACTTAAACCACCACCAGCGCGACCAGAAGCCACTGTGACTCGAGTAACGACGAGGAGCAGAAGCAGGCAAGCAGCAGCGAAGACCTGAAGATGGCAAGTGAGACCTTGCCGAAACGTTGTCAGAAGACAAATAGTTCTTTAGAGAACTCAACGCGGAGGACTACCCGGAAGAATACTACAGCATATATATATATATATATATATAGACAATATAAAATCAGAAAGCCAATTACTTTAGATGCTCTAAAACGGTTTTACTTTGCTTACCTTCAATCGAGACTTGCGTATGGCCTCATTTTTTTGGGGAGCTTCTCCACTTTTCCAAAACATATTCGTTACGCAAAAAAAGATAATTAGATGCACGCTTTTCTTACCTACAGGTATTTCATGTCGTTATTGAATATATTGCCATTATCTAGTCTATATACAGAAAGAATATTGTTATCACTAGACTGCGGAAGTTTAGGCCCTCTAAACGTCTATTTTAGGCGCCTAAAAAAGGTTCGTATATGTGCAAAATAGGCACAAATAAAGTATAAATAGTCTCCAAAATATTTATACCAGGTAGACACGTAAATTATTATTTTTATTATTAATTCTAAATAGCCTTTTCGAATAGTAGACTCGGAAAGAACTGTTGTTTCTGTCAATTATTTAAAAAATTAGTTTTCCAAATTTTCTCCAAGGCGTGTTTGCTACTGGAAACACTTCACGCGAGACTACATAAAAGTGATCTTGTTTTTTAGATAAAGTTCCTGCAAGTGGGATAATTTACAAATCGGGGGTGAAAGAGATTTTCATTTTTTTATATTAAATCACTAAATTAAGACCAAGTAAAACCTATGCAGTTCGGCTTATATATCAATAAAAACTTTTATAGAAATAAAGGTACCGATGTCCGATAGTGTTTTAATCATTTATCCACAAATAGGCAAAAATAGGCATTATGAAACTTTACCATTTGGACAGTAACTACATGAAACGTATTTATAACCAAACTAGTGTTTAACAAATAGAAAAGGCAAATGCCTAAACTTCCGCAGTCTGGTTATCACAAAGAAAATACTCTAATGTCCGGTATTATAAACCTAAAAATGCATTAGAAACAAAACAAAATCCATTTTTATTTATTAAATTACAGTACATTTGAGATTTTAAAGATACAAATTTAAAAACTTTCTACGTCCAAAGTTTAAGAGCTATACGTTAAAAGTCTTATACTATTGGAAACCTTAGTAAGGGATGTTTTAAACTATGTGTTCATATACAGGACGTTCCTTTTAAATTTTTTTTAGAAAAATGGTAATTTGCGTTGTGCATCACCCTGTGTAAAATACCCGGAGAAACTTCGGGTTGATTACACATTTCCGTTTTCTAATAGTTAAAAAATGTATCCACCTAAATTCAAAGCAAAATAATTAAAAATAACTAATTAAAGGAGTAACAAATTTTGCCATTTTTTACCGGTAAATTGTCAATATCTCGAAAACGATAAACTTTAGGTCAATAAAACCTTATTATTAACCTATTATTTTCGTCCACTGATAATGAGACGTCTAATAGTGCAATAATATACACTGTGTCCACATTTGGATGCTCACCATTGGCATCTCGGTTATTAGAAGACATACAGCAACAGTTAAATGGGAAATGTTTTGCAGAATTCAATGCTCGCAACAAATGTCATTTCAAATTCACCATAACTTTTTTAAATTTTAAGATAATTTAAGAAATCTAAACTTTTACATTGTTCAGACATTTTTTTAAGACAAAGTTTTTGATGCAAACAGAAACCTCCGATTGTCATTTGTTTTCAAGTTATTAAGTTAATTAATGAAATTAGTAGGCTATGGAATTAAACACCAATTTCATAAGGGATTAATTTATGTTTTTGTTAATATCACCCCAAAAAATAAAAATGTTTCGAGTACGTCATACAACGTTTAAAAGCTCTTTTAAAGACTATCTAACCAACCAAAATCTAATACGGGTGCCGTATGAAAAACAAAAGTTAGCGTTAATAACTTGAAAACAAATGACAATCGGAAGTTTCTGTTTGCATCATAAACTTTGTCTTAAAAAGTGTCTGAACAATGTAAAAGTTTAGAAGAGGTCACATCAGGTGTTATCGAGTTATTGAGGAATATTGAAATCGTCAAATTTTGACTTTCTTAAATTATCTTAAAACTTAAAAAAGTTATGGTGAATTTGAAATGAGATTTGTTGCGAGCATGGAATTCTGCAAAACATTCCCCATTTAACCTTTGCTCTATATCTTCTAATAACCGAGATGCCTATGGTGAGCATCGAAATGTGGACACAGTGTATAGGGTGCTCCATTAAAAAAAAAAACATGTTTGGATCGTCACACTCTTACGGAACACTTTGTATAAGTTTAAATAATTTTAGATTATGCATCTAACCGATATGTATGTTACTGCGCACACAGATTTCAAACATCTTCAATAGTAACGCCACAATCTTCCGCCCACGCACTGTTGGCCCACCCTGTATATAATGTTTGTACCTGTCAAAGCTATGGTTCTTTTTACCTTATAGCAATAAAATGATTGATTGATAGGTGACTTTAATTATTATGATATTAGGTATTTATTTTCTGGTAGTAGGTTCTTAGAAAGGTCCAGTAAAATTTAATAGAACATTTGCTTTGACAGCAAGCATGGCCGCCTTGCCTGGGGGACTTATTAGCAGCAAATCCCGCTTCAATTTGTCTATCCTACTGCAATGTCAGGTCAAAAAGCGATAGTAAGATGTCGCTATTTTATCTGTTCATTAAAATTAAAGTCTTTATCCAGAATTTTATTTGTATAAAATGATGATAATGATGTTAGTTTATTTTAATTGTACATGTACTGTACTAATTATTATTGTTACTATGAAATTATAAAGAAAAAAAATTTTGAATAATAAATTATGGCAAAAGTGTATGTCTTCAATTCAATCTACTGTGTATTCGAACTCATGACCCTCTTAATAGCCGCACATGCCTAGAATATTTAATTTTAGCTCCGTTTGTCAATTGTGGCAGACGAATTAATACATTATGATTATCCGTCATCAGTAAGAAATTATAATAATTGTATTACACCAAATTCCATGCTATACATATACATAGGTCCAATTATTTTACTGTAAATTAAATTATTTACACTGCAAATCAAGTCGTATTTAGATAATAGAGTACAATGTAAATAATATTTCTTCTAGCAGACCAGTTGAATATGGAATACCTCAAGGATCAGTGTTAGGACTCATCCTCTTCATCATATACCTCATCAATGATCTATATCATTACGGGAAAGAATCCAATTGTACTCTCTCTTTGCAGATGACACCACTTTTATTCTTCATAATAGAATATCCGAAGGGTTATAGGTTACTGCTGAAAATAATCTAGCCAAAGCTGGAACTTGGTTTAACGCAAACAATTTTTCCCTAATGCCCGATTTCTTCAACTCCTGATAAATTTATCTGCCACGTATTATCCTTGGAAACCATTGTATCGATAATAGTTTCCGAGGATACTACCTGGTAGATAAATTTATCCGTAGGTGAAGAAATCGGGCCTAAGGCCCAGTTTTACAATAACGGTTTAACTTTGAACCGAAGCTTAAATCCTTCACAACAATTGTAGAAATAATCGTTGCTAAGGGTTTAAGCCTTAGCTCAAAGTTGAGCCCCATTTGGAAAACTGGAACTAAATCACACAAAAACAAAACTTACATACAGGGTGTCATCAAATAAGTTTCACATATTAAAACTGTAAGTTCTTTATGACTTAAGAAAACGAATTCTGCATATCTTAATTTTTTTTGGTGCAAAATGTAAGAAATTAAAGCCCCACAAGAGCCCGGAGTTTTTTTGTTTGAGAAGCTCTGACCAATCGTGGGTCAATAAAATCTTCACTCAGCAATTCCATACCAAAACAAAATAAACATCCATCACGTTTGTGGCATAACTGGATTAATTAAGTTAATTTTCTGCTGACAAAACTGTAACAATAAGTAAAAGATAGGAAATAAGAACATTTAAGGTAACATTCTAAAAATTATCGTAAGCAACGCACGCCGGTATTCATCGTCCCTTCATATATGGTTTGATTATTTTGTTTTGCTTACACTGTACAAATAAATGACATCGAGGAGTAGCCGACAAAGAACCTATCTTTTACTTAAATTATTGTCGAATGCTTGTTCATTTTACGTATTTATTTATTTATTTAGTCTTGTCGTTATTGAAGATTCTTTAGTTATTCAACAAAGAATAAAGTTTATCTTTATGTGATTCATACTAAGATCTATCGATTATCTAATAAAACAAATTTAATTCTGTAATCAGTGAGAGTAGATTTAAAATGGTCTTCTTTAATCAAATTGCACACGTGGGCAACCACCGGGACACTATGAATTTGATATTGTTTACATAAAACATCATATCTTTTAAAAATGCTATCAAGCACTTGACCTTGACTTTTGCTGGAGTTTTATTTTATGATGTCTTTACGCACGATCGACCAGAAGTTCTCAAACAAATGTACCAACGCTCCTTTAGTAGGTCATTTTTTTTTATTTTTGAGTTAGATCTTTGATAATTGCGGCATTAATTTCCGGTATATCTACAGATAGAAAACTTACGAATGGTAAACACCGTAAACTTGTAGGTGTCATAATCGACGACTCGTTAAATATGTCTGATCATATCACTAATCTATGTAAAAAAATATGGAGGTCCTTATACCCTTCAAGACAACTAAAACCTCTTCTCAGTACTCACATTTTAATACCAGTTCACTTTACCATATTTCACTCTCAGCTATCCTATATCACGCAGTATTGTGGGATAACTAACTCAAGCAATTCAATAAAAAAAAATTTAAGCTCAGTATGAACCCCATTACTAACTAAGTATGTAGTAGCTAGATATATAGTACTCTAATTAAAACAAATAAATGATGGACTGAGAGTAGAAAAAGACATCAAATTTTTCTATCGTGCGAGCAGCAAGGTGATTTCTTAGCGAACAGCAACACAACCTTCCGCAGCACCTAGATCTTCAACAGGCCGAATATCTTAAGCGACCTAAGGCTGGTCAATCGTCTGGCACGTGTTCATAACTCAGAGTGATTAGACAGAAATCTGCGGGCAAAAGGCAGCGGATCAAAAATTGCCTACAAGTGAACAAGGAGCACTAAATAAAATTACAAAAAGGAAGTAGGAAAACCTACCAAGGCAGTTCAACAAAAATGAACAACAAAAGGTTTAAAAACGGTAGAGCGTCACAATAACTTTAGTATCCGCAGACAAAGAAGTATAACTTTGCTTTAGATTAAGCTGGCGTCATAGGAGATTATGATAACCTTATCGACTCCCCACAATACAGGGTGTTCTTTTACTGTGTGAAAATAAAAAACCTCAGTGTAAGTACATGAAATGCTACCTTCTGTGCGTATTTTCCGGTGGATACCGCACTGTAACCAAAAAATTACCACTTGTTTGGAACTGTTGATATGTGCGAAAGAGAAATACTAGCAAAGTCGCAACGCCTTCCTGTAGTCGATACCGACACCGCGCTGAATTCCGCATTCAAACCCATTTCGTAGCGTTTCGTAATAATAATCGATAATCACTGATATCGATTAGTAATTATTTTATTTAAAATTTTAATTCACTAAGGGAATTAATGTTAGATTCATTTAAATACTGCCCTATCTGAAGCGCGTCAATCGAAGAGGCGGCCGGCGTTGTAAAACCACACTTAAGAAATGGAAACGCAATTTATTTATTGCTTGTGAAAAATAAAACGATGGATGACGGTGATGTGATTATTTAACTCATCCGCAATTTTAAGGCGCATTTTCGTCCAATAATTATAATCGTCGGCCTATAATTTG
Source organism: Prosopocoilus inquinatus (assembly GCA_036172665.1). Classification (NCBI taxonomy): domain Eukaryota; kingdom Metazoa; phylum Arthropoda; class Insecta; order Coleoptera; family Lucanidae; genus Prosopocoilus; species Prosopocoilus inquinatus. The sequence goes on from CM069874.1 coordinate 54,861,423, forward strand.
AAAATACTTAAAAATGTAATTACTTACTTCGAGTGAGGTTACATTGTTTTAATAAATCCAGGCGGTTTTAAAATGTTGATTGACCGGAAAATTTCGTAATCGAATTAATTGAATCTGTAATTTGTATGGTCGATTCTTTTTTAATACTTCGTGAAGATGAATATGAACTCACGTAAACCGAAAGTTTTCAAAATTCCTTTCTTTCCTCATGCAGAAAGTTGTCAAAAAGCTGTGAGGCTTCCGGCAGGTCTTTTTACCTGTTTGCAAAAGCCCTTACAATCCGTTAGTACGCATCGTACGAACCAAACATATGTTCATTCACGACAGGGTTCATGCACAAGGTTAAACCACGTTAATCACTGACCCACTGACCCATTGACCCATTTTCACGTCCTCGTTCAAATAAGCGTGCGCGAGAGCTTAGCCACCCTACACTCCTTAGTTATGCCAGCAGTTCTCAAACGGTTTGGCGAAAATCTGCCAATGCATTTTTCTCGAAAATTATTAACTTTTTGTTAAGGACATATGAGTTCAATCGTTGCCATTTATGGTGATGCATTACAGATTTATATATTTGCACACAGTAAAAGAACAACCTGTATTTGGGGCGAAGACTTTAAGATAGCTTACGATGAAGAGCGAAAAGGGAGGTCTTTGAAGTACCACTTCTAGAGTAAAATTCACTGCAAAGTCTTAGCAAGTTCGACTGTTAAAATATCGAATTATATTGGCAACAATGACGACTAATAATGGCTACCAGATAAAAAGTTATTCCCAGAAAATATTTTACCAGACATTAGCATGTTCATACGGTAAAAAGTTCTTATTGTGTATCAAACGTTACATGCAGCATTCAATTAATAGTACTCAAGTAGTAAAGTATTACTCCGTCTAAATTTGTCAAATTTGTTGTAAAGGACTTCAATAAGTTTATCTTACCGGCGTATATCATTCGGAGCAGAACGACTTTTGTGCTTCGCCCCGTTTGCGAGCTCGGTCGGACATTCCTAGGATATCTGGTAAAAACCAGTATAAAGATAAACAAAGCAGTGGCGCGGATTTCAACGTCGCCGCTGAACGGCTTTTATGCCCGAAGCACTCTCACCCTCACACTCATTACATCGGAAGCAACCGTTTGATGTAAATTACATGTGTAACATAATCGCCTTTATAGTTTCTTTCAAATTAATAATTATAAAAACTTTATAATTCTTTAATGTAGCTTTTAAAAAGACTGGCATAATACATTTAATTCATATCAATTATAGCGCCTTCACTGCAAAAAGAATGCGAGTTTATTTCGGATGAATCGGTTATGTAAACAAGTTTTTAAATCCAGCCGACCAGAACTGTAGTGGTTACTGCGTGCTGCATAGACTTATCGGGCTTCGACTGGTTTATTGTTTTGTTTTTACAGGGCAGACGCGTTAAAGATTAACTTTTTCCGACTATGATCGCTTCAGTATATTAGTAGTTCCTCGTATATTTAACGAAACCTTCCGCCTAAAATGCGCCTAGGCTTGGTTCTAAATATCTGTGTAAAATAAAAAGAAACGTTCATTAAAATATTGTCATTTCACATTCCTAAATTTATTGTACGAAGTCAACAGCGATATAAAGAAAAAAATTAAATTTATGTATACACATACATACATAAAAAAATTTTTGCTTTTATATTCGAAATACGGAGATATTATTTAATGAAGTGTTAAAATTAACATGTCATTATCCGAAACGTACGCAACGATCGAGACGGTCGAAAAATATGTGGCTGACCGTTTCTAATTTATAAGCAAAACATTTCACAATGGCCGCGCGACCGTTTCGTTCTAATCACGTCTTTCTCTCACGATATTGTATCGCCGTGTTCCTATTTATTGCTTTTTTCCTGACTGCTGCTGCCTGACTTGTTATGTTTGATTTACAATGTACTTACCAACTTTCACAAGTGATTGTATAAATAAATCAGCGTAAAAATAAACGTACGGGCGCTAATAAATCAGTAGCGTATAGTTTCCTGAATAATTAGGTAATCACCGTTCGCTAAACCAATTTGTCCGTTTCCTTCGTCATTTTTTATTTCTATTATAATTCTTTCTGTACTTCTCGTTTTTTTTTTTATTTTCTCTTTTCATTTCAGTTTTGCTTATGTTTTGATTATACACAGAGTGTCTGACATAATAAGGTGTTGTAAAAGAAAACGAAGAAGAAATTACGAGCCTTCCATTATTAATAAAAACTGCACAAGTTGCAGATGCATTGAAAACGATTGCAAATCGGAAGTGTGTTACTAGATTGAATTTGTAAGTTATATTTTATTCTGTTGTGTTTCTTAACTTAATATAAGAAATAATAGATACTGAAGCATCAAAACAGTTACAAGATAATAAAATACCACTAGTAAGTCGCCTTAAATCGACAACTACTTTCTTGTTAATGCCTCTGGTATTCGTCTTCTACATCCGATGGTTATTACTAGTTCGTTTACCGATTTTTTTTTGTAAGTTAATAAGATTTATTTTTAAATTATTAAACCATCAGTGGATGAAATCAATACTCAAGGGATGAATAATAATAACTACTGAAGGAAACCGATACCGATATTGCTACGTAATAGAAATAAACTACCAAAATATTATTGCTATGTAACAGAAGACGTAGTAAATACAGTGTTGTTAAAGATACATTTGTAATAATACAGGGTGTCTCAAAACCTCTGTCTTTAAATGAAACTGTAAGCTCCTCGTTACATAAGAGATTAATTCTCCAAATCTGAAATTTTTTTGCTCAAAAATGAAAAACTGACCTATCACAAGCGAGCGCAGTCCCTTTGTTTTGAAATCTCTGCTTGGTTTACGACTTGTTTCAGCAATTTATTCCGAAAGAAGCAATAAACCGCAATGAAACTTTTTATTTACGTTTAGAAGAACTCGGTCAAGGTCTCATTGTATACGAATATGAATCCGACTTGTGGATATCGGCATGTTTATTTGTATTTTCAACACGCGATAAGTAAGAACGTTTGTTTACGCACCTCTTTGTAATAGACAATAACAATTATGTTAAAAACGAGTACCTAAACTTCGTTAGATTTTTGCTAAAGTAACTAAACATCTTCGTACTCTAGTTTTGTAACTGCGTTGAAAATGCGTGAAATTATTTTTTAATTATCGCACTAATAGGTGTAGAATAAGTATTGCAAGAGCAGAACCTATTCCTATTGTAAAAACGGAAAGCAAGAATTGAAGTATGAGTACGATGAAAAATTTAAATAAATTAGATTGCCTGTACACACAATATTCTATGGGTTCAAAATAAGTGATTGAATAACTTCGCTAGCTTTCAATCGAACTGTTTTATTAATTGTTTACATTCCAACACAAACACATGTTTATATAAGGATAATATTGAACCTGAATTTCTGCGTCGGCTTAAACCATAAAATCATAAATGCAGCTCTCGCCTAGTGCAGGCGTTTATTTCGTCGTTTATTCGAAGTTTTAATAAAGAAACAAATTTATTTTTGCTGTACAAATACAATAAACTATAGTAATCTACATTGTAAGTTGATTATTGGCAATTTACAAATTAATATCATTTCCACTTTTTCGATCGCCTTTAGATTGATTTTTTTTGATTTAACTGTTAAAGTACGGTTTAGCACAAAACTAATCACCAATTAACGCAATACGCAAAGATTATTTTACTCTATTAAGAACTTACTTAGTTACAAAATTTATCTGCTTTTAAAATTAACAAGAAACACGATACTTGACCTGCCTTAAGTACAATGTCTGTGCATTAGATCGTGGTCTGCGTTTTTATGACTTTTTATGGCCTCGAACGTCGGAGAATAGTTGAAAACCAAGCTCTGCCGGAATATTTAAGCTGCATTCAGCGACCCTCAAGCAATTTCTATGAAAAAGTAGAATAATTTTTATCTGCGTTATTATTGCTGTCTGACCAATACTTGTATAACAAATTTTGCTTCTTTTCCTGACCATATTTGTGATTTCAATTAAAGACATAGGTTTAGAGACACGCTGTATACAGTGTACTGGTTTTTAAATTTTAAAGATGGCAACCCTACGTCTAGCAAAAAAAAGAAAAAAATCAGGAAGCAAGAAACTCGCCGTGTTGGAAGTCATTAAAGATAACAAGACGATTTTATTCGATAGTTTTTCTGATAATAAACTGAAACCAAGTGAAAAAGAAAAGAGGTGGAATATGGTCTTAAACAGAACAAAATCTTTGGGGTTAACCTCGGCAGATAGAAATGTGATAGACTTTTTATTTGGAGTTTGGGATATCGCGTTCATTAATAAGTTTAATAGATTTTACGGATCAACAATTTTTCATGGTTAATAAGTGTTTAACTATGTACAGTCGGGAGCATTAAATTTTAGTCATCACTGACAACATTAATTAAAACGTCTGTTTTAATTGCAAAAACTAAAAATTGATTTGACCAAAAAACTATCGAAAGTAAATTAAACTTTTCAGAAGTTACTCTCATTAATGAAATTTGAGAGATCAATCACGTTATTTTAGTAAATAATGCAAGTCAAACGGAAAATAGAAAACTCTACTTCTACTACTAGTTAAACGTCAAATGAATTTAGGATCCTTAGTTGGAGCCTTGTTACAGCTAGAGAGAGAGCGTTCTCGTAATCAAGAAATGCTGATGAAATCATCAAGTCTGTTTCTTTTTCAAGTTTCTGAACTATCAAATCGTATTTCAAATAGAAAAGTCATTTCACAAACTGGAAATCATAATTGATAAAAGGGGAAAACCAGAAGAAAGAAACTGTAAAATCGTTGCAATTCCGCCGAGGTCTGCTGTTTTTAGGGAAGTTTAAAATGTATCTTAGTATGTCAAATGAATAGATACTTTTGTAATTGTATCTAGATGCAGATACAGTTACATTTTTAGTAGTATCTGAGATACGTGTCTAGATACTCAAAAAGTATTTAGATACTGTATCCAGATATTTGCATCTATATTCTTAACATCACTGCCCAAATATTAGGTTATTTTGAACATCATTTTAAACTTACAGAACAGAAATATCCTGAAGATAATAAAAGGACTATACTAAGAAAGCAACTTGGAATAAATCCTGAATACTCATTATTAAGGATAGGATTTGAATAAGTCGCCATCATTTCAGTAGCGCCGTAAAAATGTATCAAACAGGCACATTTTGTAATGGGACGGTGAAAATAATTTACGGCGTTCTTCCTATCTGATGCAATGTGGCGGAGGTCGAGGTACAACTGGTTAACTAATTACTATAAAAATCTTTACACATTTAAACAAGAAGAGTTGATAGCATAACTGTAATTTTTTATTGCGGCAATATTGCTCTGTTTTTTGTTATACTGAGTAACACCATTGCTGTAGCGGCGTTAATTGTCTCTGCAGCCGTCGCGTTTGTTTGCACGCTACGGTCTAATATTTTATATTGCCCGCTTCACTAGAATTTGAACCGCGCAAAATATATTTCCGCGACCCGTACTCATTATCCATTTAAAAGTAATAAAATTCGTTCCCCAACAAGGGAGTCGATCAAGTGACCCCTCGTGTAAGGAGAAAATCCAAAAGTGGGAAAAAACGAGTAAAAGCCTTCTTCAAATAAAATTCCATAATGGGAAAAATTTTATTGACTTCTATTTGCATGAACCGAATTCGCTGTCTACGTCTTAACACTCAGATCGTAGGATAGTTACAGCCGTATTCATATAAATGATATATTTCATTTATGTAAATGAAATGCTAAATAATGTCGTATTCACAAATCGAAAATGTGGCATTTGTTCCATCGATTTATGAATCGTTTCGTTTTATCTGTTCTTCTCTCTTGTTTTAATTATTATTCCAAAAAAATGATTGTTAATTATTATTAATGAAAATTCAGTTTATGTTTTAACATATTCTAGTTAAACTTTTTATATAATTTCATTTAACTTTATTCCAAAAATATCAGATAGATCACTCGTATGAGACCAATTTATAAACAGTTTGTTTATATGACATTACTTTAACTATACAGGGTGTCCACCGAGTGCCACGGTCTTCTCTATCGTCTAAAGTATACAAGATAGAAAAGAAATTCAAACTAGCTGAAGTGTAACTCAGTCAGTTCTATTTTCTAATATTATTTTTGACTATACAGGATGTTCAGTAACTGAGAGCCATACCAAAGTTATATTTTTTTAAATGGAACACCCAATATATTTTTACGTAGTTTGAAAGTACGCATAACGAGTAGGTAATAACGAAAAATTTCGGAAGTTCTATTTAAGAGTTTGTAAGATATTAATGATTATGTGTAAAAAATTGCTTTAGTTTGATTATTTACATTTCGTCGCGATTTTTAGTAGGTAGTCAATACAATATCTCATCTACAGAAATTTTACAACAGATTCAATCTATTAGTTATTATGTGTACAGGGTGTTGAGTTTTGAGAAAGTTAATTTTTCTCAAAATTTTCAAATGGAACACCCAGTATATCTACACTCTTGTGAAACACTGCCTTAATGAGCTTTCATAAAACGCTAATGGCCGGTTTCACAAAGCTTCGTTAAATATTTAAGTTCCGATTAACTCTGTAACGAATGATTAAATAGAAAAACAACTGCATTTAACGATGATTACTAAACGGTTCGCTCTGTAATCGGTCGTCAAATAGTCTTAATGCTCCGTTAAGTGTTTCACAAAGCTCGATTAAGAGATAACTCTTCGTTTACTTCTGTCTAATCAAGCGTTAGATTAAACGATAGAATTCCAGCAATTAAAAAGTAACTAGTGAATTTTCCATAGTTATTATAAAGCTTTTTTGATATAAAAATCCACACATATATCTAAAAAAAAATTATAATTTTCTTTAAAAATGTAACGTACCTTAAATATGAAAAATAATGACATTTCTGTACTTTTTACTCACTTGGTTTATTGATTAATTTTTACGACACTATTTCGGAAATTATTTTCAACGGCAAACAATTCAAAATTATTTCAAAATGTCTATAACCTCTTTCTTCTCTGACGATAAAGAAATGTCTCCTTAAGGTAGGATTCATTTTATAAGAGACAGAAATAATCCTTTTAATGATTTGGATGATAATGAATTTAACGTTTCACTTTTCCAAAGGAGTTACGGAACTCTTTGGTCCCACATTAGAACCTGCAACAAGCAAAAAATAAATTTATTTAATGGTACAAATCAGTTGATGATAAACTTACGTTATTATCCACTAAAATATTTCAACAGCTGATTCCTGATACTTTCAGAAACCATCGATACGTAGAATAAATCATCTTATTGCAAGGCAAAGCAAACAGTTAATTAAATTGCCAATAGAAGAAGCTCCGCAAGTTAACATTAGGCTTTTCTCATGTCATTGGCACCACAGATTGTACCCCATGTTAAAATTATTTCACCTGGTGGTAATCCCGCTGAGCTGTACCACAACAAAAAATGTGTCTTTTCCATATACATATGTTCAAGTAATTCAACTGCACTAAAGTTTCCTTCCTCCCTTTCTTTTTTCCTTTTTCATTTTTAAAAATCATTAACTGCACTAATGTGAAGATTTTAAGATGTATTTATTTGTTTTGAGTTTCTAACCTCACACTACCTGTCTGCAGGCCTGACGCCATGCCGTACAGATTACTTTAAAGCGGTGTCAAAGTGGCAATTTTTCGATGTTGCCAAACGTAAACTCCAATTAGTTATTTCGAGATTAACATAATAGTTTTTGTTTTGTGAAACAGCATCAAATTTTTAACACTGATTAATCTTAACGCTTAAACAAAGCTTACCCGCCCTAAATGTTTTTGTCTAAACTTAACAAATCGCGAAACAGCAATTACTCATTCTTTTAATTGTTATATTGACGTTTTTTAGCCTTTTCGACCGGTCCTTCTGTTATTTTGTTAATAAATTAACAAATATTAATTAGTATTAATAGTTTCGTTGGGCAAACACCACAGAAAAAAAAAATTAATTAATAAATTAGAAAATAACAAAATAATGAACAAATCAAGAATAGTAAGTATTAAATTAGAAAATAACAAAATAATGTACAAATTAAGAATAATAAGTATTAAATTAGAAAATAACAGAAAACAATGAACAAATTAAGAATGACAAGGAACCATTGGATCTAGAAAATTTATATTAAATATTCAAATTGGTTTTCAGCTTCTTGTAAATACTTTTTACTTCTTGTAATCTTGACGCCAAAAGACAGTTTTGGTTGCTTAATCTTATTCAGTGTGTCACGTCACGTAACTTTTCACTATTAAAATCCATTTTATTAACACAAAAAACAGTACAAATTTGTAAAAGTAGTGTGTCTCGAATCTAAACAATAGTTCTGTTAAATAAATGTCAATTAAAAATTCATGGCAACTGTTTTCCTATTTTCTAACAAACGGCAACGTAATTTTAAATTTTATTTCTTTTTAATTATTTTAATAAAGTTGTTTAAATATTTTCAAAGTAAAGGAAAATAGGAATGAGTTTAATAGGAACATATTCAATTACTTTGAACACAAAATAAAACATTTTCATTGATTTATCATCTAGCTAAAACAGAAAAGCCGGACGGAAAGGCTAAATACCGTTAATATTGAAAGGAAAAAAATATTTCATTGCTGTCTGGCGATTTGTTCAGTTTGGACAAAAACATTTGGCGTTTTATGAAAGTTCATTAAGGCAGTGTTTCACAAGAGTTTACACATACTTGGCATTCCATTTGAAAATTTTGAGAAAAATTATATTTTGCAAAACTCAACACTCTGTACACATTAATTTTAATTAACTAATACATTGAATCTGTTGTGAAATTTCGGTTGATGGGATATTGTATTGACTACCTACAGAAAATCGCGACGAAATGTAAATAAATAATCAATCTAAAGCAATTTCTTACACATAATCATTAATATCTTACAAACTCTTAAATAGAACTTCCGAAATTTTTGGTTATTACCTATTCGTTATGCGCTCTTTCGAAATATGTAAAAATATATTTGGTGTTCCATTAAAAAAAAATAACTTTGGTATTGCTCTCAGTTACTGAACATCCTGTATAGCCAAAAATAATTTTAGAAAATAGAGCTGACTGAGTTACACGTCAGCTCGTTTGAATTTCTTTTCTATCTTGTATACTTTAGACGGTAGAGAAGACCGCGGCACTCGGTGGACACCCTGTATATGCTAAATGAAGCTTTGTGAGTACGAAATGCGGCTAAATCATCAATTTAGCTTTCGTTAAGGTTTTGTTTAATTTATTTAACAAACCACACGTAATTGGACGATTTATAAATCATAATCAACAACTAAGGCAGTCAGCGTCACAGTTTAACTTTAAACTTCGCTTTATTCCCATGGTAACAATTGCAAGGATAATTGTTTCCTAGGAATAAAACGAAGCTTAAAGCTAAACTGCGATGGTCAAACCGGGCCTTAATGGAGCATTTAACGTAAATGATGGTTTGTGAATACGATCGAAAGACTACTTGATGTAATTTTCTTTACCCACAAATAATTTATTACAAATCGACGATTTCTTCAAAAGTTTCAAAATGTTTGAAGTGTATTTGATGAGAATAAAGCTTAAGCAATCATAATTTTTAGTTGCAATCGATAAAAAGAAAAACTTGCGTAGCGCTTATAACTTCCTACTGTGTTTTCTAACAGTTATTGCCTCCTACAAATCGTTACATCCTACGTCATACTAATTGTTGCATCATCAGTTGTCCTACAAATTTGTTGTATCACCAGTTCTACTAATTGTCTTCCCACCGATGGCCGTATACATTTGAACCTGAACAAAACCTCTTCAGTTAAAACTGGTACAATTACAATTAATTACTAATTACATTCTCCCAAAAGAGAAGGTAAGTGCTTAAGAACAAGAGGAGACCATGTCGTCGACGGCCTTAAAACAACCTTCCTACTGACCCTGAGACGTGCAAACACGCAAACCAGCTTTCGTTGGCATTATCTGAACCGCCGCTGCAATGCTCCGACGATTTCGTATACATTTTTTTGTCGAACTGCCGAAAATTCAGGGGGGCAGCAACTCTTCGTCCTCATCATCATCATCATCATCATCGGCAGATCGCCGACAGTCATGAGCAGCGCGGCACGTTAATTTGAAATTAAGCTACCCTCTTGTTAGCTGGGAAAATCACGAGCTTGCATGTGACTTGAATAATTGCCCTGCCGTGTCATTATTCTTCGCGATAATAGAGACGTTTGAAACGCCGCTTTTCGTCCTTTGAAACGTGGAATCGTAATAAATCCACCTCGGGGAATAAATGCAATGCAAATTGTTTATAATTTATGAAAACCGAAAAAATAGAAAACAAGAAAAAACTATAAGGACGACTGTACACCGATGAGAAGTTAGCAATAAAATTCCAGCAATAAAATTATGAAATTTCAAAACGCTGCCACCGTTAAAATAACGATCACAGATCAATAATATTTAATCTATTACAAAGAGTATAATGTGTAGATTCCCCTCATATGAAGAAACTGAAAAATATTTGATATTAAGTTAACTATGACTATTTAAACTAGCATAAGTCATTATTCATATATCGCACCAAAACAATTACTTTCACTGAAAATTTTCACACAGTCATAAAGTACACATACATATCTATTTAATAATGCCTTTAGAAAGTTTTAGCCAGTTGGTTTGAAGTAATTAGAAATTAATAAATTGTGTCGTTTGCAACAATAAAAAAAAACTTTACTTTGCGCTTTGTGAATTATGGCCAAGGTCTGAAGTTTGCATTGAGTACACAGGGTGTTCAAAGTTTTTGTTATAGGCACACAACAACTTCGTTATTACGGAAGGTACGAAGTCGTTCAAATTGGCAAAAATATACTGCTTTTACTCAAGATTAGTAATTAAGCATTGTCCATGCGTAAGTTGACCGGATCAGTCAGATTGCGGTGGAATTCTCGATATGTTCTTCTTCTGATGAGACCTCAATTAGGACCGAAATCGCTATGAGAACCCTGTTGCAATTTAGCTGAATTGTAGCAGATTTTTAATGATTTTTTTTAATGATGATTACAAATATCGCAATAACTCCTTTATTATTTGTTCTGAGGTTAAGTAGTAAAGAGTACTTTATATTTAGAATTTACTATTCTTTCGTTTCACAACAAAAAATACGGAATATTTCATTAAAGAAAAGTTTACGTGTGAAGATATTATGAGAACGCGATGCGTAATTGTTTTTTTGGTATCGCCGCTTAATTGTGGGTTCATTGTTGCTGATGATTTGAACGATTTCGTACCTTAATAATTATGAAGTTATTAAGTACAAAGTTTTTTTTAATCTCAAACCGGACAGAAAAATGAAGGGAAACACACTCAACGTTTCGCTATAGATTTATAGCTTCGTCAGGAGTATAAATCTATAGCGAAACGTTGAGTGTGTTTCCCTTCATTTTTCTGTCCGGTTTGAGATTTAAAAAAACTTTGTACTTACTATTTTCATCGGACAAGAACAAACTTCAATTATGAAGTTATTGTATGTATACAGTGTTTCCCAAAAGTAACGGATAAATTCTATAAAATGGTTAAGAAAAGGAAGAATTGTCAGGTCAATTTTTATTTTTAAATCATCATTTGAGGATGTAATTTTCAATCCCCCATCTCTAAGCTATAACAACCCCAACTTTAAAAATTCAAGTAGCAAAGTACCTCTTGTGATACCTCGTTAAATAACATTTTTAATGCTGAAAATTTGTTAAAACTTGCGTTTTATATTGGATTTTCTCTTAATTCAGAAGGGCATTATTCGAATCATGAGTCGAATCATTTTTAGACATCTATCTTCAACCATCTTTTCTATTTGCAAATTTTTCTTCTTCCCACATATTATTTGTGCATCATAGTATTTTTATTTAAGCTTTAATCATTCGCGATTACTGAGAATCACTGGGACACACTGTATAATGGAAACTTTGATCACCCTATACAGACTGTTTAAAAATAACTCGGCACTATTGCAAACTATTTTATTTTTAAAGTTACAGATACAATTAAATTAGCAAACTAGTAGTATCTTTCGTCCTGATTGCAACGATGCATTCAAAAAGAACAATTGGACATCGCATTTATGAAATAAACGAAAAAGAACACTTTTTTTAAATAGAACACCCTGTATATTATTTGACCAATCGATAGAGACTAAAATTCTGAATTAAAATTATTCTTTATCATTTTATCGGAAATTAATAAATAAAGAAGATATTTTGATTTTTTACAAATTCATTAAGATGGCTGTGTTTCAAGAACAAAACATTTGAAAACCGTGTATGTATTTGAAAACATTAATTTTGGTTTATTTGTTTATTATAAAAGCTGTTTTTGTCTGAGTTTTGTAAAAATCTTTTAATAAGAAGAATTTTTATAAGACGCATTTTCTGGCGCAGAACATGCATCTTATGAAAATTCCTTTTGTTCGTACAAATCTCGATTTTTTAAGTACAAAATAATTCAGAAGGGACAATGTAAAGTAAATATTTTTTTACTCTTGTCAATGTCACAACTTATTACTTTGTAATAATTGGTACTCTTTCATTGGTCCGAGCGTCACATTTAATTAATTTCTAATTACTTTAAATCAACCGGCTAAAACTTTCTAAAGGCATTATTAAATAGATATGTATGTTTACTTTATGACTGTGTGAAAATTTTCAGTGAAAGCAATTGTTTTGGTGCAATATATGAATAATGACTTATGCTGGTTTAAATAGTCATAGTTAACTTAACATCAAATATTTTTTCAGTTTGTTCATATGAGAGGAATCTACACATTATGCTCTTTGCAATAGATTGAATATTATTGATCTGTGATCGTTATTTTAGCGGTGGCAGCTTTTTGAAATTTCGTAATTTTATTGCTGGAATTTTATTGCTAACTTCTCATCGGTCGACTGTACGACTGCTTGAAAACCAAACCTCCCGTGTTCTCTTTATTTAAAAAAAAAATTATTAATTTGGCAACAAGTTAAATCAACTTGCTTCGTTTGTCAACTTAATTTCTTTCTATTCTGATTCACTCTTCTCCCTCTGTTTTTTTACTTTGCATCATCTTCCTTACCTATCTTAATTGTATAGTTTCTAACATTTTACTTTTTCCAACAATAGTCTTCTTCTTCCTCTCTCCTAATTTTCCGTGGAAATTTTGATTGAAACATCTATCGATTTAACTACATTTAGGTCTCTGTAATTCTATCCACACACCGATTGCATTTCTGTTACAGTTTCTTCAAAAACTTCAGTATAATCTCCAATTCTCCAAACGACGATAGTTTCATTCATACAGAATTTCTTTTTTTTTGTCTAGAAATGTTACATGGTATACAGGTGTCCCAGAGCTCCGTAAAAGTTCCATAACTTTCTTGCTATTCCAGGTATCGACTCGGATTTTTTTTTTTTGTATAATAGAAGCGCTTCCATTGCACATTTTAAAATTATTTTCGTTTGTATACCGGGTGTCCAAGTATTATAAAAATATTAAAGTTACGTTTTTTTAAATTGAAACACCCCATTTTGACTTCATTTTTGGATTCCACACTAAATTCTGCGTTAAATTTATTTGAGTCATTTTTACGTATCAATCATACCTTTTGATGTGAGTCAATTTTTTCTTGAAAATTTCCGGATGCAAGGTTCCATTCAAAAAATCGTAACTTCTAAACCACAAAAGATAACGCAACCGATTTTTTTTTCAATCAATGCCAAGTCTGTGGCCAATCTTTTGAGATCAAACCGAGTTGTGAAGGGGTGTTCCAGGGCTTGCTACGATTCTTTGAATATGAATAATTATAAATAACAAAAACTCAATATTCTTCAAATAAAACAACATGTATATTTTCACACCATACCATAGCGTTTTTGACAAGCTTTTCCACGTGAACTGGGAGGATAATTTCAAAATTAAAGCCGCAGTCCTACTGCTGGATCGCGAATAATCATGCACAACGAATAAAATATTAAACCAATGAAATTCGCACTTTTTGACGCAGTATATCCGTAACTAATGCGGCGTTGTTTATTAAGTATTTACGTCTAAAAATTACTATTTTCTCAATAACTGGTTAAATATCAGAATTGGACCCTACAAGCTATATAATAATAATAATAATAATAATAATATTTATTGCTTCCATTAGACCTTGATACATGGTATTGGATTAGTCAGTAGCATAAATACATGTAAGAAAATGCCTTAAAAAAATGTATCGAAATCAGTGATATAAAATAAGTAAGTATACGTACATCACAGACAAATAATTTAATTAATTTCATTTAAAACGAGGTCCTGCATAAATTCATCGAACGAATAATAACACTTATTAATTAATAACTGAGCAATATTTTGTTTGAAATTACTGACACTTAAAGACTTATAGTGAAATTTTATTTTATGACGTGATGGCTAGATACTTCGGTGACTTTTTGAAAAATGATAGATTGTGTTTTGGTATCTCTAATACAGATCCATTTCGAGTGTCATAACAATGATGAGAGTTCAACCTAGACCAGTGAGTTGCATTTCTTTTCGCATACAAGAGCAACTGGAAAATGAAAATACTTGACACTGTCATTATCTGCCACTTTCTAAATAAATTACGACAGCTTGTTTTACAGTTTACTCCTTCCATAAAACGCAAAGCTCGTTTTTATAGGAGAAAAATTCGTTCGACATCCCTTCCTAAACCCCAAGCTAAAATGCCGTATGACAGCACTGAATGAAAGTTAGAAAAGTAGTATATTCTTAGTATAAACGGATTTACAGATCTTTTTAGATGTTTTAATGTATAGCATAAATGCGCTAGTTTATTGCATAGCATGTCAGTGTGTTGAAACCATTTATATTTAGTGTCAATAACAATACCTAGGAATTTAGCCTGCTCAACTCGCGCTATACTGTTTTTATTGTAACGAATCAATAAACTGTGGTCTCAGTCTCGTGATACAGAGAAATTTATATAAACCGATTTTTTTTTTGTATTTAAGACTAATTCATTTTCCAAATAATAGTCTTCAGTGATAAGCAAATTTGAATTTGCTTTTGCTGTCACTTGAATACTATTTGTGTCCTGAACAAATAAAGAGGTATCGTGTGCAAAAATCACGACGTCACTTAACGGAAAGTCATTCACATACAAAATATACAAAAGTGGTCCGAGGACAGAACCTTGAGGAATACCTCGATTTATAGTTAATACATTCGATTTAGTTCTGTTTAATGCAACATAATGTTTCCTATCCTTTAAATAACTCCTGAACCATTCTAATGCTAAACCTCTTATACCGTATGTGTACAGTTTATTGAGTAATATTTGATGATGTACAACGTCAAAAACCTTACTAAGGTCTACAAATAAGCCCAAACATGTGTTGCCTTTATGTAAATTGACATATAATTCATTTAGGAATTTTAAAATAGCCGTTGTAGTGGAAACCGAACTGAGTTTTATTGAGTAAGTTATGTTTGTCCAGGAAGCGCATTAATTTTACACTAACAGTTTTTTCTATTATTTTTGAAAAGCAGCTTAATAAAGAAATGGGTTGATAATTTTCGATTAATTCTTTAGAATCTTTTTTATGCAAAGGTGTAATTTCTACCATTTTTAATTTATCTGGAAAGATACCCTGAGAAAATGAATTATTTATTATTGCAGTCAAAGGAGTAACTATTTCTTTTATACATTGATTAATTATAAATGGGCTAATTCCGTCACTTCCAGGAGTATAATTTGTTTTAAACGATGACACCATATTCAAAATATCTTTTTCAATAATGGGACCTAAGAAAAATGAAAAATTATTATGCGATATATTTACAGCAGACACATTTTTGTCACTTCCTACTAAGTCGCGAATGACACCATTTGCTTTGTTTAGAGAAGTGGCAATATTGTTAAAATATAAATTGAAATGATTAGAGATTAGAGATGGGTTTGTTATTTTTTTATTATCAATTTTCAGATGTATGTTTTTCTGTGGTATTTTACTTTTACGAGAATTTATGATATCGCATGCAGTTTTAGATTTATGTCTGGATCCAAGCAATAATTTGTTGTAATACATTTGTTTGGCTTTTTTTTATAACATTTTTGTAGACTTTCTTGTATTTTGTGTAATATTCTTTCACTGTTACATTACCATTTAACTGCAAAAAATATAAGTTTTTTAAGTTTTTAGTTGATATTTTTATACCTTTCGTTAACCATTTTGGAGTATGTACTTGTTTGTTAGAGTTATATTTCCAGGGGAAATATTTAGCATAAGTATCCACTACAACATTTATGAATTCGCCTTACTGCTCGTTCACACAAGTACAATTTATCACTTTATCCCAGTTTGTCTGAGCTAGCAATGTTTTGAATTTTTCTAAATTGAAATTGTTTTTTATCTGACGATATAGAATTGTTTCATTTGTAGTAGGCGTTAACTCTGAATATAAAACATTTGTACTGCATGGTCTGATATACCATTGTGAATTACTGTACTCTTACTGAGTTCTACCGGATGTGAAGTACAAATATTGTCCATTTAATATTTATGTTAAAATTATAATTATAATATAGTCATTATCAGATTTGCTTGCAATTTGTAAAGCTTGATTCAATTTATTTAAAAAAATATCAAAATTACCGTTTGGACTTCTATATACAACTAGAACGATCAAGTTAGTATTTTCAATAGCAAATTTATTTGCTGCACATTCAAAATGCAACTCAGTAGATAAATCTCTTATAGCATCAATGTTATTACGCTCTACGTGGTTTTTCGCCAAAATAGCAACGCCACCGTGTAGGTGTATTTTTCTGCTATAGTGATTCGCAACGTAAAAATATATATCATTGAATGGCTTATCCAAAAAGCTATAGACTGGTGTAAAGATATGCAGGGTGTTCTGTTTGAAAAAATGGAGTTTTTGTTATTTATAATTATTCATACTCAAAAATCGTAGCAAGCCTTGGAACGTCCCTTCACGATTTGGGTTGATCTCGAAAGATTGGTTACAGCCTTGGCATTGACTGCAAAAAAAAATCGATTATTTTAGTGGTTTAAAAGTTACGATTTTTTGAATGGAACCTTGCATCCGGGAATTTTCAAGAAAAACTTGACTCACATCAAAAAGTATGATTGATACGTAAAAATGACTCAAATAAATTTAACGCAGAATTTGGTGTAGAATCCAAATATGAAGTCAAAATGGGGTGTTTCGATAAAAAGAAAAACTAACTTTAATATTTTTATAATTCTTGGACACCCTGTATACAAACAAAAATCATTTTAGAGTGAGCAATGGAAGCAGTCCTATTATACAAAAAAAAAATTCGAATCGATACCCGGAATAGTAAGAAAGTTATGGAACTTTTACGGAGCTCTGGGACACCTGTATGTTCGCCCAACTTATCAAACTTACTATTTTATTCTCTTTTTCTAGCTTCCCCACATTGTTCATTTTATTGCTATTAAAGCATTACACTTGCTTTTGTGTTCTTTCCTTCCAAACTAGTCTCATCCCTCATCCCTTATTGCCCAACAATCATTGTAGTGCTGGGTGGCTGTGGAAACAACAACTACACCTGTCATTTCTTTTTCTGCTTATACTTAAATACTAGGTGCTTTCTTTCGCTCACAAAATCGTTATCCAAACTTGTTTTGATTCAAAAATAGACGTTCTTTTCTTTGAATCTCTCTCTAATCTAAAAAAACTTGTTTGGATTGAATTATGATTATTTACAAAAATCAATCAAAAATTCAAGTCAGGTGTTTTGTTGCAACAACTACGAAATTCAGGTCGAAACCATTCAAAACACGATTCAAACTTTTAAGCGAAAGAAAGCACCTACTGTCAAGACTTATTCTACCCCTAGCTTATCTAATGTCTTAATTTCTGATGCTTCCATATTTGACTTGGATTCTTGGTTTTCTGTTTGTTTATAAACACTTTCACTCCATGGTTATTAGTAGTGACTGGTAAGTCGACGTATTCCTTCGAGGGAATGTTAGTAGAGCTCATTTGCAATTGATTTGACCATATTATCCATTATACAAAATGGAATACTTAATGAGATATTTTAAATTTTGTGTGTTCCTTAGAAATACGCTCCCTATTAACATTTATTTAACATTACTCAGTATAAAAGTTTTTCTTAATATTTATGTTTTCCTGGTTGGACTAAATAATAGTACGTACTACGAACAAACATTAAGTTAAAAACTTTAATAAGTTTAAAATACAGTGGCTGAAAAGACACTTCTCTAAAAGAAAATCCAACCTATTTGAACATTCATTCTAACTTATTTCCAAAATTTGGTAATACAATCAACTTGCAAATTACTCTAAAACCTTCTCTGATTTGTTGCCTTTCGAATGAGGGTATTAAGTTTTAGCAAAAATCTGTATACATCATATTTCCATCAAATAATAATTATTAAGTACGGGATAGAATATTCATTGTTTTCAATTTAAGAGGATAACTGCTTCTGTTAGTATTAGTTTTCTATAAACTTCAGTTGAGAAGTCCCTTAAAAAGTCCCGTGACGTCACAAAATTGGAAATTAATCAAAATTGTTGCAGTGTAAGCTAAAAGCTTGAATTTTTCAGTTTTTAACTGTAGCTGATTCCTCAGGACCAAAGAAAATTAACTGAAAGGTGATTTTCTTGAACATTCATTCTGATTCATTTTCAAAGTTTTATAAGTTGGTTCTTGTCCGATGAAAATTATAAGCACAAAGTTTTGAACCGGACAGAAATATGATGGGAAAACACTCAACGTTTCGCTATAGATTTATAGCTTCTTCAGGAGTGAAAAAAGTAAATAAACATGTCTTCAAGAGAAAACAAGTCGTCAAGAGAAACGAAAAGGAAACATGATTTTAAAGTAAAATACGAGGTTTCCGGAATAAAGGTAAAAGTAACTTGAACTATTTTTTTTTTAATTAACAGATCTATATCCTATTTAAATATAGATCTGTCAATTAAAAAAAAATGAGTTGTAGTTACTTTTACCTTTATTCCGGAAACCTCGTATTTTAGTTTAAAATCATGTTTCCTTTTCGTCTCTCTTGACGACTTGTTTTCTCTTGAAGACTTGTTTATTTACTTTTTTTCACTCCTGAAGAAGCTATAAATCTATAGCGAAACGTTGAGTGGTTTCCCATCATATTTCTGTCCGGTTCAAGATTAAAAAAACTTTGTACGTACAAAGTTTTATAATACAATCAGCTTGCAAATTATTCCAAAAACTTCTTTCATTTCTTGCCTTTTTTTTAGTGAAAGTATTTTACTTCCGTTAATAGTATAACAATATTAGACGGATGTATGGATTTCAGTCTCGTTTTTATTACACAGCAGATAGACTAATAAATAAAATTCAATAAATTTATAGTCCACATTTTTAACTATGCTTGATTTTCGAAATGGTTCCCTCTGGCTCGTATGCAAAGTCTTAAAATACTTTCTAAGGCTTTGAGGCATGTGCCGATTCCGTGGCTATAAAGCATGTAGACAGTTTCCTGTTATCGTTCAGGTATTGCTTCGAAAAAATAATTATCATTTATTAGTTTAATTAATTAATTAATTATAAACAGTTGCCAAACACATTAAATATGAAAACAACCCTATGTTTTTTTATGTTTCCCTAGTTGTAAATTGACATTAAATTACCCTTTTTTATTCTTCTTCTTTTGAAGTAGAAAAAATATAGAATGAAGTATATCTACGCAGTTGAAATCCTAAGATCATCATGTTTATATGACAGCCGCTTTATTACTTCATTTTTCTTTAATTAATTTAATTTTTCGCAAATTATCAGATTAAGATCAGTTTCTCCAGCGTTTTGAGGATGCGCTCTCTTATGGCTCTATAAACGTCCTCTAAGGTAAAGGTATAATATATTTATGAGCGATTATACATCTGGTTAGTTAGTTCAGCGAGCCACTCATTTGTTTTATAGTTCTGCATAGTTAATGAAACTTAGGTAGTTTAAGTTTAGTGTTGTTTTATTGTAATTCTAAACGCTCGTCTAATAATCGGTTTGACGCCTAACTTCTCTCTAAAGAATTTATGACCAGTTACACCAAATACTTAAGCAGAGCTTAAATTTAAGCCTCGCTTATAATGTGACATTTGAATTACATAATATTAGCAGAAAATAAATAAATTCCTCTGCTCTCTCAAATGCACTTGTGACTCAAGATGAAATATTGTTTTTACTTGGTAAAATCGATACTACTAAATCATATGGCCCCGATGGAATAAATCCTTTGTTTATAAAAGAATGCAGATAAGTCTTAGCATATCCGTTGTCTTTGATATATAATATATCTCTTTCCACGGATGTTTTCCCCAGTCAATGGAAATTAGCTTATATAACCCCAATTCACAAATCTGGTTACAAACAATTCGTTAAAAACTATAGACCTATCTCAAAATTAAGTATCTTTGGCAAAGTATTTGAATCAGTTATTAATTCCAAGCGTCTAAACCATTTAAATCCTTATCTTTGCCAGAATCAACACGGTTTTGTATCGAAAAGATCTACTACCACTAAGGCCCAGTTTTACAATTGCAGCTCAACGTTGAGCTGAGGTTTAAACCCTTAGCGACAATTACTTCAACAATTGTTGTGAAGGATTTAAGCTTCGGCTCAAAGTTAAACCGTCATTGTAAAACTGGGCCTTACCTGTTATGCTTTGTCAGTAGAGTCATTGACACCTTTAACAAGCGTAAGCAGCTAGATGTAGTTTGTACAGATTTCTCAAAAGCTTTCGACAAAGTTAATCACAATATACTGATCGATAAGTTATACCATTACGGCGTTTCTGGCTTCTTTTTGTCTTGGATTAGATCTTGTCTCAACAATAAAATCCAAAAAGTAGTAATTGCAGGCTGTTACTCCGATGAAATATTGGTCACATCAGGCGTTCCCCAAGGCTCACATCTTGGACCCACTTTGTTTTTGGTTCTTATAAACGACCTATCTTCTTGTTTGAATTGCGAACGTCTGCTATACGCCGACGACTTAAAACTATTTCACTGCATTTTTTCTTCATTGGACTGTAACCTTCTTCAACATAATTTAAATATTTTAAATGATTGGTGCTTACAAAATAAGCTTTTGTTGAACGTTGACAAATGTTCGTATATGCACTACACTCTTAATAAATCTGTTATTACTAGACTATACACTGTAAATAATAACCCTCTGAAATGTGTAACTGCAATTAAGGACCTAGGGATCACCTTTGACAACAACCTATCTTTTACCTGTCATGTAAATAATATTGTTATAAAAGCAAACACTATGCTTGGTTTCATTCTTCGGATAACCAAGCATTTCTTAGGTATTTATGCAACAAAAAGTTTATTTAGTGCATATGTCAGATCACATCTTGAATATGCAAGTATGGTTTGGTCTCCCTATTATGCAGTACATATTGCAAGGATAGAATCTATCCAGCGAAAATTCACTAGAGTCATTTGTCTGGGCATGAACGTAAGTTATGATGACTAGACCCAACGTTTAAATTATTTATTATTCTTTAGAAGATCGGAGGAAAACAGCCTGTTTAATATCCTTATTGAACATTATAAATAAATTTGACTCCCTTTACTTAATTCAAGAACTTTGCTTTAATGTTCCTTCTAAATATCTGCGTGACAATTATCTTTTTAGGGTACCGATTTATTGTTCCAATGTCACAAACTTTTCTCCAATCCCCGGAATGATGAGAGATTATAATAATCGTATTAATGATATTGATTTACTTTTCGGACCGTTTTCTGCATTTAAACAAATTATATCAAATTTATCCCGTTTTTTCTTATTTTATATGTACCTGTTTTAGTTTTTTAATTTTCATACTTTCAATTTTATTTTTCATATTCGCCATCGCCCGCTAACTATTTTTAGTTTTTAGTTTTACTTTACATTAATATTAGCATTCGTCGCACTTTTCTATTTTAAAGTACTTTGTGTCAGTCTATAATAGGGTAGGTTTTGCAACCTGTTGACCTGATCATGTAGTATTGATTGATAAATAAATAAATAAATAAATAAATAAATAAATAAATAATATTAGATTGGCGTAGCGATGTTTTTTTCCATCGCAGTGCAAGGTTCTGCGTACGTCTTTCATGAGCAGTGAGCGGCGGAATTGAGGTTTTTGATGATGAATGCAGGCGATTTGTATTGCCCGAGACCTTATAAGTCGTTGAATGAATGTTTATATAATATAAAATAAATTTACTTACAAGATTCCATAAAAATAATTTTAAAATAATGATTACGGTTTGAATAAGCTTAAGTAAAACCTCAGGTCATCCGCTCCTTGATCATGAGCCAACCATGCAAATTATATAACTTAATATCTAGTAATATTTATTAACAACAAATATTAATAAACGTTTTAAATTTTCTATAACAAAAATTAAACCGTGATGTTAATGTTACAGCTGCGTAAAGACAAGTATCTCTACTATTTTGGGTGATTTTAACTTTCAGTTCTTAATACGTGTAATGCATTGCAAAATTAATACATAATACCATTTATGCCGCTACTATTAACTATAAGATTAGTTAATTAATTTTAATTCATGATAATACCTCCTTGGTAAACTTTAAACAACAAAATTATTAAAATTATTAATCATTCACGGCAGTGACCTTGGAAGATGGAACATGTTCCGGGTATCAAATAAAATATTCGAATGCATATAAATTACTTAAGAATTATTATTGTTTATTACGACCTTTGGTGATAAGTCTTCTTTGGACCCCTTAGGCCGCTGCCACCCTGGTGTATTTGCAAACACAAAGTACAGGTTTTTTTTTTGTTTTTCCTGAACATTTTATCTGAGTGGACTTACCTGGTTATTGCTTTCAGGCCCTCAATTGGTAAACAGACGAGTAAGCTAGCAAGCAAATAAGCAAACTCAAAATAAAAACACGAAACAGAATTCAATACGTGTTTGCTTACCTTTTAGAACGCGAATTTGATTGGAGAGACGTTACAAAAAGGCATGACTGTAAAAATCTTCATTAAAATAAGTCTTAAGTATAAGTACGTACATACATTACAATTATTAATACATTTTTTTAATAGTTAATACTCATGTAATAAAGAAACTGAAAGAAAAACAAACCGCAACAGTACAAAAGCTGTGAAGGAATTCAAAAGACCGAAACCTGAAAGAATTATAAAGGTTTGTCTCATATAATTGACCAATTTCCTGTCATTGCCAGTTTTGTTGAATGCTAAAGCTTTGGAAGCTTCAAGAATATTTAAAATTTATATAATATTAATTTATAATAATAGTTTATTTCTATTTGGTGTAATAACATAAGCGCATATTCTCCAACTTACATTTTTTTTTAGTGTGAAAAACGCCATTTCGATAATTGTCCCAATCTATAATAGTCGCTAAAAATAGCTCCCTGTTTTTTTAGCCAGTCCTATTTGTCATTTTCTTTATTGATCAGTACTTCAAGTAGAATATGTGCTTAAAATAATATAAACCTTTAAAATCGCATTGCTGCAGTTTTTTTTTGCTCTAATAAAATCCTAAATATTGTCCTCTGTAAGTTTGTTATTTCGGCAATGTCAAAGTTAAAGTGCCAGAACAAGTAAAATATTCATATTGTTGTTAGCAATAAATGAAATTGGCGTCCTGTTTGTTAAGTTATGAAAAACGTGGTATTTTATCGGGTTTTTAGGACAAACAAATTGATTTCTAAATCATTCAGCTGACCAGTTTCGGTTTTATTTTAAACCTTCCTCAGAGCCTAAAAAGTAACAGTGAGATTCTATCAACAAATTCAATTTAAACCCTAACTGTCAAGTGCCAACCTTAACTATTATTAAAGATATTGAACACTGCATTCAGAATCAGCCCAAGGATGTTGACAGAGATTCCCTGAGGTCTACTTTCACCAACATACTAATTAACTTCCTACAATCCAACACTCACTCTTCCCTTACAGAGATTGACAGGTGGTTTAACCAATCTAGATCCTTTCTCAAAGAAAATCATAACATCATTTTAACCAGAGCAGATAAAGGTGGTGCCAGTGTGCTTTTGTTGAAAGAAGACTATAGCAAAACAGCTCACCACATACATTGCTATCCCCCCGAAAATTTATGGCCTCCCTAAAATCCATAAACAGAACCATCCACTTCGTCCCGTAGTATCTTGTATTGGTGCTCCCACCTTTCAATTGTCAAAATTTATTACCAAAATTCTTTCCAACTTAAATCAAAACTTTAATTTCAACATCAAAAATTCTTTTACCTTTGTACAAAAAATTAAAAACATAACAATTCCTGATAACTATATTTTAATTTCGTTAGATGTGACTTCGTTATTCACCAACATTTCAAAACAATTGGTACTCAAAAATATGAATGATGATTGGGACCAAATACAATTCCACACAACCATACCTAAGGTAGCCTTTATCAACATGGTCGAGTTCTTGTTTGACAGCAGCTATTTTATTTTTGACAATAAATTTTACAGACAAATTTTTGGTACCGCCATGAGCAATCCAGCTTCCCCCATTTTAGCTAACATAGTTATGAACAAATTGCTCAATTTCGTTGTACACAACTTACCGTTTCCTATCCCCTTTCTATACTGTTATGTTGATGATATCGTTACTAGCATTCCTAGTGATTCTGTGGATTTGATTTTGTCAAGGTTTAATGAGTTTTGTGATGAATTACAATTTACAATTGAAATAGAAAATAATAAAAAACTTCCCTTCTTGGATGTGTTGCTTAAGAGATGTGACAATGGTAAGATTATCACTGATTGGTTCATAAAGCCTACCTATGCTGGCAGAATAATTAATTACCATTCTGTACACCCTTTAAACCAAAAACTAGCAGTTTTAAAGTCCTTAAAACACAGGGTCATGGAGCTTTCTGATCCAAATTTCATTTCGGTAATGGTCATTTCGGTAACAAACTTGTATTACGGCTGTTTACCCAGCAACAAAATGTTTTTTTTTCTTCCTTTTCATATGTTCATTTTTTATTAAAATTTTATCAAATTTTCGCGAAGTGTTTAAATTCTAAAAAAAAAAAAAACAAAAATACCGAAAAATAATAAATAGGTTGTGTTCAACGAAAACTACTATTTTTTGTAATTTATCCCAGCTAATAAGATATCACTCAAATGTTTAAATTCTATTAGACGGCTAAAAGTTCTTTTTACAAGAATTGGAAAGAAGGCCTTTAAGAAAATTAAGTTAAAAAATTCGAAAATGTACGCCTTTGCCTGAAATTTTGCAGTAGTCAACAACAAAAAAAAACTTAACTGAAGAAGGATATATTAGTATACACAGATTAATGAATTTGAAAATACCAAAGAAGTAAAGAACACCTTGCTTGTTAGGTAAATATTTATCAGTTAGCCATGACGTTGCATCAGTTCCATAAGCTAATGTATTTCATAATTTTTCTGTTTGATTTTCTCATGTGAAATTACGTTAAATTAGTTTTCCTTAATCACTTGTTTATTTCTTTTGATAATATAATAAACGTTTTATTATTCTGAGTGTGTGTTTGTTTACCGTCCAATGGTAAACTGAAATTTGTATAAATTACCGAAATGACTATTGTGCATCACAGAAATGACGAAAATCAAATCAGTTTCCCTTAGTTATATTGAAACGTACGTATGTATGATCTTTGCTGATACTGAAAATGAACTTATTTAACCTAATTTTATAATACTGTCAAACAAAATCTGAAATAATTTTCAAATTTTTTATCATTACTTTCTTTGTCAAACTGGACAATTATATTATTATTATATATATATATATATGTGCCATGGATCTCAAAGAGATATAGGCCTCGTCAAGAAAAGACAAAGGATAAAACTTGTCAACAATCTTAATGGAGCAGGCAACTGATTAAACACTTTTAGTGCCTTATAATAGACACCGCGTTCAAAAAGAGCAGTGCTATGTTTAGGGATTATTAGATTATTACAATACCTAGTTTTCGGAAGCAAATCGGATCCATATTTGTCTTTATTTTTCGGGAATAAGTTTAAGTTAGTTTTAACAAAAACAGCAAGATTGTAAATATAGAGACAAGGTAATGGCAAGATTTCAAGTAACTTAAATAGGGGTTTACACGAATCAGTGGCCTTTTTGCATAATATTGTTCTTAAAATTGATTTTTGTAAGATGAAAACTTGCCGCGAGTTAGATGACCCTCCCCAAAAAATTAAACCATAAGATAGTGTAGACTGAATAAAAGACATATAATATATTTTTAGTATATCCAAAGAAACACAATTCCTAAGATTCCTTACAACGTAGCAGAATCGAGACAATTTTGAGCACACAGATTCAATATGAATGTTAAACTTTAGTGCGGCATCAATGTGTAAACCCAAAAATTTTACACTATCTGTGACTGGACCTGATTTTCCATGACACTTAATAAGTATGCTAGACAGCAATGGTCTATTTGTAAATTGCAAAACCACAGTTTTATTATGGTTTAACTGAAGATTATTGCCCTCACACCATTTAAACATTTGTAAAATAGAGAGTGAGGCAATTTTTGATCAAAATAAATACCAATGGAAGCTCCACCGTTATCCAGACAAGAAGTTATTTCGTGTAGACATTCAAAGTTTGCAGACTCAGTAGATCGACCTTTAATAAAACCATGCTGACATTTAGATAGAATATTAAAATGTATCAAGTATGAATACAATCTATCATATATAAGTTTTTCATATACTTTAGAGAAGATAGAAAGCAGGTATATAGGGCGATAGTTGGTTATGTCAAGTTTAGAACCTTTATTTTTGAAAACTGGTAAGACCTTAGCTAGCTTGAGAGAATCAGGAAAAGTTCCAGTAACAAAGGAATTATTAATAGCTTCTGCAAGTTTTGTGCATATTAGGTCACTGACATCTGCAAGAATAGTACCTGGAATTCCATCATATCCTGACGCTTTTTTTGAAGAGAAGTTTATTAAAATATTTTTAACTTCTCTTTGGTCAGTGGGAAAAAGAAATAAATTTGACTGCTGGTGTGAACTTACAATAGTCTCAACTTTGTTTGATTGAATCGAATTATAATCTGGAATAAAGTATTCATTAAAAAGGTTCGCTATGATATAAGGATCAGTAATAGATACATCATTAACCATTAATTTGATGTTCGAGAGAGTCTCAGAAGAAACAGTTGAGTCCTTGATGATGCCCCAAATAATTTTACTTTTGTTACATGCTGTAGCATTAAGAACTTTATTATTATTAAACGATATTTTTGCATTTTTTTACAAGTTGTTGATATTCTCGCTTTTTAGCACGATACAAGTTTGTTAAAGTATAGTCAGCTGAGATTTTGCACATATGACATAGATCTCTAAGGAAATTACCTTTTTGCATTATTTCGTCAGTTACCCAGTCAGATTTGTTTTTAGATTTGTTGGAAATACTTTTACAAGTTAATGGGAATGATGAATTGAAATGTTTTGTAAAAATTTTCAAAATCAAAGTGACTAGGAGAAGAAGTAAACCAATCATCTTGAAGAATATTGCACACAAAAGTCAAACGATTGGTTAAGCTGAATTCTCTTCGAGTAAGATTAACCTTGTGGGGTAAATTTGACTGCAGCAGTGGTATTTCAGTAACGAATATTTGTGCAAAGTGGTCAGATAAATGGGAGACTACATTGATACTATTGATTGCAGGAAGATTACTGAAGATGTTGTCTATACATGAGGCACTGCTAGCCTGAACACGAGTAGATTCAAAAATGGTCATATTCAATCCATATGAATGTAAAATGTTAGATATGGTTATGGTGTTCGGAGTGTTAAATGAGAAATTAACGTTAAAATCACCATACACTATCATATTGTTTGAAAACTTAGAAATATAGTCTAACAATTCTTCTAATTGAGTACAAAAAAGATCAACATTGCCATCTGGAGATCTGTATAAACAAATTACAAAAAGCATGAAGTTTGTGCAGTGCATTTAAGTCTACAACATGAGTATTCAAAATCCTTTTCAACGCACCCGATATGCAACCTAAAATCCTGACAGTATGGAGATAAGTATTCACTCACATAAATTGCTGTACCACCTCCTCTACTATGCTTCCTTGAACTAAAATTAATTACAGTATAACCTGGTACAAGAGCAGTCAGCACTGCATCAGTAGAAAGCCAAGTTTCAGTAAAGCAACAGATCTCAGGGTTATATAACTTATGCAAAAAGACCTCTAATTCGTTAGTTTTGTTTTTTAAACTGCGAATGTTATGATGTAAAATACGAAGTGGTGTAGAATTATTATTATTTAGCCTAAAAAATGGTTCGTGTTATTAGATAATAAGAAATATGAAGAATAACAAATTATTTTTGCAATTTTGGTTAACGTTTTATTTTTAATAGTTTTCAAATAGCGAAAATTGTAGTTCATTACAGGAGTACTACTTACAAATATTGCAGAATTATCATTAATTTGATTAAACCTTTCAGTAAACGTTGCTAGTTTAGAGTTGAATCTATCAATCCTTGATTGCAGGTTTGGATTAGGCGAAGAGAAAACCGAAGTTAAAATGACATTTGTATGAACACACATGCGCAGTTTACTCAACAGAAGTTTAAATTTAGGATAGGATAGATTTTTTAAGTCGTTACTACCAGCCAGTATAATCACATATAGCCGTTTGCACCATGTCTAGTTAAAAATTAAATCAGGTTTAACAGTAAACCTAGTTTGCACCGCGGCTTAAACCGTAGTTAAAATTCGCTAAATCAACTCAATTTAATCCGCCTTCCATGATGGTTTAACGTTGAATTGTTTAGCGAGTTTTTAACTACAGTTTAAGCCTCGGTGCAAACTAGGTTTACTGTTAAACCTGATTTAATTTTTAACTAGACATGGTGCAAACGGCCAATAGTCATCTTTCGTGAATTCTTTACACAAAGAATCAATGCTTTCTATTACCTCTGCAAAATGAGCGTTAGGTTTGATGAAAGTGGTAATTTGAAATGAATCGCCACAAAGTTTTCGAAAGAGTTTGTCGCTTCTTCTCCCTGTTTCATCTGCAAGAACCAGAATTGTTTTCTTATTACTGTTATTTACATAATTAGGGATATTAGTGTTAGCAGGGTTATTATTTGACAACGAAGAGTTAAAATCTTCTGAATAGACAGAGAAGGCATCTTGACCGTTACTTGAGAGATTCACAATATGATTATCAGTATTTGTAGCAATATCTTCATACATTTTTGAGTTTGCAAATGTCTGCGTAAATGCGTCCACAGATAACGAAGAATTTTTATCTATGGACTTGTCAATCTTTAGAGAATTTACAAGGGTGGTCAATTCATTGATTTTACGTTTCTGCATTTCCAGTAATTCATTCAGTCCACTTTCCATTTGAGAAGGCTTCATTACGAAACTCATTCAGCTCACGACTTAAATTATTTATGTATTTATCCTTTAATGAAATATCCTTATTCAGAGTTTCTATTTCCTCATGTAATGAGTTAAAATCTAGAGTTGAATCAATAATTTCTTCATCCTCTTTGGAACAGCATTCTATTATGTTATCTTTTATGAAACGCTTATTAGGTAATTTATGTAAGCAGTCTTTTTACAACAGCCAAAAATATTTGAAAATGACTCCATGATGTGATTAAGATTTGATGATTACTGATTACTTAAACAAATATTTAAAGGCATGAAATAGATATGTGCATCAATAAAGAAACAATTACAGCGAGCCAGTTAGTCTGAAAATAACGCTGAAGATACAAAAAGCCAGCAATAAGCGGACAACACGTATCGAAGAAGCCTGGAGGACCACGAGACGACAAATTTACGACTTATCAGTCAGAAAAATAAAAAAAAAGAAAAAAACAAATACCATAAGAAGAAGCTTATCGCAAAACAATTAAAATGATGTCAAATACATAAATGAATTACACATTGATTACACAAAATGAGTAAGAAAACAAGACAGATATAAATCACATGTACTCGCACGAACACACACCACATGATATCCATCCATAAAGAGACAAACCCTAACAATAAACAAAATTTTGGAAAGCCAATACGGATGAAATTAGATATGAAATAACTGAAGTGTAAGAGGTATTTCCGAAAACGGAAAAAGAAAAACTAAGAAAAAGGTCAAGAAACGAAAAGTTACGTATATAGCTCGGTAGGAGGAGAAACGACAGCCGGCAAATAAGCAAATAAAACGTCTAATCCATGATATAACTTGACATGTAAAAGTTCTACTCGAAGAAATATGTGAAATAATCTTATTGATCGGTCCGTACTTCAGACCTTCAGATTTTTTTTTAGAATGTTACTGAATACCGTACAAAATTATTTAGTGATTAGTTTACTTATCATTTCGACATAAACATTTTAATTTATTTTAACCATAAATTCTTCTGTAGAAAATTAAACTGTTGTTCAAAATCTTTTAGGACATTCATAAAACCTTATTTATTCCAACTAACAGGCTTTTACGTAACGCCTCAAGCAACTTTCACGCATTTTTAGTCATCATCTTATCTCATCAAGCCTTAAAGTCCTCCTTTTAATTGTCCAAGATGCGAGACAGCACGTGTTGGTAACGCACACGTGTACCGTACGCAGCATTCCGAAAGTAGAGGAAGTGCACCCACGGACTCCGTAATGAAGACACAGCAATTGCTCTTCGCATTGATTGATGACATTTTAAGTGCGACTTTAAACAGATCTTCCTCCATTCGATGCTAAAGACGAGACCGGATCGCCTCGGCCTACGTCCACCATTACATCGGAATGCCGTAACCGTTCGTTTAACTATCGGTTATGGTACGGACGAGTGGTTACCGGCGACGATGCAAGGATAAGGACGATGATAAAAAATGAATATAAATTACCGAAAGCGGCTTGTGTCCGATCGGATAAACTCTGCTTAGCGCCCCCAAAAAAAAAAAGAAACCCAGTCTCCTTTTACCTTGAATTCAAATATAGGTCACTCGCTTTAAAAGCACGAAAAACTTCGTTTATTATGCCGTCTTCAAGTTACATAATTATGCACTCATGCAGTATGTTGTTTAACGCGATAGTTTGAAGCCCACGCGTGAATTGTTAAGATTTTGACGACGTTTTAATTAACACATACAAAAGGCTTCATTTGAATATGTTGTCGACTTGATAACAAATCAATGGGCGTAATCATGACTTTCGGAAAATGTTTTCCAGTGGATTAAGTATTATGTAAATGGAAAGGCCTCGCATCGGATCTAAAATTTTGAACAACTCAAATGTAATAGTAGAGGTATACGTTTAATGGTGTTTTGTTTACATTAATAAAAGAGATATTAAAGGTTTCTTTTAATAAACTCTTATTAAAACTTCTTAAATTTTAACTGCGCATTCGGTGGATATCGTCTATATCAATGCAGATTTTTAAAATCTGTTTTCGTTATAACTTACCTGTAGTATAGATGCATGATTTAAAGTTAGTTACAATTATACAGAGTGTTCCGTGTAGCTGTGCCAGACCAAAGTTATGCTTTGTTTCAATGGAACATACTATATATTATGGTTTATTTCGATTCGTGTTTAAGAGCGGATAAATTTATTGTAAGGATATTATGTACCTAAACCTAATAGTTTCTAAGATATTGACATTTCAATGTAAAAAATGCTATTATTTGATGTTTTACAGGTTAGATGTTTATTAAAATTTGGCATTTACATTTTACAGTGACATTACATAACCTCTATGGAACAGAAAACAATTTCCATCTCGAACATATTCCTATTATTTTACACAGGGTGATTCATAACTCCGATGTTTATTTTACTCGGTTACTTTAAATGGAACGCCCTATATTTTATGACTGAATTTAATAGGTTTTTGATTAAGCTTTACGATGATATAAGATTCAGTATGTGTTACACAACAAGCCTACCCGCAGGAAGATGTCAAATTTGTAAATTCATAAAACAGCATTATTCCATCTTCTAATGGAATATATTGTCTATAATATCGTTGATTTTATTTAGAAAATCTGTATTGAGTCTGTTTCTAGTTTCTAGTCTGTTAGAAAAAACACTCATTTGATTTATGACATCACAGACGAAATGCATACTTAATTTTTATTTGACCAACTCTGCCCGATTATTTTAAGTAAGATTAAATAACGCTAAGGAATGCAACAAAGGACAATAACAATGCCAGTGAAAATAACTGTAAATTATAACCATAATAATAATAATAACAACTGATTTAACATTAATAACAACAGAGAAAATTTTAAAAATGATAACCATGGTGCTCTTCACATCGTCTTCTATGACAAGGAGATTGATTCACATTTAAATCAACTGTTACAGTTATTTATATTATTACTGCTATTTTTACTGGTATCTTTATTGGTACCTTTATGGGCACTGTTATCGTTGTTGGGTGTTATCTTATTTAAAATAAAAATTAAATAATATATATGTATATTATATAATAAAATTAAAATTAAAATTTTAGTAGTTAAGGATTAGTGTTGCATGGTTTCGATCCCCACTGCCAGTGCATGTTCTATGTGAGAGATGGAATTTTCATGTGTCGGTTATTGTTCCATGGATTTTGCTTCGAATTGGTGTTTCTGCATTTCCCTGGTTTGTAAGGCAAGGAAGGTAAACATGTAATAAGTCGGTCGTAGTCACAGTTAACGATCACAATTACCAACCATTATAACTTTGCCACAAACCGGAAAGCTTGGAGCTAGAGTGGTATTAAATTAAAGTACACTTACGGTTTTTTTATGTTACAGACCAAATAAATGTCAATCTTAACACACTAAAAAGTACAAACAGTCTTAATACACATTTTTTAATTAAAATCAACTAAATTATACACAAAATTTTTTTTACAGAATTTGAAGATGGAATAAATGCTGATTTATGAATCTACGATTTTGACAACTTACTATGTGTAGGCTTAATAATACTAATAAAATGGTATGAGAAAACGCATATGAAATTTGGTAAACGGTGTCATTGTTTTTCGAAGTATTCGCCTTTGACATTAATACACTTTTGCATACGCTCGAACCAATTTCTAAACCTAGTTTTCCACTCTAAAGATGGTACCTCAGAAACCAGTGTCCGGAATGTTTCAACCGCTGCTTCATCCGACGAAAATCGCTCACCACGCATTTTATTTTTTATATTTGGCAACAAAACGAAATCATTAGGTGATAAATCAGGTGAATACGGACAATGAGTCATTAATTCAACATTTTTGTTGAACAAAAAATCAACTGTTTGACGGACTGAGTGAGAGCTGGCGTTGTCATGATGGAGAATAATTCGTCGATTCGATTGTTTCTTCTTATTTGATCGATGACTTCTGGCAAACAAATTGTAGTATACCACTCAGCATTCACGATTTTTCGATCCTCTAAAGTCACGGTTGCTACATGTCCAGTTAAACCAAAGAAACGAGTAATCATTTGCTTCACAGCACTGCGTGAACGGACAGCTTTTGTTGGGTGTGGTTCATTTTGAAATACTCAAATGATAGATTGTTGTTTACTTTCTGTCTCGTACGAATAGATCCATGTTTCGTCACCAGTAACGATGTTATAAACTATAGTTGAACGACCTCCATTGAATTTCTTCGCACCATTTGACAGGACCATGCTTTTGCGCTTCTGTTAAATTGTCTGGGATCCAACGACTGCAAAGCTTTCGTACATTCAAATGATCGTGCAAAATCTGGTGTACTGCTTTCATGTCAATGCGTAAGGATGCTTGAATCTCACGGTATGTCACATGTCGATCTCGCTCAAGCATTTCACGCACAGCATCTACATTAGTGTCAACGACAGATGTTGATGGACGACCTTCACGAAATTCGTCACTGAGAGAGATACGTCCACGCTGGAATTCGGCAAACCAATTATAAACACTGCTCTTTGATGGTGCTTCATCTCCAAAAGCCAAATGAAGCCGATCGAGGCATTGTTTCGGCGTTAGACCACATTTGAAATCGTAAAAAATCATGGCACGAAAATTTTCACGCGAGATTTCCATGTTTACACAAAATTACTTTTTCTCAAATGCTGTACAAACAAAACTAGTTCACTTGGATAGGAACTTTCAATACAATTATAGGCGAAAAACGTCAAATTTTTCAAATATGACAGTTGATAAACGCTAACAATTCTAGACCTGCTACATTCCAGAAAATTCTCCAGCAGCCCACGTATACACCCAGTCGGCACCATTGTTAACTTTCTTATTTTTAGAGCTACAGCGTTGTTCAAATTAGCAAATTTGATTGATCTGTTCCGCTCATTACAAATAGGAAAACAGAAAAACAATTGAGTCCAAACTTTTCGAGATATATTTTGTTACATGTTTTCTTTTAATGGAATGCTCTATGTATTATCATCGTAAACTAAAGAAAATTGAATTTTAATAATAAGTCCCTATGTACGCCATATTTGAAAAATGTCGTATAACTGAGATATGTCAACTTAAAATTAACCAGAAGCGTTTGCTCTTTTGCTTTAATAATATTGATTTAATTCATTAACGACCCCTAGTGATGTAAAAATACAGTATTTTACATTATTTTGTACACCCCTACGTGTATTGTATCGTATTTTATCATAACCTAACTTTATTAAATAAAGTATTAGCAATGCAGTAGATAATGTAGTACAGCTAACGATGTAAAGTTTTATCATAAGCATTCTGAACTTGTTAAAATGGTATAAAGTAGTCTTATACGCATTTTAAAACATGTTTAATATAACTCTACATCATTTTAACCATTACAGGACGAGTATAATACCATGCTATACTAGCTACGCTAAGTTATTTACTACTGCTCACTATTAAAATTGGGTTAGGATAAAATACGATGTCACACACAAAATTGTGCAATAGTTGCGTTTATACACATGTTAAAATGCGTATAATACCACCACGTATAATACCACCCACCAATACTACGTGACTAGCTATATGAAGTTATTCTGTACCATAGGCTAATAAAGCTAGGTTATGATAAAGTACGATACAATACACGTAGGTATGTACAAAATAATCTAAAGTACCATTTTTTTACATCATTAGAGTTTGCCAATGAACCAAATCACAATTATTAAAAAAAAGAGGAGAGGCTTCTTGTCAATTTTAAGTTGATATATCTCAGTTATATGACATATTTCAAATACGGCGTACATAAGAACTTATTACTAGAATTCAACTTTCGTTCGTTTACGATGATAATATATTATAGAAAAATTTTGTGCAAATCGTTTTTGATTGCAGTGAGAACCTCGAGCAGCCTCTGGACAGCCGCCTTGCATGGGGGACTCATTAGGAGCAAATCCCGCTTCAATTTGTCTATCCTACTGCAATGTTAGGTCAAAAAGCGATAGTAAGATGTCGCTATTTTATATGTTGATGATAATATACAACGTATTCAATTAAAAGAAAGCCTGTAACAAAAGATATCTCGAAAATTTTACATTCAACTGTTTTTCTTTTTTCATATTCGTAATGAGCGGAACAGGTCAAACAAATTTCTTAATTTGAACGACTCAATGGTGCCGACTTACTTTAAAACAGGTTGTCACATGTTACAGTCAATGTATAAAATTAACCAAACCCCAATTTTACTTCGAATTTAAAAGATTGTAGATCGGTATTTAGAAAGTATTTTGCCTGGGAAAGACTTTTATTAAATTTTCTTTCCACATTTAGTTTACGAATACCGAAATACCCTTGAAAATGTTGTCATTTTCAGTTCAACGTTGTCGGGGTTTATTGGAGTACTGTCTGAAATTTCAACAACTTGCTACGACCTTCGCAATAATTGATTATCTCTCGCGTGTTGTTTGTCGCGATCGGGACGGTCGAACCTACCTGTGTGTGGTCGGAGGATATTCTCTCGCAAAGTAGTGCCCAGCTGAGGGAGACGGTCGTGGGTAACAAAGTTACGCGGCGAGATAGCCGTAGCGATACACTCCGACAGTGGAGAAGAGGCGCCACCTAGTGTAGCTTTGCGAGGGAGTGAGCTACCAAATACTTCCCTAGGAAAGTATTCGGGTCCCACAGTGAGGTTCAACTCTAAAGGTCCCAGGATCTTTCTCAATAAACCCAAAAGGTTCACTTTCCCCGAATAAATCCCCAAAAGAGAAAAAAAAGAAAGAAAAAAGAAACTAAATCCGTACTGGTTTAAGAGAAATATATCTATTTGCCTCAATAGATTGAACAAATAAAGTGTGGTTTGCCTAACGGAAGGCTGATACAATGGTACGGATGGTACCCGGTTATGCGTTACGCGATGGATCCAAGCGTTCGCCTTACATGTACATAATAACATCAAAAATAAGTGTATACCAAAAAAGGTTACGCAAACACAGCAAAACAACGAAAAAGAGAAAACCCGGAACGGGGGGGGGGGGGAGCAATATTAGCCTGATGGGCGGGGCGCAAAAAAAAATAATAAAAGTAGGCCGGAAGGGCTAAATTTCAAAAATATGACAAACAAAAAAAAACAATAAAATAGACTCGTAAAGGAAAATTAACAGAGAAAATTAAATAACATATATATATATATATATATATATAAAATAGGTAAATTGACGGAGCCAAAAGCGATAACCAAAATGGGGGGAAGGGGGCGCGACGTACAGTGCAATGGAACACGCACTTAAAGAGATCCGAATTCGGAATAGAGATTAAAAATACAGACTTATCGTGTTCCCCAAACTGGTAGGCGGTCCAATCTCTTCCGTAGCAGCTCAGCAGGCTCGAAGGAGAAGGGTCACTCCTCGACTGGCGGAATTTAGCACGCCTCGGTCCCGATGTACCACGTCTAAAAGACGGGGATTCTGAGGGCCGATGAATTTCGAGTCGAGCAACGACGATGCTGGCCTTAGATTGCACCGTGGTTTGACCACCGTCAAAAAAAAAGAGAGGGGGCGGGGGAAACTTGCTATAAAAAAAAAACAAGAGAAAAATCACACAAAGTACAACACAAAAGGAGAAACTAATCATACCCACGCCTCTCGAAGTGAGTTAACATTAACCTTCAGTTTATCGCCATGGAAACAATTGTCTTCGTACTTGTTACCATGGAAATAAACTGAGAGTTAGAGTTAACCTCTGATTGAAAAATCGAGCCTTAAAGCTTCAAAAATCCTCAAACGGAGAGCACGTGGCGAGCGTCGATAAAATGGCGGTGAAGGAGATCACACGAGGTCGGGAAAATCAATCCGCATCCAAGCGAAGGTTAACTTTTCAACCACCAAAACTAAGGAGGCAAAATCCCAACACGGGTAGCCGATTCTTCAAGCCAAAATGGAATCTTAAATTCCCAAAATTTCGGCAAAGCCAAACCTCAGTCCCCGACGACAACCTTCACTTCATCGCAATCAGTTAACGACTGAACGGAACGCGGAAAACGGGGATGAGCTGAACGCGCGTCCGACATGAAATTAGCAGCAAGAGGAGGGAGAAACAACTTAATGAAGAATACCGAAAGTTGATGGAACGAAGAGAAAACAAACTGAGTCCAACACGAAAAAAAAAAAAGAATGAGGAGAGAAATAGGAAAAAGGGAACGAGAATCCGTCAGTAGCACACCGTAAAAACAAACGTGTCGCCAAACACCCGAAAGGTTTACGTTAGGGTAAGAAAAAGCTACAGATGGCAACACTTAGTCAAGTCGGCCGGGCAACACATAACCTCTACTAAAAGAGTAAACAAACAAACGAACATTTCACAGTTCGCAAAAGGGCACGGACCCGAAGGCGGTTGATGGGAACGAAGAAACACGCCCGAGGAAATGCGCAAAGATGGAAAACAACCCGTGAATGCCACGCAGCGAAATGACCAAGCAAGGTACGTGCAACAATTAGATAGAAAGCGAGTACACGAATAGCATTTGCAGAAACACGCCCTGTGAAAGACATCCAGCGTAACCAAGACAAGGGGGAAGAAGTGTAAAAACGGATCTCGAACAGAAGAAGAAAACACAGCCTGACCGAAACGGAGAAAACGACAAGCCGAACGTAACAAACTTTAAAAGATACCTATTCGTATTAACTGATGAGATGTTTGATGTGTTTGTCGAGATGTTTGATGTGTTTGTCGAGATGTTTGCGGTGTTAGTTCTATCGATTGTACACTAATGCTTAAAAGTTTCGAAATGAAAAGCAATAAAATCGTTCGAATTTGAACCTTATTGAAACGGGCCTAATATATTTCGAACCTTAAGGAACAGAGACACTTTCTCCGCACTCCGATAGGAGGGTCCTATTAAACCCCGGCCGGTGCAGATGTTTATGGTTTGTTGAATTTCGTTGCCAGTATTTGGTTCCGAGTATTTATTGAGGCGATGCGCGGTTGCGAACGCGGACGCGGTGGCGAATTTGTTTGTTCTCTTTTGCTTTAACTTAAAAATTGAACAAAAAATGTTTTTTTTTTTAATTAGAATATTTTATATTGTTAAATAACAGGATTTCAGATCATATTATAAAGATATATAAATGTTAAATTGCTATAAAGGATCGACGATGTTAATTAATCTGAAAAATTATAATTATACCAAATTTCTGCCTTTATACACTTCTGGTTTGTTTGACTTCACAAAAATTTTATTCGTTTGTAGTTTGTGTATGTTTTTCTGTGGATTCTAAAATTTTCATTACGAGAAATACATAAATAGATTTTTGGTAAATATGAAATGCAGGGTGATTTATTAGCTCACCGACAAGCTTTGCGATACGAAAAGCTCACATAATTTTAAGAAAATAATAACAATTAGGACATATGTTCGATTTTATTTATTTTTAAGTAAATAGAAGACCTCACAATTTTGATTCTAGTTATTTTGTCCCATTCCTCTGTACAGCTGTTTCAGTCCTATTTGGGGCTTCGTCAGCAGAAGCGATCGCAGGATGTCGCTATTTAAGCGGTTTCTATTATGCTATTTAAGCATTTCCGTTATATTTTACATTTTTTCACGTCATCTTTATTTTATAAATGTTAATATATTGATATTTTCAATTCAATTTTATCATACACGTCTTATTCACATGTCAAGAAACCTATTCATGTAAAATATTTTCGACATCAAGAAAAATTATGTTTCATTTTACCGAACCTCTGTTTTATGATACCCTTTTTTTCTTTGTGATAAAGAGATGTCACGTATAAAAACCTATGACTTTTATGCTGTTATGTGTTTCTGCGGATCCTAAAATGAAGCATCTATACATACCGTGAGCATATAAATCGAAATCACCAATTATTAAATAATGAAATCTTGAATATCTGGGACCAATTAGGTAATGGACCACTGTGCTCAAATGTAATAAATTCCATGCAGAGAAGACTGGAGGAAGTAATTACAAATGGCGGTTACTAGACACATTACTAATTTATAATTAAAATATATATTACACTATTATTGATCTATTTTTTTATGTAAATATATGTATATGTGAATTATTATTTTGTTAATTTTTATTTCAGTTTTGCTTTTACTTGTAATAACTTTTTCGTTGTTCTCAATAATAAAGTCTTGAATACTTTTTCCAGTGTATGTTATTCTTTTTTATACGGTATCATATAATATTGTAAGAATTTACAGTGAAATAAATTTAAAATAACTTAATTTCATTTAAATAATAAGTTTACTGATGATACTTATTGATCGAATAATTAACTCATTGAAATTATTCAGAATCAAACAAATTTAGGAAACTTAACAAATATAGTATTAAACTCCTAGAATATAGAATGATATGTGTAATAGTTAAAAAATGCAATACTTTCGTTAAAAATAATATACATATTTCATTCTACGCCACAGAGGAAAAAATAATATTCTTCTTTTTAGTTTCTTCTCAAATCTGACATCAGTAAAATAAGTTGAAAAGTTCATCCACAAAATTTGGCAAGTTTTCATTAATCTAGAAGTTAAGAGAAAATGATTAAATCGTATAACATTTATTTTGTGAAAATATGTGAATGATTTTTGAGTATTTGACAAAATATATAGAATGAGCTAGATTATTTAAATTTGTTTCTTATTATAATAATATAAATGCTAAGAAGTTCTGCTCAACAAAGCTATTAATTAGTTGCAAAACATATGTGTATTTAATGAAACTAGAAAGTTAAATTTAATTAACGAAAAATAACAGATTATATTTTATTGACTTATTTAATTTCAATTGCCAAAGTTTCAGAAATTTTAATTTCATAATGCACACATTATTTACTACACATGTTATAATATTTAGAAAATAAATTTTGTTAAATTTCTTATCCATCCAACTACAATGAAAGTCTTTCTAGCAGATTATTCAAGTTGGTTGAATAAGTTCGCATCTGTGTTAAATCGCTGTGTTTGCGATGACCGGTTTTATTATCGGGGTAGCAGGTACGGTTGTAAAAGCTATAAGGTTCATAATTGCAAAGCATAAAATTTCTTACTGCCAGTGGCATGTTTCGTACTCCGAAAACTTTATAGCAGAAGTGTACAAGTGATAGAAGAAGTGTTACAGATTAAATATCTCAAAAAATAGTCCGTCAAGTTTGTTAGCGGTGCAATGTAATAAGTTTTCTTTATTTGTATTACTTTTAATTACTAGAAATTTTACATCGCATTCTCATAATAACTCACCGCTTGACTTACATAGACGCAATTACGATCGAGACGTTTTAATTACGCGCTGGATTTATCGTCAGCGTTTTCTTGCCTATTTTTTCCGATACACTAACGATCAGGTGAGGCGATGGAAATAAATAAGTACACGTTTAAGCAATTTTCATTTTCTAGAGCCGCCTTATCGGACGTGTTACGGCCGAGCATAAATCCAGGGCGTATCGCGGCGATCGTAAATTTAAATTAGCTCGATAAAATAGGCATTCGAAGCGTTCGATTTATTTACGTTTTGGCAGTTCGCACGGAACGTATACGTGCATACGTTACTCTAACTACTACCGGCGAGTTATAAAACTCATGCAGGCGTTGATTTACTCGCTCGAAATAGTCGGATCGTTTGTTTTCATCGATCTTATCTTTTAATTACACACAGCGTCGTTCCTGCTCTTGAGAGAAACGATGCATTCATTCGTTTGCTCTCAAATCGACGAAGCATTAAAATGGATAATTAGGAGAAATTGTGTATGAAATGTAAAGTAATAATAAAAAATGGCTTCTAAAACTTCTGGGAAACAGATTTTGGGCTTTACTTCAAACTAAGCGACCTACAAGAAAGTCGTCTTCCAGAGTTAGCCCGATTTGGCTGAAAAGAGCTATTCCACACAGAATGCGGCCAAGCGCGGCGATGAAGTTCTTTTACAGTAGGGATGGCAAAAAAAAATTATATGTCGATATATCGACTCATATGATATATCGTTCACCATGTATCGATACATTCGATATATCGTTACAAATACAGCGTGTAATCAAATAAGTTTCACACATTAAAACTGTAAGTTCTTTCTCACTTAAGAAAGTGATTTCTGCAAATATGAATTTTATTGGTGAAAAATTAAAAAAATTAAAACCCCCCCAGAGCCCGGAGACTTTTTGTTTGAAAACCTCTGACTGGCCGTGTATCAGTTTCTTCAAGCGCATCATAAAATGTCGTAAAACAATAAAGCGTCATCGAACTGAAGGGCACTGGGTTAAAATCGTCGCTTATGTAATTCCATAACGGAAAAGAATTATAAATATCCATCGCGTTGCTTACAAAATCAATCAATTTTTCTTAATTTTCACGTAATTGTTAATAGTTTTCTGCTCACAAAACTGTAAAAATAAATAAAAATTAGAAATTCCGTTTTTTACAATTATTTTACTAATTGATACGTATTCATCGTATACTTTATTTGCTGGTCGTCAATAAACTGCATTGTAATTTCTTTATTGCGTAAAATGTTTAAGAATGTCTTTTCTTTCTGCATTTCGGAAAATCGTTATTGAATGGAGTCATAGCTTTTATTATTTTGTGGAACCAAAACAATAAAGCGTCATCGAACTCGAATTACGAAGAAACGTATTCGTTAGTGGAAATAATTAACAAGCGACTAATATTTTTTTTTAATTATTTTAATACGCGAAATTAGCACTGCAAATCATGTGTACTATTGGTTTACAAAGACCAGGATGTCAAGATCTAATTATTGTCGATTATCTAATGAAACAGATTTAATTCTGATCAATGCAAGCAGATTTAAATTGTTCTCCTTTAAAAATAATGCACACACGAGCCACGACGGAGAGGTTGTGAATTTGAACGCTCGTTTTTAATGGGTCGGTGATTCTATTTTGCTGTGTTCCCATAAAGCTTTCAAAATGCGATCAAGCAATTGACCTTGAATTTTGCTGGAATTTTGTTTTATAACGTTGTTTTTGTGCACGGCCGACCAGAAGTTCTCAAACAAAAGAGTCACTAGGTTAATTTTTTTTATTTTTAAGCTAGACTTTTGGTAGTTGCAGCATTAATTCTCTTACATGATGAGGAACTTGCGGTATTAATATATGAAACTAATTTGATTACACCCTGTATATCGATATATTCAGATACAGGTGTCTCAAAACCACTGTCTTTAAATGAAATTGTTAGTTCCTCGTTACGTAAGAGATTAATTCTCCAAATCTGAAATTGTTTGCCCAAAAATAAAAAACTGACCTATCACAAGCGAGCGCAGTCCCTTTGTTTTGAAAGTTCTGCTTAGTTTACGACTTGTTTCAACAATTTATTCCGATAAAAGCAATAAACCGCCCTAAAACTATTTATTTACGTTTACAGCTCGGTCAAGGTCTTATTGTATACAATATGAATCTGACTTGCGGACATCGGCATGTTTATTTGTGTTTTCAACATGCGATAAGTAAGAACGTTTGTTTACGCACCTCTTTGTAATAGACAATAACAATTATGTTAACAACGAGTACCTAGTCTCCGCTAGATTTTTGCTGAAGTAATTAAACATCTTCGTATGCTAGTTTTGTAACTGCGTTGAAAATGCGTGAAATTATTTTTTATTATCGCGCTAATAGCTGCAGAATAAGTATTGCAAGAGCAGCAACTATTTCTATTGTAAAAACGGAAAGCAAGAATTGGAGTCTGATACGATGAAAAATTTAAATAAATTAGATTGTACACACAGTAAGCTATGGGTTCAAAATAAGTAATTGAATTACTTCCCTAGCTCCCAATCGAACTATTTTATTAATTGTTTACATTCCAATACAGAACACCTGTTTTTGTAAAGATAATATTATACCTGAATTTCTGCGTCGGCTTAAACCATAAAGACATAAGAGCTCTCGCCTAGTGCAGACGTTCATTAGTTATTAATTAATTTTTGCTGTACAAATACAATAACTTTAGTAATCAACATTTTAAATTGGCCATTTACAAACGAATATGATGTAAGGATTTCCTCTTTTTCGATCGCCTGTAGATTGAATTTTTTAACTGTTAAAGTACGGATTAGCACAAAACTAATCTTCAATTAATGCAAGACGTACAGAATATTTTAAACTATTAAGAATTTATCTAGTTACAAAATTTATCTGTTTTTAAAATTAACATAAAACACGATAAAACGTCGGAGAATAGTTGAAAACCAAGATCCGCCGGAACATTTAAGCTGCATTCAGCGACCCTCAAACAATTTCTATGAGATAGTATAATAATTTTTATCTGCGTTATTATTGCCACCTGACCAATAGTTGCTGAAGAAATTTTGCTTCTTTTCTTAACCACCATTTGTGGTTTCAATTAAGACATAGGTTTAGAGGTACGCTGTATTTATTTATTTTAGATTTCAATTCATTAATAAAATAAATTTTATTTCAATATACTCGCCCAAAAATAAATAACATAACATCCTATAATAAAATTAATGAATAGGCAAAATATTTCCGAATTTTGCTTTTCGGTGGGGAATTTATGATTTTTTATTAAATAATTTATAAACACGTCACAATTATTAAAAAAAAAAAATAATTTTCAAAATCGCACTTCAGAAGTCAAATTGTAAATTAAGCTCTTATGAAATTAGTAGGCCATTCAGTTAGGGATTAATTTATGTTTT
This sequence comes from Prosopocoilus inquinatus, assembly GCA_036172665.1. Lineage (NCBI taxonomy): Eukaryota > Metazoa > Arthropoda > Insecta > Coleoptera > Lucanidae > Prosopocoilus > Prosopocoilus inquinatus. The sequence continues at coordinate 54,905,641 of CM069874.1, forward strand.
TGTTAATATCTCCCCTAAAAATAAAAATGTTTCGGGTATGTTATAGATCGTTGAAAAGCTCTTTTCAAAGACTATCGAACTAACCGAAAACCTAATATGGGTGCCGTATGAAAAATAATAGTTACGGCTAATAACTTGAAAACATATGACAGTCGAAGGTCTCTGTTTGCATGAAACACTTTGTCTTAAAAAGTGTCTCAACAATGTAAAAGTTTAGAAGAGGTCACATCGGGTATCATCAAGTTATTGAGGAATATTGAAATCGTCAAATTTTGGTTTTTTAATTTATCTTAAAATTTAAAACAGTTATGGTGAATTTAAAATGAGATTTGTTGCGAGCATTGAATTCTGCAAATCATTCCCCATTTAACCGTTGCTCTATTTCTTTTAATAGCTGAGATGTCAATGGTGAGCATGGAAATGTGGACACAGTGTATACAGGATTATTCAAAATAAGTGTCCGACCCGTTAGGAGCGTATTCATTAAAGTCATGCAAGTGTGAAATTGCAAGAAGTAATTCTGTCAGAGGCATTTCAGAAATCAACCTCTTTTGAATCCAAAATGGAAATAATGATTCATTTCTTATGTATACATACCCACGTCCGAAATTCGAATGAAACAATTGCGTATTAAACATTTTTTTTCCGCAGAAAACCATAAATAAAAACGTTTTACAGTTTCATTTCAAGGTAAACGCCAGTGTTTCGTTCTATTCCACCCGAGTTCATTGTTTTTGTGACGCAATACAGCTGCATTAGCGCCCAACAACCAATTTATATCTAAATATTAAATGTATTTTATTTCAAAAACTATAAATATTAGACCCCTTGTGCATATAGTTTTTTTTTGTTTTCTTTCTCTGTGTACTACCTGTGGTTGACGGGTCGGATACTTATTATTATTCACCCTGTATAGGGTGTGACAATTGAAATAAAAAAGTTGCATGCAGTACCATTATTTTGATTCATTCTACGTAGATGAAAATAATTTCGTATTGTAGACCTCTAAAATTCACAATAAAAATATTTGCAAACTTGTTTTGTATCTGCAGTAGTTATCCAGAACGCAATGTTCAGACACCTATACACTTGTGATAAGAAACTTTCTTTGTTAACCGGAAGATGTCGCGGTTGCTGGCGAAATCGATTTCTGAATTGAAGGTTTCCGTATAATTTTGAATGTATTCATTTATCTGTAATCTTTGAAGACTTGCGTTGCCAATAGTAACAATAAAGCGTATGCCTGTTGTGTTTACTTGCTTGCAATGTAGGTACGGAAGCGTGGATTTTGTCGTCAGAATGCAGGGTAGTCAAAACACCAATGAGGAGGTCATTGCGTAAAAGTCTTCTCAATTTTCAAGGGATTATATAATTTTCTCCTTTCTTTACATCGACAAGTTTCCTTATGTTTCCTCAGTTTCTCATCAATTTCAGTTGATATTCGAGGTGTTCCATTTGAAAAAATGACAGATTTTACATAATGCGAACTGAATTGATTTTTGATCTAAGGTTGATTGTCGTATCATTGAAATTGATAACTTGGCAGTCGATCTAATATGACCCATTTTTTGTATAAAGTTAAAAATACCTCCGTAAATACTAGAAATAAGTAAATATATCAATCAATCAATCAATGGCTAACCTAAGCTATAATAAAATATACAGTATGCCCGGATTTCTTAGGGACAACACGGATAACTTTTGTATTTGAACAGTTAGAGAGATTGCTAAATTAGCAAAGAGGTGCAGGTTTGACAATGGTGAGCATTGAAATGTAGACCCAGTGTATATTTAATTATAAAATCCATATACCTAATACATATCCATATTTTTCGCGAATGTATCGATATTTCTAATATATCGATATATCGTTGCCATCCCTATTCTGATGAGAGTGCGGACGGTCTATAACATGGCTCAGCGGTTAACCTAGCCCACTTTAGGCTCAAATCCCATCAGGGCCATGGATGTTTGTTTTGTTCGTTGATTGGCCCAGGTCAGCTTACACATAGTAAATGCCTAGAATGGTTAATACCAAAAGGCAAAATGAGCGTGGACTGCGCAAAGCAGACGAGACAAGACTAGTGCGAAGCCGTAGTACTGCAAGTGGGTAGATAACACTGGTAGGTAATCCTCGGTTAACCGGATACTGTATGTACTACGGGTACCAGGTAATACCAGTTAACGGGTGTCTCTTGGTATTAGGTGATTTTTGTGGTATGTGGTTTTGTTTTTAGCCAGAGTAAAGTATATTCCTCTTTCTTGGTTTCCTTTCTTCTTGGTTTAGGATGAAAATTTATTTTTTATTTATTTATTTTCTACCCCTTTTAACAACCCTTCGGTCATTACAATGTGAAATAAATAGGGATGCCATTTCTCTAATAAACTTTCCAATATTGCATCAAAAATTTGAAATTCTCATTTGAAGAGTTCGGTAATATTAAAATTAAATCATGAACGAAGAAAATATTTTCAATTTTCTCCATCTATCGAAATATATACTAAATTTATTAGCAGATAAATTAGCGACATCTTACGATCGTTTTTGACCTGACATTGCAGTAGGATAGACAAATTGAAGCGGGATTTGCTCCAAATAAGTCCCCCATGCAAGGCGGCCATGCTTGCTGTCAAAGCATAATGAAAGTTTTTAAAAAACAATTGTGCAAATAGTTTTTGATTGCAGTGAAAACCTCGAGCAGCCTCTGGACTGCTGTTTCAGCCCTGCTTGGGGCTTCTTCAGCAGAGACGTAGCTCGACATTCCCACTACAAACAAAAACGACTTGTCCAATTTATTCGCCCAAGCAGGGCTGAAACAGCTGTCCAAAGGCTGCTCAGGTTTTCACTGCAATCAAAAACGATTTGCACAAAACGTTTTTACTAAATTTATTAACTGATAAAATAGCGACATCTTACTATTGCTTTTTGACCTAACATTGCAGTAGGAGAGACAAATTGAAGCGGGATTTGCTCCTAATAAGTCCCCCATGCAAGGCGGCCATGCTTGCTGTCAAAGCATAATGAAAATTTTTCTACTAAATTTATTATCATATAAAATAGCGACATCTTACTATCGCTTTTTGACCTAACATTGCAGTAGGATAGACAAATTGAAGCGGGATTTGCTCCTAATGAGTCCCCCATGCAAGGCGGCCATGCTTGCTGTCAAAGCATAATGAAAGATTTTAGAAAAATTTTGTGCAAATCGTTTTTGATTGCAGTGAGAACCTCGAGCAGCCTCTGGACAGCTGTTTCAGCCCTGCTTGAATAAATTTGCGAATAAATTGGGCAAGTCGTTTTTGGTCTGCAGTGGGAATGTCGAGCTACGTTTCTGCTGAAGAAGCCCCAAGCAGGGCTGAAACAGCTGTCCAGAGGCTGCTCGAGGTTCTCACTGCAATCAAAAACGATTTGCACAAAATTTTACTAAATTTATTGTTATAACGTGGTTTTTAATTTGACATCCGGGGTGCTCTGAATGGTGCTGTATGTGTATACAGGATGTTATCAAGAAATATGGCAATAATTATTCCTCGTATAGCCCAGCAAAATGTGACTTCCTGCAATTTAACCTAATTCATCTACTTATACATACACGAAAGTTTTTCGTTGCTGAAGTATAACGCCCTAAATAGGTAACTTGAAAGGCATATTTTCTAAAGTATCTCTGGATCGGCTTGAGGTAGATGGTTGAAGTTTGACATGCAAAAGAAATGAAATACAGGGTGCTTATGTCATATGAAGAATTGAGTGTCATAGATCCAAGGAAGTAGGTTATCATTTTAGTAAATAATTTTCTTCTTGTCACTTAAAAAATTAAAAAGTTCGAATAAAATTGTACCAAAAACGAACATATTCCGTCTTCGTCAGATTAATCGTTTTCGAGATAATTAGGTCGAAAGATTAAATTTCTGCAGAAGCTCGAAATTTCGTAAAGCTTGAAACCATTAGCTGGAATTTTATCCAATTATTTTACATGTTAGTTAATAATACATAACTGTTATATAGCTTTTTTTCTTCTAAAATATGTTTTTCAAATTGCTTTTATATGTTATACCTCAGAAACGAGAAACTTTTATACAGAGTGTTCCCAAACTTCTGGAAAAGTGCGAAAATTCCCCTTTAAATTCATTTTATCAAGAAACGTCTTAAGAAAAGTTGTTGTTGTTTCATTGCCTGTAATTTAATACTCATATTATTTTTAAATATACATGTTATATTATTTTTTAAATGGAACACTATTATTTTATTACAGTCTTTGGAGAGACATTAAAAATGATACTCCTATAACATTATATTTACTTATTTTTAGTATTCACCGAGTTATTTTTAATTTTATGCAAAAAAATGGATCTTATCGGCTGCCAAATTGTCCATTTTAATCATAACTCTTTACTTTTATAATATTTAACATTTTTAAAACTAACTTAATCGATCTGATGTGAATTGTCACAATTTGACATATCTCATAGTTACATTGAATTAAATTTGTTTGAATAATGAGAGCCTACTGCGATAATAAATGGTAAAGGAATGGTTTTTATTTCAGATTTAATGCGCGACAGTCACAGTACTCTGGATGTTAAATTAAAAATAAAACGCGTGATAGTCGTAAAGAGAAGAAATAGGGGCGTTCAGTTATTCGACTGTCCTTCAAGGAAAACTGAAGTTTGGAGTGAAAACTTAAAAACGGAAAGTGAAGAAATAATAATCTAAAGCACAATTAAATTCTGCGTGAAAAGTGCCTTAAAAAACTACAATTAATAAAACCGAATGGACTATAACAAAGAAATTATTACAGAAACAAAAACGAAATTTGAAAATTTCCTTTTTTTTTGTAAAATAATAAAATAATGTTGGTTTATTTAACTCGTTTTGTTTGACTCTGTATAATAGTTTGATCTAAATTAGCGTTGGAAATTTTTAATTGCAACACATGAAACATAAAAAGTATTTTCCTTTTCTGATCACTTCGTTTATTTATTATTCAACAACAATAACACGTTCAAACTTAAATTTAAATACATTCCGAACTTATGGCAGTTTAAAACATTTTGATTTAATATCTTTCAATTTTGTTAACAATTTAAATATGAAAATCTAAATTGAATCATAGAAAAAAACAGAATATAACAAAACCCGGGTAGGTATTATTTTTATTAACATTAAACTAAAAACAATTAACAAACTAAACATGACTTCACAAAATATAACTATATACATGAATTAATTTTAATAATAATTACTGTCATAATACATTATAAATTAGGCTGTTCTCATTACCTGGAATTTCCTTATTCAATGCTTAACAGATTACCTGCTCTCGTGAATGAATTAATTTTATGACCCTGCTCATCCCCTGGTCAAGACAGGGAGAGAGAAACAGGGAGGCTCGAATGCAGAAGGTTCTAAATTCAGACGAGCTATTTCAATAAGGCTCAAATTCCAACAGATTTACTGCCTTTCGTCTTAAAACTTTTCGACAGTGGTATACATGACAATTTTTTTTTTGAAAAAGTCGAAAAAGAATTTCAATATTTTTCGACTACTAAATCATTTTCTATGAAGTTTCTGGGATAATCAAATTTTTTTATAAATGATGACTCTTTTTCGAAAACACAAAAATAAAAAAATAATACTGAAGTGAATTCAATCCTTGCCGTTACTTATTACCATTTCAAATATTTACAAAACTATTAAATTAAATTCTCATTCTATAGTAGTTTATTTTAATTCTCATATAGTTATCTAATTTTCGTAATTTATTTTGAACGTACGTGAAGACATGTAGCAGTGGCGGCTCGTGATTAGTGCTATAAAAGTAACGAAAAAGTTTGTACTCGCATGTATTCGTTACTTTAGATTTCCGTACCCGTTATAAAGTATTCGTTACTCGTTACTTTCGTTACTACAGTATAATTAAATAATCAGATAACATGCGTAAATATAATTTTCACCTCAAAATCGTAATACATAATAAGATTACTTTTATTATAATTTTGTTTATTAAAAAATACTCAAAATAAAATTACTACTTACTGAAAATGCATACATAAGTCGTGGACAGTGCATACAAGCAACGCAATAAGTATAAGCAGATGATAAACAATCTATTAAAAAAGCAAACAACTTATAACTGAAGTTACTCAACTGATCGGGAGCTCGTATTCTTTCGTATCGAAACGTAAGCGAAATCGTTCGCTATGGAGCCTTATGAATAAAAAGTAAGCAATTGCTTTAAGCTTTTGCTTATTAGCAAAAGCAAAAGCTGAAAAAGCAAATGCTTTAAGAAAAAGCAGTTGCTGAAATATTAGATGAATAAAAATTTCAAGCATTTGCTAGCTTTCCGGCTTCGTTTAAGCAATTGCTAGGATGATTTGTGCGGACTTGCATATCTGCTGAGCTAAAATATCTTAGGTTCTTTATCAAAGTGGTACTCGCTTTTAATAAAATATCGGATACTAGTGATACAGACAGTTGATATTGAAGCCGAATTGGACAAAAATTATTTTTGCTAGAAAATGAAAAAAAATTATTTGTCATAAATCATATAAAAAGAGAAAGCCTTGCATATAATAACTGATAATGCGGAATATGATCTCGACTGATCAATTAAGGAATCTATTCTATAACTGGGCTGCAGTCAAAAAAGGGGGGTTGATAATCTACTCTTTTAAAGTTCAACCGAGCTTCCGGAAAATTTATTTCCTTTATCAAGGTTTCTACAAAACAAATTTTAAAAATTAATAATTAACACTAAGAACAATTTCACATGATTACTTACTCCTTAGTGAGTACAAAAGGTTAAACCACTAGTTAAGATAATATTAAATTTCATTAAAAATAAATTTTGAATTTTACATTTTTGACAGCTAAATTAATTGTGAAATTTAGAAAATTGAATCACGATAGAAAAATTGTTTATTCATTATTAGGTAATACGATGTAAATCTTGATTTCCAACATCTTGATTGTCTTTCTTTTTAGTTTTAAAATTTAATAGGTAAGTATAAATACAACTAAGTTTCTCAATATCGGTTCTTTTGTTGATACTTTTTTTTTATTACAAAAAATATGGCACATTTCAATAAAAAGTCTTTGACTCAAAATTAGTTCAATATCTAAAATCTTCAAAATTAATCTTATGGTCTTCATTATTGGCATGTTCAGATAAAGCACAAACATTAGGTCTAAGTCTAATATCACTTTTATGAGAAATAATTCTCGAATGAAGAGTTCTTGATGTTTGGCCAATATAAACAGAATCACAATCATGACAAGGAATTTCATAAATAGAATTAATTTGTTTGAATTTGTTAAATGGATCTTTAACTTTTGTAAAAAGAGACTTAATTGTTAATAAATTTTTAGTTGCAATCTGAATGTTTTTGTTTTTTAGTACTTTTATTAGTTGAGATGTAAGATTTGGTATGAATATTAAAGATCTAAAAACTTTACTAACATTAATTGTTTGTGAATTATTATTAATTTGAGAAATAGGTTCTATTCTTTGTGGAGTATTGAAAATTAACTTATTTAGCATTGCAAAAGGATAACTATTTTTTATGAGAATATTTTTTAATTTGTGCAAATTTTTGTTCAACAAAGAAGAATGAGAAATTTTTTCTATACGATTTTTTAATCCTAAAATCATGTTAATTTTCATTTTATATGGATGACAAGAATGAAAGTTAATATAACGCCCAGAACTAATAGGTTTCGTGTACCAATCAATAATGATTTTATTGTTTTCTGAACGAATAACTTTCGTGTCCAAGAAAGGAACACTCCTGTCTGTTTCCTTTTCAATAGTAAATTGAATATTAGGATTATATTTGTTAAAAACCGTTAAAATCTCATCAATACCTTCTTGGGGAACTACACAAATAATATCATCAACATATTTTTTGAGCCAAGGAATTTCAAATGATAACTTTGGTATGCATTGGAGATATATTAGCACCCATAGGTGTTCCAAAAATTTGTTTATAATAAATATTATTGAATTTGAAATAAGTGGAATCAAAAAGAAATTTTATTATTAATATTAATTTTTCTTTTGATAAGTTACTTACCAAAGATATTTGTTCCCAGTTTTGTAGAAACCTTGATAAAGGAAAATAAATTTCCGAAAGCTCGGTTGAACTTTAAAAGAGTATTATTATCAACCCCCCTTTTTTGACTGCAGCCCAGTTATAGAATAGATAACTGATAATGATATGAAAATGTTTAACGTTTCATTTACAACTAAACAAGCATTAAAAAAAAAGCAATAAGGGATGGGACTATTATTTTCGCAGAATTTACTTTTTCACTCCCTTCGAATGACAGTTATCTCTTCAATTTTTTTTTTTGAATGAATGTAACGCATTTTAATATCAACAAACAAAATTTTAAAATTAAATATTTTAAATCAAATGGAAATCATTTGATGCAAAGCAAATGCTTAAAAGAAAAAGCAATTCTCCTTTTATTCATACAACATTAAGCAAATACTTGAAACTTTTAAGCAAAACCTTTTACTATAAGTGTTTTCTTAGTGTCGTAGCAATTGCTACAAGGTCAAGTAATTGCTAAATATTTTATTCTTTCGATACTAAGCATTTACTAGTAAATTTCAAGGAAAAGCAATTGCTTAAACTTTATTCATAAGGCCCATGGTCATACGAGTAACGAAATCTTTTAACAAGTATCGAATCGGTACTTCGAGCCTCACGTTATACCCGTTACTCAGTAACGAATACACACGGTTTGCAGCAGCTCTACTCGTGATGTTTTACTGAGGGCAGGCAACAACTGCAAAAAGGAAAGATGGGTGCATTTTCCAAATAAATTTGGTTTGTTTTTCGGTCCCGACTTGCAACGTACAGATTTAAATATCGAGACAACTACTTCACACAGTTTAACTGTAACTGTAACCCCGACGCGCCGCCACTGATCTGTAGTAACAATACATAATATATTAGAACTTCTTATACATACAGTGTGAATCAAAATAAGCTTCCGATTCTTTAGGAGCGCATTTACGAAGATCATGTAAGTATGAAATTGCAAGAAATAATTTTAGCTGACTCATTTCAAAAATCTATCTTCTTTGAATCCAAAATGGAAACTAGGAGTCATTTCTTTCTTCTTCAAAGTTGTTTGTAACTGCCCTAATGCCTAGATATAATCCATCCCACTTAACCGAATTATTCGTATCTCTGATAATAAACGCTATCCCTATGTTGTTATCAACTTACAATCGAAAAAATATGACTTCAGTAAATCAATATTAGATTTCAAATTGATATGGTCTGTTCATTTGGAGATGGTAACCAAACGAGAATCTCGAAACTCAGAATGCGATTAATTTTTGATGTCGCCACCTAAGCTCTTTGCAAAGCTCTAATTTTTTAGCTTCACTGGGAGTATAAAGTTGTCTGTGAGCTAATTAATACATCACTCACGTAACAAAGCTAAATAGAGTTAAAAAGAAGCCCTGAAATTCAAACCTTAAACAAGCATAAAAATCAAATGTATTATAATGTATTTTATTAAATTTCTAACTTGTACATACGTAATGTCTGCTTGGAACGTTTTACCTGACACACTGTGTATATAATACAAACTACGTAATCTAATTTGTCATTCATTGGATATTAACATACGTGCTCGTATACCTTCAGGATGTTTGTTGCAAAGTGCCTGAGTGTTGACGTCTGTGGTAATCAGTTACAAGCACATAAAACTATTAGCTAACGAGTATCAAAACACGGCTCTCCCATGAATAGGAAGATTAATTATACTCGCGGTGTGAATCCACGTCGGAATAATAAATATAAAATAAATCGGGAACAGTTAGCTAACCGTTTCCAGGCTAGGTTCTGAGAATCGATTAATGTAACTACTACAAAATAAACGTAATTAACGAGAGAAAAAGCGAAACATTCTGAATCGTCAAGAACGTCATCGTATTCACGATCTAAGAAATGAAACGTGAGCATTTCATAATGCAAAAATTACTCTAATAGCACGCGCGAATCCTATGAAAAGTTACACATAACTCGTTAGCATTAGCTATTACCACGCTTGAAACGTTCTAGACAAAATAAGATGAAAAACAATGATGTGTCAGGATTTATGGACTATTAACAATGCTAAATTATATGTCTAGGAATGAATAAACATTACAGAAGATTCTCTGTTTATATAAATCTATTTTTTTCCTTTTTGAGTTCGTGATTATGATTATTAAAATATTACAAAAGAAATAAATGTCTTGTAATTTGAATATCTCAGTTATCAATTTTTAACACAAAATATTACGTGTTCGGGAAAAAATGTCGTTTTTTTTCTAATTTAGAATGCTTGTATTAAACGAAATATACTAATTTTGATTAAACTATGCAATTTCCATTTTCGTTAATCATCCTTTGCCATCATTCTGCCAGCATTTGTATTCCTCGATGATACCAGCCAAGTTCTCCAGAGTCAAGAAATTCTTAATATGCCCTATCGACTTCGCACTATTCATTAAAAGTTCTGTCTTTAAGGAAATGTTTCATTGAACAAAATATATGGTAATCCGAAGGAGTAATGTCCGGACTTTATGCAGAAAGAGGAAGAAAAGTCCATCCAAGCTCCATCAGTTTTTATTAAGGGCCACTGTTTATACCGGTAGGGATTCTTAAAAGAATCCATATTTATTCATAAATCATGATTTGTCACAGAAAACGATTGTGACGGGTAGTTTGGAGTAATTTTGTACAAATGTTTAAGGTGTTTAGGTTGAGATTCATTTAAGTTATGTGAAATTTTTGTAGAACGTTTAATAATCGTACTACAACCTCTTAAGTGGCACCAAATGGTTGAATTGAATGCACCCAAGTCGTCTGACAATCGATATGTTGTAGTAACCGTATTTTCTTTAATAAATTGCAAAAAAAATTGGTTAATCTTTAAAGGGCAACCCGAGGTAGGACTCCTTCGAAGAGTAAAATCGCCATTTCTAAATTTCATAAATTCATGTTGCGCATGTCTTAACATTAACAGACTTTTTATTTTCTTCTCACAGATATTCTAAGCCACTTGTGCAGCCACTTTCCTTCTTAAACTCGTGTAACAATAGGTTCAAGAATTCTTCGTTTTTTGGTTATTCTTCGTAAGAACACACAATTAAGTACGGATTAACATTTGCGTAGTTTATTGTTTAGAGAAGTATACTCTTCAATTTGCAAATAAAAATTATATCTCGCTACCTTCGAAATATGAATTAATTGATAAACAAGAAAAACATTTTTTTCTGAACAACCTAATATCTGTGTATTAGTCGTAAATGATCGGACATCTATAACATTATGATTCGTTGTATGCATTTTGATAACTTTTTGATTTACATTTAAGTAATCATTGATTTATTGGTAATTAAAAAATATAATTGGAAAAATCAATTTATACTTTCTTCCTTGTTGCAGGTTACTTTGGGAAATATCTTAATAAGTACAACGGTTCATACATCCCTCCTGGGTGGCGAGAATGGGGAGGTTTAATAATGAATTCCAAGTACTACAACTATTCAATCAACATGAATGGAAAGAAAATCAAGCACGGGTTTGATTATCTAAAGGTAAGGGACTATTATTTATTATGCTTAATAAATATACAAATGGAACCACTCCGAGTAAGCACAGAATTTAAATTTGCATGCATCGGTATCGTTCCCACTCACCAGAAAGTCATAGGTAATTAAAAAAAGGTTTATAATATCAGGGAAAAGTTAGGGAATTTGTCTTTTGCAATACAAAAGTTAGGAAAAGTAATTCTGAAAACTGGAAATTTGATTTATTATTTTATGGTGTGCAACATTTCTCTTTGTTGGGGCTTTCACGTATTTTTTTTTTGACGTGAAAGAAAAGTTCTTATTGCTTTTCACTTATTTTATTTAACTAATAAACACTAAAAAGTAAAGAATAATAAAGAAATGTATGCTCTTTGAACAATAATGAAAATTGAAATGAAAATTGCGGCTTGTGTCGCCGTTTCGAGAACAGTTGTTGACTCGAATGAAAATGATGACTGAATGTATTTTGAAAATATTAGAATTGCCTTTTTAAACCGAACCCTTGATAGTGGGTACGGTGATGACGGCGTTCTATCCCAGCTTCCTCAAACATCATTACGTTACGGTTACGCTGAACTGCAAAGACTTGCTTCCTTAAGTGCTTCATGCGACCCGGAAGTTCGAAGAAGTTCGGATTTTAATATTTGTTTGCATGAAATAAAAATGAATATTACGTTAAATATCTTACATCTAACATCTTATTAACTAATGTCTGTACACTCTTTAAACTCTTTTAATAATTATTTCTAATTTTGAGACTCATTTTCTGTTTGTATTGATGAATTCTTAATTTAGTAACGATTGTATAGTTGCAGAATCATAAGACGGGACAAGTCTTATAACGAATTTTTGTGTTAGTTCGATAGTGTGAAGTTGACGGTTGCTTCTTTTATAATTAATTTACTAATATCAAAAAAACAACATGTCAAATTAAGTTCTTAAGCACCGAGATAGCCGAGTGCCGGCATATTTTTGCGTATACTTAATAATAATAATAATAATAATAGCATTTATTCGAACTCTCGTATGTACATACACATTAGTAAATAACAAAAATTATTTGTCGAATCACAGGGTTGATTTCAGATTAACATAAAGTTGTCTGATTTACAAATCAACCATGAAGGTAGTGAAAAAAAACTATTAGATTAGAAAAAAAACATTGCGTATTAAGCTTGAAAATAATTCAGTATTTGCTGTCTTCTCTAATTAAATTAAGAAAAATATGAAAGCAACTCATCTATGGAAAACTAATTAAAGGGAAAATTCACATGCTCAAGAGATGATTCCGCAGGTGTCTCTTGAAAGCCACAATCGAACACATTTTTAATTCGGACGGTAACTTATTATAAATTTTAGAAATATTAAAGGTAAAGGATCTTTCGAATATAGCAGTTTTATGACTAGTAGGCATTAATAGTCCCTTAAAACGAAGGTTTATGTTGTGAACGTCCGTACGAAAGCTTATTTTATTATACAAGTAAGGTGGTGTCAGGGTCTGAATGATTTTATGAAAGAAACAAGCAGAATGTAACAGTCTTCTTGTCTTCATATTCAGCCAAGTAAGTTCTTTTAATTTAATCGATACATGACTCCTTCTTCGCAGACCAAATATTAATCTTATGCATGAATTCTGAACTTTCTGAATTCTCTTCGAGTCTATATACATAATTTAAACATGGATCATAGACTATATCGCAGAAGTTAAAATGCGAAAGTACCAAAGATTCGACCAAAACACACCTAACCCCCTCCATAAAAATCGCAACTTTACTTCTCAACTTTCAGATGTCGCTTCAGAAATTTATTAAAGTGCGGGATATTTGAATTAATAAATTTAATAAAGCGCGGGAATTATGAATTCTTAGTTGAAATATTACGTGATGGCGAATGGAAATGATGTGATTTGTGAAGTTTAGCTGAATATTAAACATTACTTGTATGTCATTTACAAGTACCATAGATTATGGTTGATGAAATAGCATAATTTAATAATTTGCCTTTCTTGCCGTATCCCTGATATTCCACTGCTGAAGTTCGGGATTGGGTAGCTTTTAAGAAGTGAAAACCTCCTTACAAAAATGTTAGAATCAAAACAGTGAAATACCGCAGAACTGTAAAATCATAAAAAAATAGTTTTCCAAAACTATGACAGTTTCAGTGCACAGACAACTTAGTTTCTCTTAATTCAATCAACGTTCGGACATTGCGTTTCATAATTCGATCGAAAGACTGCATTACCAAATATTAAGAACCGTCATTCTGTTTCATTTTATTTTGTGTAACAATAATTGTAAGTAAAATAACTATTATACCTAAATGTATAGTCGCGAGCAATAAATACTGATCGTCAAAGGCCCGATTTCTTCACCTCCTGATAACTGTATCTGCCAAGTATTATCCCTGGAAACTATTGTATCGACTATAGTTTCCGAGGATATTACCGCGCAGATAAATTTATCAAAAGATGAAAAAATCGGGTAAAAGTCACTCAAAAATTTGATGAGATTGTCATAAATTAAAAAATAGTCCTGCTTAATTAGGTATGTTGTCAACGAAAAGTCTAATTTGAACTGTCCCACTTCCGTGTGAGACGACTTGTTTGAAAGAGATGACTCCAATTTAATATTTTAATGAAGTAAAAGCTGTAACGTTACTCGAATCTGGTATGTCTCATGCTGAAGTCACAGCCCATTTACAATTACCCAAAAGTTCTGTGTTCTTTTCTGGCAAGGAGCTGGAGGGAAAGTGGATCTCTTCAAAGGAAAGCTGGTTCCGGATGTCCACGAGCTTCCACTGTAAATCAAGAGAGGGCTTTAGTAGAAGTATACTAGCATAGATAAGAGAAGTATATATTAGTATATAGATCGGAATGTCTTTGAAAAATAAATGAGCAAAGCGTTGGAGCAACGCCTTGCGACTGGTGTCAAAATTAACGGAATAAATGTCTACTTGATCACTACTTAATATTTTTTCCGATTTAATTTAATTTTATTTTTAAACTTTTACATTGTAAAAATGTTTAAAAAACGTATATTTTCACAAAAACATAGCTAAACAAGCGCAATAAAGAAATAGAAAATCGTTATTTCTAAAAAAAATTATTGAAGTTGGTTCTTGTCCGATGAAAATTGTAAGTACAAAGTTTTTTAATCTCGAACCGGACAGAAATATGAAAGGAAAACCTCAACATTTAGCTGTAGATTTATAGCTTCGTCAGGAGTGAAAAAAAGTAAATAAACAAGTTGTCAAGAGAAACAAGTCGTCGAGAGAAACGAAAAGGTAACATGATTTTAAACTAAAATACGAGTTGTTCGGAATAAAGAGAAAAGTAACTAGAACTAAATTAAAACTATTTTTTTTTTAATTAAATTAATTGACAGATCTATATCCTGTTTAAAGAGTCCAGAAAACTACAAAATATGTCATTTAAATTTTCAAAGCCCGTACGTATATTAATAGAATTTGGAGACATTTTAATTTTACACATTTCTATGAAACGTCTTTTAAAAATATTAGATTCACTGTACAAAATGTCAGTATTATCAAAATCAAAATTATGATTATTTACTAATGAATGCTCTACAAGCATTGAATGATTTTGATTATTTTTTTGAATATGATATTTATGTTGGTCTAAAGGTTTTTTTAAATTTTGGCTCGTTTCACCTATATAAACAGAATTACAATTTGAACATTTGATTTCATAAACCACGTTAGGTTGTTTTAATTTCGGTATTTTGGTTTTTAAATTCGAAAAAATTAAATTTAAATTATTCACAGATTTACTGGCTAAAATTAAATTATGTTTTTTGAAAATGTGTTTAAATGTATTGTGTAATGGTTCAATATAGGGCAATGATATGTATTTATGGTTCGAAGTTTGTCTAATGTTATTAGAGACATTTGAATTTTGTAAGTATTTAATACGATTTTTAATTACTGATTCAATAAAATTTATTGGATAAGAATTTTAAATAAAAGTTTTCTTTATTAAATATATCATAAATGAAATTTTTATCAGAAAGTAAATTAACTCGATCTGTTAATGAAATAATAGTTGCGGTTTTATAATTTTTGAGTGTGTACGAGTGAAAATTTATGTATCTACCTGACCAGGTAGGTTTATGAAACCAATTAGTAATTAATTTATCATTCTGTCTTATAATATTTACGTCAAGAAAACTCAATGAATTATTATTTTCTTTTTCTACTGTAAATTGTAATCTATTATGAAAAGAATTAAATTTATTTAAAACAAAATCTGCCTTATCAGAAGGCAAAATCAGTAAAATATCATCTACATAATGAAAATATAACGTTAAATCGAATGATAAAGACTTAATAACAGATTTTTCTAGTTTTTGCATAACAATTTCAGCTAAAGCCGGAGATAAAGAAGAACCCATAGCTGTACCAAAAATCTGTTTATAAAATTTATCATTGAAAGCAAAATAAGATGTTTCAAAACATAAATCAACTATTTCTAAAAAGTTACCTTTGGAAATATCAGTAAAATCTTTAATCTCTAACCACCTACCATTAATACTTTTTAAAGCTAAATCTTTAGGAAGGTTAGTAAATAAAGAAATAACATCTAAAGAAATTATAATGCAATTATTTGGTACAGTTATTTGTTTTAATTTTTCTACGAGTTCAAAAGAATTTTTTATACAATATTCTGATTTACTAGTAACCTGAGTAATAATCTTTGAAATAAATTTAGATAAGAAATATGCAGAAAAACCAATAGTGGAAACTAATGGGACGAAGAGGTGTATTAGATTTATGAATTTTTGGAATACAGTATAATTTAGGAAATATGGGATGTTGACCTTTAAGAGATTTAGCGACAATATTACTAATTTCAACGGTTTTCTCTATCTTATTAATAATACTGAAAGTTTAACGAACATATAAAATAGCAACATCTTACTATCGCTTTTTGACCTAACATTGCAGTAGGATAGACAAATTGAAGCGGGATTTGCTCCTAATGAGTCCCCCATGCAAGGCGGCCATGCTTGCTGTCAAAGCATAATGAAAGATTTTAGAAAAATTTTTGTGCAAATCGTTTTTGATTGCAGTGA
The DNA here is from genome assembly GCA_036172665.1 of Prosopocoilus inquinatus. Classification (NCBI taxonomy): domain Eukaryota; kingdom Metazoa; phylum Arthropoda; class Insecta; order Coleoptera; family Lucanidae; genus Prosopocoilus; species Prosopocoilus inquinatus. Next base: position 54,922,331 of record CM069874.1, read on the forward strand.
GAACCTCGAGCAGCCTCTGGACAGCTGTTTCAGCCCTGCTTGGGGCTTCTTCAGCAGAAACGTAGCTCGACATTCCCACTGCAGACCAAAAACGACTTGCCAAATTTATTCGCAAATGCGATGTAAGAATGATGAACATATAAAATAGCGACATCTTACTATCGCTTTTTGACCTAACATTGCAGTAGGATAGACAAATTGAAGCGTCTGCAGTGGGAATGTCGAGCTACGTTTCTGCTGAAGAAGCCCCAAGCAGGGCTGAAACAGCTGTCCAGAGGCTGCTCGAGGTTCTCACTGCAATCAAAAACGATTTGCACAAAAATGTTTCTAAAATCTTTCATTAAGCTTTGACAGCAAGCATGGCCGCCTTGCATGGGGGACTCATTAGGAGCAAATCTCGCTTCAATTTGTCTATCCTACTGCAATGTTAGGTCAAAAAGCGATAGTAAGATGTCGCTATTTTATATGTTCATCATTCTTACATCGCATTTGCGAATAAATTGGGCAAGTCGTTTTTGGTCTGCAGTGGGAATGTCGAGCTACGTTTCTGCTGAAGAAGCCCCAAGCAGGGCTGAAACAGCTGTCCAGAGGCTGCTCGAGGTTCTCACTGCAATCAAAAACGATTTGCACAAAAATTTTTCTGAAAGTTTAACGTTGATAAGATTGGGTGGGATCGTTAGCTAATTCTACATATGTATTATTATCAGACAGCATAGTTTGAACTTTTGAAAAATAATCAGTTTTATCAATTAAAACAGTTACATTGCTTTTATCAGCTGTAGTAACAATAATATTAGGTTTTAAAAATTTTTGTTGCAAATCGTTTTTTTTTTTGTCAAAAAGCGATCGTAGGATGTCGCTGTTTTATCTGTTCAATAATATTAGGGTTATCTTTAAGAAATTTTTTACAAGACAATAGATCTCTAATAAGAATCTTATACTTTGATTTTTCAAAAGTTTGTATTAAACTTTGTATTAAAAAATAAGTACATGAGGCACTTACAGATACGACTGACACTGACATTTGCAATTATTCCAGAAAAGTATTAAAAATTGCATTTTTGGAAAGACTAATCGTCCATTTGCTTAAAACGCTATTTCTGGTAGTTAGCTTTAACGTTTAACGAATTAATGTAATTGTAGATCTTCTAGTTTTCGTATCATAATTATCAGAATGTAGGTATGTCGCAAATCTATGCATTTGACCTTTTTTGATAGGCAATGTCAAACAACAAAACCAAACGATAACTAACATTTGGGACGAACTCCTAACCATAAATGTGAGAAACCGAAGTTTTACAGAAATTCCGCAAGCATGGCCGCCTTGCATGGGGGACTTATTAGGAGCAAATCCCGCTTCAAATTGTCTATCCTACTGCAATGTCAGGTCAAAAAGCGATCGTAAGATGTCGCTATTTTATCTGTTTAAATTTTTTTAAGGATAACATTTTCACCGATTCTGACATTTTCATAGCAAGCGTCACTTAGCAACGAACTACAGGAAATGATCTTAGCGCCTCTTGCGACTGGAGTAAAAACTAAATTTATAAACCGGATCTGTACATTGAAGATCGCACCCCGTGTATACTAGCTTGCATTTTATGAAGTCGCACTTTCCAATGCAATTTAAACGAGAAACTGCGACTTCATAAAATGCAAGCTAGTATAATTGGTATAATTGAGAACGGTCCTCAGCAGTGGACCAAATCAACTTTTCGGCATCTGCCCCTACTGCTCGCCGAAGACTGCTAGAAGTCAATTTAAGGAATCGTTTAGCAGCCAGAAGAATTCGTCTCAGAACTGAACACCGAGAAGCCAGAGTCGGATTTGCTCTAGAAGATGTAATGAAAGACAATCATTTTTATGAACGTATAATTTTTAGTGAGGAAAAAGTTTTCCAATCTCCTCATTCTGGCAGAGTACGGGTTTACAGACCGAAAAATGAATGTTATAATGAAAACTACTCCTATGTCAAAAGGGTTAATCTCAGTGGACAATTTTCGGTTAACATGTGGGCATGGATTTCTGCAAATAGTCCTGGGGTGTTATTCCAAATAGAAGAACGACTAACAAGTCATGTTTACATTAGGGTTTTGAAAAATGTCATGCTGCCTTCTGTGAAGGAGGGAAATGTTTGACGAAAAGTAGACAATTGTCCGGTACACACAGCTCACACGGGGTCGCCATGTCTAGGAAATTTTACCTAGATCCAGGGAATTCAGAGATCTTAAAGGTAAAAAGGAAATTTTTATGTTTTTGACCATAATCTAGGGAAATTTGAACAAATTTTTTCAAAGGACAAAATATTTAAATATTCGGTTGTTTGGAAGAAACTGTCGTTTTTTTTCTAATTTAGAATGCTTGTACTAAACGAAATATATTAATTTTGATTAAACCATGCAATTGCCATTTTCATTAGTAATCATTTGTCGTCGTTCTGCCAGCATTTGTATTCCTCGATGATACCAGACAAGTTCTCTAGAGTCAAGAAATTCTTGATATGCCCTATCGACTTCGCAATATACATTAAAATTTCTGTCTTTAAGGAAATGTTTCATCGAACAAAACACATGGTAATCCGAAGGAGCAATGTCCGGACTTTATGCAGAAAGAGGAAGAAAAGTCCATCCAAGCTCCATCAGTTTTTATTGAGACCTAATAGTATTATGAGGTTTGCATTATCCTGGTGGTTGATCACGTGATATGTATTTACCAATGCAGGGTTCCCTAAACAAAAAATTTCATGTACTCTGGTAAGTTGAGCACAACAGACGGCAACATTAACTGTACGGACATTTGAAACAACTTTAAAATGGATCACGCCAAAGATATTCCACCAAACACTGAACATTACTTATCTTCCAAAACGATACTTGTTAACGACTGAAAAAGATACTTGTCAAAGATTAAGCCACTGTTTATACCAATAGGGATTCTTAAAAGAATCCATATTTCTTTATAAATCGTGATTTGTCACAGAAAATTATTGTGGCGAGGAGTTTGGGAGTAATTTTGTACAAATGTTTAAGGTATTTAGGTTGAGATTCATTTAAGTTATGTGAAATTTTTGTAGAACGTTTAATAGTCGTACTACGACCTCTTAAGTGGCATCAAATGGTTGAATTGAATGCACCCAACTCGTCTGACAATCGATATGTTGTCGTAACCGTATTTTCTTTAATAAATTGCAAAGAAAAATTGGGTAATCTTTAAAGGGCAACCCGAGGTACGACTCCTTCGAAGAGTAAAATCGCCATATCTAAATTGTATAAATTCATGTTGGGCATGTCTTAACATTAAGAGACTCTTTGGCTTCTTTTTACAGATATTCTAAGCCACTTGTGCAGCCACTTTCCTTCTTAAACTAGTATAACAATAGGTTCAAGGTTTCTTCGTCTTTTGTTATTCTTCGTAAGAACACACAATTAAGTACGGATCAACATTTGTGTAGTATATTGTTTAGAGAAGTATGCTCTTCAATTTATAAATAAAAAATTATATCTTGTTACCTTCGAAATATTAATTAGTTGATAAAGAAAAAAAACGACATTTTTTTCCGAACAATAAGAGAAATAAGACAAAAATATAAAAGTTTTTAAATCTGCCTCTATTAGCGCATTACTTATAAACTATTAGGTACCCTTTATTATAGTGCACTATGTTAAGCTGAGAAAATCACCATGTGTTACGGATTATGGATATTAAAAACGCGAGACGGGATTTTTTTTAAATTACATAAATCGGGGAACTTTACACATAAGTTTACACATAAAATGTAAGAAAATTCTATAATTACATTTAACTGTGAAAATTTCTCAACGAAAAGTCAGGGGAATGTTTTCTTCAAAATAAAATGACGACTAAAAAATTATTAAGATGTTAAGATCTTATTAAACCATCTGAAAAGTAATAAAAAAAACATCCCTGTCAATTAGATTACGTATATTAATGAGTAAATTGCAATTTATTATTTAAATTAATTCACGATGAATAATATTTACATATTTGTACTTCCTGTGAGAACCATTAATAAGACTTAAACTAGTGTGAAGTGTGTTAGTTACTTAATAACACCTGAAACCTATAAAGCAGCACTTTGCAAGCAGTTGTAAATAAATATGTAAATAAATTAAGGATTTATTAAGTTCGCAAGAAAAAATTTCGCTTTCATTTTTACAATTTACAACACATTTTTCATACCTACTGCTAATTAAATTTAATGGTGTTAACTTCTTATTTTCTTGGATTATACCACGACATTCCAGAGTATTTGCTATTGCATGGTATTCTGGCATCCGAAGTCGAGCATGATATAAGCACATTTCTTATATTTCTAATCGTAATGAGGATGAGATTCCACGCTAAATCACCGAGGAAACATACGTTACAATTGCGTGCTTTCTCTGTTATTAATAACAGAACCGAAGATCCACGCATGACCGCATTAGGGCGAGTAATATACAGCGTGTCGCGCGTTTATATCAGCAATCTTCATTATTTTATTAAGTAATTAGTTCCAACGTCTCTGCTATTAAATAAATTTATGAAGTATTACGCACAATTGAAGGCGACTCGAGGTTAACTGCCTTTTAACTACGTTTTAATTGGAGTATAATGCGCTTGGATTAAAACTAAATTGCCCGGAATTGTTTTTTTAGGTAATTTTCCGCATTTGACCGAGACTTTCGAATTCTTTATCCGATTAGAAAATTCGTTCTCGTTATGGTATCCAATTACCAATAATTTGCTGGAGAATTATTTACAGGAAGTGCATTTTGTTCAGTCTAACATCCAAATTAAGATTTGTGTGACATATTTAACGTATTCGGTAAACGTTGTGCCCAGTACCACAACGAATAAATTTAAATTAAAATGTGCGTTCCATAAAAGGTATAACAAAGTTAAAAATAGTGGATAACATTTAAATTATTATAAAAGTATTAATAATAACAAAAGTAATAACATCTTTACGCACCGCCGCATCCAATTAAATCGAAGTCTCTGTACTTAATAAGACCCTTGTTACTAACGTAGAGGAAATTAGATTGGTAGATTGGCAGATTTACTGTTCAATGGATTATTATTTGAGAATCCCCATAAGCCATATACAAGGAGATTCAGGCAACTCTTTAATTAAATGTTTACGGACTTTCTCTTTGAATTTCTTTTTAATATTTTGCGGTTTTTTAGTTTTAAGACTAAGAAATGTCTGTCCCGCCTCAGGACCAGCATTAAACTATTTTTTTTCGGCCTACATTTAAAATTACTAACTCATTCGTTCAAATTGTCCTGAAAACAGTCATTTGCATGTCAAGGCAGGAAAATAAAAACTAGGATTTTGCATGAACAATTTTTAAATTGGAAACATTTAGTGACATTGAAACAATGTTGCGAACTTAGGGAAAAAGCAACGATGTAATAAGGTTAGATGGAGTCTAGCGTCATTTTGAATAGGACTGCATCGGCTTTAACATTAGAGAGAGAAAGATAATATGAGCATTCCCTAAGAGTAACAAAGATCAGAAATGGCCGATACCACGTGGTTTGGGGCAAATGAAAGCTTAGTTCAGATGCATCCGGATACGCAAAAAACTAGTCAATCAAAAACAAATTGCAATAAATATTTTGCATATTCGGAATGCATCTCAACTAAGCTTAATGCGTTTGCAAACACCGTTGCCATGGCGAGTAAGTGGTTGAATAGCGAATTGTCAAAAATTAATGAACTTCGTATTTTATAGTTCAAACTTCGTATTTTATAGTTCATATTCCAATTTTAAATTAGTCTATCGAATCTGTTTTTACAATTTGCACATGCGTGTAGTACGAAATGTATTCAATATTTTAAGTAATTTTAAAATGCGTCTACCCTCTCTGTGGATGAATGTATTTATATCTTTTTGTCGCATATTTATGCAATCATTTAAAACATCCCGTAAAAACTAGAAGCGAAATCAATGGATGTTGAACTTTAATTAAATAATAAACAAAAACTTGATAAGTCACTTCAAATAACTTGAAATCGAGAAAACGACTGCACAAAATCCAATTTGAAAACTGAGAGACTAAACGCACAGACAACGAATGTTTTCACGTTTTGACATTGTCAAACTAATTTTGACGTTTTGCCCCAACGCAGCTGATTGAGGCTAGTTTTCTCTCTCTCTCTAATGTTTGTCGTGATACCTCTCACTCTACATTCCATCCACCCCATACCAGATCATTAGGAAAAAGTCGTTAATCTGGGGATACTTTCAGACAAAACTGAAAAATTGCAAAACTTATTAAAATCTAGGGAATTTTTTTCTTCTTTTAATAATACGGAAAAAGGATAAACAATCAGAAACGAAAACAAACATTTTTGATGTAACGCGATCGAAGTGGAAAAATTTAAATTTCGAAGAAAATTGTAATTGTTTAATTTCTGAAAAATTTTAACAGAAATGTTTTTGACAATCGATAAACCCACTATAAATGAAAAAGAAGACGATCATACACAGAAGAAGAGAAGAACACAAAACGAATCGTAGATTTAAAACAAACAATATCTTAAGATAAACAATTAGGAACAAAAACAAACATTTTTGATGTAACGCGAACGAAGTGAAAAAATTAAAATTTCCAAGGAAATTGTAATTATTTGATAATTACAATTACATTACATAATGAAAGTTTAAAAAAAAAAATTGTTGCAAATCGTTTTTGATTGCAGTGAAAACCTCGAGCAGCCTCTGTACAGCTGTTTCAGCCCTGCTTGGGGCTTCTTCAGCAGAGACGTAGCTCGACATTCCCACTGCAAACAAAAACAACTTGTCCATATTATTCGCAATTGCGATGTAAGAGTGATGAACAGATAAAATAGCGACATCTTACTATTGCTTTTTGACCTGACATTGCAGTACAACTGTACAGAGGCTGCTCGAGGTTTTCACTGCAATCAAAAACGATTTGCACAAAATTTTTATAACAAGAACGTTTTTGACAATCGAGAAACTCACTGCAAATGAAAAAGAAGACGATCATACACAGAAGAAGAAAAGAACAGAAAACAAATCGTAAATGTGAAATTAGGAAAATATAATAATAACAAACATTCAAGACTAATAATAATTTAAAATTTTACTACTTATTGACGAAATGAAAATTTCTGAAAATAGAAAGCAGGATAAAACAAATGACGACAGTAGTAGTTTGCGAAGGAGAAAAAAAATGCAAGAAATGTATTAGTTAATACATTTAATAAATTATTAATTAAATCTTTTTATTAATTAATTCCAGAACGAAAAGGAAACAACGATCGTAAATTACACGACGGGAAACCACAAAGAAAAACAAATGACGACCGTAATATTTACAAAAAGGAAAAGAAATAATTTCAAGAGAAAAAGGAAAGAAAAACGAATTGTTAATTCAAAAGTACTGCGAAACATTCTTCTTTCAAACAATAATAATAATAATAATAATAATCTTAATAAAATCAGAAATATTTGAAGATTGAAACAAATGACGATCGCAAGAAAAAATCAAAGAGGGACGAGTTTCAAACTCATAAACAATAATCCATAAACAAGATCGCATGACAGTGGAAAATTAAAAATTGCAAGGAAATGTTGAATAATCTAGCTAAGACGTTGCTATCTTTCTATATTCAATAACAATTTTTTATTTCAGTTTCTTTTCCTTATTTTTCGTATTATTTTTAAACGTCATCGTAAGATAAGATGTTCGAAATTTGATGAGTTGGTAACACTGCTTCTGATTATTGCAAAGTACATCAAAATGCAAGTTGGGTTATTTGTTTCTCTTTTATTTGTTTTAACAGTTAGTACTAATTATTTTTGAACTTCCCATTTAAATTTCCCTGATTAATTTAGAGAATTCTAGGGAAATGCGGTTTGCCGAAAAGAGCAATTTTTGGTCGAGTTGATTGGCAACACTGCATTGAAATGTCAACTTAAATCTCACAAATTGAAGGAAAATTATTATTTCAGTGTTTTATATTATATTATATTATACAGCTAAAAGTTAAGCTATAAAGTAAATTAATAAAAACATCTTTAAATTCAAATCATTACAGGCAGCGTTGAATTGTATCGCCAACATAAAAACGATAATTTCCTAAGCGACGCTATCTTAGGAATAATAATTAACGTTTCGCCTTCGCTTCGGACCACAAACCGTGCTCATACTCGCAAAAGTACAGTTTCTGGCCTAATAATACAAATAACTATTTCCCAAACTTTCCCAAAAGTTGCTACCAACTGACTAATGTGTTTCTTAAAAGTAACCGATTCAATTACAATTCATTATTTATTTAAAAAAAAATGTTTTTTAATCTTTAACGGAAATTGCACTCGTGCAATTTTTATAGAGTCCGTTAAAGATTACAAAAAGTATTTAGACAATTTTCATTGGACAAGAGTCATCTTCAAATATTGCTCATTATTTAAATAACGTACTGTTATGGTTTACTTTTAAAATTCAAATGTCAAACGTCAGTAAATAACACTGCTAATCATAGGTGCTTTCTTTCGCTTAGAAGTTTGAATCGTGTTTCGAATAATTTGGACCTGAATTTCGTAGTTGTTGCAACAATACAACTGACTTGAATATTTGATTGACAATTCATTTGTAAATAACTATAATTCAATCCAAACAAGTTTTAAAAACAGAGGAATTCAAAAAAAAGAATGCCTGTTTTTTAATCAAAACACGTTTGGATCACGATTTTGTGAGCGAAAGAAAGCACCTCATCTGTATACAGGGTGTAGAGAAAGTATTGCATTAAATGGTTTGTCAGTGGAAGAAAATGTTTAATTTAACTCCCAGGAAATGTTTTTCCGAAAAAAAAAATCGATTCGAATATTCCGTTCGTTCAAATGATTCTCGAATAAATAATCTGCAACCAGCTGTTGGCCTATCAGCTTCTGATTGCACACAATGGAAGCCACGTGTGGATTTGAAATTGTAAACAGTCATCAATCGCAGTGTCACGTTTCGTCTTATCGTTTATTCCGGTTGATGTTACTGTCATATTGCTACTGTTAGCGATATGAAATGCCCATATCGATAAATTGTTATTTACGGAACGCGCTTTGATTGATTTGTTTCTTCGACTGTTGACTTAATGAGAGTAATTAAATCATTATTAGCTTGATTGCCAGCGGCCGCGTTTAATTATTGAAATGGCCGTGTGCCGCTTGGATTGGGTTCAAGTAACTCGTAAAGGCTGCATTTCAAAAAGATATTTTTTAATTAAATTCTTGTAATCCAGACGCCTATGACCGGTAAACCGTACTTAGAATTTTAATACTTATCAATAATCTGAATATTTCAATATCGTATAATTATTTAAATATTCAAAACATGTAAAGAAAAACAAAAACTTGTAACTTATCTGTCGCACTGACTATATCAATTACGGATTAAAATTAGACGTACAATGGGTGCTTTCTTTCGCTCAAAAAATCGTGATCCAAACGTGTTTTGATTCAAAAACAGACATTTTTTTAGAATCTCTTTACTTTTAAAACTTGTTTGGATTAAATTATGGTTATTTACAAATGAACTGTCAATCAAAAATTTAAGTCAGGCATCTTGTTGCAACAACTACGAAATTCAGGGCCAAACTATTCCAAACACGATTCAAACTTTTAAGCGAAAGAAAGCACCTAACGTGACAAATTCATTTTTTTGGATTTCTTCAGTTTGTGAAATAGCAATACAATACACATTTTAATCTTTCTAGTCTAATCGCTTTAAAAACTCTTGAAATTTCAGTTTCCGTTTCTGAAATCCTGTCATTTATCTTTTATTTAACTCTGTACTGGTGGATATCATATAATTGTCCAGTTTAACAAAGAAAGTAATGATAAAAAATTTTAAAATTATTTCAAATGTTGTTTGCCAGTATTATAAAATTAGGCTAAATAAGTTCATTTTCAGTATCAGCAAAGATCACATATACTTACGTTTCAATATAACTAAGGGAAACTGATTTGATTTTCGTCATTTCTGTAATGCACAAAAGTCATTTCGGTAATTTATACAAATTTCAGTTCACCAATGAACGGGAAATAAACAGAGGCTCAGAATAATAAAGCGTTTATTATATTATCAAAAGAAATAAACAAATAATTCTCGAAAACTAATTTAACGTAATTTCATATGAGAAAAATCAAACAGAAAAATTGTAAAACACATTAGCTTATGGAAATGAGGCAACGTCATGGCTAACTGATAAATATTTACCTACCTGTAGGCGCGTTTTTCTTGTTATTAAACGTTTAGCAATAATATCAATAATAACGTGTTTGTATGTAAATCAGAGATATTGTACGTCAAACAACTCACCAGTATCGTTAATCCTCTCTCACATCTGCCTGTCTCCCTTCAATATGCAGAGGGGTGGTAAGCATCCCGTTAAAGCAGCCGTTCGTGTAGTTAACATGTAACAATCATGCAGTGTTTACGTCCGATGTTCAACAATAACAACTGTTATCTACTCACCGGGGGCTCCTCTGCCCCCTTCTCCTTCCAGCGGTGAATCTAGAAGCTGTAGCTCCCTGTTGGGGAAGAAACTCACAGCGAACGTATCCACCAATGTTCATCTTCGTACTTCGCATGCATAAGGATAAGCCCCAGGTGGATATTTTTTATTTTTTATTTATTTTTATTTTTTATTATATTCGGGAAACCAACAGGACAATGTCCCAATAACGGTTCCCACGAAAGAACAAAATACATAATACGAAACATATAGGTATCATGAACCATACACATGTAGTTATGAAGCTGACGTACAAGAGAAGGATGAATGAAAGAATGAATGAATGAATAAAATTATGTATGTTTCAATATTTGGTGTACACTAGAGATCAATTTAGGCAGCCCGACATGGAAAATGTCTACATCATTCGCAACTCGATTGAAAGAATGACATAATCTGTAAATTGGTGAATTTGTACCAATATTCGTCCTTTGACTGTCAATATAAAAAGTCAGCGGATACCTAGATTCACATCTCGGTACGCAAAAATTTAACTTTGACAGCAGCTCTTGGCAATCGATGTAATTATTTATTACTTTAAAAATAAATATTATATCCGCAGCAACGCGCCTCTGTTCCAGAGAGAGAAGATTGTATTTTCTCAATGACATTGTGTACGAGGGACTTGGATTTTCATGAGAAAACCTGTATTCTAAAAATTTTAAAAATTTCTTTTGCACACTTTCTAATCTATTTATATAAACATTATATTGAGGAGTCCAGATAATGGAGCAATACTGCAAATTACTAAGTACGAGAGATTTATAAAGGTGTATAATGGAGTGTAAATCGGTAAAAGGCTTGGTGATTCTACATATAAAACCGAACATTTTGAAAGCTTTTCTGGTTATTAAATCTATATGATATTGGAAACTCAATTTGGAATCAAAAATATCCCCAAGGTCTTTAATTTGAGATACTTTGGTTAAGGGTATGTCATTAATTTTGTAAGTATAATCTATAAAATATTTTTTCCGAGTGACAGTGAGATGTTTACATTTAGTAATGTTTAAAAACAGTTTGTTTTTCCTGCAATAGTCTGCAAGGTTATTAATGTTTAATTGCATGGTTTCGCAGTCGGTAATAGATTTAACCTCTAAAAAAATTTTAAGATCGTCAGCATAAAGCAGGAAATTGCAGGAATTTAGTACATTTCCAATATCATTTATAAAAAGTGTAAATAAAGTGGGTCCTAGATGAGAGCCTTGCGGCACTCCAGATAAAATTTTCACAGGATTTGATTTACATCCATTAATCACCACAGCTTGGGTCCTATGATACAGATATGATTTTATCCAACGGAGAAGGTTTCCATGAAAACCCAAGTAGTCCAGCTTTTGCAGAAGAATGCGATGATTAATCTTATCAAATGCCTTTTGAAAATCGGTATAAATAACATCGACTTGACCAGAAGAATCTAGAATAGAATGAAGATATTCGTTATATAAAATTAAATTGGTGGTTGACGATCTCCCTCTGCAAAAGCCGTGCTGCTGCGGAATCAATGACTGTTTAGTAGATTCGTAAATCATGTCATTCACAATCGACTCGAAAATTTTTGCAAATATCGATAGTTTAGATATCGGTCTATAATTACTAACATCTGTTACAGGACCTTCCTTGTAAATGGGGGTAATGTAGGCATATATCGGGGAAAGTACATTCACGAAGTGATTTATTGTACAAGATTAAAAGTGGAAGTGATAAGCTATCAATACAAGATTTCACAAAATAAGGAGGAATATTGTCTGGACCGGACCCCTTATACACATTAAGTTTAGAAATCTTATTTTTAATAGAGGACAGGTTTAATTCATTAACGACAACAACATCACGGTAAGCGTAATTAAAATCTAAATCGGTATCGTAATTAGAAGAAGGTATGTCATTTTCAAAAACGGAAGAAAAATAGGTATTAAAGAAATTGGCAATTGAAGATTCGTCTGCTGCTATAATATTATTATATGACATTTGGGAAGGTAGAGAAGATCGTGAACGTTTAGAAGATACGTAAGACCAAAAATATTTGACATCTTTTTTAAATTATTCTGCACAGAGTCCATCCATTGTTTATGATCGGTTTTAATTGATTCTTTTAATCGTCGTCTGAGTAAGGCAAAGACTTCATAATTCGCGAATTGGCCGAACTTTTTCCACTTCATAGGAGCACGACGCTTCTCTTTATACATTTTAATGGTTGAAATTTTGTACCAGGCTGGAAATGCAGATTGACGCACTTTAATTTTAGGAATAAATTCATCAATAATGTTTTTATTCAAGTAAGCATAAAACACATCAACTGCTCTCTCAACAGGTAGACTATCTAACATTGTATGCCACTCTACGTTAGATATTGCCTCATTAATAATTGAATAGTTAGCTTTACGAAAATTATACATTGCTCTAGAAGGTAATGAAAAATAAGAAATATTATCATTAAAGAAATCAAAAGTGAAAGACTTGTGATGGATATCTTCAGTACAAAGTGATTCCTGAGCTGGTTTTATGTTTGAAATTACTCTGTTGCATAAAATTAAATCTAATACACGACCGTTATGATTTGCTATATGGCAAAATTGGTTTATGTTTAAATAGGACAACATATCTATCAACACCGCTTCTCCGGAATCATTAGTTCTTGTATTAGGAATCAAGCAGCCATCTGAGGGAGTCCAGACAATATTTCCTTTGTTGAAATCCCCAACAACTAAAAATATTTCGTTAGTAAATTCATACATTAACCTGGCTAAGTTATCGAAAAATAATTCATACTTTACACTTTCACTATTAGGAGGAAAGTAAACGCAACAAACGTTAATTTTGATGTTGGCTAAGGAAAAAGAAACCCAAAGATCTTCATTGCATGTGGACCAATCGTCATGTAGAGATGCGTTAAAGTGAGAAAGTACTGCGATAAGGCAGCCACCTCCATCTTTTTTGGCAGAAGTTTCGGGATTTCGATCGCGACGGAACACCTTATATCGACAGTCAAAAAGTTCACAACTGTTAATACCATCATTTAACCAGGTTTCTGTGCAAATTATCACCTCATAACTAGTAGTGATCACATTTTGAAAAAAATCGTTAGTCTTTATCTTCAGTCCACGGGTATTTTGGTAGTAGAATGATATTGAATCAATGAATTGGAAGTGTATATATGTAACAGGAAAAAAATGGAGATCCTCAAACAAAATTACAAGATTTCACTTGGTCTTCATTGGAGATGTGATATACCCTGGATCTCTCAGGTTTCCTTATATATACTTTTGCATCTCTGGTCCAGCAAAATTTAAAAGCGTTATCTCTACAGAAAGTACGAGTTTTCCAGAAGAGGTTTTTATTTCCAACAGTAAGATGTTCATTGTGCAGAAAATAGTAGTATTATCTCCAGTAATTCCAATATCACTCGGTTTAATACCTCGCAGCTTTCGGGATGCAGCTAAAAAGTTGTTCTTCGTTAAGCGACTCACGAATTTCACAATGATATTGTTGGGCTTGTTGGAATTTTTTTGAGTGGTATTTATTCTGTGGCAGGCATCAATAAAAAGATCATCGGGGTTTATTTTAATCAAAGAAGCAATATTTTTTATTATGTCATGGACATTTTCATTACGGTTAAAAGGTACTCCTGTAATTTCAATGTTATTTGATCTTGAATATTGTTGCAAATCATCAATCTCGGATCTGAGAGATTTATTTTGCTGTTGTAAAGTGGAGAGTGACAGTTTGCGTTCGTCTATTTCCTTAATCGAGTTTTTAAATTCGGAGAGTTGTTTGGCAAAATCATCAATTTTGTCACCATAAAATGTCAAAGATTGGATTATTGTGGCCTGTTCCTGTTTAACCGATGTAACTTCTTTTTGAATTTCTGACAATTTAAATAGTGAGAAAACCCCTCGACCACATTAATTCACTGAAAGCGAATACGTATTTCGGTAACGAAGTTACCATCTTCAGCGCTAAACTGATATCAGTTTAGCGCTGAAGATGGTAACTTCGTTACCGAAATACGTATTCGCTTTCAGTGAATTAATGTGGTCGAGGGGTTTTCTCACTATTTATTTGGATTACAGCCACAGGTTTTGTGTTGCTTTGTGATTATTCTGACAATTTGGTTAAAATGATACTCATATCAGTGGTACCCGCCAAAACAGAACAGTTTTTGCATCTCCATGAGATACCAGGAGTTCCGAGTAAATCCAAAGTGGTGGAATTGATGCCAGTACATTTCGGATGAAAATATTTACCACAGCTGCCACTGCATAACAGACCCTGGCGAGTAATAATTCCGTTGCAAACGTTGCACGATCCTGGCATTTTGTTTGAATCCATTAATCTGCAAATTATGAATTCGATGTGGGTCGCCTCACGTGTGAAAATTCCGGAGTCTTTCGCCTCACGTGCAAAAAATTGATCGGTGCACGCACAACGACACGGGTCAGTTAATTGAGAACAATAGATGTCAGGAATTTGGGAAAAACTCCAAAAAATTAATGAAAGGCTTGAAGAAAATGAGTTTCACATACACAATCCAGAATTAATCAACTTAAACCTTCTGCAAGATCTTTTACAAGTTTTGAAAACTTCAATTTACTACCGAAAAAACTGATAATTATGGAGCACTAGTTTCACTGCACGTACACGTATACGATTATGATTTTTATTAGCATACCTTGCCTCCTGAGCATATGCCCTCAGGATCATTGGTGGAACCGCCTCCTTCAAGTGCCTCCAGCACTTCGACCGAGCGCGGCTATGCACCAAGTCATGACCGTTCTTGAGAAGCACAATGCAATCCACTTGGTAAGGCATACAGCTAGCTGTGTTTCCGACATTAACTACCCTTAATCCAAGCAACTGGCGGATACAGAACAATGTCGTATGCAGGTGGAGGCGATAATCTACTCTCCCGACAATTTCGGCGAATAAAGATTTATCCCTCAGAACCTTACTTAGGATAATCTACTCTACCGACAATTCGGCGAATAAAGATCTGTCCCTCAGGTATCACAACCTCAGAACATTACTCAGGGTAATCTACTCTACCAATCATTACGCGAATACAGATCTATCCCTCAGGTAACATAATCTCAGAATGTTACTCATCCTCAACAACCTATTTTCTGAATCAACACCTTAGTCACATCTCACTGCATTTCATTAACACACGAACAATTCGATTTACCAGCATCTTCCGTAAGATGCTTTCACCCCCGAATATAGTCCGAGACTGCCTGCCCGATCGGACCTTTTTTTTTCTTCGGTCTCATATTACTCAAGTTGCTGTTTTGGTTATCGCAGACAAAATAAACGCGGCCCGACCGAAATACACAGATTTATTGACTAAATGGGATTTATAACTTAATTCTAATTTTTGTAAAATTATGCAACTACAACATAACAAGTAAGGTATCCTTTACTTCTTTGGTATTTTCAAATTCATTAATCTGTATGTATTAATATATCCTTCTTCAGTTAAGTTTTTTTTTATTGTTGACTACTGCAAAATTTCAGGTAAACGCTTACATTTTCTTTTTTCAATTATTGTAAAACGGGCTTTTAGCCGTCTAACAAATTTTAAAAATTTGAGTGATATCTTATTGGCTAGGATAAATTACAAAAATTAGCAGTTTTCGTTGAACACAACCTATTTATTATTTTTCGGTATTTTTGTTGTTCTTTTTCTTAGAATCTAAAAACTTTTCGCGAAAATTTGATAAAAGTTTTAATAAAAAATTAGCCTATGAAATAAAAAAAAAAAAGATTTTGTTGCTGGGTAAACAACTGTAATGCAAGTTTGTTACCGAAAAGACATTTTCAGGAGATTTGAAGTTAGACCATCTTTTTTGTCTAAAAACTTCATCGAACTTTTTAAGTGATGTTCGTGTAACGTAATACCAGAGGGAAGGATTTGTTCTTGTTTTATTTCTTTTCCTCATTTTAATGCATTACCGAAATGACGAGCTAAAAGTGTACGCATCTAATAATTGCTATTTATCGTCACGCTGTGTTACAACTAACTACAATATGAATATTTTACCTGTTCTGGCACTTTAACGCAGCTGTATTCTGCTTCACCAAAAAAAAAAGAGATTGTCGACGTGTTAGATAAACTAGGTAGGATGATTTAACTTTGACATTGCCGAAATAACAAATTTACAGAGAACAATATTTAGGATTTCATTATAGCAAGAAAACTGCAGCAAAGCGATTTTAGATGTTTATATGATTTTAAGCACATACAGTTGGGGACGATATTGTGAGTACGACATTTAAATTGCTGGTTACTTTCGGCAAACGTTTATCCCTTTATACCTGCAGAATTCATAAATCGATGGAGTTTATTTTATAGATGTTTTTAATTGGACAAAATTATGGGTACAACGATGCAGCTTTAGTTTTATCAGAACTGTTCTAGCGTGCACACAATATTAGTGGATTAATCTGAAAAACGGCATTTTTATTGAGTCATGTAATGTAATCATGTAATTAATAGTGAAATGTCCTAAGAAAGTTCGTTTTTAAACTAAAAATTTCTCATGGTTCCCAGAAAAGAAATCGCTTTGGTGTAACGGTCACATTTTTTTGTTGCCGTTCCTTTATATTCTTTTTGCCACGTTTCGAATTTTCCTGTGATTTTGGTTGTAATCTTCAAACAAACACCATATCATTCTTTAATTTATATCATTATTATGACTCTTAACGCCCCTATTTCGCGCAACTTTTGTTTCAATTCTTAGTTAGGAATCTTCTTTTGCTTTAATTTTCGGAAATTACTAATTAGATTTCGCCCCTGGTTACGATCAATTTATTTATCGATGTCGTTTGCGGAAATGACGTCACTCCAGTGACATTCTGCATCCGCCCTGCAGGTGATTTAGAGAAGAAGGGCACGGTGTGGTCAAGAGATCTTTGAGATGCGTATTGGCTGGATGCAATTTGGGTGCAGTTAGCAGCTTATAATTCAACCGTTGAATTGTGTTTTTATCCTACTTTGTGTCGGTTTATTGTCGTCCGTCTGCTCCTCTGACCTAGAGCATTTTTCTACCAAGACCGTGTGTTGCCAGATAAATACGAAACTCGGTGGATGATGAGTTGTTGCCACGTTTTGAAATGTAACAGTTTTCGTACTCTATAAGATTCCGACTCTTACTTCAATTTACATCTATAGGAGTATTTCCTGTGTTCTAAATAATAAAAGTAAAAAGTTTTGTTGCATAAAAGTGAACTTGAAACTAATTATGACGTTCATGGAAAACAATCAGAAGCTTTAATTTATTTCGGTCTCAAAAAAAAAATTAAATGTCTTTATTTGAAAAATCGACGTTTCTTACTGGCCAGAAACTGTACAATGGTCTACCTGCTGACATTCGCGGTATCAATGACTCTCTCTCTTCAACAAATTTAAAAAATGTTTAAAGAATTACTTGCTGAAACTTGCTTTCTATAGTACTTCGGAGTTCTTTGATGCAATTCATCTTGCCTGACTAAATTAGTGAGTTCATATTTTTCACTATTCTTTCAGTGTGTTTGTACTTATAGTAGTATTTACAGGTTTTTTTCGATGTAACTTTTAGGTCCAATTTTACAAATGCGGCTCAATTTTGAGCGGAGGCTTAAACTCTTAGCAATGGGCGCGTTCAGCGGACGCTCAGCGGCTGAGTTGCTTACCCAGCAATCGTTTGTGATTGGCTCACATTACGGTAATAGCCAATCACAATCGACTGCTGAGTAGGCAACTCAGCCGCTGAGCGTCCGCTGAACGCGCCCAATGATTATTTCAACAATTGTTGCGAAGGATTTAAACTTCGGCTTAAAGTTAAACCATCATAGTAAAATTGGGCCTTAAGGTGTTCATGACAATGCTGTTATTGAGTATATTCAAATTTCCTTTTGATTTTTCACGTCTATGCACATTGACAAAGTGAATAAATAATTGATTGATTGTTTGATCGATTGTATTTTCCCTTCACGATCTTGGTAGGCCATGTTAGGGTGACATTTTTATTGATATCAACTTGATTATTATTTCTTCGTTTTAATAATCTGGACCATCCTTAATTATTTCACGTATTTTTCTGCCACTTATAATCTTTGGCATTTTAATATATATATATATATATATATAGATATATATATATATATGTTAATCCGTAGGCTTCCGCGGGTGTTGAATGCTGTAGTATTCTTCCGGGTAGTCCTCCGCGTTGAGTTCTCTAAAGAACTATTTGTCTTCTGACAACGTTTCGGCAAGGTCTCACTTGCCATCTTCAGGTCTTCGCTGCTGCTTGCCTGCTTCTGCTCCTCGTCGTTACTCGAGTCACAGTGGCTTCTGGTCGCGCTGGTGGTGGTTTAAGTAATTTAAGTAGTTTAAGAAATCGAAGAAAACAACGAACTTCCATTCCTCGATGTACTTGTAAAGAAAAAACCAGATGGAAGCCTTGGACATTCCGTATACCGAAAACCAACCCACACGGAACGGTACCTGAACGCACAATCACATCACCATCCAGCACAATTGCAATCAGTGGTAAGGACCCTCGTCACCCGGTCCCAAAGATTGGCTGACTCAGAAAACAAGGTAGAAGAAATGAAGAAAATCCGCTCATCTTTAATAAAAAATGGATATCAGGACAAACAAATCAGGAAAGCCGAACACCAACGCAAACCCAAGACACAGGAAGAGGAAAAAGATATAGTAGGAACAGCATGCCTACCATTTGTTAAAGGGACAACAGAGAAGATCAGCAGAATACTCAAGAAACACAATATCCGGACATCATTCAACACCGACAAGAAAATTGGAAACATCCTGCCAACAGTCAAAACTAAAATACAACTGGAAAGCCAAGGCGTGTACGGAATTCCCTGTCAAGATTGCGACAAGGTCTACATAGGCCAAACAAATAGAAAAATAAGCGTCAGGAGAGAAGAACATCGAAAGGCCGTCGAGAAGGACGAGAAAACATCATCATTGGCACAACACGTAAAAGCGACTTCACACAAAATAGATTTCGACAACACCAGAACAATTGCCAGCGTAGAACACAAGACCAAACGCATCATCCGAGAAGCGATAGAAATCGAGAAACATCAGATGAACTTAAACACCAGAGATGATGCCTTACGACTACCACCCACCTGGAGGCCAGTGATCCGAAAATCCACCGACCGTCGAGGACCAGTAACCCGAAGCCAGAAACCAGCGAACCCCGGACCATCAGGATTAGGAGAAAGCAGTCAACAGGCACGACCCAATCAACAAACAACAAAAAGTCAAGCGGAAAAACCACCAAGCGTAACGACGCGTGACCGCAACACGGTACTTAAACCACCACCAGCGCGACCAGAAGCCACTGTGACTCGAGTAACGACGAGGAGCAGAAGCAGGCAAGCAGCAGCGAAGACCTGAAGATGGCAAGTGAGACCTTGCCGAAACGTTGTCAGAAGACAAATAGTTCTTTAGAGAACTCAACGCGGAGGACTACCCGGAAGAATACTACAGCATATATATATAAAGGGTTTTCCAATAGGGTCGGGTCGATGTTGAAATAGAATAAAACAAGCTGTGTGTGAGAAATTAACGAAATACTTTTTTTATTTGAAAGGCCCATATGTGCCATTATGAACGGAAGATGATATCGTTCAAATGTCCGCCGCGGCTTCGCAGGGTGGCACGGATCCGTGAGACCCAATTTTCAATGACTCTGGCGCATAGATCCCGCTGAATTTGAGCAATGGCCTGAGTTATGTTGAGTTTGAGGGCATCGGTCGATTGCGGCCTATTGGCGTAGACCTGCGACTTCAGAAAACCCCACAAGAAAAAGTCTAGTGGGGTCAAATCGCACGATCTTGGTGGCCAATTCACGTCACCTCCGCGAGAAATAACCATACCCTCAAATCGTTCATGCAAAATGTCCATCGTGGCGCTCGCTGTGTGGCACGTAGCGCCATCCTGCTGGAACCACATGTCGTCCACGTCCATATCGTTCAATTCGGGCCAAAAGAAATCGGTTATCATCGATCTGTAGCGCTCGCCGTTGACAGTAATGGCCTCACCAACGTCGTTTTCAAAGAAGTACGGACCAATGACACCGCCGGCCCAAAATCCGCACCAAACGGTAACCTTTTGTGGATGCATTGCCACCTGCTGAACCTCGTGTGGGTTGGTGTCGTCCCATATACGGCAATTTTGCTTATTAACATAGCCGTTCATCCAAAAGTGCGCCTCGTCGCTAAAGATGATTTTCTGGCCAAAACTGGGGTCCTCTTCCAAACGCTCCGAAGCCCATTCAGCGAACAAACGGCGTTGTGTATGGTCATTGACTTTGAGCTCCTGGGTCAGTTGGATCTTGTACGGGTGCAGGCCCAAGTCCCGACGCAGAATTCTCCAAGCTGAAGTCTGCGAAAGGCCAAGTTCTTGTGCACGGCGAGGAATTGACTGCCTCGGGTTCTCCTGCACACTTTCACGGACAGCGGCGATATTCTCGGCCGATCTGGCGTTCTTTTGACGTACGGGTGTTCGCTGATTATTTACCGAGCCGGTCTTCTCGAATTTGGCCACCAAGCGTTGGAGGGTCGACTTTGAAGGGCCACCCCGTCTGCCGTAAAATGGGCGCAACGCGCGCAACGTTTGCGCAAACGAACACTCGTTTTGATAATAAAGTTTTATCATTTGGACGTGTTGCTCAGTCGTGTAACTTGCCATGGTGATTTGGCATCAGTGACAGAATAATAAACAACAGATTTGACAGACGTCGCTAAAACAACATTGCCGCCGCAGCCTGCCAAGATCGACCCGACCTTATTGGAAAACCCTATATATATATATATATATATATAATCATATTCCCTTTTACCCACAGGGTGTCGGGAGTAAGGTTGTTCTAGCCATAGACAAATTTGCGCCACTCTTTTTTGTCTCTTGCTAATAACATGGCTTCATTCCATGTCTTTCCTCTGTCTTTCAATAATTTTCCTATCGTACTCTCCCATGTTTCTCTTGGTCTTCCCCTTTTCCTCCTTATTAATATTTTCGCTTCCCAAATTCTTTTTACTTGTCTGTTGTTGTTCATTCTTTGTAGATGTCCCCACCAGCTTATTTGACGTTGTTCTATGTATTCTAATATTGATTGCGCTTCAAGGTCTCCTCTTATTTGTTCATTTCTGATCTTATCCTTTCTTGTTACTCCTGTGGTTCTTCTTAGGTACTTCATTTCCGTTGCTTGAATTTTACTTTTCTGTTTTCTTGTTAGTGTCCAAGTTTCACATCCATATGTTAATATAGGTCTATAGACTGCTTTGTAAACGTTCATTTTTGTTTTGGATGATATTTCTTTTTTATTAATAAAGGTTTTGTTTATGCTGTGGTAGACTTTGATTGCGTTTTCTATTCTTTTGTTTATTTCTTTTTCTTGTCTTCCTGAAGTTTCTATTCTGACTCCTAAGTATTCAAACACTTCTACTTGTTCTATTTTTACTCCGTCTAAATGTACATTTAAGTTTTCTTCTTTTTCTGTTACTGCCATAATCTTTGTCTTTTCCGAATTCATTTTCATATCACTACTTTCCAGTACCTCCTTCCAAATTTCTAAATTCTTCTGTAATTCTTTAAATTCTTCTGTAATTCTTTCTCTGTTGATGTAATTATTACGACATCGTCAGCATAGGCACATTCTTTTATTTCTATTGGTTGCAGATTTTTGTATCCTACAAATAAGCTCTTAGTTCTTTCATTACATTTCCTGTTGATGTGATCCATGAACAAAGTAAAAAGTGTCGGGCTCATTCCTCCACCTTGTCTCAATCCTTCTTTAGTTGTAAATATTTCAGATTTCATATTTCTGAATATTACTACATTTTTCGTGTTCGCATACAAACTTTGAACTACTCTGCTCATCTTGCTGTCTACTCCTCTTTCTTCTAATATGTCCCATACTATTTTTCTTTGTACTTTGTCGAAGGCTTTTTGTATGTCTATGAATGCCATATAAGCTTCTCCTCTTTTCAGTTTGGTCTTTTCTATTATCTGTTTTATCGTGAATATATGGTCTTGCCCGCTTCTGTCCTTTCTAAAGCCACTTTGAGATTCGGTCAGAGTTACTTCTATGATATCTCGTAGTTTCACATTTAGGATTTGTTCATACAACTTCATTCCCGTGCTTAGTAATATTATACCTCTGTAAATGTTACATTCTTTTATATCTCCGTTTTTTAAAATTGGCAAAATCATTCCTGTTTCCCAGTCATTAGGTATATCTTCTTCCATCCAGGCTTTATTCATGATTTCTAGTAATACTTGTTTTCCTGTTTCTCCCATACTTTTCATAATTTCAGTCGTTATTCTATCTTGTCCTGGTGATTTACCATTTTTCAATTTGCGTAATGCTTCTTTTAGTTCTTCCATAGTGATTCTTTCTTCGTTGTTTATTATCCCTGTTTTGTTTGCAATTATTTCTGTCCCTTTTTCTGCCCCTGCTAGCAAGTTCATGAAATATTCTCGCCATCTTTCCATTATTTCTTTTTCTTCTGTTAGTATACTTCCTTTTGAATCTTTTATGTACATTGCCTGGTTTGTTTTCTGCTTCCTTATGTTTTTTATTACTTTAAATAACAGTTTCTGGTTGCTTTTACTATCTTCTTCAAGCTTTGTTCCAAATTCTGTCCATGTTTTCTCTTTTGCTTCAAGTATCATCCTCTTAACGATTTGTCTTTGTTGTTTGTATTCTTCATAAGCTTCGTCTGTTTTTTTTTTTTTGTAAATACAATTGCCATTTTCTTTTCTTTATTTTTACTTGTTTCTGTATTTCCTTTGTCCACCATGCCGTTTGCTTTCTAACATTAGTCGTCTTACATGTCCCGCATACTTTTTTGGTTACTTCAATTATTACTTCCTTGAATGTGTTCCACATCTGTTCGACGTTCATTGATTCCTTGTTTCTCATTAATATTTCCATTTCTAAGTTCAGCTTTTCTTCATATTCTGATCTGACTGTTTCATCCAGTAACTTATATGACCTTATAGTTTCATGTTCTATCTTCTCTGGTTTCTTATTTATGCTATTTCTGCATTTCGCCTCATTTCTTATTCTCATTATTACTAAATAATGATCGCTGTGTATTTCCGGTCCCCTTTTAACTTTTGTGTCGACGATTCGTCTTCTGTTTTCTTTTTCTATTAGGATATAATCTATTATTGATTTTTCTCTCCTTCTCGGTTCCACTCTTGTGTATTTATGGATATCCTTATGTTGGAAAAAAGAGTTTGTGATCATTAGATTGTTCATTTGGCAATATTCCAGCATTCTTTTCCCGTTGTTATTTCTTGTCGGTTCTCCATATTGTCCAAGTACTGTTGAGTATGTATTATCCTTTATGCCAACTCTACTGTTAAAATCTCCCATTACAAATATGTCCCCCTTGCTTTCTTCTGTAATCTTGGTTAGCTCTTCCCAAAAGATTTCTTTGATTTCCGTTTTCTCGGCATTTTAATAAGATTTCTTATAAAAGATATATAGGGTGTTTCATAACAGTTGAAAAAAAAATTAAATTTCCCGTACATAATCTTATTTTAAGTTAAGTTTTCTATTTAAAAATAATAATATTTTTTTAATCATTTGTAAGGAGCTTGGTTACTAAAATTAATAAATTACATTCGCACACCTCGGCCCCGATACTTTTCGAACTCGCGGGGAGCGAGTACCGCACGAAAATTAAAATAAAGCCAACGCTTTAATTAAATAATACGAGCTCGGCTCATAAAATTCCACACTCTCGATTACCACATTCCACGGGAATAACAAATAATAACACAGAATGTGTACGGTCTTCAAATTTCTGTCGCCTTGATTAGTAAGGAAAATCGTTTTTAGCATCATTTTTATCTTACGGTCGCGGTCGGTACGTTTCAATTTCCGCCTTAATAACAACAGTACTTTTTCAAAAAAAAAGTGTTTTTCGTTTGGAATATTTTGCTTAGTGCGATGTTAAATCAACTATGTATTTAATCAGCATTTAGATTCTTTTGGAATAAAATAAACAAGAAGTAAAATAGAACCTTCTTCTTTAGCTAATGCATTAAGCCTTAACGGTGTAGGCTGAAGTGATAACTTCACCCAGCTCCTCCGTTGTCTCTTTTCCATTCACTAACTGATACCGTTTCTTTGGCCTCATTCTTCAATTTTTTTATCTTCCTTTTCGTCTCTTCCCGTGCCTTCTTCTACTACGATCTGGAGATAGATCTAAATACTGGGTGTCTCATAACCTACGGAGTAGATTAAAAGGGTAGCTAGGGTAGATCAAATTAAAGATTTTTTCTTAATAAATTTTTAGTAAAAAAGCAATAACTACAAGTTACAAGAGTTTAAAGTGAAATTAATGAACAAGCAAGAGTTACTCCCTGTAGTAATATTGTACGTTTTAAATTCAAATTTGAGGCATTTATGAGTTAAGTGAACACTGCTTTACAATAAACAACTATTTTTAAAAATGGAGTCACGTTACAGTAACGGCTATTTCATTTTTTCTTTTAATGCCCAAAAACGGATTTTCATCTCGTTGTGCACCGCCTACTAATTAAAAACAAAACTAGGAAACAGATTAACATAAACCTTTTATGAATGGTGGTTTTTGATAAATTTTGAGTTTATTTAATAATAAAGTTGCATTTTGTTAAATAATTTTGATTAATTAAGAAGCTGTAGGTGTAAATTGAAGAAGTAATTAAGAAATTTAAACTGCTGTAACTTTCTTATTATTGGGTTTTGGTCAAAAGCGAATTAAGAAAAAGGTTTTATTTTGATGTCCTACAGCTGGTGGTGAATCATTACTTTCCTATGTTATGATGGTGCGACAACTGCATTACAAATTCTATGCAGTCGTTTTTAAATTACTTTTTGTAACCTTCTTAACAGATGATTTCATATGTTACAGAGTGTAAACTTTAACTGGAATAAATTCTGCAACTTGGAAAATTACGACTTTTAAAAAAAATTCTCGGGACAAGTCAATTTTTATTTTTCATGACGCATATTACAGTGGGACTTCTTTAACTTTTCATTTATTTGGAGGGGTGGCCCAATTCCTAACTATTTTTTTTTTAATGGAAGAGTATGTTGAGTAATTTTTTTTCGTAAGGTTTGTTCAATTGGAAATACAACTACTTCTTTTTAGTTTCCTTAAACATTAAATGGAAAAAAACTAAAAAAAGAAGCTTTTGACTACAATGATTTAACAAAAAAATTTGTTGTAAATGGTTTTTGACTGCAGTGAATCCCTCGAGCAGCCCCTGTTTCAGACCTATTTGAGGCTTCATCAGCAGAAACGTAGCTCGAGAGTTCCACTGCAAACCAAAACGACGTGATAAAAGATATTCGCAATGCAATATAATAGTACTGATTTCGCTGTTTAAGCTTTTCAATGATTTTAACGTATCAGATGTTCAAAATACCCGCCACCTCTTACTTGGCAATACCCTAATCGATTATACATTCCATCTCTAACATTTTGTAATATTTCCGGCGTTCCTCTCGTATTTTCAAGACGAATTCAATTTTGGAGTTCTGCTAGATCGTTTGGTTTAGTCACATAAACTTTGCTTTTTAAATACCCCCATTAAAAAAAAATCTCAAGGGGTGAGATCCGGAGATCTTGAACAACCCAAGCAGCAAAGTGTCGTCTTTTTCACGTCAGAAATTGGTCATCGTCATGTCGAATGACCAATGTCAATGACGTATTAAGGACGTAAAAAGGACGGACAAATGTCACAGCCCGGCGATGTTGTTTTTGTATGCCAAATAATCGTGTATTTCTAACGTAATAAAAATAACAAAAATGCTATTACTAAACAGTTTGATTCTACTCCAACTGAATTAAGAAAACGAAAAAGAAAAATAAACAAGTTCTATCGCAAGGACCGTTAAAATATTAATATAACAGGTTATGAAATATGAGTTACTTTCTTTACACAGTTTGTTAATAATTAAAACAATAAATATAAATGAACGCTTAAAAACGAATTGCACTAAACTTAAGCACCACGGGCACTAAGATTACGATATGCAAGAACAAAGTCCCAATGTGGACTGTCGGCGCATGCGTCGCATACCCGTAACAGAAGTCTAGTAAATTTCTTATGTATTAAAATGGTATTAATTAATAAATTCAATCATGTTTATAATTTATATTTTCCTACAAAATCTAATATCTTATCAACTCTATAACTAAATTTATTATCGAAACGAAACATTTTTAAAATTAGTGTCAAATTTATGTCATTATACTGACATTCTATTCTCGTGATTTATAAACGTCAAATTTTAAACAAAATTTTTACGAAAAAATGACGTTGAAAACTATTCACTCGACGTCCTTGACCACCAATTTTGACCAAATAATGTCGTGATAAAAACGACTGCTTGCTGTTTGGGAAGTTCATTTTGAAGCATATCGGGATATGTCCGTGCGTTCAGGTTATTATTAAAAAATACGGGACTTACTATGCGATCACCGATTATTCCAGCCCAGACGTTAGTTTTTTTTGTGGTCTTTGCGTATGACATTCCCGGATCCAGTGAGGATTCTCGTCGGACCAATAACGATAGTTGTGCCGATTTCCATGTGGCGTAAATGTAGCCTCATCCGAAAAAAGCACACATTCTAAAAGTATTTGGCCATCGTCAACAGAAGCCAACTCAAGTCGTTGCATTTTGGACGGGTCTTTTATGGCTTCTTCCAAAATTTTCGATACGCTTATGTGACTGATATCATGATCGCGAGATAACTGCCGCCCTACGCTGAAGTAATAGGGGTTTCTTGAACATCTAGCAACACGTTCAACCTAGCTTGTTCATTAATTACTAGTTGCATTTGTCTAGGAGCATCTCTTATGTGACCCGACTCCCGAAATGGTACTTCGATTTTGTTTATATTTGGTCACCAGTTAATCGATATCTTTATGAATTCTGGGATCCAGGAATAATTTTGTTAGCACGTGTAAAGTTGCTAAATTTGATGAACATTAATAATTAGGAGAGAAATGTTAACTCTTATTCGAAATAATTGTTATGTTAAATTTATAATTAATTGCCATCTTCTTTATTTAAAGAGAAAAAAATAAGAATACTTTCTTAGGGCACTTTTCAATTCTCTACACAGCACTAATTTTTCTATAACACGTTTCGTCAAATTGATGCCATCATCAAGTTTCATTTTCTAAGCTATTGTTTATTTATGTAAAGTACCGTTCATTGCTGTTTTTGTGTTCGCGCTGCACCAACAAAAATATTTAGTAAATTTGTGTATAACGAACAGTTTTTTTTTTTTTAATTTAAACGCAAAACTTTCTTCTGTTAACTGGAATTTTTCTTATCTCACCTTAAACATTTTTATTCTGGCCATTGGAATTTCTATAACATGTGTTGGGTTGCCGTAATTGGCATAATAAATGATTCTTTCGCCACTAAATTTCAATAAGGGTGCCATAAGAAAAAATGAACTTAATGATGGTATCAATTTGACAAAACGTGGTATAGAAAAACAGTGCTTATCACTGTGTAGAGAATTGAATACTGTCTTAAGAGAGTATTTTTATTTTTTTGATATCTTTTTAAATAAAGAACATAGAAGCAAATTAAGAAAATGACAATATTTCTTTTTTTTACAATTTCATCGAATAAGAGTTAACATAGGAATCTCTTCAAATAAGCGAGATACCCATGGCCAGGGACGAATTTGAAACAGCCTGTATATTGGAAAATGTATCAAATGTTACCAAAGGTAACTGTATTATCATTTCTACAGTTTTACTT
Organism: Prosopocoilus inquinatus; assembly: GCA_036172665.1. NCBI lineage: Eukaryota > Metazoa > Arthropoda > Insecta > Coleoptera > Lucanidae > Prosopocoilus > Prosopocoilus inquinatus. The sequence goes on from CM069874.1 coordinate 54,950,687, forward strand.
ATTTATTTTTTAATCTGAAATGGAAAAGCAATAGACTCCCACTCCCGTTTCCAGTTGGTGGCCGGAGGAACAGTGGAGTATTCTATCATACCTGGAATTTGCACTATAATTTTTGGTGAATAGCAAGGTTGGTAAAACTGATATTGCATCTAGCAAGTTGCCTCGTTCCCATTTAATAAGCAGTTTGAAATTTCCTCCCTGCAAAAGTTACTCGTGGCGTCACATGAAACTTCTATCCGTCACAGTGAAGTAAATAGGGTGAGTTTTAATCTGTTTCCTAAAGCTTAATCTAATTCACTAAAAATTGAATCAATTCTGTAGTCCTGTTGATCAAATAACGCAAAAATCTCGTTAATATGTCTAATTTAACACGTGACGTGACGTAACGAGATACGTACCCTCTGTCTCCTCCGTTAATCAAGGCACCCTTCTAATACACAGTCCATTTCTACCAACCTTGGTGAATAGATAAAACAGCGACATCCTACGATCGCTTTTTGACCTGACATTGCAGTAGGATAGACAAATTGAAGCGGGTTTGCTACATAATAAGTTTACCCTGTAACAGTTAAATTTAAGTTAAGTTATCCCTCTTTGATTTTTGGGTAAGCTGGCGCGCTCTGTTGGTTTGGAGCAGGTTTGTTTCTGTTAGTCTCTGGGAAACTCTCTTCAGCGATTTAAATTTTCCTCCGATTGATTGGTTAGCGATAAATTTCCGGCGATCGACAGATCGAAGAAAAGGGGCACGTGTTCCTGCATTCACCTGATCCAAGCGATCGATAACTGGTGGTTTTGAATCGATATTTTCTAAGTTACATTAAAACTCATCAATCGTTTAAAATTAAGTATTTGAAATGGAAACCATTTCTGTTTAAAACGTATTCCAATTTTCATCTCTCTTTGTAGGGTTTTTCCACAGACGGTTTTTCTTTATACTAGTTATTTCAGCACTCTTACTTAACATATAGTAAGCCCTACTTATTGAGTAGTCGCCCACAAACAAAAGGAAATAGAAATGATGCCGTAACAAGTACGAATTTGATCTCGTTGATACCCATCCTCATGGTTTATCGATCTGAGGCATTATCATCAACGGAAGCAGGCTGCCATTTGGATGCCAATGTTTCTAATCCCAGCGTTTTTTTATTCCATGTTCATTTTTTTTTAATGAGAGAGTTTTCTATACCTTTTAAACTGTTAAAATTTCTCAACATACCACCTTAAATGCTAAAAGAAAAACTAATTATTTTACACATACTTACCAAGTTTCCAAATTTCCCCTTATTTATAAATATAATATAAATTTAAAGATTTGGTGGCGCTCAAAATATTTAAAGTTAAATTTTTGTATAAGACCCATTGCCCTGTGCTCCCGAAAAACAAGACCCGGTGGCGACACATTCATACATCTATATATAAAAAAAAGTCGCGACAACCCCATGCAAGGCGGTCAAACTTGCTGTCAAAGCAAAATGAAAGTTTTAAAAAATTTTGTTGCAAATCGTTTTTGATTGCAGTGAAAACCTGGAGCAGCCTCTGTACAGCTATTTCAGCCCTACTTGGGGCTTCTTCAGCAGAAACGTAGCTCGAAATTCCCACTGCAAACCAAGAACGACTTGACCAAGTTATTCGCAATTGCTGAAGAAGCCCCAGGTAGGGCTGAAACAGCCGTACAGAGGCTGCTCGAGGTTTTCACTGCAATCAAAAACGAATAGAGTTACAAGAAAGAGCTAACATTGTTGAAAATGCAACCGAATCACAAGAACAGTACAGTAGGAAAAACAACCTGCGGATTTTTGGCGTCCCAGAAGTCGCTCGGGAGAAGATTAAAGAAACCGTTATGGAAATTTGCAATAAAAAACTAGGGATTCCTATAACAGCAACAGATATAGATTGTTTTCATCGGTTAGGTGCAAAAGAGGGCTCCCATCGACCCATAATAGTTAAATTTGTTCGGCGCACCGTAAAAGACAATATATTTTATGCGAAGAGGAAGCTGAAAGGAACAAAAATTGTACTGCGGGAGGACCTGACCAAAACTAGAGTTGCAATTGTGAAAAAATTATCAAACAAATTTGGAAATAAGTCTGTCTTCACCAGTAATGGCAATATAGCGAAAATTAAGTCTTTTTTTTTCTCGTTTTCTCTAAGTTTTCTAATTATACTTAGATAAGTTACTAAATTTACTGACAGGCATGCTGCTATTTCATTTATACTTTTATTTTGTTCTTATTTATTACTCTGTACTCACTTAATTTTGTCATACAAATATTTGATCTGAATCATGATTAAACTAGGGCATATTAACATAAGGTCTTTGTTTCCCAAGTTAATTGATTTAAAACTATTACTCTTACTATATTACCATGTAATAATACAATTGAACAGATTTGGGTTGAAGTGCAAATGTCTAATAAATTTGTTGTCGGTGTTGTTTACAGAGAGCCACAATTAAATTATAGCTTATTTCTTAATGAATTAGAGGATTCCATTGGATCTTACATGTTAATTACTGAAAAAATTTATTGCTGTGGCGACTTGAATATTGATCTTCTTAAACCTGATAGTTTGGCTGCACAACACTTAACACAATTATTAGATTCTTTCGGCGGAAAGCAACTTATTTGTGAGCCAACTAGATTAACATATACTACAGCTACGCTTATTGACTTAATTATAACCACAGATGAATCCTGTACTGATGGAACTGTAGTTTCATGTAATTTATCTGACCATGACTTAGTTTTATGTACCATTCCGAATATAAAAATAAAGTCCTCTCCATTATTTCGTACATACAGATCATTCAAGGATTTCAATGGTGGGCGGTTCCAAATTGATTTACAATCAATACCATTTCAGAATATTTTTAGATTGTCGAATATTGATGATAAAGTTAAGTTTTTCAATGACAATATTATCAGTTTGTTTGATAAACATGCTCCGATAATTACGCGAAGATTCACGAAATCGTACGCTCCTTGGTTAACAGAAAATTTAAAATTACTTATATCATTAAGAGATAAAGCAAAAGATAAATTTAGAAAGACAGGATTGATCCATCACTGGGAATACTATAAGTCGCTTAGAAATCTGACAACGCGTACTTTCAAAGAGAAAAAGGCCTATTTTGACTTCATTTTACGTACTCATGGCAAGAACGCGTTTTGGAAGGATCTGGATTATTTAGTTAGATCTTTCCAAACGTAAAAATACTGATATCCCTGAGATTATCTCGGATCCGGATAAATTTAACAATCACCTGATTAATAGTGTATCTGCTAATATACCACATTCAAACGCACCTACGTTTATTGATTATGACCACCCTATTCTTAATAATAACTTCAGATTTACTTCCGTAGATCAGGAACAAATATGGAAAATAATCAATCAAATTAAGTCTAGCGCAGTGGGTAATGATAATATTACAATATCTATGATAAAGTTATGTTGTCCATTTGTAACTCCATACATAACACATATTATTAGCGTGTCTATACAGGATAGCATATTTCTCCTAGAGTGGAAACATGCTGTGGTGAAACCCATTCCTAAAAACAAGGAACCCTCACAATTTAAAGACCTGCGGCTCATAAGCATACTTCCCGTTTTGTCAAAAGTATTTGAGAAAGCAATTAAAAGCCAGCTTATGACGCACAGTGGGGCCAAATGCCGGATTTATGGAAAAAACCTTTTATTTCCAGAATTTTTGTCCAATCGAAGTGAAACTCGAGAAACTTTAAGAAGGTACTAAATAACAATTTTTGACTTTCTCAAAGTTTCAAAAAATTTATCGGACTACCAAAGGGATCATTTATTTTTAAGTTTTTAAGGGAATTTAACGCTGCGCTGGAAACGGCAATGATTTTAGATTTTGCCAACTTTCTTATAATTTTGGAAGAATAGGTAAAAAAGTAATGAAAATAGCATGGAAAGTTATTTATATTTTAATGTATGTTAATTATGAAAGTGACTACGTCCATGAATTTATACAGGGTGATTCAGAGTAAGTGTCCCACCCGTTAAACAAGATAGCCCTTCAAAAAACAAATCAAATAACTGTAGACATGGCGGGGGGGGGGGTCTAACCTGTGTAGTTTTTGATATCAAAAATTGACATTTAAACTTGTTGGTGGTTACTGGAATAGTTGAATGTGTCACAACAGCAATAGACTTTCGAAGGAAAAACACAAAACACGAACATTTAACCTTGAATTGAAACCGTAAAACGACTTATTTGCATAATGCGAACAATGAACTTGATTTTTTTATGATTATACAATAATAATTTTGTCAGTGGAATCGTGTTTGTGTCTACGTGCGTATCAATTCACAGAAATTTAGTGAAATTCTGGCATTTTAATATTGCTGTCCACGAAGAATAAAAACAATTAATCCCAAAGCAGCATCGGGTTCGAAAGACAATTGTTTTTGATTTTCAAATTACGATGAAGCAGCAGCTTCAACAAGAACCTGAGAGTGTGAGGCTCGAAAGTCATTTACTTTATATTTTTTTGCTTTGGAACCACAATCTTCAAAATTCTCGAGGTGTATGCCACTTCTCTGCAAATAATTCGCTTGCGCTGATTGTGAGTTAAAGGTAATAGTAAATTCGCCGTCCAACCATTCTTTGTATTTCTTCTTAAAATTAGTTTTATTGTGACTCACTGCCTTCAATCTCTTATTAAAATTGGGTAGGAACCGTTTACTTATTTCCGCACAGATACGGTCGATTTCATCGTCATTTAGTTCTGAATACTTCTCCTGTAAATAATTTTCCAACGTAATTTCACCTCAGAAAATGAACTTACTCAACTCACTATAAGGTATAATCATTTTAATGTGCGGAACGTTTCTATTTATTACAAACTGACAATAAGGAGCTCTGTTAGCCTCCTTGATTCAACAAATCATGTTTATACGGACTGCTGACGCTGTTTTCCGCATCTCTACTCAACTTCGTATTCAATTAATGTATATCGCATGCGGTTGATTCCGGCTATGAATTTTTTAGGGTAGTTAGTCCAATATTATAGCTTTCAGAAAAAAAATATTACAAACCGTAGGAAAGTGAAGCTTTTTTTGTACGCTTAGTGAAAATTCGTATTACGCCCAGAAATCTAATTTCGGCTTAATTGTTAAGTCCAAGCTTTTTTAAAGAGTAATTATTTTTTTTTAGATAAAGCTGTTAGTCTGTACTAACCAAATATATAATGGAGTAATTTTTAAAAATAATCCATGAAGCTGGCGGAATTACAGAACATTAGTCTGTTTAAGGTTAATAACTCAATGAATGGGATTTAAGCCCTTATATTAGATGAAAACAAATTTTTACCACAAAACCATTATCACAGCCAGATTCTACGGCTAAAATAATGTAAGAAAAGTCAGTAAGATCACCAAATTAACCATCTTGTGAAATGGGTTTCTTTTCCATCTGGGCCCCACTGTGTGACGTACGTGAATGTGTATAATTTAATCCTATTACACAATCCGGTTTTAGACCTAACTTCAGCTCTGCCACCGCATTGTTAAAAGTTACAGATGACATTTTATCAGCCACGGATAATGGAAATATAACGATTCTTGCATTGCTGGACTATAGCAAGGCATTTGACTCGGTTAACCACAACACCTTACGTAAAATATTACAGTATTGGCCCCAGCGCTGCATCACTTTTCGTAAATTATTTAGAAAATCGTTTACAAACTGTAAGTATTAATAATTCATTCTCGCGTCCTTTATTGGTCATGCAAGGAGTACCACAGGGATCTATTCTTGGTCCTGTCTTATATACACTGTATAGTTCGTTCATTTTAAAGAACGTAAAATTTTGTAATACACATTCATATACTGATGACACACAGTTATATCGTTCATTTAAGCCGAAAGAATGGTGTCAAGCTGAAGAGGAGGTAAATGCCGATTTAGCGTATATTTATAATGTATCCGTGCAACATTCGCTGATTTTAAATCCTGATAAATCCAAAGTCATTTCGTTTGGGAAGAGGAAAATAATAACTGAATTACAGAATTCTTTAAAAATACGCATTAATAATTCTGTTGTTCCGATAGTTAGCAAGGCGAAAAGTCTAGGAGTTATTTTAGATAACACCTTCCGTTTCAGAGAATAGATTTCCAAGTACATACATTTCTTCTGGTTTTATTGCCTTAAAAAATTATATCCTTTCAAATCTGTGTTCAATATACAAATCAAAAAGCAGCTCTGTGAATCATTCGTGCTTTCGCAATTCTCATTCTGTGTACGTCTTTATCATTTATCAATTGATCAAAATACGGTGTATCGCATCCAAAAAATGCAGAATAGTTGTATACGATACATTTATGGAATTCGGAAGTACGAGCACGTTTCATACAAGTTAAGAGAACTAGGATGGTTAAATATGGAGAATCGTTGACAGTTGCACAGCTCTTGTTACTTTTATAAAATTTTGCTGACTGAAACACCTCCATATTTCTGAAATACAAGGGCTTTAATTTGAAATGTTTCAAAAAGGCATTACGTCAGGAACTTTTTGTAAATCAAGTATAGTTTATCAATTTTAAATAGAGTTTAATTTATTTCTAAAATGGCAGCATGCACATCACAGAATTATTATTTTGAATTATTATTTTTATTTATTTTTTCGATTTTGATCTATTTTTTACATAGGTTAGGCATTTCGGGCATATTTTGCGTTTCGTTTTCAAGGTTAGATGGTAGATTAGGAGTAGTGTCGGTACAACTGAATCTCGCCTTGTGATTGTGGTTCTTTTTTTTCTGAATATGTGTTAGTATTGCATTCTTGTCTTCTTTATTTTATGTAAAGGAACACAATAAAGACTATTATCATTATTATTATTATTTGCAACACATTTTTTTTTATAATTTTTGTGTAGGATGAATCTGTGCCCCTTTTGTGTTATCTACGCTCATAAACTAAAATCGCACTTTCAATAACGAATTAAAGTAATTAAGGCAGTTCTTTTTACTGAAATAACTTTCAACTTTCTCAACGAACCATCCGATAAATTCAGATTTAATTGGCGGAAGCTCTTTTTCAATCTACCTCAGAAATGCTGCTAATTCGCTGAAACTTCTCGTAATTCAGGGCAACAAGTGAATAATTTCCAGGAGCGCGTTGTAACAGCTGCGCGAGCTTTTTGGAAGGAACTTAACATTTTCGGAAGCCGGTTAATTTGCATGGCAGATTTCGCGAGAGCTTGAAATGATGTAGGAAAGTAGCAGAGCTACTGCTCGTACCCTTTTATACGTATAAACTTTACACAACTTTAGCGATTTTGTATTAGCTGTGTGTAGAATAAGTTTTGGAGAGAGCAACTGTATTAAATTGTAAAACAAAATTTTAGTACGTACACTATTATTTTCTGAACATATCATGAGTGCTGTAGTAGGTTCGAAAACAAAGGTCTAATTTAACAAATTCTTCGCATACTACAGCATATTACCACAGATTAACCCAGATGCGACACTAGGCGTCGGCACCTTTGATGTTGAAGATAAAATTTATTGACCTTCAACCATTTTCAGATGGGTGTTCCTAACTTCATCACAGTAATGTTATAGCGGCAAATTTGAACTGTAAGCACCTATAACTGTAACGGTTATATGTATAATAAAAAGACACATTGTATACAATGTATGTATTATATATATATATAATACACACAATATACGTTTAGTGGTCTTTACCACTCTGAATTTAATGCAATAACATTCTAATATATACTTCAACAAACTTACTTTTAAAGTAAAATAATGTTGTACTTTAAAAGTATGTTGCTGAGTACATGTGTACATTATTTGCATTAAATTGAATAAAAATTCATGGGAATAATATAATGTATTACATACATATTCATTATCATTTTATTTGATGAGTAGTCACATGTTCGTTATAAATGACATACACTTAAATATTTTTTGTTTTTTCCTTTCTGCGACAGTAAATTGCGATTAATAAACTTTAATGACGAAAATATTCTAAACCTTATGTACAAATTTAACAAATATTCCTTTGGAAAATTTTTACAAGGATGAAATAATGGTATGTCTTGCAAGTGATTCTTTACGTAGAGGCCAACTCTTGTTTTAAAGCATGCTACAGGAAAAATTTTGACAAAAACTTCTTCCATTGTACTTATGTAGTTGTAAAAGATATCATCTGGCGTTTTTAGATTTCCAAATACATTCTCAGTACTATCGTAAGTTTTAAAGTGAGAAAATAAAAAGGCAGTATCTATGTTACGTTGGCTTTTGGAGAATGTAATACACTTTTCGCAAGAATGCTTTTGAAGACATTTGTGTATTAAATATCCACTAACATATACAAGTGCATTCTGTTTTTCAACTTCCAAATTTCTATAATCTGTACTTCCAATAACCAATTCAAAATTATGCTCTTGTGTATCAGTATTTTCTAAAACAGTTAGTAAATTAGATGCTCCTATATCTTGTAGAAGATTATCGAAATCTTCTGAACAATTAGCTCCTTCTACATTTTGAAAATAATACAGACAAAAAAGTTTTTTAAAAGTCCTTCGAAACTGAATAGTGTTGGATTATGAGCACTTCCACTCTGTTGTCTTACAGTCCCAAAAAAGTTTTCTAAGGCGTCCTGATTTAATCGGCGTGTCAAGAGTGTAGGTTGACCAAGATATTCCCATAACTGTAGTACTGATGATATTGTTACTTGCCAACACCATAAAGACTTAATCTGTTTTGTTACATTTCGATGGTTTTTGTCAGTTACTTGTACATTTTGAAAAAATAAACGCATTTGCTTCATAAAAGTTACTTGGAATTCATCACCTCTGAATGGTTGACTGTATGTTTTCTTCGCTTCCAGATTAGATGAATTTAATATGTCAAAGAGTTTATCTATTTTTTCAATAAAATCAATTGTTCCTGCCGCGGTGCTTGGAAGACTCCCAAAGGATAAATATGACGTTAAACCAGCTGCTACAGTTGAACTTAAAACCTGTGCGGCCAGTTTTACTTTCATCTTTTGAAAGTTGTTTGGATTGATATGATTGTCTGTTAATTTAGGTGCCAAACGAAGGGAAAATGTTTCGTCTCTTTTATAAAAAGTCTCAATATCTTTTTTATCTGTTGTATAGTTGTCATACTGGAAATGATGTTTGAAGAAATTATTTCTAGTAGCCTAAAGTAGATGCGGTACATCAAAAATATAAAATATTTTTTCATTATGAAGATAAAAATAAGGTTCATCAGGAGTTACATTCATATCTCTAGCTAATTTATAAAAATTAGATCCAATGTCCGAGACAATAGCCTTCACATTGCAACCCTTCTCACGTAATTTGCAGATAAAATTGAATAACAATATTTTCAATTCCTCTCCAGAACAGGTCCCTGATGAAAATACATATCCTACTTGTTGCTTCCAACGTTTCTGAATACCTCTTATCATCAGGACCAAAGCAAATTTTGCAGGTTCTTGAATTTTGTTACCGTTCACATCATGTACTCCTATTATTTCATCTTCCTTTAAATTATAAAATAAATTGGTTTTTAACGACATTTCATCCATACATAAAATGCAGTCCCGTGCTTCATCTGTATAATATTTCAGTTTTGTCTCTAACATATTGAAAATAAACTCATTGCAGCCTGGCTGAGCAGACCAGTTGGTGGTTATTCTTTCCAATGTGCGTTTACTTGGCAGATTACTTGGTAATTTTTGTAGATATTTATTTTTGTAGATATTTATACACTCTTGGTCCTAAAAAATACATATGCAGAGGCATTTGCTTAAATTCTACAGAGTACCTTCTGCCTTTTGCAGACTTTCCAATTAAGTCTACTTGTATATTTATTAGCATAGCTAATTCTTTAGAAAAATACTTGTTGCAGAGTTGTTTTAATATCTCTAATTCTTCTTTTTCGGTGAGATCAGTTACAGATTTTAAATGTGTAGCTGTAGAATACATCTGCTTTTATAGTTGTAGACACTCCTTTAATTTTTTTTTCGAGGTGAGTTACTGGATAAGAATGAACTTGTTTGCAATCCTATGCTGCTCTTGGAAGTACTAGGAACTGCTTTAGTATCTTGAACAGACAAGAATGAGCTGCTTTGCAATCCTAAACTGCTCTTTGAGGAACTGGGTACTGCTTCAATATTTTTACCAAGAGTGTTTGGTTCATCTAGTAAAATCGTTTGCGTTGAAGTACTGGATACTGCTTCAATATCTTCACCAAAAGTGCCTGTATAACAATTGATACTATAAATATGCTTATTCACATTTTCTATCAATTTTCATTATTACCATGAGTACATAATGTTTTTACTGGGTAATATATGATTAAGAAAATAAGTTTTGCAGTTACACATACACAATGGGTTTGTTCGTTTGTTTTTATTTAGTAACGGAATTCATTTATACAAAACTATTATATTAGCATGGCATTTGCTTCTCTGACGTTGCAGCAGAAATAAATTGGACTTGAATTCAAGTCTATAGCAGTGAACATGTTAAACAAAATCATAATTATTGTATTTGGCAAACACGTGTCATATAATAATTCCTAATTTTTGCAATTATAATTACCGTAGGTTTCCGGAGCTTGCGATAATTCTGTAGGGGCTGGTATCATTAAAGTTGGTATGGCATGCTTATGTAATCTATTGTGTAATTCATTTACAAACATTTTTGTTTCAAAATGTTTTGAACAAACTCTCATGTGATGTAATTTTTCTGCTTCTTTTTCAAATAAGTTTGTTCGGTGAATATTTTTCAACCATTCCTTACGCCTAAAAAAATTGATTTCTTTCATATGTACCAGGTGTTAATTACAATAAATGTATTACCTTTCAGCATCTTTTGGTAAAGTGAATAATGAGGTGGTTTTTTCCTTCGAATTCGATTTGCAGTTTGCCACCGCACACCAAGTTCCACCACCTGGAGGCATTTTTTTCTATATTGGGAAATAATATTTGGAAATGCGCGCTTGCGTGTAGCACAACTAAAATTATTTTGTTGGTAAATACGATAATACTTTGGTACTTCAATTAAACAATAAAAACAAAGTAATCTAACCTACCAAATAACTGCTAAATAACCTGAAGTTGCTAACACCCTTTTCAAAATGGTGGATGTCGTTTAGGCGGGAACGTGGAGTGTCGCATCTGGGTTAATCTGTGATATTACTAACAAATTTGTTTCCAAGAAAAGGTTCTACTAGGGAAATCATAAAGTGAGATACATTTAATTAGCAGATACTACATGTCTTCCAACTTTCGCAAAACAAGTTGCGAGTTGTTTTGGTCATACATGTGAGATGTAAAACGAGAAAACACTCCTGCAGACGATAATATGCAAATCTGATTTGCGTGTGTTCGTTAGTAAATAAATAAATCATGTCCGATAATTGACACTAATAAATAAAGCAGCACGGCTTTATCTCGAGTGTATTATTTAATCTTGTGTGATTGATGCTTTTAAAACCAACAATTATCACCGAATGTATACGCATGAGGAGGAGGAGGAAGAAGTAATTGAAAGATTCCTCTGAATGGGAGGGCGTTCATTATCTGAAAACTTAATTTTAATGAAATACCTGACGCGGAATTTATCGACAATCTATTAGATCGAATTATAGATAAGATTATTTAATATCACGGATAAATTAAATTCTGTAATAATCTCTTTAGACAAGTCGGAATCATTAGTGCTCAGTAATTGGTATACTTCTTATTCTGTTTCGTTTCTTTTGGGCGCTGTGAAATTATAATTAAAAATAATTAGAAACGCCGGCCGGCGATTAATAAGGAAACAACAAACACACCAAGCGTACTTCTGTTTGTTTTCCTTTTTAAACAGTAATAAACGAACAGCTATTTAAGAGTTTGTGTTGTCTGAAGAATTAAAACAGAAATTTTAAATATTTGGATTTAATTAAATTCTTTCGGATGCCACGTCCCCCGGGTTACTGCTTTTAATTAAGGAATTTTTCGTGTTTAGTTTCGCTTTTCAAATAATGAAGTCATTGCTTCAACAATTAACGCGCCCGTAAAGCCGAAGAAGTTACAGCGGAGCATAAACAAGCACACACTTAAATAAAATTCAATCGACAACGAAAACAATTCATAGACGCGATTATTTATTTAAATAACTAAAAATAGTCGAGCTTGACGAACAACTGGCATTTAATAAATACAACTTGACGGATGTGCGCACCCTTAAGCGCGTGTTTTATTTCCTCATCGCCGTCCATCAGCGGGGCTCTCTTGGATTGCGGGAAAACTGGATGGTTTTCATCTGAAGACGTTGCTTCGTTTGACTTTAAACCGCAGTAAACTAAGGGAATTTATACGGACGATTGCGTATGAAGTGTTTATACGCACAGCTTACGACTGATCGGACGCTAATCCTTGACTAAAATGGTACTAATGATCATTAAATTTCACTCCTTGTAAAAACTGCCCAATTAAATGCCCTACTTTATGAGACGACGAGAAACGAAAGATTTTAGTTTCAAGTTACTAAAACGAACACTGAAAAATATTTGCAGGAATTTGACCTCATATTTCTTTCACTCAAATACTTACATACCTCGCTGAGACGCGTCTTCAATAATCATAACCAGGGAAAAGAATTCGGCCCACTTAGTGTTGGATACTTTTTACACCGAATGTACTACTTATTCTCTCCGCGGCTCCGAGGCATTTAAATTTCTGTTGAGTGGGAAGAAAAGGGTTACAGTGTGAGCGTTCGCATTTCGCAGAAGTTACTCTGGACGGGGACTAATACAGGGTGTCCCAAACCTCTGGAAAAATCCAAAAATGCCTCTTTAAATTCATTTTATCAAGAAAAGGTCTTAACAAAGGTTGTGTAGGTCTTCATTCTGCATAATTTAAAATTATTTTCAAATATACAGGTTGTTTATTTAATAATTTCCAACCCTAACTTATTATTTTTTAAATGGAACACTATATATTTTATTGTAGTTTCGGTTAGCCCTTGAAGATACGATAAAAATGATATCACATTATACTTACTCACTTTTGGTATTTAACGAGTTATTTTGAATTTTATGCAAAAAATGGGTCACGTTTGATCGTCTGCCAAATTGTCAATTTTAATGATACGACAATCAACCTTGGACCAAAATATTTCTAAATCTCTCTACTTTTACAATATTTAACATTTTTAAAAGTCTAGCGACTATCAACAACACTACGATTCAGTTCGCGTATTGTAAAATTAGTCATTTTTTTTAATGAAACACCATGTATGTTATAGTATATTTGGATAGTACTTTCTACGAGCTTTCCAACCATACCATATCTATGGTCTTAAGGGGCCGTTTCACAATCACTTAACCACCTCTCGCGGGGCAAGGGTGCAGGACGTAGCACACAGAAGGCGAGGCTACAAGGAGATGCCAAATCACGCGAAATAGATTCATCGTGTACTATCGTTGAAAATCGTACGATTTTCAGAATTTTTGCAGTTTTACCAACGGCTTTACCTTGAGTTTTACCGCGAAAATTTAAAATTTATTGCAGAGAGGCAGAAACATGTATTCGGAAATGAAACGAAACTAGGGCTGCGAGAATTTATCGATATATCGATATTATCGATAATATCGATAATTATCGAATAACGATATTTCCATTTAAGATAATATCGATATATGTCGGATTTATCGATATTATTATTGGTATCGCTGTATCGATATTATCGGTGGTATCGATATTATCAATAACGTAATTTTCCTGAAAATATTAATAATCAATCACATTTTATTACCTATTTCAGTTTTTACTAAAACTGTTATTGGACAATTTATGCACGTCATAATTATTAATTTTTGGATCGTTTATTTTTCAAGATCAAAACCATTTAAAGAAAGTAAATTACTAATTATATCGGGTACCGTCGCTATTGTATTCTGTGGCGTTCAAATCAATTCGCCTAATTCGCACTAAACCTCAGTTTTCATATATGACAAGTGATCATGACTAACGGTCACGATATAAAGAAAATATTTAAATATTTCAATTAATTTTTAGTCTAGTCAAAGTTCATAAATATCAAATGAAACTAAAGTTTTTTTAACGTTCGTGGAATTGACACTTATTTGTGTGCCCCCTTCTTCACACATTTTGGCACGAAGACAGTTCTCTTTTGCTTTTAATTTTTATTGTTATGATTGGGGAAAACAATGAATTCTGATTCTGATGATACGCGATTTCATAATTTCAAGAAAAGTTATGAAATAATATTTCTGAAAAACGTAAAAAAATAATTAGAAAAGTTTAAAATTTAAAAATCACATTGCTAGCAAAACTACCTCGTACCAAAATGTGTGAAAATGCACTTGTGCGACTTGTTCAATATTATCGATATATGGATAAATATCGATATATCGATAAATATCGATATTTTTAATTATCGATATCCGATATCGAAAACAGGATATCGCGCGCCCCTAAACGAAACATAATAGTTATTCTGTCGGTCAAAAATAATATATATTGTTCATAATTTTTACGTTTTTGAAGCAAGGTACACTTTTAGAAAAATATTTTTATTCATAACTAATATGCATTTAAATAACATCTAAAAACTCTAATCTGTCCCTGTTAATGACATTTGAAAATTCTGTAAAAATTATTTTATAGCTGCCTAAATGATTTTTTTTTCATATTTAATTTACATGTTCAGTCAATTATAAGCAGGCAGAATATAAGACGGCCATGAATTATTCAAATAAAATTGCTAAGAGGCGTTTTCATGAAACGACTTTAATTTCAAACCACATTACAATATACAAAACAAAAACAAATAAGTAGGTAGTTATTTGTTAAACAAGACGGAACAATTGTGTGATCATGATCCCAGTAACTAGTGTGGATTGTTGTTAAATTGTTAAAAATTGTTATTTTATTTACCTTTGCTGTTAAAATTCCGTTTTATCGACTGTTTTGAGTTGGACAAAGCAAACTTTAACGTTTGCTATGGAAAAAAAGTAGTTTTACATTTTTATAATTTAATTCAAATCCTATTATTAAAAAAGCCCTCAAATTCTGTTTAAGTCAGTAGGACTAAGCCATATAAAGAAATATCTTCTGCAAAGTACCTTTTACAAGGTCGTTGCGAAATTAATTCATTAACGGGAATAGAGAGATATTTAAATATATATTAATTATTTATATTAATTATTTATAATAATTATAAAAGGCACCTTGCATCAGAAACGGAAAAAATATGCAAAAATAATACTTTTCGGTAAATAATGAAGCAATACTTAATCTTTCTTATTTTTTCAAATTATAAATTTTGGTAGTTTCCGCCCTAAAAATATTAAATATTGAAATTAAGATTTAGTACCTGAAATTTTTAGGATATTCTAAAAGTTGAAAAATTCAATTTTAACGGAATATTAAAAAAATAAGTTGAAACTAACTTACGTTAAAAAAATCTCGTTGAAATATAGATTAATTTCGAATAAAATCACTCGGTATATCTGTTAGGAGTTAAAAAGGTTTTCAGACAAGTAGAAATTATTGCCTTAAAAAGTTTCCTCAAAAAATCAAAAATAAAGATTTTTATATTTGTTTATATTTGGTTACCGAACATACACAAAACACACAACTATTACTATTAGTAACGAAAGAGCACTTTGGGCGTTTAGAACGAAAGAAAAATATACAAAATCACTTACACATTGAGAGAAAGAATTTTACCCAAAGTGCGCTTTTTTTCAGTTTCTGAACGAGCCCCCAGGTCAGAGAATTTTAGGCATACCGGAAATTCCCCAGCCGTAAAATGTAAAATAAAAATAAGCCCCGCCTTCTGTGGCATCTCCGATTGCTTTCGATAGAGGGCAGCAGTTTGCAACTACTAATTATAAAATTTCGTAATTCATGTTTTATTTAAATATTATGGCCTTGATTAAGTTTCTGTTGCTGCAGATCTTCATAAAATTAGTTGCTTTATCTCGGAAAGTTAATTTTAAGTTGAAAATCGACTTCTATAAGTAATAAAAATTATAAAAATTATTAGAAAATATTAAAAATGACTTTCCGAAATTCCTTATTAAAAAACGAAAATGTTAAAACTATTCGATGATCAGATCAGTAGTTTTAGCGTAATTCTTGAACTAGGAAAGTGGCATAATGATGGTGACTGAAACGGGCTCTTAAGATTTATAACTTGTGAGTTATTATCATTTCTCTATAATCAACTTACGGAACGTGCTGTAAAATCTTTTGATTCGTCTCAGAATCCTTTAGGATATTTATTCATACAGTTTATCGTACTTTTAGTGATTTAAATAAAAATAAGTAAATAAATTCATGAACTGAACGGTTTTTTCAGGTAATTCCTGTCATGTAAGAACACATTACGAATCGGCTGGATAAACGCTGGTTAGAACTTGGTAATGCTTTGAAGTGGTCTCCATGGTTTCCAGATTTGTCTCTCGACTTCTTTTATGGTGATATGAGTAACCAAATGAAAGAAATGTTCTCTTATCACAATTTGTTTATAATCGTCGGTACGTATTTCGACAGCCACGCTACTATCTTCATTTCTATTGGAGATTCAATGAGAATATCATCTGGCTCATACCAACCAAAGAGTGTGCGTGTGTGGATGATTGAAAATGGCAGCGTACCTGTTGAAATACATATAAAAAGATATAATCTAATATTAGTATGAAATAAATTTCAAAAAACTATTACTGAACTGCTTTCACCTACACTATTCTTAGTTTATGGGAATATGTAAAGAAACAAGGGTATAAAGATGTACTCGGCACATGCAGAGAGAAGAAAATACGTGTTTAGCAATAAGGCAAAATTTCTTTTAAATTTTTTTTCAATAGTTTAAATTTTTATGATTTTTTAAACCTATTTGTGACTGGTCACATTTCGCTTTTTCTTAGTTAATGTGTGAAAAATGTTAAGATTCAGTTTGTTTCTTTCGTATGCAGCTTCAAGATAATAGAACCTTTTACCGTGTAAATAAGTCCTTTCCATTTGTTTCCTTAGTGTAATTGGAATCATTTAGTGAAAATCGTTCAGTTCCTCTATTTATTCCATATTTTTATTGCAACCGCTAAAACAATGAAAAGGAAATTGTTAATTTGAACAAAAATAAAGTGTTTGGATAAATGTCTTGAATGATACAGCAGATAAAATATTTCTGACACAACTAAAAATATTTTACAGCACATTCCTTAAGTTGATTATGGAGAAGTGACAATAACACACAAGTTATAAATCTTAAGACTATAGAATATGGTATGGTTAAATGAAAAATGACTAATTTTACAATACGCGAACTGAATCATAGTGTTGTTGATAGTCGCAAGGTTTTTAAAAATGATGAATATTGTAAAAGTAGAGAGATTTAGAAATATTTTTAAAATTAACAATTTGGCAGACCATCAAACATGACCCATTTTTGCATAAAATTAAAAATAACTCGTTAAATATCAACAGTAAGTAAGTAAAATGTTATATTATTTTTATCGTCTCTTCAAGGTCTAACCGAAACTGCAATAAAATCTATAGTGTTCCGTTTAAAAAATAATAAGTATTCAAATTCATGAAAGAATACATGCACTTCATATACAGGGAGAGCAAAAATGGCTGACGTGTGCCGTTCCATACCATTAGGGTATTTGCCGCATGCTCTGTATTTACATTAACCATAACTACATTCAGTGGCGTTCTTAAAAATTTTTACGTCATCTTTTGACTTGTGATTTGTCAAAACGATCAAATTCAATGAATAAAGTGGAATTGAATTAAAATTAATATTGTTATTAATTGAAAATGTCTATGGATTCCTTATTGCATTTAAATTAAATCAAAGTTCCAAAACTAAAACCAGGGAGAACTTGTATGTACGTACGTGCGCTACTGAAAGGTCAAAGACACTTCCGTTTGACAGCGTTTGGTATGCATGGAAGTAAATATTGGTACAATATTGATAAGTGGAACACATTTTCGATATAAGGTTGGAACAACTGCAACTTCACACGTGTCAATCATTGGGTATGTTCGTTTTAAATGACCAAACCTGACGTAACTTGACCAAACTAAATACTATGAACTTTATGTACCAGATACATAAAGTTCATTGCATTTAGTTTGGTCAAGTTACGTCAGGTTTGGTCATCTAAAACGAATATACCTAATGTTGCTCTCAATGTAAGATAGTCGTCTGTTTCAAACAATTGCATTACGTTAATCAATATTACGCAATATTTCATTGTACGTGTATCACCATTTGACAGTTTCGCAGCCCTTACGCTGAATGTACTTTAGGATGTGGTTCGCATGCAGGAGTATTATTTAAGTTGAGTGTCGTAGTACATCTGCCTCTATTTTAAAACCCAACAAAATTTTAGGTGTAATCGTATTGACCTATGATACAAAATAATTTACATAAAATACAAAAAACCTTACTCATTATTAAGCATTCACTCTTTTTTCTCGTCCGAGCAGGCTGTGTTCTCGCTTCGTTAGGTTGCTTACATGTATTTTGATACATGCCAGAAACTGACATGAGAAATATTATGGGAGTTCCACACCAGTAATCTGACTATACTGCCAGATACGAAGAAGCTCCCAACTGTGACCGACTTTGGCATAAGTAATGTACCTACTACTGCAGTCGAGGTGGTGTGAGTGTACTAAAATCATAAACTTGAAATTGAAAATAAACATAACCGTTTCATCTGACGTCTATATTGTGATACCAACTAAAGTGTCGTCCTAAGTAGCCTACTCTGACGAGAAAAAAGAGTGAATGCTTTATAGATACATTTATAAATTTTTACGGATGCCGATAATATTAGCTTAGTTTTTGTACCGTTTGCTAATCTTTCATAGTGCGCATGATCGGGCACAAACAATCTGCAAATGATCCTGACAGTTGGCACGAAGGCAAAATTATTTTGGTCAGTTATGGTGATATTAAAAACAGTTTACGTCTAACCCATTGGTCTAAGTCTAACCTTAAAAGAAATTTCGTTTGCTTTTCCTCTGAATATATTAATTATTAATTACCATGCAAGGTATAATGATACATGAGAAGTTTCTTGATTAGTAATATGTATGTATCTAGCGAATAAGTTGGTCAAGTCGTTTTTGATTTGCAGTGGAAATTTCGAGCTACGTTTTTGCTGAGTAAGCCCCAAACAGGGCTGAAACAGCTGTACAGAGGCTGCTCGAGGTTTTCGCTGCAATCAAAAACGACTTTTGCAACAAAATTTTTAAAACTTTCATTATGCTTTGACAGCAAGCATGGCCGCCTTGCATGGACTTATTAGATAGCAAATTCGCTTCAATTTGTCTTTCGTACTGCAATGTCAGGTCAAGAAGCGATCGTAGGATGTCGCTGTTTTATCTGTTCGTTAACGTTAAAGTTTGGTTCAAAGTATTTCATCAATTGATTTTAAATATTTCAAAAATACAAAATGGTTTGCACGTTTGGAAATTTCCTGTCGTCTCATACTAACCCATGTAACAAAAAAAATCTAGTAAATGAATTGTTTCAAACGTTAACAAAAGTAGTAAATTTACCATTGGCAATTGTTATCAACCAAAAAATAATAATAGTGACTTTAATATAAAAAATTATTATTGATTGAATTAAATTGTCTGACGCAAGGGTGAGACATAAACTAGGCTACCAAAGTTGCACATAGTAAGTAAGTAAGTAAGTAAGCTTTATTTGCAATAATAATGGTGAACAGCAATATAATAATGGTGAACAGCCTTTTGCATCGTCAATAAAAAAAAAACATATCTTGACAAATTTCAGGTACTAATATAACATTACAAACATATTAAAAAAATATTTAAAAAGGACATTATAAAACATATTAAAATTTGAAACAGTCGTCATGCAAATGGAAGAATTCATCTACAGAGTATATGACATTTTTGATAAAAAGTTTCTTTATAGTTTTTTTTAAAACAGTATATTTTTAATCAAGGGTGGAAGTTTGTTAAACATTTTAATACACAAGTGGTTGGTACTTAATTGGGAAGCTTTTACACGATGATAAGGTATTATAAAAGTGTCCTGATTTCTTGTGTTATAAGAGTGGACGTCCTTGTTGGAGGTGAATTGATTTTCTGCAGCTTTCATATACATCAAACAGTTTATTATAAATACACTGGGGATTGTTAATATTTCGTTTTGTTTGAAGAGTTCTCTGCAACTAGTCCGCCTCGATGCACCGGATAAAATTCGCACTGCTTGTTTTTGTTGTAAGAAGATTTTCTGAGCGTCGCTTGCCCCACAGAAGGATACCGTACGTGGCCCGAGAATGGAAGTTGGCATAGTAGGATATTTTGACTGCTTCATACGAAGCACATTGTTTTATTTTCCGTATTGTGTAGATCGCAGTTGCTAGTTGCTTTTGTAATTGCATAATCTGATAATCCCATCGTGTTTTATTATCAAAGTGGAGTCCTAAAAATTTTATATGAGCTTTATCAGTCTGTGTATGGGTTGATAAAAGAAGAGTTTGAGTTTTCTTATCGTTAAGTTTTAAGGAGTTGCTGCTAAACCATTCTTTTGCTTCAGCGATTGCTTGATCTGATTTTCTTATTGTTTCTTCTTTGGTTTTTGAAATAGATAATAAAGTTGTGTCGTCTGCAAATAAACAGATTTTTTCTACGGATACATTTCTTGGCAAATCATTTATATAAATTAGGAATAGAATTGGCCCTAATATGGATCCTTGCGGAACTCCTTTCGTGTTTGGGACGCTATCGGCGTCTTTTTGATTCCAATATACTGTTTGTACTCTACCCTCCAGATAGCTTCTTAATATTTGATGAACTGTTCCTCTGATGCCGTAATAGTGCAATTTCTCCATTAAAACTTCGTGGTCAACACAATCGAAAGCTTTGCTGAGATCGCAACATGTCATACAAACTGAACTTCCACTGTCGAATGCTGTGGCAATTTCTTCTGTCACTTCTGTCATTGCTGTAATTGTTGATTTGTTCTTTCGATATCCATGTTGAGAAGTGCTAAAGATATTCAATTTTTCAAAGTAAGTTACTATTCGTTTTTTAATGATGCTTTCTAATATTTTTGAAAAAAAACAGGAAGAATAGCTATTGGTCGGTAATTCTCAAATTTGTTTTTTTCACCTGTTTTATAAATGGGCACGATTTTCACTTTTTTTAGTTCGTTTGGGAAAATGCCATCTTCCAGGCATATATTTAGAACATTTGTTAGTGGTTTTATTATGTAAGGTATTATTTTCTTCAGTATAGTAACCGAGAAACCGTATATATCTGAAGTTGTTTTGTTTTTAAAAGACGCTACAATAGTTTTGACTTCTTCTTCATCTGTGGGTATCATGAACATTGACTTCATGACTGGTGGATTATTCGTAGACAGAAGTTGCGTAGGGTGTAAGTTTGGTCCATTTATTGAGCTTGCTGTAATGTGTCCAATGTTGGCAAAAAAGAAATTGAAATCATTTGCTGTTAATTCTTCAGTATGTTGACAACTTGTTTTGTTTATACCTGTCTCTTCGTGAATTACATTCCAGACTGCTTTGATTTTGTTATCTGAATTTTTTATGTATTCTGTGTACGTTCTTTGTTTAAGTTCCGATACTTTGATTCTATAGTCTTTTTTTAATGAGTTGTATAATCTTCCCGCTTCGCCATTTTTTGTTACGTCCCTAATTACCTCAACTGCATTTAATATGTTTTCTAAATTTCTAATTTCTGTGTTTGTTTGGTTGTGGCAATTTACGACGTGCTTCTTAGATTGAGTCCTAGTTTTTATCGTAACTTCTGGTATAGATACATTGAATATTTTATGAAAGATATTGTGAAAGCTTGTGTATCGATCTTGACTGCTTTTATAATTGTGAAGACTTTCCCATTTTTCTTCTTTGAGCTTTTCTTGAAGTTGTATTATATTTTCCTTACTAATTTTTCTTATTTTTCGAAAATTATGCTTTTCAGTTGGCATTTTCTCTATGAGTAATTGCAACTTTTGCCCTTTATGATCAGATATGTGTGGATTTATAGTTTCTGTTTTGTAGCATTCCTTTGGAAAGCTCGTGAAAATATTATCGATGCACGTTGCAGACCTACTGCTAACTCTGGACGGTTCGTTAAAAATTTTATGCAATCCATGTGAATTTAAAATATTATTTAAATCAGCGGCTTCATTCGAGTTATTATTAAAATTTATATTAAAATCACCAGCAATTACAAGATGATAATTGCCGTATTTTTCACCAATAATGTCCAACATTTCATCTATTTTGTACAAAAAAGTATTTAGCTGTCCAGTCGGTGATCTGTACACAGACATGATTAGAATGTTTTTTAATTTAATTCCCGTTATTTCAAAATTTTTTTCTTCTGATAAATTGTTTAATTCATCGATTTTCTCCGCTTTCATTATTTTCTTGCACATTATTAACACCCCTCCGTGAGAATAATAATCTCTGCAAAACGCTGACGCTATACGGTAGTCCGAAAAAAGTACTTGATTAATATTGTTGCTCTTTAACCAGTGCTCTGTAATGCACAGTATGTCAAATTTCATTGTCAATAAATAATAATTTAAAATGTCAATTTTATTTTGTATCGATTGTACATTTAAGTTTAAAATATCAAGCGTTTGCTTTTCGTTCTTCTTTTTTTCGAAAAAAATTAAATCGTTTTACAATAATATCTTTGGGCCAAAATTCAGGAGTATTTATTTCTTGTAATAAATTAAAATTAAATCCAATTTTAAATGATTTACTGTTTCCAGTAGTGTCATTTTGTTTATAAAGTTCTTCAACGTAAAACATCTCAGACGGGTACTTATTGTGTAGATAAGCCTCTATATCAACGGTTTTTGTGTTTTGCTTTGTACGGCCTACATATAGCCATGCTTTTCTTTCGACGGCTTGTAATATAGTATCCGAATTTGTTGCTGTGCCCATAATTGCATTTGTTTTTTCATTTTTGTTTTTGCTGTTGAGTGTTGTTTTTTTTTTTTGTACCTTTCTTCCCCTTTCCGATGCTTTACATCTAACGTGTCCGCGTGGAGTTTCCGTTTCTTGACTGCACTTCCTTTTTTGTCGGTTGAATCGTTATTTTGATTTTCGTTTGATTTCATGTTGATTTCCAACTGCTTACTTTGTTTATTTATTTCATTTTCCTCTTCGTTCCTAGGTGGCTTCGTTAATAGTTTGCTTACAGGAATATCTACATGGATCTTGTTTTTCGCTGCACTTTCTCTTTCATTCACAGATGGAGCATGCGACACTGTTTTTGACGATTCCAATAATATAGTATTAAGTACACTTATTTGCTGTTTTAAGAAAATGATTGTTTCATGCATGTTATTAATCATTAAGTCTTTTTGTTGATTTAATTCTTTTAAATATTTAATTTCTACCTGTTCGTCTACTTCAATTATTGTCTCCGCGTCAGAACTGTCCCGAGAATCATTTAGGTTAGATTCGTCACATTCGTTTTCTTCACAACAATTTATATGTTTGTCGTCTATTTTTATGATATTATTGTAATATCGAATGCATCCCGGATGCATTACGGCATTGCACTTTACGCATTTTGGACCGTTTACCGGCACTATCTTGCACTTTTTACATTTTTTCGGTGCTGCTGTTAAGTTAACATCTTCACTCGGCGCCATGTTCACACCAAAAAAAAGGACAATAAAAAGTATCCTGCATGACGAGTTCGGATGTATGTTGCGACGATCAACCGAAGTGACGAAGAAAAAGGTGTAAACGGTTACTTTATACGACACAACCTACAGTGGTAGTCGACGATTCAATCCCGAAGCTTCTTCGAGAATCCTCTTCGCAGTACTACACCAGCCTTCCGGGGGAAACACGAGGCGTGAACGGTGTTCGATATTCCACTTCGAGTAGATAAACTTCCTTGTCGGGACGATCGTTTGATACCCAGTGATTTATCAGATCAGGAAGTGTAATAGTACTGTCGTAATCGGAAACGGGATACGACCTGTCTACGAGGACATCAAAAATGTTAAGTAAAATTTCAAAAAAACAAAAAGTGAATGAAGTCACCAAGTCAACCCGAATCTGTAATAAACGGCTGACCTTAGTACTTCTTTGGTGTTAAGGTCAGCCGTTTATTACAGATTCGGGTTGACTTGGTGACTTCATTCTTCTCAAGCGAAGGAAACAATTCGCCCTTGGAGAAAAAAAGTTACGTCAATCAAAATAGGTGAAAAAAAGTTACGTCAGTCAGAATAGGTTAACAACACCTGTTAGTTACTGCACGAGCAAACTTTAACGGACCAGAGAAAGTTTTACACTGAAACGAGGGCTAAATGAACTTGCGGAGTCAAGAGGAAGTCAAAGCTGCCGATTGTCTAACAGAAATTTTTAACAGAAGTACAAGCGACTTCGACCGTAACAGAGTTGAAACTTGATGGCAACACTGAAGATGAAACATAGCCATGCGTTAAAGAAAAGAATTTACAGAGACATTTTGGTGGAAAACTCGATGACGCGAGTAAAATAGAGAGTGTAACTCGCTCAGTGGAAGCCGCAAATAAGTTAGAAGCCAATAATAATAATTAGTAAGTAATCAAAGAGCGATAGATTTCCAAGAAGCAAAAATTCTAGTTGCAAGTAGCAAGGAAACTAGGAGAGAAATGGACGGATTTAGGTGACAGCGTGACCAGTATCATGCACCAGAAGCAATATGGGCCATACATACATACATACATACTTTCTCTAAAATGTCTTTCAATTTTTGCGTTTCATTCATTGTGGGCCTTGTTATTACATCAACAGCTTCATTACTTAAGAAATAATTCATTGTTTTAATAATTTTTTGTGCGGTAACTTGTCAATATGAAATCTATCTTCCACATCTCGAAATGAGGCTGTTTGATGGCCTACACACCATATGTAAGCGAAACTTGTTCTGTAGGATTCGGTTTTCTTCCAGCCTGGTAGTTGTAATAGCGTGAATTTGCAAAGGGCTCTGCAATGAGTTCTACAATATGTCTGGTGGTTCGAAAATGTTCCATAAATTCTATATCATTGCATGTTGGAATTGTTAACTCGGTGTAATTTAGATTCTTTGGTCTTTCTCTTTGAACCAATAATTCTAATTCATCCTCACTAGATGAATAAAAAAGTTCCAAACCGTTATGGTCACTATCATCTGAACTAGTAGACGAATCAGAGTCAGACATCTATTTTTCAAGGAGAAAATAATTAAATTATATAAAAAAATATGCGTTATACCGTACCTTTCAGTTTGTTAAGGATTTAAATTTAACCAAAGTAAACGAAACGTTACGTCGCAAAAATATCATCGACAAAACAAATAATGCTATTGTGTATTGAACTTGAGATACGTATCTCTTCTTTAGTTTTTTTAACAATCAATAAATTGTACTTATATGTTATTCAAATATTGTAAAGTCACTGTAGATCAGTTTCTGATATAAAATTAATTTCATCAAAAAAAAAAATTGAGTAATGTCGCATTCAACAAGAGCTAAAATATTCATCAACAATTTTCTATTTTGCAGGACTACTATCCAGATCTTATAGCCAACGATTCCATTGCGTTCTTGCGGCAATCCAAAAAGAACAACGCCAACAAACCTGTGATGCTCACGATGTCGTTTCCGGCTCCGCATGGCCCAGAAGATTCTGCCCCCCAGTACTCACACCTGTTTTTCAATGTTACGACGCATCAGTAAGTAATTACATGTGAAAACATATGTATATGTATTACAACACTCCAGAAGTATTGACGTCTGATTGTAAATTTAATAAAGCAAAAGCTATGCAGTCAATGACGAAAGATATTTCCGTGCAGGTAATTCGATAGAAATCAAAGTGTGACATTGTCAAAAATTATGAAGCTTCCTATTTTATAATAGGTCTGTTTGTTATCTTGCACTAGTGCACACTCAAGTATCTTCATCTCCTGTTAATGTATGAGGTTAAAACAAGACACAAACACTTTAGTGTACACCAGTGCAGGATAACAAACAGATCTAGTAATAGCAGTTTTCGTTTCAACAAGCGGAGTAGCACCGAATAGAACAGATCTGATCCGCTTGACCAGTGAGCGTTCTTTTCGTTTACAGTGAACTGATCCTTAGCTGCGCTAGTCTACCTTTCCTTTACTGCTGAAATTATAGGGTCAGTTTCGATCAGTTAGGTGTTTGAGGTTAAGAGTTTAATAATATATTTGCGTGTTCTTTTCGTGTCGGCGCACTATCATTTGGAATCAGATCAGTTCAGATCAGTTATGAAACGAAAACACCTAAATGACTGCGTTAATGATTTGGAAGAATATTTATCGTGGTTGATAATGGAAACGTAAAAGGAAATTAATCATTCCTAACATTTACCAGCGGGAGTTCCAATCTTCAGAAACAATAATCATGAAATTCTAACCCAATTTTCTGAGTTTTCTGATTTTTTAGTGATACCGACAAAAATGACACCCTAACACTACCTAAGATCGTGAACGAATATTACCTGGCATATTTATTGCAAGCTTATTCGATAACATCTTGCATAAAATAAATTAATAAAAGTATACCAACTTAATTTATTAATTTGTTTAATGCCACTGCAATACTGAATTTGCCCAGGTTACCTGGAGTACTGTTCGGTCCTTGTTTATATGCCGATCGATTGATTGATAGTTTTTAAGCCATTTTAAGCACTCTTATAGCTGTCTACTTTTAACTTTTAAGAAACAGATTTGATCTGATCGGTGTGTAAGGAAAGACTGAATTATACTTATCTATGCTTCTTCGAACATTAATCCATTTGCAGAATTATAAATGAATTTACCTTCAGTCAAATTTGACAGTTACTTATACACGGTGGCCAGAAAAATGCGGACAAACGCCAGGTAGAACGATTCTTTGTTCAATTCTGAGGCGATAATCTTAATCCAAAAAAGTTATGCGGTCCTTCCTTAAGGCGCACGAGACCATCAAACCTTAAGATGTACGGCTAAAATTTAGCAAAATTCGTCAAATTTATCTATGTAAAATCATTGTGGTGAAGTTTAGAAATGGAATTATCTCAAATGCATTGATGTAACTAATCGATTAATACCAATGGTTTACATTTTTAACATTTCTTCATTGGCTTTTTTGAAATTAAAGTACATATGGCAACGTGGTACTGTAAGGCTGCTTGTTTAAAAGTAGTAAGTAGTTGTCAATTTTTGACGTTTCTCATGTGACATTTGGCTCTTGAAATAAGATAAACATTTTGTGCTGTTCTTAGTACCGAACAATGTTTACCTTTGGAGAATACGCCGACATGTATATGGTATTCGGATTTTGCAATGGAAATGTAAACTTGGCAAAAGAAGAATATCAAATACGGTATCCTCAACGGCGACATCCATCCACCAACACGTTCCGTAGAATGGATCAGCGACTTAGAGAAACTGGCTCCTTTATACCGAATTATCGTAACAGCGGTAGACCTAGAGGGCGTCGAACAGTTCAATTAGAAGAGCAAATATTGGATGCTGTTTACGAAGATCCGACGTCCAGCACAAGACAAATAGCTCGGGAACTAAATATTCCTAGCAAAACAACAGTGCACTCAGTACTATCTCAAAATTTGTTGCATGCGTTTCATGCAAGGAAAGTGCAGCCTTTGTATGTGAACGATAATGTGCACAGAAGAATGTTTTGTAACAATATTTTACAAAGGATTCAAGAAGAGCCGAACTTTTTATTGCATATTCTCTGGAGCGACGAATGCTTGTTTACGAGAGATGGCGTCTTTAATAGCCATAATTTTCATTTTTGGGCGGACGAAAATCCCAAGGCAGTAAGGGAAATTGGACATCAGAGAAGATTTTCGGTAAATGTTTGGCTGGGGATTTTAAATCTCCGAGTTGTTGGACCAATATTTCTTCCAAATCGTCTGAATGGAATTGAGTACGTTAACGTTTTAGAAGAAGTACTGGATAATATTCCACTGAATTTGAGACCCAACATGTTGTACATGCATGACGGAGCCCCTGCTCACAATGCCAGAATTTCTAGGGATTGGTTAAACGAACACTTTCCGAATCGGTGGATAGGGCGTAACGGTCCAATAGCATGGCCGGCAAGATCTCCCGATATTAATCCTCTGGACTTTTTCGTTTGGGGGTTTTTAAAGGAAAAGGTCTATGCAACGCCTCCAGTGAACGAAGAGGATGTAATTAATAAAATTACGGCGGCAGTTCGATTAATCACCCCGGATATGTTGGAGCACGTTTTGAATTCGCTTCCTCGAAGATTGGAATTATGTCTGGAAACTGATGGCCACCAATTTGAACAGTTCTTATAATTTTTTCATATTATCTTTAAATTTGAATACAATTGGTATCCATGTTAACATAAAATTCTTGCTAATTTGCGTATTTACCTGATTTATAGTAAATAATAAAATGATTACTACCACAGTACTTGTCTGATTAGGTGTTGCCAAATTTACAATTCTTTTAAGCTGCTCGTGTGACTTAAGAAAGCACTGTACTACTTTTTTCAATTAAGATTGTCAACTCAGAATTAAACAAAGATTTGGCCTGCGTGGCGTTTGTCCGCATTTTTCTGGCCACCGTGTATTACGTCAGCACATCATCGAATGTAATGTTGTGTAATACTCGTTCTCGAACACCTTTCACCTAACATAAAAAGCTTCCTAAAAACTTTTATATTTAACAATTTTTTAATATGTCTGACAATACAGCGTGTCTCTAAACCTATGTCTTTAATTGAAACCACAAATAGTGGTCAAGAAAAGATGCAAAAGTTGCTATACTACTATTGGTTAGATAGCAATAATAACGTAGATAAAAATTATTTTACTTTTTCATAGAAATTGTTTGAGGGTGGCTGAATACAGCTTAAATGTTCCGGCGGAGCTTGGTTTTCAACTATTCTCCGACGTTCGATGCCATAAAAATCATAAAAACGCAGACCATGACCTAATGCACAGATATTGTGCTTAAGGCAGGTCAAGTATCGTGTTTTTTTGTTAATTTTAAAAGCAGATAAATTTTGTAACAAGGTAAGTTCTTAATAGTTTAAAATATTCTGTGCGTGTTGCATTAATTGACGATTAGTTTTGTGCTAATCCGTGATTTAACAGTTAAATTTAAAAAATTCAATCTAAAGGCGATCGAAAAAATGGAAGAAATTCTTACAACATATTAAGTTGTCAATTGCCAATAATCAACTTGCAGTGTTGATTACTAAAGTTTATTGTATTTGTACACCAAAAATAAATTTGTTTCTTTATTAAAACTTCGAATAAACGACGAAATAAAAGTCTGCACTAGGCGAGAGCTTTTATGTCTTTATGGTTTACGCCGATACAGAAATTCAGGTTCAATATTATCCTTATAAAATATGTGTTTTGTATTGGAATGTAAACAATTAATAAAATAGTTCGATTGAGAGCTAGCGAAGTTATTCAATCACTTATTTTGAACCCATAGATTATTGTGTGTACAGGCAATCTAATTTATTTAAATTTTTCATCGTATCATACTCCAATTCTTGCTTTCCTTTTTTACATTAGGAATAGTTTCTGCTCTTGTAATACTTATCCTGCAGCCACTAGTGCGATAATTAAAATATAATTTGACGTTTTCAACGCACTTACAAAACTAGCATACGAAGATATTTAATTACTTCAGCAAAAATTGGCGTTAACTGACGCACAGATTGATCGCTTAAAATTGCTTGACTTGAAAAACTTATTGCGTAAACTGAACATCGATGCCAGAGGAAATAAACACGAGCTGAAACTTAGATTGAAAAATGCGCTGAACGTGGAACAATGTTCAAGTGATTCGCACAACGATTATGAAGACCTGGATGGCTCATTTACTTCAGCAAGTAGTGACATAACAGTGATCCTCAAAAAAAAAACAAGAAACAATAAACTATCTTCAAATAAATTAATATTTAACTTGCTAAATAAAATTAATAACTGAAGTTTGTTCTTGTCCGATGAAAATAGTAAGTAGAAAGTTTTTTTAATCTCAAACCGGACAGAAAAATGAAGGGAAACACACTCAACGTTTCGCTATAGATTTATAGCTTCGTCAGGAGCTATAAATCTATAGCGAAACGTTGAGTGTGTTTCCCTTCATTTTTCTGTCCGGTTTGAGATTAAAAAAACTTTCTACTTAAAATTAATAACCTAGAGAAAACTATACATCTTCTCTCGGTTCGATTGACGAAATCTGTGAAACAGATAAAATTGCAACATAAATTTTCGAAAAAACACAAAGCCAACAGTAACTCTTCGTTACTGAACAGTGCTGACCAATCACCTTCGATGGAAGCAACAAAAGTTATCAACGCAAGCGACACGTCATGCAGCAGGACAACTACCAGAGCTGCATTTTCAGTCAAGGAAACCAAGAATGAACTACCGCTTCAAGAAGATTCGTTACGTCCTGGGAATACCACCGTTTCCAACGTTAAATCCAGGGTCTTGATTCTTGGTGACAGCCATGTACGGCATTCTAGTTCATTTCTAAATGCTTATTTGAATGAAAATTTTGCAACGACAACAATTTGTAAACCTAATGCTCAGTTTGATAATGTGTTAGACGACGTAGATACTATGTAAGGATTTCACAAAAAATGATCTTGTAATTCTGATGGGGGGTTGTAATAACCTTCTAAAAGGTACTGCGGTTCCGACAAGTGTCTTCAATAAAATTGAGCAGCTTTCTTATAAATGTAAAATTGTTTAAATTTCGGTTCCCTCTTGGGAAGGTCGCCATATACTTAATAATTTAATTTACAAGTTCAATTGTAAAATGCATGCGTTTCTTAACAAATTAGATAACAGTGGCAACAGTTATATCGAAATAAACACTCTTCTGACAAATGTTGACAAAACAAATCACGGCCTCCATTTAAAATTTTGTGGTAAAGACAAAGTGTTTTCGTACGTAGGCCAACTCTTACTAAATTTATTCACTGTGAATCAAATTGTTACACGCAGAAACTTAAAATATGTTGATTGTAGCAATAAATATTTAAATTTCATCGAAACAAATATAACAGTAAGCGCGTAGCTGTCGTCGACCCCATTATCGCATGTAGTCCTGTCGGGGAAACTGGTGGCACGTCTGCTGGCGGGGTGAGTGATACATTTACAAAATGTTTTACTAATAATAATTTAATGTTACTTCGTTACAATATACAGGGTCTACGAAACAAAATTCATGAACTTGAAAGTTTTCTTCAAGACAAAAATTTTGATATTATTAGCTTTAATGAACATTGGTTAAATAGGGATGAATTATTACCTATTAACATTTGTAATTACTTTAATGTTTCTGACTTCTGTAGATCCTTCCATATTCGCGGCGGTACTGCAATTTTTATAAAAAATAGTGTTACCTGTTTTCGACCTCTGCCGTTCGATTTGTATGAGCTATCATCTGAGGTTGATATTGAAGTTACAGGTATAATTTACAGCAACATACAAATTTTAACAATTTATAGATCACCAAATGGTAACTTTGATCTTTTCTTGAACAAACTTGAGTTGGTTCTTAGCAAATTGGATTTACGAAGGGGTATTGTTTTGTCGGGGGACTTTAACGTCCATTTTCAGTTGAACTCCAGGCAAGCTATTTCTTTATGTCACCTGTGTGAATCTTTTGGTCTAGTTAAATGTAATATGCAAAGTACCAGAGGCGAAGCATGTTTAGATAACATTTTTACGAACCTAGACCTTAGGTCTTGTATTACTAACGTCACTGATCCGTGTCTGTCGGATCACCTAGCTATTTCCTTTACATGTAATTTAAAAACAGAAATTTCTTACATCAAAAAGAGAATAACTTATCGGCCCATTACCGACGCTGGTATGTTTGCTTTTTATAATGCTGTATGTGTTATTGATTTTAGTTTCATTGACGATGCTATCGTAGACGTTAATGTCAAATTTTTCTATTTCATTCAACAAATAACCAATGCTTTTGATAACTATTTTCCGTTAAAATCTAAACTAGTTAACGGCAATAGAGACCCACTAGTAAAAATTACATGGTTTAATAATGAAGTAAGACGAGCTAGAAATCTTCTGCAACTAACTGCGCATATCCACAAATGTTATCCCCATACAATTAGCAAAGAAACATTAAGTTCACAACGCAAACATTACAGAAAGATTATCGAACAGATAAAATAGCGACATCTTACTATCGCTTTTTGACCTGACATTGCAGTAGGATAGGTTTTCACTGCAATCAAAAACGATTTGCACAAAATTTTTCTAAGAAAGATTATCCTTAATAATAAAATGACTGCCAACGCACAATTTATAAGTAAATCAAAAAACAAACAGCTGGCCTCTTGGAAAGTAATAAGAAATAATAACCCCCATAAAAGATCTTCTCAGTCAAACTCCTTAAATGCTGACGACTTTAATGAATTTTTTACCAAAGTTGCAAGTAATATTATTTCCACCATACCATCGCCTACTTCAGAAATCTTAAGTAAAACTCATCCTTTGAAAGATAATGCATCACCACCGTTTAATTTCAAAAAGATAAGCTTTAACTAGATGCGAGATATTATTACCAATATGAAGAATAGCACGAGTTTAGACGCGTTTTCATTAAATTCTAAGACAGTCAAAATAATAAAAAAATTAATAATTATACCACTCTGCAAGATAATAAATGAGTGCATTTCTAAGAACACTTTTCCTGATTGTCTCAAAATTGGGAGGGTCGTCCCGGTATTTAAAAAAGGTAGTAGTGAAGACATTACAAACTATAGACCAATTTCAATTATTCCAGTCTTTGGTAAGATATTTCAAATAGTGCTTAAGATTCAAATATCGGCTTACCTTGAGCAAGAAAATTTAATTGATCAATCCCAGTTTGGGTTCAGAAAAAACATATCTACCTCAGCTGCTGTCTGCAGTTTAGTCGACTACATTCAAGAATCCTTCCAAGAAAAATGTTACGCGCAAGCTTCATTCTATGATCTCACCAAGGCGTTTGACTGTGTGTCCCACGATCTACTCTTGCGCAAACTGCAATTTTTAAATTTTGGCAAGGAGAGCCTAAATCAAATCAATTCTTATCTTGTAGGACTCTCACAGTATGTTACGTATAACAGCAAGTCATTAACTAGACTGCCTATTAAACACGGAGTACCACAAGGATCTGTTCTTGGCCCAATTTTATTTTTAACTTTTATAAATGACTTATCGTCGAAAATAACAGACAACGCCAAGATAATTTTGTTTGCAGATGATACCTGTACTCTCTGTAAGAGCAATTCCCTTGAAAATTTAGATAACCAAGTAAGGGACACACATGTCAACGTTCTGGATTGGTTTTGTTCTAATTTGCTAAGCACTAACACAGCTAAAACTCAAAAATTGATCTTCACTCTTCGCCCACTCGACTCCCAGCCTGCACCCGTAAAATATTTAGGTATTCATTTGGACTCGAAATTAACGTGGGTGGAACATATCTTACAACTGTCAAAAAAAACTTAATATTGGTATCTTTATGCTACGTAATCTAAAAAATGCTGTACCTTTTGAAACGCTAGTAAAAGCATATTACGCAAATTTCTACTCTCACATGTCATATGCAGTTTTCTGTTGGGGTGGCTCCACTCACGCTTCTCTAGTGATCGCAGGACTGGGACCTGTACACTGTAGCAAAAGAAAATTTATTGAATTTAAACTGTTAACGTTTCCTTCGTTATATTATATTTACCTGTCTACTACATATAAAAACAAATTTCTCATTGTATAGAAGAAATGAAGATTTTCATAGTTACAATACGCGGAACAAGAATGATCTGTTAACTAATCACAGTCGAATACAGAGGTCAAGAGATGGTGTTAATTATTTTGGTATTAAATTTTTTAACGTTTTACCACGCAATATTCAAAATCTTACAACCCCGCAATTTAAAACCACCATAAAAAATATCTCTTGCAAAAAGCATTTTACAATATTCAAGAATTTTTGAATAATGATTTCATTGATTTAATACCGTCAACTTGTACTTCCCAGCAGGCTGGTCACTAGTTACCAACTACCCCTCAAATTTTCTTTATTGTGTATGTTGCGGCCGCTAATATGCATTAAGTTTGACTTTACTATGCCTTGTACGCCTTTGTAATATTGTCTTCCTTATTGTTTTGTATACTTATTATTATTATTATTATTATTATTATTATATTCTTACTTATCGCATGTTGAAAATACAAATAAACATGCCGATGTCGACAAGTCGGATTCATATTCGTATACAATGGGACCTTGACCGAGTTCTTCTAAACGTAAATAAAAAGTTTTGTTGCGGTTTATTGCTTTTATCAGAATAAATTGCTGAAACAAGTCGTAAACCAAACAGAGGTTTCAAAACAAAGGGACGCGCTCGCTTGTGATAGGTCAGTTTTAATTTTTGGGCAAGAGATTTCAGATTTGGAGAATTAATCTCTTATGTAACGAGGAACTTATAGTTTCATTTAAAGAAAGAGGTTTGAGACACCCTGTATAGTGTACCGCTCAAAATAACAAGTGTATAAAAATTTTCAAATCTAGTCTGTTGCTGTAATTTTTTGGCATGTTCACGTATGTTAACTCTTCTGCGACACCCAATAATAACATTTTGCAAGATGTGGGGAGAACTGATTATGTTTAATTACTTGTCTGTTTGGGATTTAGATCAAGTAAGAAATACACATGAATACGCAAAAATATTACAGCAAGACACTAAATAGGAAACCTTGTTAAAAACAAAAACTTGGTCCAAGTTGTATTCCAAGTACAGTGTGGTCCATTTTTGATGGTTTTACAGGGTTTCTCAGTTATTTATAGGAATAGAAGAAAACCGTTTTCGTGACCCACGCTACTTTTTCAAGAAAAACTCAGTGGAGAAAACAAAAGTTAGCTATCTCCATTCGTTCGGGAAATATCGGCAGAAAACGAATTTTTCCGAAAAATTATTTTTCACAATATCTCAGCTGTTTGACAAGGTATTTTGAAAATTCAAAAACTGTTTTATTCAGAAATTAATGTAGATTTCGCTGACGTTATTGTCTTTTGTAAAAACTGCGCCAGTTCTGCGAAACGGACTATAACTTTCTAATTTTAAATGGAAACCGTAGTTGGCTATGACACAAATAAATTGCTTATTTAATGAGGTTTTCAAAAATATAGAGTTTGATATAATTACTTTTTCAAATAATAAAGATACTTATTATTTTTTATTTTCCGGTAGCTAACAAGCCATCCATGACACCAAAAACAAAAAATATAGTTCAATTGTTTTCCCAAAAATCAATTATTATTAAGTAAAACGGTTAATTTAATTCAATAAATAAATAGCTTCATATATCTACCAGAAACTGACATAAAATCACAAGAACGTAAAAATGGATTAACTCCATTTGAACATTTCTTTAAGTATTAATGTGAATAGTTAAGAGATTTTTATAAATTTTAAATTGCATAAGTTAGTACATTTCTTTAAGAAATAATTGAATTGTCGGATATTTCCTAAGTTTAATAATGCTTTCAAGTACTTTTGTATATTAATAAATGTAATCGCGGATAGAAGTGAAATAAACATATCTAAGAATTTTTGATAATATAAAATTTAAGATTTAATAATTTCAAAGGAACATATAACATATAATTCTTCAAAGCTGCATTAACAGTTAATCCATATTTACATTACTTGTAGTTTTATGAGTTCTCTAATAGCATTAGATATTTATTTTGTTAAATTTAATTACCTGTATTATTTATTCTAATAATAGATTTTTGAGGAAAACAACTGAATTTTCTTTTGTTTTTATTGTCATAGATAGCGTGATAAGTACTGCAAAATAGTGAAATTATTATTTCTTAAAGAAATGCACTAACTTATGCAATTTAAAATTTATAAAAATCTCTTAACTATTCACATTAATAATTAAAGAAATGTTCAAATGGAGTTAATCCATTTTTACGTTCTTGTGATTTTATGTCAGTTTCAGATAGATATATGAAGCTATTTATTTATTGAATTAAATTAACCGTTTTACTTAATAATAATTGATTTTTGGGAAAACAATTGAACTATATTTTTTGTTTTTGGTGTCATGGATGGCTTGTTAGCTACCGGAAAATAAAAAATAATAAGTATCTTTGTTATTTATAAAAATAATTATATCAAACCTTATATTTTTGAAAACCTCATTAAATAAGCAATTTATTTGTGTCATAGCCAACTACGGTTTCCATTTAAAATTAGAAAGTTATAGTCCGTTTCGCAGAACTGGCGCAGTTTTTACAAAAGACAATAACGTCAGCGAAATCTACATTAATTTCTGAATAAAACAGTTTTTGAATTTTCAAAATACCTTGTCAAACAGCTGAGATATTGTGAAAAATAATTTTTCGGAAAAATTCGTTTTCTGCCGATATTTCCCGAACGAATGGAGATAGCTAACTTTTGTTTTCTCCACTGAGTTTTTCTTGAAAAAGTAGCGCTGGGTCACGAAAACAGTTTTCTTCTATTCCTATAAATAACTGAGAAACCCTGTAAAACCATCAAAAATGGTCCACTCTGTACACCTAGCTCGTGTCAATCCCGCTTAAAGCGTCATTCTTGTCGGGACTCTGTACTTATGGATACCTTACAGATGTTTACTAAAGGAGGATTGTGGAGAAATTAAAAAAAGAGTGTACAATTAGTACTGAAAAAGAAAATAATGGTTTTTTTATTTTTATTTAACTTTCGATGTTCTCATCAAAGTTTGTAAAAATACATATAGGATGTTTCATTAAAAAATCGTCGTACGTTTGAAGGGAATGTATTGTTAAGTTCTTGCGCTATTTGAGATAGTCGTGTCCTTTCGCACGGTTGTTTTGTATGATTTCCGTACAAAGTGAATCTCATAAATCGGAGTAGATTTAGTACAGGTCGTTTCGGTCCAAGTTGGCCGCGTATAAAGTATTAATTCGTGACGTGTATACCCGCAAGAGTTGCCGCCTTGATCCCGTAAATTATGCAGTCCGCGTAAAACGTACCTGCAGAAACTCTCCGTGTGCAGACGCTCCGAGTGCTCTTCATAAATTATAAAAGTTGATTGGCAGACGTTATGCATATAAAGCGGCGGCATTACGTATTAATGAGCTTAATCCGGCGAATATTTCGAGCTACTTCGATTTATCATCGCGCGACCGAAAATAAAAGGGAGCTATTTTCGGGGCGCGAGTTCTCGTAATTCTTTTATAAGTTTTCGTTTGAAAGAGATCAAATCTCGCTCCGGCATTCCCGGGCCGTACGGAGTTGAAAGCTTTCTGGGATAAAAGCTTTTCTTTGTGCGCCCGGTTCTAGTTTACACAAATATTAAAATTAATATCGATTTATATTATTATTAGCCCTTTCGTTCGCCTTCCGTCTTCGTGAAAGTTTCAATGCCTAACCCTCGTCCGCTCGCCTTCCGTACCTCAAACTGCTGAATTCGTCAACGACTTCGGTTTAAAATTAGTTAATGCCAAAGTTTACCTTCGAACGGTGGATCGAAGAAAAGTAAATTAACCTACGCCAAATGTTAGTACTACATATGTTTATTTCATGTTTATTATTTAGTTCACCGAATAATAAACAAAGTATAAATGTTTAATGGAAGAGACTGTCGACGGTTGGTGAAACATTATAATAATAAAGTAAAATAAAATAAAAACACTCGGTATTGTTTCACTTAATATATTTCTGTCCCTACAGATGAATTAAAATGTATTCTTCAAAATCGCATTAAACAAAACAACCCAAACAGTAAAGAAATATTTAATATGTTCTAAGTTTGTATTGAACAGAATTATTTTCTATTTAATAATAAAAAATATAAACAAAAACAGGGATTACCAATGGGTTCCCCTCCCCTTGCCATTACTAGCAGAAATCTTTATGGATAATTTCGAAAGAACTCTTGTAAATTCAACTAACAAGTTAATCAAAAACGTTATCTTTTGGTACCGATATGTTGCTGATATTTTATGTCTCTGGTCAGGAACAGATAGACAATTAGATCACTTTTTGGAAATCCTTAACAGTTTAAATTCACAAATCCCGTTTACACTCGAAAAAGAAAATAGTGAAGGTTCAATTAATTTCTTAGATCTTACCATTACAAAAATTATCAATTCTTTAGACTTCAGTACATACAGAAAACCAACTCAGACAGACACAGTAATTCACAATAATTCGTCTCACCCGTTCAATATTAAACGTACGGCTTTCAATTCAATGATTTATAGACTATTACATGTCCCGTTGAGTAAAACGAACTTTGAGAAAGAATTGAACATAATTAAAACAATAGCTGTCAACAACGGTTACAATATCTCATTAATTGAGAAAATCATGAAACGAACAAAAATGTCTATGGCTAGAAAACAAATATTCCGCTACACTGAAGAAAAGAATGACAAAAAATGGATCAAATTACCTTATCTAGGTAGTATCAGTTTAAAAATCAACAATTTAGCTAAGAAAACAGGTTACAGAACTGAATTCTACAATAATAACACACTCAAATCATCCCTTGTAAACAACAAATGAAAACAGGATAAGTACAAAAAGTCAGGGATTTATAAACTGAAATGTTCGAACTTTAATAAATGTTATATAGGACGAACAGGAAGGAATTTTAAAATACGGTTTGATGAACAGATGAGAGTAGCCAGATTAAACCAAGGTAATTCAACATTCGCTAGTCATTTGCTGAACTGTGATCACACCACCTCTTTAGATAATCTAGAAATTTTATTTGTTGAGAACAAAAGTTATAAAATGAACGTGATAGAATCCATATTTATTTACAAAGAAATTACCGAGAACTCGGATAATCTGCTCAACGACCAAATAGATCTCACAAATACACCCCTAGTTAACAAGAACCTAGTTTCTAAGATCCTCCTCAGTAATAGTGCCCATAAAAATTTATTGTAAATACTTATTAGTATATATTTTAATTTATTTTAATATATTTAAGAGTTCGCACAGTCGGTTTTAGTTTAGCTTTTTAATATAACTCCTGAAGATGGCATAACAGCCGAAATGTGCATAAAGTATAAATGATCAGTTCGGACTGTTAAAAATGTTTGTAATGATTTCTACTACAATCTGCACATTCATTATTATTTTTTTTTACTGAAGTGACAGTAGTTGTTTATTAATGGGTGGGTATAATATAATTGTCCTGTTTGATAAAGAAAGTAATTTTGTTTGCCAGCATTATAAAATTAGTCTAAATAAGTTCATTCTCAGTATCAGCAAAGGTCATACACACTTACGTTTCAATATAACTAAGGGAAACTGATTTGATTTTCGTCATTTTTGTAAAGCACAATATAAACACACACTCAGAATAATAAAACGTTTATTATATTAACAAAAGAAATAAACAAGTAATTCCCGAAAACTAATTTAACGTAATTTCATATGAGAGAAATCAAACAGAAAAATTGTGAAACACATTAGCTTATGGAAATGAGGCAACGTCTTGACTAACTGATAAATATTTACCTAACAAGTAAGGTATCCTTTACTTCTTTAGTATTTTCGAATTCATTAATCTGTACGTATTAATATATCCTTCTTTAGTGAAGTTTTTTTTTGTTGTTGACTATTGCAAAATTTCAGGCAAAGGCTTACATTTTCGAATTTTTTAACTTATTTTTTTTAAGGCCTTATTTCCAATTCTTGTAAAGCGGGCTTTTAGCCGTCTGATAGAATTGAAAAACTTGAGTGATATCTTATTGGCTGGGATAAATTACAAAAATTAGTAGTTTTCGTTGAACACAACCTATTTATTATTTTTCAGTATTTTTTTTTTTTTTAGAATTTAAAAACTTGGAAAATTTGGTAAGATTTTAATTAAAAATGAGCCTATGAAATGGAAAAAAAAAACGTTTTGTTGCTGGTTAAACAACCGTAATACAAGTTTGTTACCGAAATGACATTTGTGGCAGATTTGAAGCTAGACCACCTTTTTTGTTTGAAAACTAAATCGAACTGTTCGTGTAACGTAATACCAGATATCAGAGAGAAGGATTTTGTCTTGTTTTATTTCTTTTAGGGCCATTTGCACCACTTTCAGTTAAAATTTAAGCTCCACTTAACTCCATAGAAACAATTGTTGCAATAAACGTTTCTATGGAATTAAGTGGAGCTTAAATTTTAACTGAAAGTGGTGCAAATGGCCCTTACTCATTTTAATGCGTAATCAATGACGAGCTAAAAGTGTACGCATCTAATTATTATTGCTATTTATCGTCATGCTGTGTTACAATTAACAACAATATGAATATTTTACCTGCTCTAAGACTTTAACGCAGCTGTACTCTGCTTCACTAACACAAAAAGAGATTGTCGATCTGATGGATAAACTAGGTAGGATGATTTAACGTTGACATTGCCGAAACAACAAATTTACAGAGGACAATATTTAGGATTTTATTAGAGCTAAAGAACTGCAGCAATACGATTTTAGAGGTTTATATCATCTTAAGCACATATTCTACTTGCAGTACTGATCAATAAAGAAAAGGACAAATAGGACTAACTAAAAAAGAAGGCTATTTTTAGCGACTTTTATAAATTGGGACAATTACAGAAATGACATTTTTCACACTAAAGTCCTGAAAAAAACTGTAGGTTGGAGAATATGCGCTTATGTTATTACACCAAATAGAAAAGAACTATTATTATCCTTTTAAATATTTTTGTGGTTTTCAAATCTTTAGCATTCAACAAAACTGGCAATGACAGGAAATTGGTCAATTATATGAGACAAACCCTAATATGAAAAAACTTATTTTAGCAAATAGCATTTAATTGGTATAAGCTATTATTTATTTATTTATTATTGCAATATGCCGTGAAAGTCTAGTGAGAATATGGTATTGGTAATTAATTTTTGTAAATGTCATTTCATTGTTGCCATATTTTAATAAGTAAGTAAGTAAATAAAATGACATTTGCTGCAAATCAATTTATATAAGGGGTTTCCAGAACATCCTCCATATAACTTTTTCGGCCTTACTTTGCCTCTTTGTGCGGTATGGGTTATTAAGATGCAAACTGGCTGCTATAGGTTTGCCTTCACGACACTAAGTCAAGAAAACCGCGTGATATCGCGAAGTTTACCCTCTAGTGCATTTTTAATTATAATACAGAGGCTGCTGTTGAATTTTAATTAAACATATAAAATAAGTTTAGTGAAAAAATAACAGATTATCTTCAATCATTCTTATGCTATTGCAAATCTACAGAGGTGTACCATTTACAGGGTTATCACCAAGGGGACTTTCTAACTTATTTTATTATTAATTAATGAAAAAAAAACACTTCTCATTAAAATAAAAAATAAAAATAAATTTTCCTTAATTATTTAATTGTAGACTAAAATGACTGAAAAACTGAAAAACTTTTTGAACACGATAATGTCGATTCGGTTAATTCAATAGACAAGGGCCTTTCAGAGCCACTGTGTATTTAAAAATAAATTATTTACTGGTTGTTATATTCGATAGGAATGCATCCAACTAGCTTCTTGGACATCGATATTTTACTAAAGATGGTTAGACTTGTCGCGACCATTACGATGCGTTTAATTTTGATTTACTGCTTTCCTTAAGAATGGTCATTATTCTTGAAACTATTCAGCGTGCTAACAAGGTGAATTATTGTTTTAAAGGGCCACGCTCTTCAAGCCGGATATTTAATTATGAAACAATTATATGTTTTGTTCGCCTGGAATCGATAAAACGTATAGGTATAAGGGACAGCCCAAAAAACTGTGCTGTAGATTATAGCTATAGCAATACCTTCCCAGATCAGATCAAGTGTGCATAACTTTGATATGACTAAAAATCATTGATAACAAACATAATCAGTTTTGTTTAAAACGCCTAATGTGGAGCATGCGATTTATTAGGTTGTTCGGAAAAAAAATTCGTTTTCTTCTAATTTAGAATGCTTGTATTTGAAATTTGAACAAATTTTTTCAAAGGACAAAATATTTAAATTTTCGGTTCGGAAAAAGATGTCGTTTTTTTAATTTAGAATGCTTGTATTAAACGAAATATATTAACTTTGATGAAACTAAGCAATTGCCATTTTCATTAGCGATCCTTTGCCATCATTCTGCCAACATTTGTATTCCTCGATGATACCAGCCAAGTTCTCTAGAGTCAAGAAATTCTTGATATGCCCTATTGACTCCGCAATATTCATTAAAGTTTCAATGCTATGCAATGCAATGTCCAGACTTTATGCAAAAAGAGGAAGAAAAGTCCATCCAAGCTCCATCAGTTTTTATTGAGACCTAATTATATTATGCGGTTTTGCATTCTCCTGGTGGTGGATCACGTGATTTGTATTTACTAATGCAGGGTGCCCTAAACGTAAAATTTCGTGTACTTCGGTAAGTTGTGCATAGCAGACTGCAACATTAACTGTACGGATATTTGAAACAAGTTCAAAATGGATCACGCCAAAGATAACACCATCAAACAATGAACATTACTGATCTTCAAAAACGATCTTTGTTAATGACTGAAAAAGATATTTGTCGAAGATTAAGCCACTGTTTATACCAGTAGGAATTTTCTAAAGAATCCATATTTCTTCATAAATCATGATTTGTCACAGAGAACGATTGTGGCGGGGAGTTTGGAGTAAGTTTGTACAAATGTTTAATGTGTTTAGGTTGAGATTCATTTAAGTTATGTGAAATTTTTGTAAAACGTTTAATAATCGTACTACGTCCCCTTAAGTGGCACCAAATGGTTGAATTGAATGCACCCAACTCGTCTGACAATCGATATGTTCCGTATTTTCTTTAATAAACTGCAAAAAAAAATTGGTTAATCTTTAAAGGGCAACCCGAGGTACGACTCCTTCGAAGAGTAAAATCGCGTTAACGTTAAGAGACTCTTTGTCTTCTTCTCACAGATATTCTAAGCAACTTCTGCAGCCACTTTCTTTCTTAAACTCGTGTAACAAAAGGTTCAAGAATTCATCGTTTTTTGGTTATTCTTCGTAAGAAAACACAATTAACTACGGGATAACATTTGCGTAGTATATTGTTTAGAGAAGTATACTCTTCAATTTGCAAATAAAAAATTATATCTCGCTACCTTCGAAATATGAATTAGTTGATAAAGATAAAAAACGACATGTTTTTTCCGAACAACCTAATAATTACCTAATCGTGCTGGAGGATAAGTGTGCTAAGAGAATTAATTAAAGAATCTATTTGAGATTGTATGTGACGAGAAATGTCCTGAATAAATTTCATTCACTTTATACACTTTGTCCATGAATAGAATCCAGCTCGAAAAGGAATAGTCGCTTTTTGAGTTATTCGCGAGATGTCTTCTTCACCAACTATTTGGAGAAGGGAAGGACAAATGCCAATTAATTTATTGGGCCGATTCGACACTGAATTGCTGGGAAAATGACGATATTTGGTAAAAAAAAGTACTACGTTACCGCAGGGCACTCTCTCGCAATCATCGCAGCAAAGCTGCTCGAATTAAGGAATCCGCACACTGAACCTGACCGTAATAGGGCCGTATTGGACTGAAGCGGAGCATTATGTTACCGGCAATATATTTTGCCTAAGAATATTTCCCGATCCTGACACGGCACTGATTCGATGCATGCTAGTGGGAGTTATTTCATATAGATCTACGAAAATAATTGCATATGTCGACACGGTTATATGATTAGATGCAATGAGCGGGCTTCTTTTCACTAGAATTGCTGCTTCAACCACCATGGAAAAACAAAGATTTTATAAATTCAAAGTAAAGAAAAAATTTGAAATATTTTTCGGATCGGTTTAAAGGGTAACACCGCACATCGTAAAAAAAGAGTTTTACCTTCCTCCGCGTGTATTAAACTTAGGGACAAATTACTGACTTTACTTAAACTGAAATTAATACTTAATTTCAAGAGAAATTAACCCGCTAGCCTGATAAGATACCTGCTTAAAATTA
Organism: Prosopocoilus inquinatus; assembly: GCA_036172665.1. NCBI lineage: Eukaryota > Metazoa > Arthropoda > Insecta > Coleoptera > Lucanidae > Prosopocoilus > Prosopocoilus inquinatus. Next base: position 54,994,790 of record CM069874.1, read on the forward strand.
AGCTTCAAAAACCGCAAAGACTTGTTCAAGTGTCACTTGTTTATATGATTTTTGGTCACATGTCAAATCCCTCCGCATAAATGAGCGTCTTTTCATATGATATTTGCATTGTTTTACTAATTACAACGCGCATTGCAATGGATAATCCCAGTTTAAACTGTTCGCATCAGCAGTTTTAGTTTTTCAAGGTAAAGTGTAGTCTGCAGCAAATTGAATCATTGTGACGTGAAACTCAGATCATATTTCATTTGGTACATGACACCTTAACAAACACAAATTAATATGTTATGTTGAGGCATTGTTTTCGTAGGCTGTCGTCGCGAGACTTAAATCTAGCCATGCTTACATGATCGTAAAGGATTAGGTGAACGCTTGTTTCTGAAAACCCCGAAATTTTTGGTAGTTCTAGATACGAGATCTTTAACAAGGGCAGTCTCGTTGTCCATCACCACTTCCACCTTTCCTATTCTTGCGTCACCTTCCAAGGATTCTTGCTCATTTTTAAACCTTTTTTTATCTTTTACCACACAGAGTGAGACTAAATCCTTTCCAAACTTTCCCCGTACGCCCTAATTAGCCGATCATTAATGGAGAAAAAACTTTCAAAATAAGGAATTTGATAACAGCTCGATACTCAATTTTGATGACTTCTGACGTCGCACAGTGGTCGAAATGCATAATCTAGCTGTGCAAAAATATAAAAGTAAGCAGTACCAATTTAAAAAAGTCGATTTTTTTTGTGTAATATACTTCGATAGTTACTAGGACGACATCATAAAATTTTTAGTTATTTAAGTAACTAAGCGTGGGTCTTTCAAACCCAAATACACAAAAAGCAAACGAAACGCTCATGTTTGATTCTTCTTAAGCCTAAAAGTGTGCGTCTTGTTTTTAAGATTCCGTTGCTACTTGTGTTTTCCGAAACTATGGATAATTCTCCAACAGGTAATATGAACATTAAATAGCCACCATTTTAAATTTGTATGATTTTTTTAGGTCAACAGACACGCTGTTGAAATTTATGATGTAGTAATCACTCATATCCGCTGATTTACGAGTTGAAATGTGTTTGTGTACAATCACAAAGAATGTTTGTATTTAATTAATAAAAAAGTATGTGCAAGAAATTGCAAACAAGTATAGTATACAAACTGGCGTTTTTTATTTTTTATTGCGACATCATGATCTTGAACTGTGACGTCATAATCTTGGATTGTGACGTCATAATCTGGGTCTGTGACGTCATAATCTAGAACTGTGACGTCACAATCTGGGATTCTGACGTCATCAATGATTTTTTAAATTAACAATTTCTAATTTTTTCTACCCAGATTGATAATACATTTTTTCTCTTTACGGCCATATAAACACATTACAAGATTTTATAAGAAAAGTTTTGAGATGTCACAAAATAAAGTTCATTTCCCCGAAAATCTGTATAATATTACGTAAAATCGTGAAAAATATAGATTTTAAAGAAAATTGATGACGTCACAGTTCAAAATTATGACGTCACAAGAAAAATAAATCAAAAACACTAGTTTGTGGGAAATAATTAGCCATTTAACATTTATTTAAAACATTTTTTTGGAAAACATATACTAGCGACCACTCATTCCTAATTTTTATTCACACTGTATATATTTATTTCCAATTTTTTTGTAAACGTTAATCAAATAGTGATTTTACACAAACATATCTGAACTCGAAAATCAACGGATATGATTGGTTACTATACACTAGACTTCAACAACGTCCGAGTTGATTTAAAAGAAGAATTCAAATTGAACATCATGGTAACTGCAATGTTCAATTAGAGGAAACTTTGTGAAAACCGAAATTGAAACAAAATTATTAACAAAAATTTTGTGCAAATCGTTTTTGATTGCAGTGAGAACCTCGAGCAGCCTCTGGACAGCTGTTTCAGCCCTGCTTGGGGCTTCTTCAGCAGAAACGTAGCTCGACATTCCCACTGCAGACCAAAAACGACTTGCCCAATTTATTCGCAAATGCGATGTAAGAATGATGAACATATAAAATAGCGACATCTTACTATCGCTTTTTGAGCTAACATTGCAGTAGGATAGACAAATTGAAGCGGGATTTGCTCCTAATGAGTCCCCCATGCAAGGCGGCCATGCTTGCTGTCAAAGCATAATGAAAGATTTTAGAAAAATTTTGTGCAAATCGTTTTTGATTGCAGTGAGAACCTCGAGCAGCCTCCGGACAGCTGTTTCTGCTGAAGAAGCCCCAAGCAGGGCTGAAACAGCTGTCCAGAGGCTGCTCGAGGTTCTCACTGCAATCAAAAACGATTTGCACAAAATTTTTCTAAAATCTTTCATTATGCTTTGACAGCAAGCATGGCCGCCTTGCATGGGGGACTCATTAGGAGCAAATCCCGCTTCAATTTGTCTATCCTACTGCAATGTTAGGTCAAAAAGCGATAGTAAGATGTCGCTATTTTATATGTTCATCAAAATTATTAACAATAACACATTTTCAGGCTTAAGACGAATATGAGAATTTCGTTTACTGCTTTTTAAATGTATTTAAAAACCCTATACTTAGTTACATAAATAATTACAATTTTTTTTTCATCTGGGATGAAGAAAACCCAGTCTGAAAGTGAAAATGGATAAATTTTATTTAAAATTATTTTTCAAATCATTAAAATCAATAAACTTTTATGCTTTGAATTTTACACAGCTAGATTAGGCGTTTCGACCACTGTGCGTCGTGATGAATATATGATGAACGAATGTCAATTATAAAAAAGCTAATAACGCGTTCGATTAAGTACACAGCGTGTCTCTAAACCTATGTCTTTAATTGTGAAACCACAAATAGTGGTCAAGAAAAGAAGCAAAATTTGCTATATAACTATTGGTCAGATAGCAATAATAACACAGATAAAAATTATTTTACTTTGAATTTGCCCAGGTTACCTGGAGTACTGTTCGATCCTTGTTTATATGCCGATCGATTGATTGATAGCTTTTAAGCCATTTTAAGCACTCTTATATAGCTATCTACTTTTAACTTATAAGAAACAGATTTGCCACCTGTATATGGAAGCTACGTTTATTCTTAACTTGATTGATCTGATCGGTGTGCGAGGAAAGACTGAATTATACTTATCTATGCTTCTTAGAACATTAATCCATTTGCAGAATTATAAATGAATTTACCTGCAATCAATTTTAACAGTTACATTACGTTAGCACGTCATTGAATGTAATGTTGTAAAATATTGTTTTCTTTTCAATCAATTTCCTTGTTACATTTCACCTAACATAAAGAAGCTTCCTAAAAACTTTATATTTAACAATTTTTTAATATGTCTGACAATACAGCGTGTCTCTAAACCTATGTTTTTAATTGAAACCAATAGATAAATAAATAGATAAATAGTGGTCAAGAAAATAAGCAAAATTTGTTATGCAACTATTGGTCAGATAGCAATAATAACCGTGAAAAATTGTTTTACTTCTTCATAGAAATTGTTTGAGGGTAGCTTAATGCAGCTTAAATGTTCCGGCGGAGATTGGTTTTCAACTATTCTCCGACGTTCAAGGCCATCCAAAGTCATAAAAACCCAGACCATGACCTAATGCACAGATATTGTACATAAGGCAGGTCAAGTATCGAATTTTTTGTTAATTTTAACAGCAGATATTATTGCAACTAGGTAAGTTCTCAATAGTTTAAAATATTCTGTGCGTGTTGCATTGATTTATGATTAATTAGTTTTGTGCTAAACCGTATTTTAAAAGTTATATTTAAAAAAAATTAATCTAAATGCGATCGAAAAAGTGGAAATTTTTACGTCATATTAATTTGTAAATTGCCAATAATCAACTTACAATGTTGATTACTAAATTTTATTGTATTTCTACAGCAAAAATAAATTTGTTTCTATATTAAAAGTTCGAACAAACGACTAAATAAACGTCTGCACTGGGCGAGAGCTTTTATGTTTTATGGTTTAATCCGACGCAGAAATTCAGATTCAATATTACCCTTATATAATAAAATAATTCGATTGAAAGCTAGCGAAGTTGTTCAATCACTTATTTTGAACCCATAGATTATTATGTGTACAGGGAATCTAATTTATTTAAATTTTTCATCGTTTTTACAATAGGAATAATAAAAAATAATTTCACGCATTTTCAACGCAGTTACAAGACTAGAATACGAACATGTTTAATTACTTCAGCAAAAATCTAACGAAGATTAGCTACTCGTTTTCAACATAATTGTTATTGTCTATTACAAAGAGGTGCGTAAACAAACGTTCTTACTTATCGTATGTTGAAAATACAAATAAACATGCCGATGTCCGCAAGTCGGATTCATATTCTTATACAATAAGACCTTGACCGAGTTCTTCTAAACGTAAATAAAAAGTTCTAATGCGATTTATTGCTTTTATTGACATAAATTGCTGGAACAAGTCGTAAACCAAGCAAAGGTTTCAAAACAAAAGGACTGCACTCGCTTGTGATAGGTCAGTTTTTCATTTTTGGGCAAAAAATTACAGATTTTAAGAATTAATCTCTTATGTAACGAGGAACTTACAATTTCATTTAAAGACAGAGGTTTTGAGGCACCTTGTATAAAACAAAGTATTGGCAAAAATTTGATCGGTTGCACTATTTGTATCTAAGTACGTGAGGTCGGTGAATACATGGCTCACATTTTATTACACAAAGTTAAAGCAAAATGAGAATGTTCTGAGAGGACTTTGGGGGCAGTGAATTGAAAGCACTGTAAACCTTTTTTTAATGAAAATGCACTTTCATTAAAGTTTTGCTTTATTATTATTACCAATCCATTAAATTACTATTCTTAAGAAGTTGAGTTTCAAATATGTTTTATGATTACAAAATTCAGCAAAAACTTGATATTAACTTCTTGCAATTACTCGTGCTTTGTCAACCTTTCCAGAATTATTGGTAACCATTTGTGCATAACGCTTCTAATTACGTAAACCATTAAGTCTGATATTTTTCTTGACGATGATGATGAAGGTAACTACGTACGTACTTCTGGAAGAAGCACTAACAGCGTTGATTCATTTAAATGTTTTTGCTCGACTCTGCGAACGAATGGATGGGACTTTCTAATTTAACCGCAGGAATCGCCATAAATTTAATTAATATGTTCAGTAATTTCCGTAAATGGTGTTAGTTTATTGCTGCAGGTGGGTCGAGGGATGAGCAAAAACTTGTAGGATTTAGGTCACAACTTTCAACTTCATTTCTAATACAAATTTAACTATATCAAATATATTTTTTTAATTCATTAAAATAATGGACAGGTCCTCCTGTCCGGGCGCCAACTAAAATCTAATTATGCTTAGCACAACTTTAAAATTATTTTTGAATATTTTATTTCGTACGCTAATTCGTTACTTTATTTATAGATGCAGTATGTTTTTTTTTTCTTTTAATTTTAGCACTGATTAATAACACAAAAATACAGATGTTATACAGGGTATTCTTTTACTGTGTGCAAATATTTAAACCTGTAATATATGACCATAAGTGGCAGGCAACGCTTGAACTCATATGATCTTAACAAAAATTTAATCAATTTTGTTGCAAATCGTTTTTGTTTGCAGTGAAAACCTCGAGCAGCCTCTGTACAGCTGTTTCGGCCGTATTTGGGGCTTCAGTTTGTTATCCTACCGCAATGTCGGTCAAAAAGTGATGGAAAGATGTCGCTGTTTTATCTATTCACCAATAATTTAATAGTTTTCGAGAAGAATGCAATGGCAGATTTTACTAAACCGTTTGAGAACTGCTGGCATAGTTAAAAGTGGAACGCGACCGCCTCTTCACTTATGACCCGAAGCCGAAGTAGGGCAGGGTCAGTATTTCACTTGATCTTCAACGCGAACGACGTAAATCAGCCGCTCCGATCAGCTGGTCAGTCAAAACGTTTACAATTTAAATTAACTTCACTGCAAGTAATTACAAGTGTAAGTATTTTTAAATTAAAAGCGAGGTACAAACAAATTGTAATTTCTCATTCCATATTATTTTTAATAGACTTATAAAAATTTGACGTTTACTTTTTTCCATGGATCATAAGCAATAATCCTTTCATAGCTATCAGCGTGATTTCAGCAGAAGTTTATTTACGTAAAAGGGCGAAGGAAGAACATTTTTAACACGCTTGTCTAACTGGTGCATAAATTTTCGGATTTATTCGTCGATAGTTGATATCGTAAAACATATTACTTCGGTCAGTGAATTAAAATTTTAAATAAAATAATTAACAAATGATATCAGTGATTATTATTACGAAACGCTGCGTTGAAGATCGAGTGCGATATCGGTGGGCGTGTTCTTTCCGGAAAGAAGGCGAAGTTAACCTTCCTATCTTTCTCGCACATTTCAGCAGTTCCAAACAAGTGGTCCATCCGAAATTTTTTGTCTTGATACGGTAGCCACCAAAAAATAACCGCAGAAGGTAGCATTTCGTGTACTTATACTAAGGTTTTTTATTTGCTCATAGTAAAAGAATAGCCTGCGTATGTATAAATAATAATCTCTTTAACAGGAAATGTAAGTACATACAAATAGGACTATTCTGAAAATATTCTACTTCTACTTTTTTTAAGGACACGAACATTTCGAATTTGTTTAAGACACGGTAACTTTATTACCATGCGCACGTCGGAAATAAATAAAATTTTCCCGGTAATTATCCGAAGCGTTCGCGTTTCTCTGCTCGAGTGAAATATCGTTTCGATTATCGCTTTTGTTATTAAAATCGTACATAATTTAACTTAATGATGCTCGGCCGGCGTTTCGAATTTATCACGCCGTCAGACGCAGAAAAAAAAACGCTTTAATAAATAATTCCGATTGTAATTGATCGGATGGTGAAACCTTTGAACTTGGTGGACGCATATTTCATTCGGTGAGCGTCGCCTCTTTATTTTTTCGCTGTAAATACGCAGGTGTTCCACTGTTCACGTGTTTTTTTTTTGGTTGCTTGTTTGAATAATTTATCGCTTAAATTCGTCTTCGTTTACATGTTTTAATCGGTATAAGCACACATTTTTTTAAATGTTATTTGGCTGTACAAATTGGGCATTCAAATTTTGGCTTCAGTAGCCTTTTCCGAACTCAACCATTAAGCTGTTTTGGAGATTTGGAGAATTGGCGAATAGGGATGAGGTACGAAGTAGGTATGTCTGACATATGTAAATTGTTGAAGACAATTTAAGCGTTGATCTCACTGGAGCGGCGGCAGTGGCGGCCAACATGAATAGAAACAACAAGAAAGGCGCATGTCTTAAAATTGCCCAAGAACGTGAACATACTTTTTGGAGAATTTTCTAATGCCTCCCACGTTACTAGGAGAAGAGATCACATCGACGAAAACCAATGACAGTAATTCCCAAATATCCAATTTTCCAAATCTTTAAAGCAAAAAAAAATACTTTACAGACATAATGTATGTAGATATTTTGTATCTGTCTACTTCATCATTTTAATAAATTTAAACCACCTGGGTAAGATATAAGGCCCAGTTTTCGGCGGCGTAATTTGTATATCGCGTATTCGTAGTCTCTCAGCCGCCATATAACCTATTAAAGGTTAAGAATCCTTTGAAGATGTTAAATAAATGTTCAGTTTGAATAAGTCTGGACTCTCCAGGTATACAAGGTGTCTCAAAACCTCTGTCTTTAAATGAAAACTGAAATCTGAAATTTTTTGCCCAAAAATGAAAAACTGACCTATCACAAGCGAGCGCAGTCCCTTTGTTTTGAAACATCTGCTTGGTTTACGACTTGTTTATTCCGATAAAAGCAATAAACGGTAATAAAACTTTTTATTTACGTTTCGAAAAACTCGGTCAGGGTCTTATTGTATACGAATATGAATGCGACTTGCGGACATCGGCATGTCTATTTGTATTTTCAACATGCGATAAGTAAGAACTTTTGTTTACGCACCTATTTGTAATAGACAATAACAATTATGTTAAAAACGAGTATCTAATCTTCGTTAGACTTTTGCTAAAGTAATTAGATATCTTCGTACTCTAGTTGTGTAACTAAGTTGAAAATGCGTGAAATTATTTTTTAATTATCGCACTAATAGCTGCAGAATAAGTATTGCAAGAGCAGAAACTATTCCTATTGTAAAAACGGAAAGCAAGTATTGGTGTATGAGTATGATGAAAAATTTACATAAATTAGATTGCCTGTACACATAATAATCTATGGATTCAAAATAAGTGATTGAATAACTTCCCTAACTCTCAATCGAACTATTTTATTAATTGCTTACATTCCAACACTAGTGCAGACGTTTATTTCGTCGTTTATTGGAAGTTTTAATAAAGAATCAAAATTATTTTTGCTGTACAAACACATTAAACTTTAGTAATCAACATCGTAAGTTGATTATTGGCAATTTACAAATTAATATGATGTAAGAATTTCCATTTTTTTTCTCGATCGTCTTTAGATTGAATTTTTTAAATTTAACTGTTAAAAACCGGATTAGCACAAAATTAATCATCAATGAATGCAACACGCACAGAATATTTTAAACTATTAAGAACTTACCTAGTTACAAAATTTATCTGCTTTTAAAATTAACAAACAACACGATACTTGACCTGCCTTAAGTACAATATCTGTGCATTAGGTCATGGTCTGCGTTTCTATGACTTCTTGTAGCCCCGAACGTCGGAGAATAGTCGAAAACTAAGCTCCGCCGGATCATTTAAGCTGCATTCAGCGACCCTCAAACAATTTGTATGAAAATGTAAAATAATTTTTATCTGTGTTATTATTGCTGTCTGACCAATAGTTGTATAACCAATTTTGCTTCTTTTCTTGACCATTATTTGTGGTTTCAATTAAAGACATAGGTTTAGAGACACGCTGTTTAATTCGAATATACCGGCTGTTTCAAATTGGGTGTGCACTGAAGGGATCTCCTAAACCGTAAGAGATACGAATTTGGTTAAATGAAAGAAAAGTTGCACGAATCCATGTCTAACTCGTATTCATTAACAGAATGATATTTTTTATAATTTCTTCTTGAGATATTATAAAAATGTAAAAGAATCGATTTTCGTTTTCTCTTTATATCTCTTTTATTGTATATAATTTTGAAATTCTAATTTAACTTTCTGCAGCCACTTTTTGATTCTGCTCTGAATAGGAGTAATAGAATTGAAGTCGAACGTTTCGTCTTTTCACGACCATCATCAGTTTCGATTTTTTAAATACATCTTATGTCTTTTTCTTGTTCTATTCGATAGAATTTTCTTCTGATGATTTCAGTTATGTATAATAATACTTAATAACTTTTTTTTTTCAAGTAAAGTTAAAATATGACCAAAAAGCTGATACAGTTTCGTCATGTTTTTCTTAATAAGTAAATTTATTCCTAATTACTTTTCTTATTTATTAAATATAATATAAACTAATATTCAATTATCGGAAGAGGAAAAATGAATAAATATTAACTAAATGATATTAGATGATTAACACCAATCAAATAAACAGTCAAATAAACATATTAAATTACAAGAAAAAATAAATAACTTGAATAAAAATTATAGATGAAAAACATAAATGTGTGAAATAAATACAGTGAAATCAATAAATTAAAGTAAATTCTCGAAATGTCCTCCACTGTTCTCAGGACACACATTCGTTCTTAAAACAGTGTTTTGTCTAGCGTGTCGAATATGAATTCGCGAAACATTTCTACAAGAACCTGATATTCGCCTTCTTAGTTCCTCCTTACTATTTATCTTAATGCTAGTCACTATTTCAATATCCAAAATATAAAGCCTATTTTATCCTGTTTAAATTATGGATAGTGGTCCCGATATAACGTGCCAAACTTCAACTAGTCAAAACGAATGACAATATTTAGTTCCATTTTTGAGCTTAACCATATTTAAAAAAAAATAAAGATAGTGAAGTGTTCAGAGCCACTGAGTGCCAAATAAATTTAAAAAAATACATTGTTATAGAATGTATCAAAATTATTATTATGTATCAAATGTATCAATGTGTTTGTAGAAGGCACTATTCAGTAATATCTAAATATATTTTTAGTATAATTAATCCTTTTTCTTTCACCCAACAGTGCGAGTTAAAATTAAAAACTAGACTTTTACATCCTATACCAAAGCTGAGATACTAGTCTAGCAAGTTATTTTAGAACCACCTGATATTTGTCGGTAAAAGTTCATTTTCGTAAGTGCAGTGCATTATTGAAACAACAATACAGAAAAACTTTAAATAGTTTATTATAATTTACACTAAACCTAAGAAAATGAACCAGAAATTTGAAATTATGTACTAAATAAAATTTTCATATAAAAATCTGTATTATTTAAGCTTCAGTTAATATTAACTATTAAGTGTAATATATCATTACATTCAGGAGAAAAAATCTATCGAATAGAATAATAAAAAGATATATGTTGTATTTAAAAACGAAACTGATGATGGTCGTTGAAAGACGAAACGTTTGACTTCAATTCTGCCACCTCTATTCGAAGCAGAATCACAAAGTGCCCGTAGAAAGTTAAATCAGAATTACAAAATTATGTATAATAAAAGAGATACAGAGGAAAGAAGAAAATCGACCTTTTTACATTTTCATTAATATCTCAAGAAGAAATAAGAAAAAAAATCATTGTGTCAATGGATATGAATTAGGCATTGATTCGCAACTTCCCTTTAACCGAATTTGTATCTCTTACGGTTTAGGAGATCCCTTCAGTGCACACTCAATTTGAAACATCCGGTATACTTAGTGTAGTAAGGGATTTTTTTTTTAATTTTTAAAAATCATCTCTTTTACTTTTTTTAGTCATGAATTATGTGTACGTCTGTACAAGATATTTTTTATTTTACTGCTGTGAAATAGTTCACTTCATTTTGGATTGATGAGGCTGAAAGAAAATTTTCGGGTCGATTTGAAACCATGCACATGGAAAAGTGTCTACACTTTTAACTGAAGTCCACTGAACTTTCGATTTAATTCGTAAGACTCACCAAATCGTCAATGAATACAAATCGAGCGTGTCATCATGTCATCAAATCCAAAGAAGCCCGCTTAATCGATTGCTTCTTTTCTTGAACCGGGATTTACGATGCGCGACCGGGCATCATTAAATATTCTTGGGCAATTAATTTATAGGCCGTAAATATTAATCGGCCGTAAACATTTTAATAAAACTGCAATAAATAACGGCGCCCCCTTCCATTTGCTTGTTGCAGCACGCCGTCGTACGATCACGCGCCAAATCCAGACAAGCAGTGGATCCTACAAATAACGAACAAGATGAAGCCGATCCATAAACAGTTTACCGACCTCTTGATGACGAAACGGCTCCAGACCCTCCAGTCCGTCGATTCCGCCGTCCAAAGGGTCGTCGAAGAACTCGAAGCTCTGGGGGAAATACACAACACCTACATCGTGTATACCTCAGATCATGGGTATCATTTGGGGCAGTTTGGTTTAATTAAAGTAAGCACACGTTAATTAATCTAAAGCTGTATGTTATACCACGGGTTATTTTAAATTTGTTTAGTTGAATAGGGTCAAATGCTTGATAGTATCATGTGCGTAGAAAATAATAATAATAAGTGACATGGGCGTTCCGTTAACATGATCTGGCTGCAAGCATTTGTGTTTAAATGAATATTTACGGTCTGGAAACGATGGAAACGTGCTCGATATTTGACCCCATTAAAATGAAATTTGTCGTGCAATAAAGATTAATTCATATGAATTGCATTCGCTTTAGATACAAAGAGTAAAATAAGTTTTAAAAAATTACATATTTTGAAACCATTAAGCGTTCAAGGCTTCATCAATCATCTGAATCAATTATGTAAAACAAAAAGCAGTAACGAGTAAATTAAAACAAATGAAACTTCGAGCGAATAACGTAACATTATCACGACCTCTGTTAACCCTCACCGCCCGTCTACCTTAAAATTACATACTGCCCGTCTGGGGTCACTTTTGACCCCAAACCTAAAATTGCGTTGGTTTCTATAAAAAAAACGTGTTTTTCATGTTAATGTTTAAAGATATATATTGATTAGCCTGTATGTGATAGTTATTAATAAACTTTAATAAACTAAATGTATATAAACTATATATACAAGCTAAACTATATAAACAAAATGAATTTTAAAGCAAATTTATTTATGAGGTGAATACTTTGCTGTAGTAAATATATTAGTCTGAGCCACTGTCATCTAACGTTAAACTAGAACATGTAAAACATAATGTGCGCATTTCAAGGTGCTCCTTACAAACGAATTTACTGCACATATCACATAAAATATTTGTTTTTCTGTCTGCTTGCCGTGGACAAATGCTGCATCTTCCTCGTTTATTTTGTGGTAGGTCCTGGTGTTTGTATTGTTGAAGTAAGTTTCCAAACCCTGCATTTTCAATGGCCTTATGAATTTTCCTTGTCTTGGATTGGGGATATTGAATTCTATTTTCTATTTCTTATTTTACTAATTCCTCGCCTAGTTCTAGTAAGAAGCGGCGTCTATGTATTGTCAAGCTCAGAAAATAATACGTAAGCATTAATTCCAGCAAAATCCACAAGATCAAAAAATACTGCAAGTGGCCATCTTCTTGTCGATCTTTTTGTTGAATAGGGTCCTAGCCATTTGATCTATAGTATCAACACCGAATTTAGTGGAATTATATTTTAGTATTACTTCCGGTTTTCTGTGCTCTTCGTCGGATACGTCAAATCTACTATGTTGAGTAGACAACAAAACTACAGCCTTTCCTTTTTTAGGAACGTAAGAAACTAATAATGTATTGTTGGCATAAGCAAAAACAGATGATTTCTCTTCACGAAATTTTGACGGCAGCATACAGGAAGGAAGCTCTTTACTGTTTTTACGGACAGTTCCGACAAGAGTTAATTTTTGTTTCAATAATTCCTGCCCAAGACTGTAGCTAGTAAAGAAGTTATTAGTAGTAATATTGCGACCAGAGCCATTTAGGTGCGTTATCAAATCTAACACCACCCGCTTTCCTTGTTCCTGTTCCTTTGTGTTTCCTATTTTGCCAGAATATATTTACAGGTTTATAATGTATCGAGAGTCACAGTCTACAGCCATCCATATTTTTATACCATATTTTCCCGGCTTTGAAGGAATATAAACCTTGAAACCACATCTTCTTCTTAAAGTACACAGGTGTTCGTCCACAGTAATATTTGGACCTGGTATATAAGCATTCTTGCATTGACTAACGAACATATTAGTTATTTCAGCTATAGGTTCAATCTTGTTCTTAGTTGCTTCTTTTCTAACTTGGCGTGTACCTCTGTCATCAAATTGTAGACGGCTAAGTATGCTCGTGAAACAATGTCTGGACATTGTAGCTCTAAAGATTGGATAACCGTACTTTTCTGACCAAAATTCTTTTAGATCTTTCCCGTGACCCTTCTGAATACCATAAAGCAAGCTTAGACCCAAAAATGCCAAAAACTCACTACGTTGTAATTCCTTCCAATTTTTTAGGCTTGACTTCTTTTCCTTTTGTTCATTTGCCCTTTCATTGGTGTGCAAGCATATTTTGTCTATGATTTCGTTCGTCATAAATGCACAAAAGCATTCTGTGCGGATGGACAAATTTAAATGTTTTGATATACCAGGAATTTGTTTTATAATATTCCTTGACTGTGTCTTTTTACGTCCTGGCTCCATACTACTCCACTGTATTATTCCATCCTTGCTAATCCATACTTCTTCATTCCCGTCTTCATTATCAGTATCTGAGCTGCTTAGATTTGCTGCATTTGCTTCGACTACCTGCAGTTCAGTGAAATCTTCGTCTGCATCACTATCATCGCTCTCGTTATCTATGATCTCAAAATCAGAATTGTATACATCCATCAAAGCTTGTTCTTCACTGTAGCCTCTTGCAAAGTTTATATTATAATCCGCCATAATAAATTTTCATATCACTTATCACTCAGTAAAACTTTGAATGAGAACGCTTCCCATGGAGCTACATTTATAAGTATTGACTATTTGCATGTTTCATGTTATAACTTGCAGAAACATGAATTATTACATGTTTGTGCATAATATTACACAAAATTACGAAACATACTGCGACACACAACGAACAAATCACAACTTGCAGAAACAGGAATAACTATAAGTTTATACCGAATCTTATTTCCAATTACAAAAGAATAAATTTCAACAACCAACTAACAAACCCCAACTTGTAAAAACATGAAAAACTGCAAATTTATGCTAAACATCATTCCAAACTTCATAAAAACGTAGCTAAGAATTTATTACGTATTACCCACCTGGGGTCAAAATTAACCCCAAACGCATAGTTTGTGGCATAAATATCTTTTACTAGAACAAAAACAAAAAAACAATTGTGACGGTGTTATATGAAGTTAGATAGAAGCATATCTAGGGGTGTAAGACAATACACCCGGAATAAACATAAAAAAATAGATTCTAGTTTACGTGGGATCAAAAAAGACCCCAGACGGGCGGCGAGGGTTAAAAGAGATGTGAAATTATAATAACAATGCTTTTATTAATATATTAAAGGTAAAGAAAAATTACTATGTGGGGGCAGGTTCAGATTTGGTTCTAAAATACAATCTGATCTACCACCTGGACCCTAATTTTAACATTAGATGAGAAAAAAATATGTGTATAATATTGTAATTAATACATGGTTCTTTAATGTAATTTGAAACACATTTTCTGGGTCATAGGGTAAAAGTTTCCCCTTCGAGTTTGACGTCCGTGTCCCATTTTTAGTCCGTGGCCCAGGTGTTGAACCTGGTACCGTCGTCGACGACATAGTACTCAACATAGACTTAGCCCCAACGTTCCTGGACATAGCCGGTGTAGAGGCACCCTTACACATGGATGGGCGTTCGGTCCTTCCCCTATTTTTAAACAATCGTAAACGAATGAAATGGCCGGACACGTTCCTCATAGAAAGGTAATAATAAACACAACGCGATGGAGTTTCTATTTATTTGGCTTTTTATGTCCAGTTCTGGACGAAGGGAAAGTACCGAATCCAAATCGAAATCCTTCAAATATTCAGCTAAAGCTAACGCCGCTGCCGTTAATCTAACGACCCCTACCCCATTTACCACCGGGGCTTTCGAAAGGATAATCAACGAAACCGCCGGTACGTCTACGACGACGTTGCAGTATGCGACTTCCGGTTACATTGCACCCACCACACCACCACCACCCCCAAGAAAGATATTTGAATCAGGCGAAGAAATCTCTGATTTAGACCGTTTTGACGATGATGAAAACATGGACGATGTGGATGGCATCGAAGATGTTGATGATATAGATGACGGCAACGATGACCTAGAAGACGATGATAAAGACGTTTTGAAAGGTATTTGTTAACGGTCTACAGAAGTTTTATTCGTTTCTTTTAATTTAACAAATCAAATTTAATAGTTAATACGATAAAGAATTGTTTTGCTTTAGGTGGAGAATCTCAATTGGACAATCAACTTCTGCCGCAAGTGCTACCCAGCAACAAATTGGAAAGACTCGCAATAGAATGCTTGCAACCGGAATTCCAGATGCCCTGTCAACTTGGACAAAAATGGTATTGCCAACTTGAGTATGGAAGATGGAGGAAGCACAAGTGTAAATCTCAGTTACCCTACACAAAGCCTAAACCCTATAGGAATTGCGCGTGTTTCACTGCTGAGAAGCTTGTGTATAAAAAATTGCCGGTAAGTTGATTTTTTACCAGAGAAGAGAAAAAGAATTTCTATTAATTAACACTGAAATTTGATAAAATGCATCAAATAAATAAACAAATTAGATATCTTAAAAATTAAAATTAAAGAAATTTTTTACTAACAAGGCGCTAATTGAAACACCGTGACGATATTAGACTGATTGATTAAAAATCACGTATAAACGGGCGGAACATTAACGCTTCGATTTAGACCCCAACGTCGAGTCGGACTGCCGCTATCTCAAACTGGTTTCAGGCAGTTCACTTTCTTAGATCCTCCGTTTGGTTATAACCAATCAATCCTTACTAATCCGTGGCTGGTCTTTTTATAACTCTTAAAATTATTAATTTTCATACACATATTTGCCTTTGTACCAAATTAAAAGAGGAAAATTTAATAAACAGAATATCTTTTACTGCATCACCCTGTATATCGAAATCGAAGCATTTAAGGGTAAATGTTTCTAGAATTTTTTTTTTTTTTAAATGAGCTCAGAATCACCTGTTCCTTGTTTTTACAATCACTAAGTTACATTTAGCTACTTATTTTGTAAATAAAGATTGAGATAATAATAATAATATTTATGTATCCAGAGTTTAAAGAAAATTAAGGAAAATGATATTTAAACAAATTTAGCAATTCTCTTTCTCTGCTTATTTTATTGACTCAAATATAGTAAAACCGAAACAGAATTCCTTTTCCTTATTTAATTTGTTAGTTTATATTATCACTGTATTTGTTTGAATTTTGTTTTAGTATAATGTGACTTCCAAACGCAATCAAAAGCTTCCTCGAATAAAAAGAGACATCGAACTAAACCAACTGCTTTTCGAATCATCTGGAGAAGAAAAGCTAATCAATTTAAACGTCAGACAAAAACGTGATTCTTTAACTCACGTTGACTCGGTTATGGCCAACATCCAAAACAAATTAAGTGGATTACAGGTAAAAAAAAAATTGCTGCTTGTCAGTGGTTTTTTTAAATTTATTTCGTTATTGTTGCCAGGCGGTCAATGCAAGCTTCTCAGAAGCGCAAATTCCTAAGCCTAACCTGGAAACTAACGCAATTCTGGACACAACTCCGGGATGCATTGTTCTATCCAAGGGCAGAATAAACTGCTCAACGGAGATCTACCACGACCGGAAAATGTGGAGAAAATCCAGGCATCAAATAGACAGTGAAATCCAACGCTTGAAACAGAAACTTGAAAACCTGAAGGAAATACGAAGACATTTGAAACACACCAAACCAAACAGTAATGATGATGATGATGATGATGAGGAGGAGGGGGAGGATAATGATGAAGAAGTTGAAGATGAGGATAGTAACGAATTTAACTCAACGCACAATACATTCAGTAATAACGTCAATACTAATTATAACACAGATCAATTTGTCGCGAACGGTGTGAATCTCACAGAAAAAACTGTTACAAGAAATTTCAACTTGTTTGAGCTTGCCACAGTGAGAAGTCAGAGGAAACGAAAGAAATATCCTGAAGAATCGGTGTCTTCGAAGCCCGGCAAAAGAAGAAAGCTTAAAGGCGATTTTAATATAACGACCGAAAGTGATTTGACTGTTGTTAATGTGACTGATTTTGATGGTTTGATCGCCAATCTTAGTCTGACCACGGAGGTTCCTAAAATTCAGCTTACGTCTCATCACAGACACCACCATAATTCTCACAGGTTTCACACCACAACGACAAAACTTGCTGAAAATTTTGAAGTTACAACCGAAAATAGAGCAAATAGAAAATCTACTACCATGGTAGTTACAACGAGTGCGGCTCCAGATGTTACCGTCAGTCCAACAACTCCAAAGGTAATTTTGTTTTTCTAAAGCACTTGAAAATCGATTTCAATTTCAATTATTTTTGTTTTTCTAATGCACTTCAAAGTAAGTCTTTTTCCCAGGCGTCAACTTATGAAACGCAAACAGAAGGTCCACAAGAAGAGCACTGCTATTGCGCCTCGGACGAACACGACCTGGAGCGTGAGAACAAAAGAAAACTTAAAGAAGAACGACAGATTAAGAAGCAGCGAAAGTTAAAGAAAAAACTGCAGCTCGAAAAGGAGTGCTTATCAGAGAAAATCCACTGTTTCAGACATGATAATGATCATTGGAAGACAGCGCCTCTATGGACTGCAGGACCATTTTGTTTCTGCATGAACGCCAACAATAACACTTATAATTGTGTCAGGACAATTAACGCTACCCACAATCTACTTTACTGTGAATTTATTACAGGAATGATAACTTACTACAATCTCAGGATTGGTAAGATGAACCATCCACCCTCACTGATTTTATGATTTCCAAAATTTGTTTTAGATCCTTTCGAATTGCAAAACCGAGTTGACCAACTAAAGCCTGAAGAGAAGTCTTACCTGCATGATCAATTACAAACCTTAATGGCATGCAGAGGTAGATCATGCACGTTAAGCCATCACCACAACAACGTACACATGTCTTTGTTGAATCGCAACAAGCCAAACATTCTCCCCTTACACTCTGCATTGGCACAGCCTCAGCAGAGGTTTAACAAGCGAAGAAAACATGATGATTTTGGCAACGGTAAGGCCTTGTTATTATCATTCTCGTCAGAAATTATTGCTTGTTGAACTGCTTAGGGTTTTCACACAGGAAAATTCTGTTGTAAATTTTAATATTTAATCCGTTTGACGCTTAAATCATCGTAACAATTCATAGGTAAAGCAAATAATAATGAATTGTATATTTAGTGGCCCGATCGCTTCCATTATCGCAATCTGAATACCCATCGCGATCTCAATACGATCACGCCAGTCGAGATTACAAAGAACCAAAGTGAGTATTCATTCTCATTCACGGGCACGACGTTACGGCATGGGTTTGCACCTTACTAATATGTACAGGGTGTTTGCAAAATAAGTGCAAAATTTTTAACCACAGTAAAACTCGTATAACAAAAGAAATTCCTTTATCTGTCCCTTATTCGGCGCTCATGAAATAACAAAAGAGAAAGCTTAAGGAACTTTCTTTATTGATCGTAGACAGTAAACATCGCGGTAATGATTAAGACGCAAGACACACTCACCGAATATCATCTGTGTTGTGGATCACATTCAAGCAAACGTTCACTATTAGACATTTAGAAATGTATATATCGTGTCCCTGGATAGAGTTCGCGATACGTATAATGGACCAAACATTTTTTAATTCAGATTTCATATTTTACAGTTCAGGTCTGCTTTGTGCGAAATGAATTTGTGTCAAATTTGACCTGGAAAGTTTTGAAGGTGGCGGAATTAACACATGAAGATATAAATTATGTGTAGGCAAAGTGGTATTCCTTTTGAATTTAGGAGAAAAGTTTTCTAAATTAAAGTAATTCCCGCTTGAAATTATGGAGATATACTATATTTCAACGTTCTATTCATTCATTTGTTTTTTTTTCCACTTCATAATTACATCACTTTTAATCTAATTATTTTTTTTTCATTCACATATTTTATATGGTACTCGTAAAATTTAATTTTTCTCACTTTTTTATATTATACAGTGACTGGCAGAAAGTTGGCTACATATGGGAAAATTCTTTATTGATTTCTTAAAGAAATTTATTTATGAAAACTCCTCTGCATCTTGCAAAATTAAGATGCACGTATCAGAGTTTGAATACCTCCTATCATATACCGAGGAATTCAAAGTATTTGAATTCGACATAAGAGTAAAGTACCTTTATTTTCAACGTTACGTGGAAATTCTATTTGGAAAAGTTACTCAAAATTATTATAGTATTTCAAATATGAAATCATGGCTATCTATGATGAAGAAAATAATTTCACATACTTTTCAATTTTTCTCGTACCAACGTGAGCGTCGTAGAATTTTGAATGTGTAGAGCTGGACGTTTCTACAAGTGTGACATGAACATACTCCGAGATTTGTCCTTTGCTGAACTATTAACTAGAGATTATGATTAATAACATAGATGCCTTAAAAATTAAAATTTTTTGTAGCCAAATTATTTTTTTCCATCATAGGTAGCTATGATTTCATATTTGAGATCTCATGATCATTCTGAGTAACTTTTCCAAATAAAATTTCCACGTACAGTGGACAATGTCGATTTCAAATGTTTTTATTTCCTCGATATATGATACGAGATTTTCAAATTTTGATATATGCATCTTGAGTTTAAAAAGATGCAGGAGCTTTCATAAAGAATAAATTTTTCTGAGAAATCAATAATAAAGAATTTTCCCTTGTGTAGCCAACTTTCTGCCGGCCACTATGTACTGGTGTCCCAAACCTCTGGAAAAGTCCAATAATGGTCCTTTAAATTCATTTTATCAAGAAAAGGTCTTAGCAAAAGTTGTGTAGGTTTTCATTACGCATAATTTAAAATTATTTTCAAATATACAGGCTGTTACAAACCTATCTTATCATTTCTTTAAATTGAGCACTATATACTAGTGTTTCAAATTGGGTGTGCGCTGAGGGATCTCCTAAACCGTAAGAGATACAAATTCGGTTAAATGGAAGAAAAGTTGCACAAATCAATGCCTAATTCGTATCCATTGAGAGAATGATTTTGTTCTCATTTCTTCTTGAGTTATTAATAAAAATGTGAAAGAATCGATTTTTTTTTCTCTCTGTATCTCTTTTATTATACTTAATTTTGAAATTCTGATTTAACTTTCTACAGGCACTTTTTGATTCTGCTTCGAATAGAGGCAGCAGAATTTAAGTCAAACGTTTCGTCTTTCCACGACCATCATCAGTTTCGATTTTTTAAATACAACTTATGTTTTTTTATTATTCTATTCGATAGCATTTTTTCTCCTGATTGTAATGATGTATCACACTTAATAGTTGATATTAAAGCTTAAATAATTCAGATTTTATATGAAAATTTTGTTTAATATAATTTAAAGTTTTTGGTTCATTTTCTTATCTTTTTATTGTTCTATTCGAACTTTCTTCTGATGATTTCAGTTATGTATAATAATACTTAATAACTTTTTTTTTCAAGTAGTTCAAATATGACCAAAAAGCTGATACAGTTTCGTCATGTTTTTCTTAATAAGTAAATTTATTCCTAATTACTTTTCTTATTTATTAAATATAATATAAACTAATATTCAATTATCGGAAGAGGAAAAATGAATAAATATTAACTAAATGATATTAGATGATTAACACCAATCAAATAAACAGTCAAATAAACATATTAAATTACAAGAAAAAATAAATAACTTGAATAAAAATTATAGAAGAAAAACATAAATGTGTGAAATAAATACAGTGAAATAAATAAATTAAAGTAAATTCTCGAAATGTCTTCCACTGTTTTCAGGACACACATTCGTTCTTAAAACAGTGTATTGTCTAGCGTGTCGAATATGAATTCGCGAAACATTTCTACAAGAACCTGATATTTGCCTTCTTAGTTCCTCCTTACTATTTATCTTAATGCTAGTCACTGTTTCAATATCCAAAATATAAAGCCTATTTTATCCTGTTTAAATTATGGATAGTGGTCCCGATATAACGTGCCAAACTTCAACTAGTCAAAACGAATGACAATATTTAGTTCCATTTTTGAGCTTAACCATATTTAAAAAAAATAAAGATAGTGAAGTGTTGAGAGCCACTGAGTGCCAAATAAATTAAAAAAAATACATTGTTATAGAATGTATCAAAATTATTACAAAAATATTCGTTTTTAGCCACCAATGCTAGGCAGGTAGAAGGCACTATTCAGTAATATCTAAATATATTTTTAGTATAATTAATCTTTTTCCTTTCACCCAACAGTGCGAGTTAAAATTAAAAACTAGACTTTTACATTCTATACCAAAGCTGAGGTACTAGTCTAGCAAGTTATTTTAGAACCACCTGATATTTGTCGGTAAAAGTTCATTTTCGTAAGTGCAGTGCATTATTAAAACAACGATACAGAAAAACTTGTTCTATTCGATAGCATTTTTTGTCCTGATTACAATGATATATCACACTTAATAGTTGATATTAATCTGAAGCTTAAATAATACAGATTTTATATGAAAATTTTATTTAATAACATAATTTCAAATTTTTTGTTCCTTTTCTTATCTTTTTATTATTCTAGTCGAAAGCATTTTTTCTTTTGATTTCAGTGAGTATAATACTTAATACCTTTTTTTCAAGTAAAGTTGGAATATGACAAAAAAACTGTTATCGTTTCATCATAATTAATTATCATAATTACTTAACAAGTAAATTTATTCCTAACCTCTTTTTTTATTTGTTAAGTATTTGCAACAACATTCAGTTGTCGGAAGAGGAAAAGTCAATAAATATTGACTAAATGATATGAGGTGGTTAACACAAACCAAATAAACATCAGTATAAACATATTAAATTACAAGAACAGAATAAATAAATTGAATAAAAATTATAGACGAAGAACATGACTCTGTGAAATAAATAAAGTGAAATAAATAAATTAAAATAAATCCTCGAAATGTCCTGCACTGCTTTCAAGACACAGATTTGTTCTTAATCCTATGTGTTGTCTAGCGTGTCGAACATGAATTCGCGAAACATTTCTGTAAGAATCTAATATTCGCCTTCTTAGTTCCTCCTTATTATTTATCTTAATACTAGTGACTGTTTCAAGGTCCAAAATATAAAGCCTACTTTATCCTGTTTAAATTATGGATGGTGGTTCCGATATAATGTGCCAAACTTCAACTGGTTAAAACGAGTGAACTTAACCATATTTTAAAAAAAATAAAGATAGTCAAGTGTTGAGAGCCACTGAGTGCTAAAGAAATTTAAAAAAATTACATGTTATAGAAAGTATCTTTCAAATTTATCAGAAAAACATTCGTTTTTAGTGTCAATGTTTTTGTAGAAGGCACTATTCAGTAATATCTAAATATTTTTAGTATAATTAGTATTCACTTTTTCTTTTAATCCAACAGTGAAACAGAGAATAAGAAAATCGATTTTTTCACATTTTCATTAATATCTCAAAAAGAAATAAGGAAAAAATTATTCTTTCAATGGATACGAATTAGGCATTGATTGTGCAACTTGTCTTCCATTTAACTGAATTTGTATCTCTTACGGTTTAGAAGATCCCTTCAGTGCACACCCAATTTGAAACAGCCGGTATTTTATTGCAGTTTCGGTTAGACCTTGAAGAGACGATAAAAATGATATAACATTATACTTACTTACTTTTGATATTTAACGACTTATTTTTAATTTTATGCAAAAAATGTTTGATCGTCTGTCAAATTGTCAATTTTAATGATACGACAATCAACCTTGGACCAAAATATTTTTAGTTCTCTCTACTTTCACAATATTCATAATTTTTAAAAGCCTAGCGACTATCAACAACACTACGATTCAGTTTACGTATTGTAAAATTAGTAATTTTTTTCTAATGAAACAGCCTGTATATTATAGTATATTTGGAAAGTACTTTCTACGAGCTTTCCAACCATATTATATTTTATGGTCTTAAGATTTATGACTTGGCTGTTATTATCACTTCTCGATAATATTTTTATTCGTCTCAGAAATATTGTATTTGCTGTATCATTCAAGACATTTATCCAAACAGTTTATTTTTGTTCAAATTAGCAATTTCCTTGTCATTGTTTTAGCGGTTGCAATAAAAATATGGAATATATACAGGAACTGAACGATTTTCACTAAATAATTCCAATTACACTATGAGAGCGAATAGAAACGATTTATTTACACGTTAAAAAGTTCCACTATTTTGAAGCTGCATATAAAAAAAACAAATTGAATCTTTGAACATTTTTTACACATTAACTAAGAAAAAACAAAATGTCTCCAGTCACAAATAGGTTTACAAAATCATAAAAATTTAAACTATTAAAAAAAATTTAAAGGAACTTTGCCATATTCCTAAACACACATTTTTTTATCTTTGCATGTGACGGGTAGATCTCTATACCCTTGTTTCTTTACATATCCTCGTAAACTAAGAATAGTAAAGGTGAAAGCATTTTAGTAATAGTTTTTTTTTAATTTATTTCATGCTAGTAATAGAATATATCTTTTTATGCGTATTTCAACAGATACGTTGCCCATTTTTTATCATCCACGCACGCACACTCAATGGTTGATATGAGCCAAAGAATATTTTCATTGAATCTCTAATAGAAATGAAGATAGTAGCTCGGCGGTCGAAATACGTATCTTTGACTATAAACAAATTGTAATAAGAGAACATTTTTTCATTTGTTTACTCATGTCCCCATAAAAGAAGTCGAGAAAGAAATTTGGTAACCATAGAGACCACTTTAAAGCATTACCATGTTCTATCCAGAGATTATCCAACCGATTCGTAATATGTTCTTTCATGACAGGAATTGCCTAAAAAAAAGTCGTTCAGGTCCTGAATTCATTTACTTATTTTCATTTAAATCACTAAAAGTATGGTATTTGTATGAATAAATATCCTAAAGGATTCTGAGACTTATGAAAATATTTTACACCACTTTCCTTAAGTTGATTATGGAAAAGTGATAATAACTCACAAGTTATAAATCTTAAGACCGTCGAATATGGTATGGTTGGAAAGCTCGTAGAAAGCACAATCCAAATATACTATAATACACAGGTGTTCCATTTGAAAAAAAATACTAATTTCACAATACACGCACTGAATCAGGGTGTTGTTGATAGTCGCTAGGTTTTTAAGAATGATGAATATTGTAAAAGTAGAAAGATTTAGATATATTTTGGTCCAAGGTTGATTGTCGTATCATTAAACTTGACAACTTGGCAGACGATCAAACATGACCCATTTTTTGCATATTATTAAAAATAACTCGATAAATACCACAAGTGAGTAAGTATAATGTTATATCATTTTTATCGTCTCCTCAAGGTCTAACTGAAACTGCAATAAAGTGTATAGTGTTCCATTTAAAAAATGATAAGTTAGGTTTGTAACTCATTGAATGAACAGCCTGTATATTTGAAAATACTTTTAAATTACCCAGAATGGAAACCTACACAACTTTTGCTAAGGCGTTTTCTTGATAAAATGAATTTAAAGGGCCATTATTGGACTTTTCCAGAGGTTTGGACACCCTGTATGTGTGTTTAGTTACTTTTTTGTAATTTTGTTCTCAATTTGCCTTTTTTATCCAAATTTGGGTTAGTTCTTTTTTAAGTAATTGTTTGGTTTAAATTTAAGCGATCGCCTTTCGTTTCTGATTTTTATTTTATTTTTTTCAAAATTTTCGACGAGAATCCCCCAAACATATTTTGATTTTTGTTCTTCGATTTCTAATTTGATTAGATTTGGGATTTCTTCTTTTTATTATTTTTATTAATTTTTTATTTATTTGTTACTTGCGCAAAGAACATTCTCTATTTGTGTTTTGGTTTTTTATCAAAATTCCTCGATTGCCTTTTGTTTTCGCTTTTTTTAAATTTATTAAAACACGAGTGTTAATTATGTGTATTATTATTAACGTCTTGTAAGTTAGAGCGAATTTCTTATGTTTCTAAGATTTGTTGTTGTCTTTGTTTGTTGCGTGCGCAAAAAATATTCTGTTTTCCTTTTTCCTTTTTTTTTTAAGCGATCAATTTGTATTCTTCAACTTTCCTTCATCTAGTCCAGTGTTAGGCTTTCTTTTTATTTCGATTGATTTTTTTTTTGGTTTGAGTTTAAGCGTTCGTTTTTTGTTTACCATGAATCGATATTTTCAGTTTCTAAAATTTGTTTTTATTCATTTTTCATTTCCTTTAACAATATAGTTCGATTGTCTTTTGTTTTTTTTTCTTTGTTTAATTTACGTTTAGTTACTTTTTCCTATTTTCTTCTGAATTTGTCCAGATTTTATCCAAATCGGGGTTAGCCTTTTTTAAAGTAATTTTTTGAAGAAGAGAATTTCACCTAACGTACTTTCAGGGTTTGAGATTTCTTGTTTTTTAATTAATGCGATCGTCTTTTGTTTCTGAAATTTATTAATTTTTTGTTTGTTGCTTTCGCAAAGAACATTCTGTGTTTTTTATAT
This sequence comes from Prosopocoilus inquinatus, assembly GCA_036172665.1. Lineage (NCBI taxonomy): Eukaryota > Metazoa > Arthropoda > Insecta > Coleoptera > Lucanidae > Prosopocoilus > Prosopocoilus inquinatus. Next base: position 55,020,635 of record CM069874.1, read on the forward strand.
TTTTTAGCAATTTAGTTCGATTCTCTTTTGTTTTTTCTATTTTATTTTATTTTTAAAAAATTTTAATTTATTTTCAATTTGCCTTTGTCTCTTTCCGGGTTACGTTTTTCCTTTATTTTGACTGATCTTTTATTGTTTAAGTTTAAGCGATCGCTTTTGTTTCTAAAATTTGTTGTTTATTTTTCTCCAAATTTTCGAAAAAGAATCCTCCTCAAGATAATACTATTGTAATCCAGTTGTATTATTCGATTTTTATTCATTTGATTGATTTTCGTGATCGCCTTAGGTTTCTGAAATTTGTTTTTCTTTTTTCTTTTTTCATTTTATTTAGAAACATTGTTTTTTTTGTTTTTGTTTTTCTATTTGCATTTTGTTATTTTTATTTTGACTATTTATAATTCAGTACAGTTGTAAGAAATTAACGCCGTCAGATGCTGACAGGGGTGGACTGTTATTTTATTTGTATTTTGGTCAATAAATATGTAGATGGTGTTAATTATTTTACAATTTTACTGAAATATTATTTATGTTAATAATTTTCCGTAATTCAATTTTTTTTCTGGAATGTTGGAATTTGGCATGTCTCCGTAAATTCAAAAGGTAGGCAGCTTTACCTACACAGATTTTATTTCTTCTTGTGTTAATTCCACTTCCTTGAAGAAATTGGAAGACATTTATTTCGCGCTAAACAGGCCTGAACTTCAAAACAAGAAATCTGAATAAAGAAATTTTTGGACTATTAATGCGTATCGCGGAGTCAATCCGGGGACACACTGTATAACATTTGTTCGACGTGGCGTCCATCATTAGCGACAGACAAACAAGCTCGGCGAAAAAGTGATTCTTGTGTTCGTGTGCATGTCAGGATTAGCGCAAGCACTGTCGACGGCATTACGAATACACTCCTCTGAAATGCTGTTCTCTCGCCGTTCGTAAATTGCGGCATTTTAATAAGTAATAATACCATGTAGATAGTAATCATATTTAGCTTTAACTCATTCAATTACTTTTTACAAACTAAACTGTTGATCCCAAAGAATACGGAGCAATAGATTATGAGTCATAATCATTAAAAATGAAGCAAGTTCTTTCGCTAAGCTATAATACGACTTATAGGGACGTCAAAAACAACGCTGTTATTGGCCTCTCGAAGGTCACTGCTCGATTGCACTTTTGTTTTTTGTTCCAATAAAATTTCTATTTCTTGACCTACCTCAAAGACATAGGCGTACGATTATTTCTTGCCCGATTTTCAGCTACGATTTTCTCGAAATGTGTAAAACTTTTGTTAAAGGCATGTAAGTTCAATCGTTCCCATTTATCGTGATGTATTACAAGTTTAAATTTCTGCACTTATTTCACAAGCACCCGGTATAAATGTCTCACTTTAGAAGTCTACACCCAGAATTTTTTACCATAAAAAATTGTGGTTTATTACATTTACATGATAAAATGTAAAAGTCTTTACTTTGCTTCCAACCATATTTCTTTAAACGTATTAAAATCTCTGATTTTCTGTATAGAAAATTATACAACTACTAATATGAGACAGCCGCTTGTATAATTTGTTTGAAATCATTTAATTCTAACTGCTACACTCTTTGCTTTAAACACATCTTTTTGAATACATTGTAATATTTGCACAAAATCTGTTATTATTTGCATGTGTGTGTGTGTGTGTGTTATCGCTTAAGATGCAAACTGAATTTGAAATATCAATTTATTTATGTGTCTCGTGACTATGTTCCTGCAGGCCATGGAGGAGAAGGAAAGCATGGTCGTGGAGGAAAAGCATCCGTGAAAGGGAGCCTAGAAAACATCAGCTATCTGACGGATATCCTAAGAAGAAATGGTACCAATAGATTTCACGTAATTTAAGCAAGAGACGAGGAGCTTTTAAATTGATGCACTGCTTGTGCACAGAAATTGCTATTTATTACTTATTTCGACTCAACCAGACATCGCAAACGTGAATTCAAAGGGTCCTCGCCTCGATCGCAAATGAACAACGACTGACTAAGCCACATAACGTTTACATACATAAGTGAAAGTATAATGTATCGTATATACCTATAGAAAATGTGATCTCTAATTTATTGATTTCTCTCATTGAATGTCAGAGCCTTCTAGGAGCTTGTACGCTTTACATGTATTTATACAATATAACGAAAGATACGACACCTTAGTTAGGTACCTGTTACTAAAACTTCCAAGAATTATATACAAGAGATTTGTTTAATGGTGACTAGTCAATAGCGACATTAATGATCAACATAGGTAAACAGGTTTTTTCGTGTTTGTGTTCTGAAAATCTACGAGATGTTACAGTTTACATTTTTGTGATTATGTACAATTAATCTGGTCCTTTTTACAAAAAAAGAAAACTGTCAAGCATTATTTTCAGTACTGGAACAAATAAAGTCAATGATTAATTTATTATTTACATACTTTCTTTGTAACAACATCGTTTGCTAGGAATGAAAAAACTATTAAAAACAAGTCCCGAACGCGGGATCGCTTCCAAAAAGTTAAAATCCCGAACGGGCGTGGTTTATTGAAAATCGTTCGGGATTCGTGCGCGCTGCATTTGCTTGCTATCAAAATTACGAGCAAAAGTTGGTTGTGTTAGTTATTATTCTGCGTTATCGGAAAAATTTTCTTATGTACATTTGAGGTTTACAAAGATCTTCAAAATGCTATAGACAAATTTGAAAGAGAATCTAAATTAAACTTCAATCTGCATGCAAACTACCTTTTTGAATATTCGATGGTAAGCATTTGAAACAACAACTGCTTTCTTTTGCTTTTTGAAGAAGCAAGCGGAAGGCGGATTAAACCCCAATCCTAGTAAAATTTCGATCTTGATCGATAATCCCGAGGCACAGTATACACATTAATCAGTAGGAACAGCTTCGGCTTTTTGCTTATAAAGTTTCTGACGGCGCATGTCTGAAAACGAGCGGTCCTTCCTCAAATAGTCGAGGGCGGCGCAACGGTCAGTGGTTGATTTTTTAATGGCCGCCCTCAGGTAACCACAAGAGCTGAGTTACTAATTCAACATAGCTATTGAACAGACAGCTTGGGCTTTTCGCTCTTACCATTTCTGAGAGCGCATGTGCGAAGTGAGCGGGCATTCATCAAGCGGCCGAGCGTGGCGCCACGGTCAATGGTTGATGGCCTCGTTCAGGTAACCACAGGAGCTGAGTTACTAATTCGACATAGCTATTGAACAAACATGCTTTTGGAATTCAAAGCTTCAGCAGCTAGTATTCTCACATTAACCCTTGAAGAACACGAGTTGTTAACTTTCAATATGCTGAGTCAGCATCACGGTCTACATTCAGGCTCGGTGATCACCTGAACATGGCAAAGAAACGGAGTTCCGCCAGAACTCCGGCACACATTCAATATGGCCGTCAATTACCGATCAGCTGTTTTGGTGGATAAGTAACCATTAGATTATCTTATCGAATTTCATCATGTTTCAACTATTTTGAGCTCACTTATAATTTTTCTAATAAAAGAAGCTTTGGTTTTTTAAAATAAGAAGTATATCTTAGAAAATAAACAAGTTTTTCAAGTAGCGACATCTGGTAGCATTAGAATGACTGCCATAATATAGGTTCTGATAATTGTAGCACAGAATACACAGAAGGCAAACTCTCGGGTGGGGGTAAAGTTTGCGCATCTCAGACGCGCAGATAGATCGGCCATGTTTTAAGATTAAATTGCACTGGCGTACCCGACATTGCTTGTGTCAGTGGCGGCGTTTTGTTTGCGCATGAAATTTTGATCAACCTTCTAATAGTTTTGTACTATTGTACAGAGGCTGTTGTAGGAACAGGCGTTTATTCTTATTAATTAGACAATGAGAAACATTAATTACCATGAGTAAGCGCAGGAGTGGAGTGAAATGTAAAAATGTGCTGTAAAAAAATGTAAAAACAAAGCCTTCAATTGTAATTTGTCTCTATTTACTTTTCCAAAACATCGAGCGGGGTAAGGAAGTATTAAATTATTTTATTAAAATATTAAACGATATTTTTTTAGAAAAATCTTTCATTATGCTTTGACAGCAAGCATGGCCGCCTTGCATGGGGGACTCATTAGGAGCAAATCCCGCTTCAATTTGTCTATCCTACTGCAATGTTAGGTCAAAAAGCGATAGTAAGATGTCGCTATTTTATATGTTCATGATATTTTTTTACATATAGAGCTCAAAGATGGTTAGTGGCATCCATATATTATAAAACAATTTATACTCTTAAGTAAGAACCTTTCCTTCCATCATCTTTGTAAAAAAAGTTTCGTTGTACATACTCTATTAAATTACTGTCGTCGCCAAAGAAACGTGACTATTTTACTTTTCTTGACGTAAATTTAATGATACTAAAACTATTGCTGGATATCTATAATTATGAACTGTCATCTACACATTACACACAAATTAGCTTTTTTTAATATAAATTTATTTCTCATTATTGCCTTACTTTTTGGCTAACATGACCCAATATTTTTTAAATCGAAATAATAACTGAACTTTATTAATTAGTGTCTGCTATCCTTAAGTGTGAGTTCATAATTACAGCCACCCAGCAAAATCCTTAGCATCATTAAATTTACGTCAAGTTTCCGATTTTTCTTTTTTTGGCGGCGACAGTATATTTTACAGTAAAAATATTTTATAGTTTCAAATTTATTAAAAGAAATTTGAAATGTCCGAATAAGAATACAATTATTATTTGACAACACCAATAAAATATTAATTGTTTTGTCTACATTAAAACTTGATCCAGTTAATAGACACGAGATGATAATGAAGTATTTGTCGCCATTTACAAAATGGGCCAACATTCCAGCACGTTATTGGTTTTAATGAGACTAATTCATTTACCGCACATTGCCATCTACTTAGCCTAAAAAGTCTTATCGTGTTTCGATTCAGTTTTTAATGAAAGCCTTATAACTGTATTTATAATTTGTGAAAATCGGACCTGAACATCTGTCTCACATTTTATGTGTACGGGCCTGATATTTTAATCTGAAAACATGGCCGCCGCTGGCTGACAGAGATCAAAGGCGGCATCGGCAAATTTACTTTCTGATTGTTTCTTATTCTGTAATTGTAGTATGAACTTCAAAGGTGCCGACAGAAGCTGTCCCTACTGATTGATGTCTACATACACTGTGCCCGGGGATTACCAATCAGAATTGAAATTTTATAGGAAATGGGGATTAATCCGTTTGCAAAAGAACGAATCTAAACGCGTAATGTTGCGTTTGGATCATGATTTTGTGAGCGAAACACCACTAAAAGTCACGCCAAAAAAAAATCATTTTAATTCAGCATAACTGTCAGTGGCGTAATCAGAAGTCAAGCCACCGGTTTGCAAAATTTTTATTAGGCAGCGCCTTTAATTTATTACAATATTTAGAAAGTAAAAAATCTTACTTTCTACACTAACAGAGTATATCAAGACTACTTAATAACTACAGAACGGAATTATATATTTTGTTCGGTTTATTTCGAGCAAGGCGGCAACGAGAGCGTATGCATTCGCGCGCCACTGCAATGTCACACGTTTGCCGCCTTGTTTGTAATTAACCGAACAAAATATATAATTCCGTTCCCTGTTAATAACTGTTGAATTGCCCTGTTTCAAAAAATTGACAAAGATTCTCGAAGTTTTAAGTTAGAACAGCTACCGAAAAGTAACGCCAAGCGGAGTACATTTAAATTGTTTTCAAAAAAAAAATATTTTTAGCTGTTTTGTTCCGAAGTTTAAAGAGAACTAAATTTTCTGCGGCTACAGTTAACAGATGGCGCTTGTTATGCTTGAAACTAAGGCACTCGATCTCTGTCTAAGGACACAGGTACTGCCATCATATGGTTTTGACACTTGACAGTGGGTATTTGACCTTGAACAAGCGGGTTGTCAAAAATGACAAACTGAATATTTGATGTACAGCAGAACGCAAATCATTTTAATTTATACTTTATTAACGACAAGAATAAGTTTACAATGAACAAGGAATAAGTTTACAATAAATCTAGACGTTAACGGTGCGAATATGACACAATAAACCGAAAAAGCAACCAAAAAGCATACGTGAGTATATTCGAAACTTTTCAGGTAAAATATTAAGTTTACTTAAATCCCGAAACTATTTCAAGCCAGAAATCTCTAACCAGTTGACCGTATAAACAGAAGTTTCTGTAATTTAGCTGTTCACTTTGAAATTAAAAATTGTTGAATGATTGTAATTTTCCATCATGTTCCAAAAGTAAGCTATTAGGTTCTGGATAATGGGACTTGGAAAATAATTGGATTTAGCGGATTCCAAAAACATTCAGGATGAAATTGAGCTTTAGGACCCAGTCCAAAAAACCATAGGTAATACATGACAGAAAAGATACTTTTTAGGCAGAACTTTGCCATTTATTATGCCATGTCGCCTCGTAGTTGCTTACCTTTATTATAAATTTATACTTTGTCTCAATAAAATTGAAATTGAAACTATTTTGCGTTATTTTTCGTCTTGAATATTCCAGTTTGTCATTTTTGAAAACTGATTTGTTCAAGGTCAAATACCCACTGTCGCGTGTCAAAAACATATGATGGCAGTACCTGTGTCTTTAGACAGAGATCGAGTGCCTTACTTGAAACCATGGCCAGCTTTATCAATAAGCTTGACGCTTATATGGCCGTTCCAATTTTCAAAAAGAAACTGTTTCTGTAAAGCAGGCCTTGGAAGGTACATCTTGTGGCGCCCTCGTTATGTTAAATTGACGTATAAATTAAAGCGGCAAATTCCTGCTTGCCAAACAATTTACCCAGGAGACAAAATTGGTTGGAATTGCTCGCTAAATTTGTGGTAAGTAAAGTGGTATTAAGAAAAGTGGCTTTAGTAAACAGAATCCTACCTTAGAAAAAGGGAAAGAAAAATCTTCATGGCGTAAAAACGAACGGCTGCCACCACTGGTGCGTTAAGTCGTAATTGTCCATGTTTATGGCAAAATCGATTTTTTCGGCCTTTTCTACTTGTGTCTTCATTTATAAACAAATTCTGATAAACCAGGCCGCGCACATCCTACAAACAAATAAAAACAAACTGACGAAATGAGTCTTACCGAGTCTTACGACATTCTCTTACCACCAATAACGTTTTGACACATCTAATTATACAACAATCATTAATAGATGGCGCCATGTGATGGACCAAGCAAGATTGGTAGAGCTGGACTGTGTATTAGAAGGTTGCCTTGATCAGCGAAGGAGACAGAGGGTGCGTATCTCGTTACGTCACGTCACGTGGTAAATTCCATTGTGCATATTAACGAGACTTTTGCGTTATTTGATCAATAGGACCACAGAATTGATTCCATTTTTAGTGAATTAGATTAAGGTTTAGGAAACAGATTAAAACTCACTCTATTTATTTTATTGTGACGGATAGAAGTTTCGTGTGACGTCACGAGTTACTTTTGCGAGGAGGAAATTTCAAACTGCAGATTAAATGGGAACGAGTCAACCTGCTAAATGCAATATCAGTTTTACCAACCTTGGTACCAAGCGGTACCAAGCTTCAAACGTCAGAGCAATGGTCAGAGGAACAAAACTTTGCATTGAAAATCGAAAATTGGAACAGCCATATAAGCGTCAAGCTTATCGATAAAGTTGGCCGCCATTCTTGAAACTAACTTGAAACTTTGGCTTAAAACCTAGATATTTTTGAAACTAATTTGAAGCTCCTTTCTAACCATTTCTGTTTAACTTTATTCGAAATTGTTTATTGTAACATTACTTCTTGAATTTCCCGAGCGTTTTTCGGTTGCCTTGAGATTGCTAAAACCTCTAGACAGCTGCGAGCACTGCATAAACACCCACCAACATTGGCGTAGCGCTTATTCTAATTTCTGAAACAAAAGAAAATCGACAATTCTTAAGTGACGAAGCGTGCGTCATTCAAATTATCAACAGAAAAATAAAATAAAAGAATAATCTGTGTGAGATATAAATAAATAAATGAATGAATGAATGAATGAATGAGAAATAATTGAATTCATTCATTCATTTATTTATTTAGATTTCGCACAGATTATTCTTTCATTTTATTTTTTTGTTGATAATTTGGATGACGCACGCTTCGTCACTTAAGAATTGTCGATTTTCTGAATGAATGAGAGATTAATTCATGATGAAAAAAAAACTCGAAAAATGAACAGAGATGTGTGAAGCAAAAACAAAAAGCTCATAAAAATCAAGGCTGACAAGAAACTGAAAAACAAAGTGGAAACGCAAAGAATACCGCGAACAAAAAAAAACAAGAAAGATCGGCGTTTCACCACTGGAAAACAAAATGCAAAAAAAAAAAAAACAAATGACAGTTTGATTATTAATTAATTTCAAAGACTTCTCGTTGAAAATTTTTCTTGCTTGCAAAAGGGAAAGAAATAACGCATACAAAGAAACAAAGAAAGCTTGTTTGATTTTCAAAAAATTTTCGTCGTCATATTTTGGCTTACGGCAAAATGTAAAAAATAATAATGAAATACAAGGAAACAAATTGATTTATGTGATTTTCAAAGCTTTCCATCGGAAATCATCGATTTTTCTATCTTATAAGATGAAAAATGGTGATCAAATAAATATGTATAAACAAATGTTTTTTTTTAATCCGAAGTCGTGTATCGTTTACTTAAAAAAAAAATTAATTAAAATTTTGTTTATTCGAAATTGTTTTCAGGACATTATTTTTGAACTTACTAACGTTTTAATTACAAATTTACGGCTGGAATTAACAGATGGCGCTATATTCCAAATTGATATTTAAAACGTAGTTCTCTTAGCGTTTTCCAGCTGCGTGCAAATTGTTTTATCTCCAAAAATCAAATATTTCAGTCTTTGTTTGAAAATATACTTAATATAATTTATCGAAAATATTTAACAAATAAGCTTTCACTTTTCCTTGCTTGTGGATCTTTTTCGGGATTAAGAAAATCTGAAGCTATCTGAATTCTCACTTGTTAACAAAATTGCAATTCCCACGACCCCTGCAGCTATGCCACTGATGAGAGTACATTCTTAAGGGTAGTCTGACCCACCTAAAAAAACTATTCTTCCTTTTTTTCGTTATTAAATTTATTTGAAAAAGATATATACACAGAATTAAAATATAAACAAAAATAATCAACTGAACAGTTTATTGACAACTAAATATAATATTCTAGCAAAAAAAAAAAATGAAAAGCTAAACTAAAAAACAAGTACTTTATTATAATAACTTAATAATTTCTGAAATAAGAGGTGGACAAAATTATGGGTACAATTTCTTTTTTAAATTTGTATTACATAAATTTCACCAGAATTAATATTTAGTATGACCTCCGTTGGCTGCAATGACTGCTGAAAGTCGCCGTGGTATGCTGTCAATTAAATTTGTTATTATTTCTGCTGGAATTTCTACCCAAGCAGCGATCAGTTTGTTAAAGTAAGATGTGGCATTTGTTACTCCTTCTCGTGAAATTTTGCCGTCTAAATAAGCCCACAAGTGTTCTTTTGAGTTTAGATCCGGACTTTGAGGCAGCCACTGAAGGACTTCAATGTCATTTTTTATGCTTGGGATCGTTATCCTGTTGAAAAATAAAGTTGTCAAGATCCATCTTTTCGAGCGAAGGATACAAATTTTCTTCCAAAATTTGTACGTATGATATTCCTGTCATCGTACCTTCTGTTCTGGCTAAATTGCCTACACCGCTTTTACTAAAACGACCCCATACAAGAACATTGCCGCCTCCATGTTTAATGTAGCTTCTACCATTTTAGAACTTAAGGCTTCTCCTGTTCACCTCCATACTCTACCTCTTCGTTTTGACCCAAAAAATTCAAATTTACTTTCATCCAAGCATACCACTTTTTCCGAATAAGCTGGGGGTTTACATACACGTTGTTTTGCAAATGCTAATCGTTTTTTCTTATTTCGTTTACTAATGAATGGTTTCTTTCTTTTTAAAAAACTTTGAAGGCCAGCCTCCTTAATCCTTCTTTTAATTGTTTTAGTAGAAACGTTTAAATTGACATTTTCTCTCACTTGGGGAGCACTTGCACTAGGATTTTTTCTCACTTCTCGCACAATTCGGGCTTCGTCTCTTGGTGTGGATTTTCTTTTTCGCCCTCGACCCGCGATATTTTCAATACTATTAGTGGCTTCAAATTTTTTACAAATACGAACAATAGCATTTTTTTTGATACTTTATACTATTATACCCACTTTTCGGTCTTCGACGATACGTTTACGAATTTCCAAAGCGATTTCTTTTCTGGGAGCCATGAGAAATTTTTACTTTCAAAACGAACTTTCTTAGAACATTTCTCTATTATCTATTAATTATTAACTCAATAAAAATGCCGCTCTTCAGATTAATCTACTAATATTGTGTGCACGCTAGAACAGTGATAAAACTAAAGCTGCATCGTTGTACCCATAATTTTGTTCAACTAAAAACATGTATAAAATATACGAAACAAACCCCACCATTAAGGGATTATTCATTTATGAAATAATGCCCAATAAATGTTATTTGCATAGTTGTAAGACGCTGTTGTCGATTTATGAATGCTGCAGGTATAAAAGGATAAAAATTTGCAGGAAGTAACCAGCAATATAAATGTCGTACCCACAATTTCGTCCCCGACTTTATATTAAAATACGCGCCTCTTAAATCTCCAGGGGGCTAAACTAGTTTGATTAGCGAAAAAAATTATATCCCGCTGTAATTTTGAAAAACGCTTTTTTTTATTTCTTTTTTCTTATTTTAGGTGTCCAAATGAACAGCAAATTATAAGAAATTTGTCACAGTTGTAAATAGTGTTGTAAATTTACCGGTAAATTATATAATTGACTAAATTTGGATTTTTTGCCGGTAAATTAAACGGTAAATAAAGTATTTACAAAATGGTAAAATAAAACTGGCTCTATTGTGTTGCTTTTTACTTAAACTTTCAGAAAATAAGAAAATACCAAATACTGCTACCATACAATGCTGATTTTATGAGAAAATAATCTTTTTCTTATTTGTGAATAATAATTAAAAGTTGAAATTGACTCTTGTCTCATATAAAGACTGTAAGAAAATGGTTTTTAAACTATAAACAGACACTGATAAAAGTGGAATGAAGGTATATTGTTTTCAATTTTAAGTGTCCATTGAAAGTTTCAAATTAATTTTCTAATAATTTAAAGGTTATGTTATGATCTTATAACGGGAAGTATTATAATAATTACAGGCTGAGGAAGTAATAGAACTTCCTCCCTATGGTGGACAATAAGGTAAAATGTGTGTGGAATTTCGAGAAAATTTCTATATCCATAACCTTCAATGCAAAAATAACAAATGTAAAAATTGTTAAAACTGTACTAATAAGCGATATTAAAAGTCATTTCAATTTTGATTAATTTATATATTATATATTGCTCTAAATTGCCATTTAGTTCATGAGAGTCGCCGCTAGGGGCGTAAGATAATTGCCAGATGCAAAAGTTCCCTTTCCAACGATAAATTATACTGCGCTTTTCATAAGTAAGAATTCCCCAGATCTAAACAAAAATTCTTAAACTTGGCAACGCGAGTGTACTTCTGGTAGTGTGCATATTAGGCGCAAATTTCAAAGTGGAGGCAGGATTCGACCAGCCTTAATGTGTTTAGGGCAAGAGACCGAAACTACTGTTACCTGTAAGGTAATAACATTGGCTGTTGGCATTAATGATGGATCAATTTTGTATGCAATTGGCTAAATTATGTAGATACTTCTTAAATTTGAGCGATGTGTGTTGGCTGGGATAAATTGTAAAACAATAATGCACAGCCTATTTATGGGCTGTGTACAACTGAAAATCATTATTGCTTTAGATACTTCTTAAGAATATCAAACAAGAATGAATATTTTAACACAACTTTAAGCGTTTTGTTTTTACTTCCTTTTAAATTTATCTACCCCCATAAACTACCTATAGACAATGGTTTCTATGGATATTAGAAGATACATATTTACGAGAAAGTCGAATCATGTTATAGAAACGTGTATTCATATAATCGACGTAGACGCACGACCTATTTCTATACTACTTTTCGTAACATATTCTAAAACTCAATGCGTTTTTTTCCTACCATGTTTTTTGTGATATGTAAATAGGCTAAATTTCATTGGCAAAATCAGGACATGACCGATGCTATTGCCAGCTAAGAATTAAAAAAGTTAATATTTAATACAAAAATTGTTTTGCCTTTATTTTATTTTTAATTAAAGAAGAACCTTCCAAGCCAAGCAAAATTTAAGTGGGATTAGGTAATTATAAAATCCCGAACAGATCCATTAAACCGCGCCCGTTCGTGACTTTAATATTTTGGAAACGATTCCGTGTTCAGGACTTTAGCCACATCCTAAAAATAAACTTGTGCATCTTCTAGTTTACTTCCAGTATATTAGAGCTAAAAAATAATCACGCTATTGACTGGCTATTGTGAAACAAACATCTTGTATATAAAATTGTCAAATGCAACGTAATGCAATAATTTTTTTACCGCATTGTTTTAAAACCTGTTAGGAACCGATAGGTTTAAGAAATACTTGATTATTTTCTTTATATGATAAAGACGAATATAAATAATAGAAATTGATTTGTTTTGTTTTTTTTTTCAATTAGAAGAAAGAGTACAACACAATTATTTGTAATTCAGATGAAATCTAGTCTACATTTGGTCCAAATAAAACAATGAATCCCCAAAAGGCAATTCGCAAGCCTCAGTTGAAACGAATTTCAAGAGATGTGATATAGACTCATTAAAATATATAAAATGGATAGCAATAGCAACAGAAATAAAGGCAATAATCATTTTGAACTTGTAGTTTTATTTATATGTATTTAATTTGTATTATTGACATGATTTGCCATTGTACTAATAAATCATTGAAATGATTAATCCTTTTTTTCATTTAACCTCGGTTGTAAGAACACTTATGATAAGAGGAAATCAACCAGAGCTTTCCAGGTAAGAAATGAATTATTAATTATAAACTAAACAGTAAATATTACACATAAAAAAACTTAATCAAAAGTCTAATGCTGCATCAAAATCAATATCTTCGTCTGCAAATATATTCATAACACTACATTTCTTAGTTTTACTAGTAAGATTTTCAGTCGTAAGTACTTGTTTTGTATTCTTGTCTTCACTTTCTTGGGAACAAAATTCTTTCCACTTACTATTACCAGTCTTTGTGGCTAGTATTCCATGAATGCGATTCTGTGACACATTTTCTATTTCATCATCATTGCATTCAGAATGTTGTACAATATACATTTTGTTGTCATTCTCCTCTTTTTTTGTAATATTTTGATGGACGTAGTCATTCACTTTTTGCTTCTTATTTCTTTGGCATTCAAACATAATATCTGACAGTCCTTCCTCACCAGCTTCATTTTTCACATCTTCCACAAGAAATTCTGACCATTTATTTGTGCCTTGCTGTTCTCCCACATCTCGTTTTATATCGTTGCCGTTGGTGAAATGTTTATTTTCAGTATCTGTTGGGTTCTCTAAGACTTGATTTTGTAAAGAAATATGCTGTTGGTTTAAATTCTGGACAATCAATCGGCAGTCCTTTCCTGTACCTTGCCCATATACCTAACAATAACTTCTTTTTAAAAAACATGAGAGCGAAGCATGACTTGTAATGTAACACCTTTTTTAAAGACTGCTTTTCACCACACATTTTGCAAGTCCATTTGGGTATTTTCTTCACAATGTCAACCTAGAAAAGTTAAAGTTTAATAAATTACAAGATCTTTTTATTACAGAGATTTACTTAACCTGAAAGGTTTCACAACTGAAACATCTTACGACGCGCAATTCTTGTGGCATGTTTACATTAATTGTGCAAAATATTTCTCAATGTGTTGGTTATTTGTAAATTATCAGTTTGTCAGTTGGAATGAACAACGTGGTCAGTGGTCAAAACTGATCAAAACCTAGGTTAAGTCAATGGTCAAACTGCACGAAATCGTCAAGTCAACGGTCGGACTACACTATCTGACCAATCAGCGATTGGTAAAAGTGATCACGTGGTTTAGTTTGATCAATTCGACCGTTCACTTACCGCAGCCTTAGGTCCAATTTTACAAATGGGGTTCAATTTTGAGCTGAGGCTTATACCCTTAACAACGATTATTTCAACAATTGTTGTGAAGGATTTAAGCTTCGGCTCAAAGTTAAACCGTCATTGTAAAACTGCGCCTAAGGTCCAGTTTTACAAATGGGGCACAACTTTGAGCTGAGGCTTAAACCCTTAGCAACGATTATTTCAACAATTGTTGCGAAGGGTTTAAGCTTCGGCTCAAAGTTAAACCGTCATTGTAAAACTGGGCCTAAGTCACAGATGTAAAAACTACATCAAAACATACCAATCCAAGGTTGCCAGATTTCTCTTAAACAACACAGGATAACCAGGGGTGCGTTTAGAAAAGTAGTAGAGTATAGTCGATGTGTACGCTAATCGTTTAGAAAAGGAGCTTAAGGGGCCGTTTGGCAATCACTTAACCATTTCTCGCGGGGCATGGGTGCAGGACGTAATACACAGAAGGCGGGGCCACAAGCATAGATAAAAGATATATTAGATGTCAAAGCCAACGTTGTATATGTGGAGCCTGATGTGGAGTAACAAGATGCGCGCCTCACGCGGCCTGGGGGGAATTAAAATAAAAAAGGCGCGTAATTTAAAAATATTTCTGCGTTAATGGTTTAAGTATTGAATAGATAAAACAGCGACATTTCAAAATCAATAAAAGCTGGTAACTTAAAAATATGCTAAGGATTACAGATTACTGTAAATAGAGTGCCATCACTGCCATCCCAGCGACCCGGGGGGAATTATAATTATTATTATTTAACATTTACAATAAAAAAAAAAATATAAGACGGCCATGAATTATTCAAATGAAATTACTAAGAGCCGTTTTCATAAAACGACTTTAATTTCAAATCACATTACAATACGCAAAGAAACAATAAGTAGGTAGTTATTTGTTAAACAGGACGGTACAATTGTGTGTCATGATCCCAGTAACTAGTGTGGATTGTTGTTAAATTGTTATTTTATTTACTTTTGCCGTTAAAATTCCGTTTTATCGACTGTTTTGAGTTGGACAAAGCAAACTTAAACGTTTGCTATTGAAAAAAGTTGGTTTTACATTTTTATAATTTAATTCAAATCCTATTATTAAAACGGCTAATATGCGATGCGAATTTAAAAATACTTAATGTAAATGCCAATTTTGCCGGAAGTGTACATGATTCGTTTATTTGGCATACTTCAGAAGTTCATAAATTTTTAAGGCAGAAGTATGAGCAGGGAGAAAGAAATTCCTGGTTGCTAGGTGATTCTGGTTACCCTTTGCTGCCATTTTTGCTAATTCCTTTTACTAATGTTCCGCGAAATTCACCAGAAGAGAGATACAATAATGCTCATACTTCTGCCAAAAATTGCATTGAGCGTTGTATTGGTTTATTAAAATCAAGATTTAGGTACGTATCAAAAGAAAGAAGTACAAGATACAGTCCGGAATTTATGGGTATTGTTAATGCTTGTTGCACTTTACAATAATATGTGTTTAAATGACAATATACAAGTGAATGAGCAATATGTAGAAGAACATATGCAGAATAATTATAGAAATGCGGTAAAAAATGATTTACTAAATGCTGGACGAATTGCTCGCAACGGTGTGGTAAACCGATATTTTCTGTAATATTAAAATGTAAATAGTAGTTTGTTAGCATATAACATTTTTCCATTACTATCCTATTAATGAATATTTTTTTACTTTGATTTAAGTGTTATTTTACATTGAATTGTATTAGGAACATTGAGAACTCTTTTTTTATCAACTTGGTTTACAAATTATTACCGTTTTGTCATTTAGTTTGAACATGCAAATGTTTCTTCAACTTATAATAAATTGTTGATTTTAAGTAATTTTTTTTTCAATGAATTTTAAGGTTTGCACTTTAATAAGCCAATAAAAAAAACAGAATTAAAATATTGGTAATTTTTATTTATTTAAAGTTTTTTCTAGAATCTGTGTTAATGCATTGATCGACTGTGTCACACCCAACAGACCAGTTTTAAGTGTATTATTAATATCTTGGAGCAGCTCTACGGTTTCGACATAAAGACCTTCAACATGAGATGCTTCATGCATTTGAGCCGTTCTTCGCTTTTTGACTAAAGCAGTTGGGCTTACAGAATGAACTTGATTAGAGCTTGCGTCTTCAGCAGTCTCGATTACTTCAACTCTGCTGGTGCTTGGCATTTGTGTCTGTAACTAATTAAAATGTAACACTTATAACTGTGACATATTTTAAATCGGTTCTAATTTTAACAATTAATAACTAATTTAATACGTACACCACGTTCAGGTGTTTTGGTTCCTTCAAAACTGCAGGACCCAAATATCTGCAGAATTTTTTCTTCTAATTCTGACAAAGGCCGAACAGTTTGTAGTCCATCACCTGTTGCAGCATTCTGCAATTTTAATTCTGCTGCATGATGCCTTGCTTTAGATTTCAAATCTGTCCAAGTCTGTACAGTAAAAATAAATTCTCAATATCAATAAAAAAAACTCACATTACTTTTTCTTATAAAATTGTGGTACATAACTTATTTTACTTACCTTTTGCCATTTTTCTCTTGGACGTTTTCCGTACCCTGCAGCATTTAATTTATTCGTTAAACTCTCCCACAATTCACGTGCCGTTTTTTCCCATCTGAACCGCTAAATTTTCCTCGCGCCAAATGCTTATTTTCTGCCATAAAATTTACCATTATCTCCCAATGAATATCATTTGTATGAAACTATTTTTCCATATTGAAAAAATACAATATCAAAACAAATTTTTTTGAAAATTTTTGAATATTCGTTTCAACGCAAACATTAATAAATTACTTATAATACTCATTATTCATAATATTGGCCGAGTATTTGGTTCCCCTTAAATGCGTATTTGAATCTTAATAATTATAAAAAAAATACGAATAAAAAATACATAAATTTATGTCAAATTACCGAATTTCTATTCAAACATAAACATGTGTTAAAGTTACGTACAAAGAAGCAGTTCTTCGTGGAAAATAAACGCGCTAATATTAGTAAAATATACGAATCGACATATAAGATAACGTCGAACTGACCAGAGGAAGATTCGACAATCACGTGACCTATCTTTCGATGCGATGTTCAGTTCTGAATTCCGTGATTCTTTACGAATCGCCGTATCGAACAAAATAGTGGGGATTCGAATCGAATCTTGAGTTCTGAATGCGGCTGTTGATATCTTACATCGTGACCGTGGATGGTGTAAACCAGGCCTAATCATGCGAGGGGAATATGTTGGGGTATATTCTCCTTCTACCACCGCACAGGCAGTGCCGGTTCCCGCTTCAGTCGACGTTCAGTCGCTTCAATTTCAACAACCAACGATATACAAAACTTATGTAGGTAATATTCTTTATGGAAAATGTTGTAGTGACGAGCAATATTATATCGTTTTACGCTCAACAGTTTACCGCAAATAATACATTCTGCATTACCTGTACTGTTTATAAAACACACATTTATGTTCATAATTTTGGTTCACGTTTGTATTTCACGAGAGCCACACGTTTTATAACTTCTATTGGTACAGGATCGGCTGACAGTTTGGCTCATTGTTAACGACGTTTCATTGACGCCTATCGAATAGTGGGGGATACTACGTCTTCGCTCTTCTCGTATTTTATATCCAGGCCTGGTGTAAACAAAACAGCCAGTGTTGCCAATGCATGCAAAATTTTTAAAATCTTCACAAAATCCTCGATAGTTCTTCACTGATGAATTTTAATTAAAGAAGGGTGTACGGTTCATAAATAAAACTATTAATTTTTTGGGAAAAGGTATTCAACATAGCGTCGCTCAAAGTGCGAAAAGTCGCAAGTATGTCAAAGAGCTGCACTTTTCGGAAGTGCAATGTCAAAACAGACGGAGGTCAAGTCGTGTTCTTAATTTTGTTTTGTTTTGAACTATGCTCTATTTTTTATTGGTAGGCGATAAATTCGAAGTTATAAAAAAATATGTTTCTCCTGATAGTCCATTACTCGTGTTATTTTTTTTAATTTTATTAAAGTAGCAAGTATATTATAGTTAGTAACGATTGAAGTCAACTTTGAAATTTTTTTGTCATCTATTAGTTATGTAATAAATTCCTCTAATCTGTAAAATCCGCCTACTGATAAAAAATAGATGAAGTTGTTTCTTGTCCGATGAGAAATTTAAATAAAACGTTGAGTGTATTCCCATTCATAATTCTGTCCGGTTTAAGATTAAAAAAAAACTTTTTAATAAAAAAATAAAGTATTGACGATTCAAATTAATTTTTCCCGCCAACGGTAACCATGTAAGTAAAAAGTTTCTATACTTCTCTTCTACATATACTGCTCATGCGCTCTTGCTAATGCTGTGTATTTAGCACGAACGCATGAGCAGTACAGTATCGAACTGATTTAGAACTGTATAGGAACAAAGCTAAATCTTATTAATCGAAGGAGGAGACACATTATAATAAGAGATACAAAAAAAATCCTTATATTTGAAAATAATGAAAATCATTGAAACATCGGCATCTTATAGCTTGTCTTATTATTGACAAATTTCTCATAAATTATCACATAAGTTGAGATTTTAAAGTACAGAAAAAAGTATTCGTGCAAATTGCATACAGAGAAAAATAAATCTAAATTAAATAAATAAACATGTAAAAAAAGGCCAATTACTTTCTATATGCTGGATTTGCGAAGGTGGTAGTTGCTTTTTTGTAGAGTGGATTTTCTCCCGAATGGAACTTGGCGTTCTTTCTCTCATTTTCAAATTTGGCATACTCGCGACGGTCGTGGATCGACGTCATCAACTTCCAAATAACTAACAAAATCAGTCCTGCTAGAACTATGCTAGCAACAACATAGAGAATAACTAAAACAAGAAAAAGATATTAATAGTATATTAAAAAAACAATGTCAATGAAGAAGAAATTTAGAAAAAAGAATTTAATAAGATAAAATGATGAAATGAAATTTAAGGCTGAGTTGCACCAACCTTGATTAACGTTAACACAGATTAACTAATCTGAGTTAGCGACTTTCTAGTTGCACCGACCGTAGTTTGTCCTAATCTTAATTAGTAAATCTGAATTAGTTAATTCGTGATTATTGTTCGATTAGCGTGTCTGACACGAGTTAAAAGGATTTATTATAAATTTCTGAAGCATACAAGAGCGTTAATCACGAATTCTTCTGAACGATTACGACCAAAAATGTATTAAAAATGAATAATAAATTAGTATTACATTGGAACAAGCAGCGGTGGTTTGTTTAACACGAAGAAATTATTAGTTGGACTAACATAATTTGAAAACAATACAAATTATTCTTTAAAAATTAAAAAATTACGTAAATTCATAAAATATACAGGGTGTTATAAAAAACCTGGACAAAGTTTGGCAGATGATAGTGTAGTTCAAAACAAGAAAAAAATTCTAATAATCTCATATCCAGTACACAATACAGTGTCAAATGCTATATGTTCACTCTTCTAGAATTTAAATTTTTTACATAAAATTTGGAACAAATAAATTAAATAAAAATTTTCTGACGTAGCACTGGCCACCGTACGACTTCCGGTTTCACCGAAAATTAAATCAACTTTCTTATTCTAATTGGAACGGCTTTTACATTTTTACATATTTAGAATATACAGGTCATTGTGAGTCCGAATACGTCTGACTTGGCAATTTTTGTTTCCACGACAGCGAAATTATTATTATTTTTTTTTCAAAGTTATAAATCATGTATTTTCGTTCTAATGCGATCAAGTAATTCGAGAAAGCCATTCCATTGAGGAGGCGGCTGGCTAGTTACTAATATTACCCGTGGCGACTGACTTACAAATGTTTATAACTCTTTCAGCATTCAATTTAAACCCGGAAAACGCAGAAAATCCAATTCCAAGGAGCCGGTCAGAATCCGTACCCTCACCGACACATGAAAATTGTTTTTTTCACATAGATTCCACACATACCAGGAAACGATTCAAACCCACGCCTAATAGTTTGGTCAAGCATTCAAAAACCAACAAAAATAAATGCTGAGAAGCATATTAACAGAATTTATGAGAAAAATAAAAGACTTTAGAAACAAGCAGCTTTATCAAAAGCAAACAACCAGTTTAGGATACGTCAAGATATTTTCAGCTTGTTTCTAAAGTCTTTTATTTGTCACATCATTTAATTAATTACCAAAGAGCAAGAACTTTTGAAATTATACTCAACTAAAAACTTATTTCATTCTTTATCTTAACTAAAAGTGAAACTAAATCATCATGAAAACTGGAGGGCATATCACAATACTATGGCTAGCTTAAACCATAGAGTTCATTGTCATTTATAGTTTCTGCGGCTAGAGATGCTTCTCACCCTTATCAAAAATTGTGGAGACACCATTTAAACGTTAGTACAAATTAGGCAAGTTTTACCTTATAAATTTCACGATAGTTTTTAACGGTCTATAAAGTATTACTTCAGCTACAAAATGCTGTTTTAATTAAGCCAGAACTAATATTTTTTTTAAATTCTACACATTGACGGTATACTTTTATATTTATTTAAGTTTACATTAGTTAATTACATTAATACTAATAATAAACAATATTATAATTCATCGAACAAGAGTTAACTGCTATGATGAATTTAATTTAAATTAATGAAGTTGGTTTAAAGTTCCCTTTAAAAAAAAAGCCGCAAGTGAGTTGTATATAAATTGACTCTCGGATAAAACGGACTGGATAATGACAAACCATAACAGTAACGTCATACTTATTCGTGACACGTCATCTATACTAATGACGTTTCACCTTAATCGGAAATCAACTAACTCAAGTTAAATATCCGTCGGTGCAACAGCGTTTGTTTTAACATGAATTATATTTTAATCACGGATTAACTAACACAAATTAATGCATAAATTTCAGCTGTCAGTCATCATATGTCACTAAGGCCCAGTTTTACAAATGCGGTTCAACTTTGAACCGAGGCTTAAACCCTTAGCAACAATTGTTGAAATAATCGTTGCTAAGGGTTTAAGTCTCGGTTCAAAGTTGAACCGCATTTGTAAAACTGGACCTAAGCAACTCAGCCAAAAGCGTTCATTAACGTATTGGGATGTACTGGAACATACAAATTATGTCTTCTTCTGAAGAAAGAGATTCGACATTATGCTACTTTTACATGACAATTTTTTTTGTAATTGAAGTTTGTACTTAAAATTTTTTTGTGTTGTGATTTCCGTTTTTATTTGTGAAGGAACCCAAACACCCCTTTGCTGAACTTAGGTCGAGAAACACTGCATTAGAGCTTACAATAAATAGAAATTTTCCAATATCAGCAATTACTTTGCGATTTTTTGCTACTGAAAGTTTTCTGCAAGTTTTAGCGGATCATATTAATATCTTCAGAACAGATTAACAGACACATGCGAAGGTTGCGGACCTTCAGCTCAGTAGAATATTTCCACAAAGCAAATTGATGCAAATTCCAGAGAATTTATGTATATGGCCCAGGCATCAATGAAAATTAACAAAATTATTGATGTATTTCATCAAGTATGACGATTTCCCAGAGTGATTGGCGCCATCGTCTATACGCATGTGAAAATAATATCCGTAACATTACATCTGCGTTCTCTCTTTTCCATTTTCAAAGGCACACAAAATAGAAACTGACGCAAGTGACACATTTAAGTACAAATTTGATATAAACGAACTGGATAAATGGCCAATCATAATGCTAAACGTCACAGTTTCGATATCGTATTAGTGACGTTGCAAATCAACTAACTCAAGTTAAAAATATGTCGGTGCAACAGCGTTTGTTTTAACATGAATTAAATTTTAATCACGGATTAACTAACATGGATTAAGGCATTTAATTTCAGATGTCGGTGCAACTCAGCCTAAGTGTTGTAAATTGTTGTAAGACGTTAATGTCATCAAGTATTTGTATTTTGGTCAATAAATATTTAAATGGTGTTAATATTTTATAATTTCAGTGAAATGCATGGTACTACATTGCAAGAGTGGGACGCGCTATACAAAATTATTTGCAACTATAAATTTGGATAATTAGGTACCTACAATTTTTAATCATGTTACTTACTCCAGAGGCTAAAAGGTTCAGGACACGTTTTCTCCTTTAAAGCCTTTACAACGAGCTGTTTCAGGATAGTGTACGAATACTGAAAAGTCATAGTACAGCCGGCTTTGTCAAGTACTCGACATATTTTGATATTTTCAGCATCGTCATCTTCGATTTGTTCGACTATTTCCGTGTTAAATTCTTTGCACTTCTCTTTGCATTCCTGTTCGTCGTAATCGCCTGACTTGTACGCCTGGCACTCCACACAAGGTCGAAATTCTGCACATCTGAAATATTTATAGATTTTCTAAACAGAAAGACTACATGATCAAAATCAAAACGATATAATTGTGCTCTAAGGCAATTAAGTTTTCTTTTTTCCTATATCTACGAGTATAAGTGAAACCAAGCGCGGTAGTATAGTAGGTATAGTAGGGGTACATAACGGGGTACATCCCCTTTCTTCGCAATATTAGTTGCGCGCTAATCACAACAGCCATTTTTTTTTTGTAACTTCTGTGAGATCACACGAACGAAGTCATTCTCACCGTCGAATAGTAGGGATACTACGAGCTCGCTCTTTTCTGATTTATATGCCCACGTTTGAATCAAACTATTTCAATAATAGATGTTTTAATAAAAAACCAACCTTTGACCAGCACAAGAAGCGCATTCCTCGCAATAAGTTCCTGAATATTTTAGTTCATCTAAGTTGCATTCACAAACTCCACAAACGCAATTGCCATGTCCAGAACAAATGCCACCATCGCCACTGGGTGCAACACAAGTTAAATTTGAATTTGGACACTCACAGGCCTCCCCTGTCCAACCAGATAGGCATTTACAAACCCCGCAATCACATTTTCCATTTTCCTCTCCAGAACAAACTCGTCCTGCGTAACGCTTGCAAGAATAATTATCACACTCGCAATACTTCCCGTAAACCCTCTGAGGTGGCGGTCTTTTATCACATTCACATTTACCACACTTACACACGCCGAATCCGGAACATATTTCCGAACTGTTGGAGTCCTTCCTACACAAACTATCATCATCGCTGGACGACGATTCCCTGTTACATTCGCAGCTGTTACCAAAGTTACCCTCACTGCAGACGCAAACACCACATTTCAGGTCACCTTTGTAGTTGCAATCAGATGAAAGTGGAATATATCCTGCATGTCCAGATTGTTCACAAGGACAATCGCATATCACGTCCAGTTCCACCATTAAAACTTCATTGACGCCTTCGGGTTTGATCTGAATCATCTCTTTGGTTGACCTGTTTTGGCACTCAATTGGTTTTATGGTCGCCCTGAAATCCACAACTGTACCCACTTTTAAATTGGTGCAACCGTTTTCTGTCGAATTTGGACACGACGCCTGATATTTAATTTCTACGGTTGATGAGGAGTTGTCTGTTATTCGCACAGAATCTGCGATTTTCTTGAAAAAAAGAAAAAAAGTAAAAACTTGAATAGAAGAAATGAGTACGTTAAATGCAGAACTATTTTACTACTTACGTTGTAATTATCCAAAACTAGATCCACAACATTATCCGATCTATCCTTCAATTCTCCAACTCCCGAATTCTCAATATTCATCTGTAATTGCTTGTACGTCTCGTAAATTCTTTTTCTACCTGTCACGATAGCAAAAATCAAATTGATATTGTTTTCCTTGGCGATATAATTCAAATGGGAAATGGATGGATAGTCATAAACCAAGTCGTGGGTGTAACTATTATTGGCCAGATGACACCTGGCGTCGTTTGGCTCCACTACACCAGCGAGCTTTCCATCACCTGCACTGTGGAAGGTTGCGTCTGTCGAGAAGACGATAATATGACGTGCTTGGGGACGCCAGCCGATTTCGTCCTTGCAGACTATGGCTTGCATCAGGGCATCAAAACCGCCTTCTGGGGCGTCTAAATTACCTGAGACTCTCGCTCTGAGTACTTCATTGGAAAACTGAGAGTAATCGGTTGTTAAAGGCAAATGGTTTTTAAAACTGTATGCTTTGACACAACCATCACAAGGTGAATTAATTCTAAAAGAAATATTTATTTTACAGAATATCATTACATTAATAATTATTATAAAATCCGTTCAATAAAATTCGTTATCAAAAAAGCACTGAATTTGCTTTTATTTTTTTAATGGCACGCTAAGCTACAACGTCCCATCAAAAAATAAAAGCAAGTTCAGAGGCTTCTTGATAACGGATTTTATTGGACGCATTTTAAAAAAGTGAAAGTAAAAAATTGATTCCGTCAGATCAAAAGAAACTGGAAAATTATGAAAGTTTATAACTTGAATGAAACAAGAAGAACCAAAACACGATTATAGATGTAAAAGATTGGGACAATCTAAGTTTTATTCAAGATAAACCCCGTCATAATTTTAAAGTTCAAAAGATGCATACTTACTTCTTTGGTGCTGTACTTATAAAAGGCATGTCAACTTTATCAACAAAACTTCCGAAACCCAGCTTAAAATTATTAGTAATTTGTCTCATAACTTCAACCAATTTCCCCCCAAGTTCAGCCAGTTTATTCTTGTGGTCTTTCATGGACGCTGACAAATCCATTATGTAGTACAGATCTATAGGGTAGTTTTTAGCCTGGGCATATTGGAAATTGATCGGGAATTCCTGGCCTCTCCTCAGAGTCAGTTTGATTTTTTGTGGCCTTATTTGCACGGCTCTGGGTGAATTTAGTCCGGATTGTAATGGATCATCTTCCAAGGTTTGGAATGAACTGCTTGGATCGATGATGTTACTGTTGGGACACCAACCTGAGCTTGCGTCTTTTTCATTTTGGCAGCGTAATGATACTGTCTAAAATAGGATGATCACAACTTCAGACAAAGCTAGCAGTTGGTGAAAGACAAAATAATAACAAAGATTACAGCATATGCATTACTGCATTAGTAATGTCAGTAGCAAAAAAAAATATCTGTTGGGCAGTTAAGCCTGTGAGGCTTCACCTTCAAAGAAGTTCGAGAGGCTAACAAGTTATAAAATAATTGCATTTCTAATTGTTTCAGCGCGAATGGTGGAATTCTTAAATAGGTATATCAAAAATATAACTATATTACATAGATACAACAGTTCTTTCAAAATTTTTCGTGTTATCTCTGTCCATAAGAAAGGCACCTACTTTAATATTGCTAACAGTAGACCTATTTGTATTACGCCTATTCTTGGAAAGAAATTTGAAATCATTCTTAACAACAGAATTCTTGCACATTGTCATTAGATAATTTTAAGCTTACTATGAAAAAGTATCTAATAAATATGGCCCGGCCCTGTTTGATAACAATTAATTTTTCAATCGTGTTACGAATTTGGGGGTTCGCAAATTATAGTCGTTGAATTTCAGAACACTTTAATTACAAACTGTCCCTTTACACAATTAAAACACAATAGTAAAGAGCTGCAACACTTGTCTATCCAATAACGCTTCTACAAAATGTACTTTCTATTTATTCGAGGTATGAACCCTTCGCTTGCTAACTTCTAACTGAACTAACTGGCGCGCCTAACGGGCTTTTATAGTAGATCGCTGTAATCTCGAACGTGCTGGAAAGGACGAGAAACTTTCGATAACATTCTGTGACGCAAGATGGAGCGGCTGTTGCTAAAGAAAGATCTATTTGCGCGTCACGGCTGTAACAATAGCAATTTTATTGATAAATAGTCTTCCATCAAAACCAGTTGATGTTATTTTTTTTATTCCGTTGTTGACCTGTTTTTAAACATAAGGTGTTTTGTGTTTTTATTCATGTTTAATGTTCTGAATGATATGTTTTTGCTGATAGAAAAACAAATGAGCATCGCATAACTAAGATATAAACTGAAATTTTAATTTTTTAAATGGAACACTTGGTATTTTTAGAATTATTTGGTATCTGAAATAACAATCGCCTTTCTTTTTCTTAAACAAATTTTATCTTTTAAAACTTTGTTTAATTAAAACGTAACATTTTATCTAAGAGACGATTATTCACATTTTATACCACGGGTTTCTAACGAGATCGGTATCGACCCCTTGGAGGTCGGTGAAGACTTGAAAGGGGTCGATGAACCTTTATTAGGAGTCTGTTAGGGGTCTTTCAGGGCGTCGGAGTTGTTAAGTCTTGCGTAATGAAGGTCTTGCTGAATAGTTTATAGAGAAAAGTAAAAGAATTACATATAATATTAAATGAATTTGAATTAGCTCGTATAAAGGAGAAAAAAAGACTTTCAATTGATTATCAAAATCAAAAGACTCCTAAAATACAAATAAAATCTCAATGAAACAAAAACAAAAGACGATCGTCAAACAAGACAGGACGAAAATAAAAATCGTGTGAAACTCATTAAGTCAAATTGTTATAAACTGACTTTCACCAGAATAAAAAATTTAATTCAATTTAATAATTAAAAAATAAAATATAAAATAAATTCGCCAAAAATCGGCGGAATTAAAATGTAAAATAATATAATCTTAAATCGTGTAAAAAAGAAACAAAAGACGTTCAATTGATGATTAAAAAAATCAAGTCATGTCAAATAAAATCAAAATTAATTTCAAAGTGAAAAACAAAACGAATGAAATCGATTAAAAGAAGAAACAAAGGTCCATCACTTGATTATATTAAAAGTTAAATAAAATAGAGTCAAATGAGAATTGTATAAAAATAAAGGGTGATGATAAAGTTAGGACCAAAATAAAACAACGTTCAATTGATAATTAAAAAAATCAAAAGTCATGTCAAATAAAATCAAAATTAATTTCAAAGTGAAAAACAAAACGAATGAAATGGATTAAAAGAAACAAAGGTCCATCACTTAATTATATTAAAAGTTAAATAAAATAGTCAAATGAGAATTGTATGATAAAGTTAGGACCAAAATAAAAATTATATAAAACTAGCATTAAGTCAAATTTTTTATCGAAACTGGGCCATCAGTGAATAATTTAAAAACAAAATAAAGTCAGATCAAATAAAAGAGAAAATAAAATGGCAATCAATCGACGGAATTAATGTATAAAATAAATTCACACTCAATAAACGAAAATCAAAACAAATCAACGAAAAAATAATGGTAAATAGTAGTTAAAAAATAAAAAAAAACGAATAAAATATATTAAAAGTAAGAGAAAGGGGGCGTGAATCATAACATAGCTCAAAAGTGGGTCGCGAAACCTAAAAGTTTGGGAAACGCGGAGCTATTTGGTACTTACTATGAAAGATTTTTTTAAACACTGCATATTTCTAATAGTCAAGCAAGCTTTCTTGACATTCAGTTATTTGTCTGGCAGCGTAATTAGATTCAGATTATGTTCGATCAGATATAAAGTACGAAGAAGTACAAGCAATAAACAAAATATGCCAAGAAAAAACAGGTGAATTATCAAGTATATATCTTTACGAATTAAATCTAGTCATAATAGAATCCTATCAATCTCCTGGTAGTGATATCGGCCAATTTGTAGATCTGCTAAATGAAGCAATCGAATATATATTTCAAACCTACTCAAACACAATAAGAATTGTTCTGACTGGGGACTTTAACGTTGACATAACTAAAGAGACCAGTGCTTCATCGTTTCTGCTAAATGCGATGACAAGCTTTGGCCTAACTAATGCCACTCAAGAATATACACGTATCCAAGGTGATTCCCACTCATGCATCGATAACGTGTTCACCAATATAACTGAACGCGATACCACTATTATCCCCACACACATTTCTGATCATAACGCAATTAATTTTATCTTAAATATTAATTCAATGCCCATGAACAGAGACAAATACCGAAATTTTTCAAAAAATAATATGGACATCTTCATTCAATTTCTTACAAATGAATCATGGATATCAACATATACAGCTACAAATGCAGCAACAAAATATAAGAACTTCCTAAATACCCTCTTAGGTCATTTTGAAAGTGCTTTCCCTTTAATTATGAAGAAACAAAAAACGCAAAAGTTTAAAATGTCTGATGACTTGAGACAGATTAAAGAAACCCTGCATTTAATCCACGACACACTTATGCAGCAGGGCGATGATGACTTGAAACAAATATTCAGTAGTTACAAACAGTTTTACCTACAATGTGTCACGGAAGAAAAAAGAAAAAGTCACGTCGACGAACTTGGAATGGCAACTAATAAACAGAAAGCGCTGTGGGATATAATAAAAAAAGAAACGTCGCCTCATTCTTCGAGTGAAGCAATCAATATCACATGCGAGGAGTTCAACCAATTTTTTTGTAGCATTGGAAATAATACACTCCAAAACATCGCTGTAAGCAGGAACAATCCAACTCATACCTGAATACACTCACGCGAAATTCCTCTACATGCTACCTAACTCCTGTTACTCCAGAGGAAATCAGATCAATTATAGGTGGACTTAAACCAAAAACCTCGACAGATGTTTACGGCCTGAATACAAAACTCATTAGGACATGTTCCAAGTACATAGCTCATCCTCTAGCGAATATTATCAACACGTGCTTCCAAGAAGGTGTAGTCCCTGACGAAATGAAAATAGCGAAGGTTGTGCCCGTATTCAAAAAAGGAAACCGTTCTTCCATCACCAACTACAGACCCATCTCAATCCTGCCTATCCCATCTAAGATCTTCGAAGCTGCCTTGTGCACCAGGTTGAATAACTTCCTCTCAAAAAACAACTGTTTGACTGATTGCCAGTTTGGATTCAGAAAGGGGAAAAATACGACAGACGCAGTACTATCGCTCTTGAATTATGTATGGGATGCTTTCGAAGAACATTGCGATTGTGAAGCCTTACTGTGTGACCTGAGTAAAGCGTTCGACTGTATGCAACACGATATATTCCTTTCGAAACTCGAACATTATGGCGTAAGAGAGGAATCACTCTGCAACTCGTACAATCTTATCTGGAAAATAGGAAGCAAGGCGTCTATCTAGGTGGACAAATCAGCAACTTGTCACCCATTCTTACTGGTGTTCCACAAGGCTCACTGACGGGATCTCCTTTCTTCAGTATTTTTATTAATGATCTGCCACACCGAATACCAGCTCATACTATTCTATATGCAGATGATACAACTTTAATATGCAAAGGCCATAGTTACAAAGAAGCTCAAGTAAACCTGGACAAAGCAAACAAAGAAGCTGCAATCTGGTTTTCCGATAATAAACTGTTCTTAAATAACGATAAATCATCGAAATTAGTATTCACTACCAAACGAAACACTGGTTTAATAGCAGCAAATACTACTA
Organism: Prosopocoilus inquinatus; assembly: GCA_036172665.1. Classification (NCBI taxonomy): domain Eukaryota; kingdom Metazoa; phylum Arthropoda; class Insecta; order Coleoptera; family Lucanidae; genus Prosopocoilus; species Prosopocoilus inquinatus. The sequence goes on from CM069874.1 coordinate 55,050,173, forward strand.
AATTCCTTGGTATTACACTGGATACCCGGCTAACTTGGAAAGCGCATACGGATGAACTTCTAAACAAACTTGCCGCAGCTACCTACGCAATCCGAAGAATTAGGGATATTATAGATAAAGAAGCCTCATTAGTTGCTTATTTCGCCCTATTTCAGTCAAGAATGAGTTATGGTATTCAAGTTTGGAGAGAATCTGCTCACGCCCAGGCCGTCTTTGTTGCCCAAAAAAGGCAATTCGCATTATTGTTGCCACGTTGCTCAACAAAGTCACTGCAGACCTTTATTTCGCAAACTTGACATAATGACAATGACATCTCTGTACCTTCACTCTCAGCTTACAAGAGCTCACGACGAAGCTGACACATTACCGAAAAGGGGAGCTACAATATCTGCAAACTTAAGAAGCCATTACAAATTAGAAGTATCAATACGAAGAATAAATGCCACGAGACATTTGTACCTTTACAATAAATTACCGATAGGACGGACCAAATTGTCAAAGAAAGTGTTTCCCAAAAATTAAAATCTTATTTAATAGGCAAGGCGTATTATAATGTAAATGAATATCTTGAAGATACCCTAAAATTGTAATTGCAATCTCACTTAATGTGCTTAATGTACTTTTAATGCAATTTAATGCAATTTTGATTTTGACGAAACTGTAAATTATTGAGTTGAATAAACGTTATTATTATTATTATTATTATTATAAAAAATGAGTAAAATAGAATGATTTTATTGAAACAGTACTGAGGTATTTGCTCTTGAATTTCTTCTTAAAATAATTTCCTGCTTTTCTCGTCAATATCGGAATTGTCCCGTTTTCGAATCTCAAGTTCCAGTGTCCCGGCGAGATCTTTCGGGATGTTCGAATATTCCGGTTTATCGTTTTTTTCGATTCTTACCAATATTTACATTGGGCTCATTCAGCAGACCCAACTGTTGTGCAACTGACTAAATTTTTGCTAAATGCTTAAAGTGATCACTTTCTGATCAGTGATAGCTCCAAAACTCCGAGACTTGAGAAGCTCATTCAGCAGAAATAAGCGCTCAGTCACAACTTTGGGAGCAGGAACTGTCACTGATTTGTTCTGCTAAATATGGCCATCGTCTAACCGATAACGGTAATGTTATTGCATTGAGAAGGTACCGCCATTCTATTCCGTGTTTTTCGTTTACCAAATTAAAAAGGGCTCTCTAGACACAGAGTAATGCTATAAGCAGATGCTTGCTACCCGACACACCTTTTCACCAAAGAGACTTGTCCAGAAGCAGAGAAAGACGACTTCTGTCCGTTTATTTTCTTTTTTTTATAAAAATTTTAATTTTGATCGGTTCATCAAAGATTCGCTCAAAATGAACGAATTTTATAGTGAATCTAGTGAATTCGAATCATATTTGAGTCCTCTCACTTTCATTTGAGTCACAAACAGCATCGAAGAGATGCCGACTTCCAATCCGATCTTACTGGACTCGATTCGTTTACAACTAGTTACTGGCTGCTTTCTTTCGCTTAAAACTTAAAATTATACAATTTGATTCGGTCGATGCGATTCGAACACTCGGAAAACATTCGGAATCGGTTTCAAGTTCATCACTAACGGAATCTAAAGTGCTTTCTTTCGCTCACAGAATCGTGATCCAAACGTGTTTCATTTCAAAAACAGACATTCTTTTCTATCTCTCTATTTTAAGAACTTGTTTGGATTAAATTATGGTTATTTACAAATGAACTGTCAATCAAAAATTCAAGCCAGTTGTCTTGTTGCAACAACTACGAAATTCAGGTCCAAACTATTCGAAACACGATTCAAACTTTTGAGCGAAAGAAAGCACCTCTAATCAAAAGAATCGAACTTCCCAACTCTATTTTGATCGTATTGTTAAAGTGAAATGGTTAAGACATTAATTAAATGTTCCTCAACGCCACAACGCATAACTTTGAATCACCTGTTTTAGATCATGCGTAAACCAAACGAACAGGAACGTATAAACGTAGAGCTGTGAACTTAAGACTTGTCCTCATTTTTTTATGTCGTCAGTGAGTTTGTTTTGTTTTATCTAACGCACAGATCGGCCCTACGGGTCTTTCCCGGTCTCAAAACCTGAAGATTAAGCCTGAAGATCCCTTCTCACAAAAACGTACAAATCACACTTACAGGCTTTGTCAGAATCCTTGCAAAAATCATCAGTAGCCCGCCATAAAATCCGCTCGTATGTGGCTAGCAATTGAGATCAGTGCGATCAGTATGATTATTAACGTTAAAAGCCCTTTGTTGGAAATAGTTGACCGAGGACGGACAACGGACGGTCAGTGTAATTCCTGTCTTATACCGGCTGAGTCATATTTCTGCATTTCTGTAACAACTTTCTTATCAGTAGAGGAAAAAAAAAACTTTTAAGAAAAATTGTTTGTCATGTCAAGAACTAAAACTTTGTTAAATCAGTCAACATCGATCTTCAATTGTTTTCGAGCGGTCACGCCTCCTACATTTTTTAAAATTACGTAGGATTAATATATTTGTAATAATGGACTTTGATAGAAAAATTCTTTCTCTCTCTCTGACGGTGTAAGAGTTTTACCACAAGAATTATAACAAAAATTTTCAGAAAAAGTCCAAAAACTTTCCATTTTTCGTGAACACTGGTGCAGCCACCAAAAAACGCTGTAATTGACAGAGTTTGTATCAGACTTTAAATCTTTAGACTTAAAAGTTACAGTTACCTACATTCTGATTGTTAGATAATCTAGAATTTCGCTTTATTAATTTGTAATACGCCTCGGACCAGACAGTCGTTTGGCGACATTGCCATCGCCATCGCCCTTGCCATCGCTGGTAGGAACAAAACTCTTTAGAGTTGTGTCAACCTCGTCCGTAAAGTTCCGGACAGGTATGTTTGCAACTGTTTTCTTTCACATTATTATTACGAACTCTCTTTCCTTCGTAGTAAGTTTTCGTTTCGGCTACAAGTTTTCATTTTGGGCACAAGTTTTGTTTTGATTTTGGTCTGGGTTCGAGCTTTCCGTTTTAGTGATGAGCTACCTTTAGCTACAGGTACGACTTGCATTCAGAAAAAAAAATCTCTTAAAAGATCCAAAAAAATTGGGCGATACGAATTTAAAGTTTTGAGGTTAGATTAGATTACTAAAAATTTGCATAAATGAAATTAATTTTCTTAAGTACAGATAAAAGTACTTAAATCATCATGCAAATCAGTTCAAATCGCATCTCAATATCTTAAATAACAAAAAAGTTTCGGCAATTAAAAGAAATTAGGAGATTTTAGTTTTTGTAAAATTTCAAACAAGTTGACCATGACAAGTATAATTAGAAACCTGATTTCTTAATGAGCTCTCAAACCTGCAACTTTTTGCTAATTTAACCATCTCTCTAACTGTTTAAATAAAAAAGTTACCCATGTTGTCCCTACGAAATCCGGGCATACATTTTATTTTAGCTTCGGTTAGCTATTGATCAAAATAATATATTAACTTCTTTTTAGTATTTACTGAGGTATTTTTAACTTTGTACAAAAATGGGTCATATTTGATCGACTGCTAAATTGTCAATTTTAATGATACGACAATCAACCTTAGATCAAAATATCAAAAAAATCTATTCAGTTCGCATAGTGTAAAATTTGTCATTTTTTCAAAAATAAGGAAACTTGTCGATGTGAAGAAAGGAGAAAATCATAGAATCACTTGAAAATTGAGAAGACTTTTACGCAATGACTTCGTTGGTGTTTTGACTACCCTGTATCCTGACGACAAAATCGTGGATTTTCGTACCTACATTGCAAGCAAATAAACACAACAGGCATACGCTTTATTGTTACTATTGGCAACGCAAGTCTTCAAAGATTACAGATAAATGAATAGATTCAAAATAATACAGAAACCTTTAATTCAGAAATCGATTTCGCCGGCAACCGCGACATCTTTCGGTTAACAATGAAAGTTTCTTATCACAAGTGTATAGGTGTCCGAACAATGCCTTCTCGTGCTATATCTCGGTAACTACTGCAGATACAAAACAAGTTTCCAGACATTTTTGTTTTAAATTTTAGAGGTCTACAGCATAAAGTTATTTTCATCTACACAGGATGAATCAAAATAGTGCTACTGCATGAAACTTTTTAATTTCAAATGGCACACCCTACACATGGTGATTCAAAATAAGTGTCCGACCTGTCAACCAGAGGTAGTACACAGAAAAAGAAAATAAAAAGAACAAAAAATCTATATGCACAAGGGGTCCACATCCATAGTTCTTGAAATAAAAAACATTTAAGGTTCAGATATAAATTGGTTGTTGGGCACTAATGCAGCTGTATTGCGTCACAAGAGCAATGAACTCGCGTGGAATAAAACGAAACACTAACGTTTACCTTGAAATGAAATGTAAAACGTTTTTATTTATGTCTTTCTGCGGAAAAAAATGTATAATACGCAATTCTTTATTCGAATTTCTGACTTGGGTATGTATACATAAAAAATGAACCATAATTTCGATTTTGGATTTAAAGGAGGTTGATTTCTGAAATGCCTGTGACAGAATTATTTCTTGCAATTTCACACTTGCATGACCTTAATGAATACGCTCCTAACGGGACACTTATTCTGAATCACCCTGTATACATGGTGTCCACATTTCGATGCTCACCATTGGCATCTCGGTTATTAAAAGACATAGAGCAATGGTTAGATGGGGAATGTTTTGCAGAATTCAATGCTCGCAACAAATCTCATTTCAAATTCACCATAACTTTTTTAAATTTTAAGATAATTTAAGAAATCTAAACTTTTACATTGTGCAGACATTTTTTTAAGACAAAGCTTTTGATGCAAACAGAAACTTCCGATTGTCATTTGTTTTCAAGTTATTGGTGCTAACTTTTGTTTTTCTGTGCAAACGTACATAAAAAAAATGTTCTTATTTATAAGGATTATTCTACACGATATTTGTAATTAGTTAAGTACACTAAAGACATTTCTTTTGTCCGCTGATTAAAAATATAATACCTCTACATTTTAACTCTTTAACCCATATAATCCCAAGGAAGCTTAATCGAGGAAAGTTAATTTTTTGAGGTATTTGTGCATCTAAAATGATGTTGAAAATATAAAAATGGAAACAAAAAAATTTTTTTTTTCCGTTTATTTAAAATTCAAGATGGTGCAAAAACGCACCGGTGGTGAAATACATAAACAAACTTAAATACAAAGTTTTTATTTTTACAATGTTAATGCTTAAGAACTAATACAATACATTCTGTTTTTTGGTAACACAGTATTTATAAACAAATTTCAAAATTCTGTAAAGTTTAAATAACTCAAACGTGCATCAAGGTGTTGGTGCAAGTAAGCACCATTGGGAAACAACATGACTTCGATTTTTTTATTTCGTGTGGTATTTTTCAAAACATTCTACATGTAAATGTGCATTACACTTTCGACACATATGAATTGTGTGTTTATGGCAAATTTTACATCTTCTGCGTGCCTTAGATTCATGTGTTATTATAGAATTTTTTTTTTCTTTTCTATTATATCTTTTAACAGAATGTACAGGTTGAACATTTAAATAATTGCTGCAAACAGTGACTACGGAATTATCATTTCATCGTACGAAAGATATTTTTGAAATGTTATCGTACACTGAATCAAAACTCCCTCTCTCTTTCTTTGAGATGGTATTTACACTGTCTATCGGACAATTTTTTTTTCTGTTGTCACGTATTGTTCCCGTAGCAAAAAAGCCTTTATTTTTTAGATGGGCAAACAAATCAAATGACGAAAAAAAATTATCAAAGAAAACTGTGTGACAATGAGGATTTGCTACCACCGTCAATAAGTCTAGAACTACTCGACCACTCAATCCTAATTCTAACGGGTGCTTTTTATTTTTATTTTCGGCCCCGCTGTACGGTTTGGAATAAAATAAGTACCCATTTGACGAACAGAGGCACCAAAGCTTGAACCCGAACCTCACCGGTTTGCCCTTGATAAACATTTTGCAGGAATGACGTCCGAAATAAGGGATCATCTGTTCATCTACAGATAAATTATGACAAAATATGCCGAACTGAAGATTCTTTTTGTTCATAAGATCAAGAAATGGCCTCACCTTTGTAAATTTGTCGCATTTATCTAATGAAGTATTATCGGATAAATGAATATTTCTTTTTATGTTCTGAAATTTATTGCGACTCATTGTTGTTTTGACTATTTCTATTCCTTTGTCTTCATCATTAGACCAGTACAGAGGTATTCGTGGTAATGTATGGTATCCGGAAGGTAGTACTATGCCCAAAAACTGTAAAAACTGTGTTTTGTCAAACTGAAAATTTTGACGATTGTTATCACGTGCGTATTTTAGTGAAAAATTTACAATTAGATCTACAACTTCATCATCAAAATACAAGAAAAATATTTCTAATGGTGTCTTTCCTGCAAAACTACGTTATCTGCAGAACCTGGAAGTTGAACTTCAAAGGTACCAGCGATATCTGCTTCTAGATAATCTTCCACAGGCACATTTTCGTCGTCGATGTTCTCTTCATCTGTTAGTTCGTCGACAGCAGGAGGTATATAAACAGCATCAGCAACAGCTATAAAATTAGAAATATAAAAAAATGCTTTGTTTTATGACAATAAAAAATAACTTACCTCCTTTTCTTTCTGCTTCTAAGTTAAGAACTACTTCTTCGAGAGCAATCTCTAATTCTTTATTAGTTAAATAACGAGACATTTTATATACACTGGACACTTCTCACTTGCAAAACACAAAAATAAAATGAATTCTGCAGTGGCTGTCGCATATACTAAGAGCAAGTTCAGTCCTGCAAGAACTCGTCGTTCTGCAAAATATTACACGCGTAATCCCACTGGTGCATTATTGCACCACTGGTGTTCATAGTTATATTTTTTACATTATATGTAATTATTTCATCTTTCAAAATAAATACAACAAAGAAAACACTTAAAAGTTGCAAATAAATAAGATATTGATGATAAATTTACCTTATAAAAATTTTTGTTGTTACTTTCAAGATCTTACCATCTGAAGGGTAAATTCTCTACCAATTTAATTAATAAAAAAAGCCATCTTCGGAACATTTTATTATCATTGTTTTTGTGCATTCTTCTTAATAATATTACAGAAAAGCTATTGACGTACTCGCAAACGAAAAATATTGAGCTATGATTATGCAAAAAATTTTTAGATGTTATGGTGCGAAAACGCACCGATGGGAGTAAATGGGTTAATTCAATCGAATAGCTATAGATTGCGAATGGTTCTATTTAGGGCTATAGTTGCTGAATAGAAAATGTTTATTTTTAATAAAAGGTCTGTCGAAATCTGCAATAAAAATTGGTACATTCCATTTAAAAAAGTATACGTTTGATAAATAACTCACTTATGGAACATGCTGTATATGTTGAAATAATTTGCTGAGATAGAACTCATTATAGGCGATAACTTTTGTAGAAGACATTTTCTTTTATAATTAATAGTTAAGGCGCTATTGAAGAAATCGATACCAATGACCCACCCTATACATATAATTTTACAAAGTTTTCAGGACAGAGTGATTACTTGAACGTAAATATTGTCTTATATAAAATTGCAGTCTTTTAAATTATTGACGCAGGATGATCGCGGGTGAAATATAAATGATATTTAATGTTATTGAATATAAATTGATGCGAGTCACGTCTTCGGTCGTTGCTGTACAATATAATACAACAAAATAATAAACAATAGAGAGCAAAATGATCTTGGATGTCTTATCGGTTGATGCACATCCGAGAGCGCGTCCTTACGATTAAGGCTCTCCCATCCGCGATAAGAAATGTTAAATGGCAATCATTGACTGTAGAAGAGTCAACGGGAAATACGCAAATATTGATTCTCAAAAAGGCATGAAATCACCAGGTGGTGACTCGCGTGTGTGTAAAAAGGTGTGGGTCAAAAATACAGGCGGAAGTAAGCGCTCAAGTTCGCAGATTTTGCGCTAATCGCAATAATTATAAATAATAAAGATGACACACACATAAACACTTCAGGCATTTCTTTTCTTTTTGTTTGGATGATGTTTTTTCATTAGTCATGCAATCCATTTGCAATATTAATTTTTTTTACTAAATTATTCATGAAATAGAAGGCGCACCTCAAAAAAAACATTAAAGAATTAATTTAATGTAAAAATAGGATTTTTATAAAATTTCTTTAAGTCGGAAATGAATTTCAAAACCACGAACCACAAATTTACGTCACTTTTGCCTCAAAAGATTACATATTTCAAATCTAGGTGTAAATGCTGAGTTTACAAGTATACCTTCAGAAACAATTCCGACAGACAAAACAAATTAGTTTTGCGAAATTGTTAGGCTCTGCGAGATGTGGCAGTAAAATTAAAATTTTTAATTAAATAAATTATTACCTTGTCCGAGCACCAAACGCATCCGAATTCTTGTATGCACTGGCTGCAGGTTTCCTTGTTTTCGCATTTTGATTTCTCCTGGCAATTAATGATGCAGAAGGCGCTCAACAGTACCGCCAACGTTAATTTCCCGTGCATGTTAAGCACTTGGGAGAGTTTATTGGAGAATACTGCGGCTCGAAAATATAATTCATGGGATGTGGCAACTGCGTTCTGCGTCGTTTCCTGTTAAGTTTTAAAACAGTGCTTCCCAAACATAAGCTCACAGCAGAATCTCTGCTGGGGTTATTTTATTTTTATTAAGAATTTTGGAATTGTTTGCATAAAATTCCAATTCAATAAAATAATCACATCATAAAATATGTCAATTCGCAACTTAAAGGAATCAATAACTCATGTGTTTATTAGGTTGCCTAAGTAGCGTTTTTCAGTGTGATAAGCCCGCATGACACCAAGCAAGATTTTATATAAAAGTGTATAAAATCTTGTATAAAGTGAGAGAGGCAGGCCACAGTTAATATTAATTAATTGAAACCATATTATCCGTCACTCTGCATAAGAAATTGTAAGAAATCTTGCAACTATCCAAAAAGTAATAAATTTTTTGTTGTCACACAGGACTTAAGGCCGGTCGAACCCTGCCTGCACTTTGAAATTTGCGCCTAATATGCACACTACCAGAAGTACACCAGCGTTGCAAATTTAGGAATTTTTGTTTAAATCTAGGGATTTTTTACTTATGAAAAGCAGTATAATTTAACGCTGGAAAAGTAAATTTTGCATCTGGCAACTATCTGTTCAGAACTTGCGCCACTAGCGGCAACTCTTTTGATTTCTTAACGAAATTCGAAATATTTTCTTTTTATTGTTCCTTTCTTTTTTTAATGTATTAATTACTGAATTCTGATGTAGTATAGATTGTCTTTTGTTTTTATTTTTATTTTTATAAATTTGTATTTTTTTGTATTTAAAAAAATCTACACTTTTTTTTCTATTTTCTCATACCTAGTTGCTTTATTATTATTATTATTTTTGAATTTACTAATCTATTCAACTGTTTTTTTTTAATTATTTTGTGCTGTCAGCAATTACAATTATTGTTTTATTAATCATGCATTAATTATAAATCTGTTAAACTGTGCTATAAAATTGACCGTCTTTTGTTTGGTTGTTTTTTTTTTTTTTTTAGCTAGTATTTAGGTATTTTTGATGATTTCGTTTCGCTTTTTCAATACGCTTGATGTTTGGCTTAATAAAAAAATGCTTCCTAGAATTATTGTTTTTTTTAAATCATTTACCTATTATTGATCTAATAATTGCGTCATAAAATCGATCCTCTTTTGATTCAGTTTTTTTTTACTAATAATTATTTCTTTTTAACTTTTTTAATATTTTGGCTTAATAAAAAATACTTCTTCTTCCCTTGTCGTACCAATATGCGAATCGCTATGGCTCACGAATGAGTTTACAGACGGTATATTAATTTAAAACAGTTGCACATAGAGTGCAATTGAAAACGTAAACAACAAACCAAAAAAAATTAAACTATTTTAAATGTGTTATGAATTAATTTAATTTTACGCTTTTTCTTATTATTATTTTTTGTTGTTCTATTGTCATTACTCGAGCGTTATAAATAATTTTACAAATGTGTGCCCCCCGAAACAAATGAGAATTTCATTTTGTTTTAATTGAATCAGAAACTGAAAGGACTAGCAAATTAAATCATTAATTAATTAATTAAGGAAAAAAACACTAACAGAATGATAGAAAAATTTTGTCACATCTGAAAATCGAACCCGGGACACTTCGGTTACATGCCGAATGCTTTACCAACTGAGCTAACGTGACTCCGAAGTACAAAGGGTTAAATTAAATTATTAAATTGTTTAATTTTTACAAGAAATGACTAATAATGACCATTTCGTTTAAATTTGATTCGAAATTTTCTTCCAAATTTTGTAGTTTCATTTTTAGATGGCGATTAAATAAATTGTTGACGTTCAAAGTCGTGGATTTTTGTTAATAAATTAAAAGGCAGTTTAGAGCAATGTAAATATATAAATTAATCAAAAATCAAATTACTTTTAACGTCGCTTATTAGTACATTGTTTTAAATATATTATGTCGTTTAAGTGGGCGTATTTTCTTGGTCTAATAAATGTTAAAATTTCAAAATAAACGAGTATTAACATTAACAACGATATTTAAATAATTTATATGCATCAATATTAGTTTTCCCCCCTCTAGAATTACATCCTATACTACTGTGATAAATTTCTTTTAATTTGCTGTTTATTTAGATATCGAAAATAGGCAAAAAGAAATTATTACAAAATGGTGTTTTTCAAAATTACGACGGGGTATAATTTTTTTCGCTAACGAAATTAGTTAAGCCCCCTAGAGATTTAAAAGGCGCGTATTTTGACATATTACACATTAACAAAAAGTTCAGTTTAACTCCGAAAAAAAGATAAAACAGTTTTTTTGGCTGGGTCAGACGAGCCCTTAAACGCAAATAAATTAAATACAAGGAGCCAAGGCGTAAAAAGTCATGCAAAGAAAGCGTTTCCTTTTCTTTATTTCTACAGGCAAGGTCCAAAGAAATAACTATTAATAAAAATTTATAATTTTATACCAAAACCAGTTTCACTAACTTCGTGTTATAAAGCAAAATTAAGGGTATAAAATTAACTAGCACCAGTTTTTGACTTCAAAGAAGCTGTTTAAGAAATATTACAGAGATTTCGATTCAACCGCACTTGTTGCACTCGAATATTTGCAACTTGCTTTAAGCGATGTACGTTAGTCAAAATCGAAAACGCTATTAATATTCTTTTAATTTTAAAATAAATTTGTACATAATTAGCCGTGAATGTAGTTACTTGAGACAAGTCACGTTTTTCCAGCTCTTGCTTTGTTTATGCCAAGCTGTGACTACCATCCATGAAATCATATTTAATCAAAACCACAATTAGACTTCACAAACTATTTTGTTTTAACAGTAAAACCAAATCACTCTAAGCAGTTTTTTTCCCTTTCCTCCGAGTCGTCTAAGTCTAAAGTCCAACTTTAAGTGAATAAGTAAAACTAACAAAATAAATCACTTTTAAGAAACTACTTAATACTTATGTAGATTTACGTAATCAGCGAAAATCAAAAGATATTTTGCTTAACTTGAAAAAAATAAAATTTATTAAATTCTATCTTAAAACTACTTCAAAAACACTTTTTGAAATTATTCCTTTTCAAAAGCTCGACCTGAAATGAACACTGGCATTTAATAAAAAGCAAATTGTGTTTAGCATCACTCACTTTCTTGCGCTCTTTCCTCAGCACGGGCCTTCATTCGAGTTATAAAAGCAGCTCCCTTGTTCTTCCTAAAGTTCTCGTACGGATCATTTAAACTACAACCAACACCTTTGAACTGGTCCTGGCGATCCCGCACGTCACCTCCTGATATTGGCGCATCTATACCCTGTTCGTGTGCGCCTAAACCACTACCACCCCAGCCCATTCGTTTTAACATTTGATGGCCCTTATTACTAGAATCAAGTTGTTCTTGTGCTTGCACGACTAGGGCTGGAACAATTGGAGATGGAGTCCTTGATCGAGATCTTGGACTTGGACTGCGCGTTTTTCGGCTTCTGCTTGAACGTGAACGGCGCTGTCGACGCGGGCTTCGAGATCGTGACCTTCTAGAAGGAGTAGGAGATCGACTAACATATCGACGTCTCGGAGGAGATGGACTTTTATCTGGCATCACCTGAATTGGACTCGGACTTCGAGATTTATTTCTATAGCCAGCCGAGATTTGCTCTTCCTTTTCTTTCTTAGCTATATTCTTAGCTTTGTAGTATTCATACAGCCCTAATTTCTCCCATCCTTCAGAATCTCGAGGTCTTTCATGACTAGGCGGAGCATAAAATGCCTCAACTGCTGCTAAAAGTCTTTCGTTCGGAGGTGCTGGAGGCGGTAATCTGATAGCAGATGGATCTAAAGACTTAAAAGCAGTGTCCTCTAATTTTATCAGAGGTACCATTAAACCTGCGGGTAGTTCGTAATAAGGGAGGGAGGGCATCAGTTCTTCTGGAACCGGAGGTTCTGGTTGAGGGAGGAATCCTGGTGGCGGTTTTGAAAAATCTGGGAAAAGTCCTGGGGGAGAAAAGAATCCTGGAGGTGGCTGATTAAACTGAGGAGGAGGAATTGATGTGTTCATTGTTGGGGGTGGTATCTGAGGAGTTATATGAGTGGGAGGAGGTTGTTGTGTCTGTGGAGGTGGTTGCAGTTGAGGTGTTTGAATTTGTGGTGGTGGAATTTGTGGTGGTTGATGCTGTGGTGGTTGATGCTGCGGCGGTTGATGCTGCGGCGGTTGATGCTGCGGTGGTTGGTGCTGTGGTGGTTGATGCTGTGGCGGTTGATGCTGTGGCGGTTGATGCTGTGGCGGTTGATGCTGTGGCGGTTGATGCTGTGGCGGTTGATGTTGTGGTGTTTGAAGTTGAGGTGGTTGAAGCTGAGGTGGTTGAAGTTGCGGTGGTTGAAGTTGCGGTGGTTGCAGTTGAGGTGGTTGCTGTTGCTGCTGTTGTTGTTGCTGCACTGATGATGGTGGAGGTGGTGGAGGCTGCTGCTGCTGCTTCTGCATGTGAGATTGTTGTGGACTCATTTGATGTTGCTGTAATTGTTGATGCTGTTGCATTTGTTGTTGCTGTTGTTGTTCCTCTAAAGCAGACAATCTCAGTTCAAACTCCTGAATCTGTTGTGTAGCATGACAAACAAATGCCTGATGTTGCACTCGATATCCCTCAAATGTAGCCTGAGTCACTCTAGCAATTTCACCACCATACTTAGCCATTTGTTGACTTATGTACTGTTGTAATGATTCCTGAGGTCTTCGCAGTGCCTCCACGGTAGAAGCTGCCAAATAATTCGCTTTCGATTCCCACAGCTGAAGAAGTTTATCTAGTTTTAATCTCTGTTCATCAGATGCCGCATTTGCAGCCCCACAAAACATTGCGACCACAACTGATTCTAATGCATCCTTTAAATCAGCTGCATTTTTACGTGCACAATGATGCAAAACATCATTCACTAAATATATAACATGTAATCTCTGGGGGAATAAAGCCCCAGGCTGCATAGCTTTTTGCAATAAGCAATGAGCTATGCAAAATGCTTGAGTTCTGTTTGTTGCATGTTGTAAAATCCAAGATTTTCCTGTCTGAATACTATCTTTAGTGCAGCTATCAACTATGGGCTGCAGAATTTGATGCAATTCATCCAGAGATATTTGACTATCTTCTGCTTCTTTTTGTAACTCTGCCTTTTCACTCTCGAGAATCACCGTTTCCATCTGTGTTTGTTGTTGTTGCAAAAGCACGGCATGCTGAGCTTGTAGGTTATGCTCACTCTGTTTAATCTGTTCTTGTAAGGTCTCAATTTGTTGGGTGATGTGTTCAACATCTCCGTTCACCGTTGGAGTAGGTAAAGACCAGATGTTCTGCTGTGGTTGGATTACATTCTGCTGCTGTTGCTGTTTATGCAGGGCCTGTTCGGCCGATACCTTGTACTGATAATAGTTGTAGTACTCACCCCCATATAAGAACTGAAACTTTGGGTTTCCTTTTTGCTTGTTTTTCGTCATCTGTTCAAATTCAGGACCATTGCGAGCCACAAACTGCGCCAGCTTATCAATTATATTTCGTAACTCTGTATCTGTACAAAAGACATTTATACTGATTGATCACTCAACTAGGAATATGCTTTACCTTGAGGTGGTTGAGGCAAATCCATTTTCAAAAGTTACCCACTCTGCAACCAGGGTCTGGTTAACACACACATGTAGGGTTTCGTTTAAAACAAAAATGTTAAGGCTTACGAATGTGGATACCAACTGTAGGGGTAATTTAATTCATAAATTGAATAAGAGAGTAATATAAACTGGGAACACACACAAAATAACGTAAATTCAAAATTGTTTGGAACAACTGTCAAAAACTTTAACTGCAATGAAGTTGGCTGTCAACAGTGTTACCAGATTTTTCATAGAAAATATAACCGAACGTTCAACGTGTGTTCAACCTAAGCAAAACCTAAGGTTTCAAAACGATACACGTAAGTGTGTTGATTTAGTGACCTTAGTTCAATTAATTAACTTAATTTAATTCACTCCGGACGAATCTATCAATCACTAGTAGTGTTGTGAGTCGCTAGAATTACCACGTTACCTTACGGTAAATTTCCAATGTTACCGGTAAGGTAACATTCATTTGTTATGGTTTGTTACCGTTTGTTAACGTTTGTTACCTCTGTCGTCAAGATAACGTAATTTCGAGATACACACTTGCAGAATTCGAGTAAACCAATGAAAGAAATGGTCAAGCAATATTTTTGATTATTTGGGAAAAACCAGTTTTGCTGCTGCAGAAACCTTACAACGACCATTTACAACCCACTTTAAACTACGCGCCTTTGTACCTTATACGATTTTGCACAGGCAGCGTGAATAACAGCCGTGGAGGGAGTACTTCCTCCACGATAATACTGCTCTGCAGAGACCTTTTACAATCCTAGTAGAAAAGGCGGGATGACCATAAATTTGACTGCACTTTCCCTCCAGTTAATATTCCCTCCCAGAAGAGGCGTAAGGCGTTGGCGACGTGGGCCACCGCCTACGGCCTCGCGGCCGAAGGGGCCCGCGCCTCGAAGGTTTATACAGCTTTCTTTAACCATTGCTTTAACTCATGAAAAGTATTTAGCTGCCATTCGTTTAAAAAAAAAAAACTACTCTAACAATTAGTGTTGCCAAATTACAGATAATTACCTGAACTGCGGATAAATTTACCTTATGCGGATAAGGTAATGGACAGTTTTGGGTAACTCGTACTCTTTTTCATATTACATTACCTTCATTGTGCGACCGTAGGATGTCGCTGTTTTATCTGTTCATCACAACTACATCGCAATTGCCCCCAAAGAGGGCTGAAACAGCTGTACAGAGGCTGCTCGAAGTTTTCACTGCAATCAAAAACGATTGCAACAAAATTTTTATTACCTTTATTATTAAATTTTCTATTTTTAATTAAAACTATTTAATTGTCATAGCATGAGTTTAAATTAAAAGATAAGTTTAGAACATTAAATATAAGAATGTCAGGTCAAAAAGCGATAGTAAGATGTCGCTTTATCTGTTCATTAAATATAAGGATCTGATTTTAAACATATAAAATAGCGACATCTTACTATCGCTTTTTGACCTAACATTGCAATAGGATAGACAAATTGAAGCGGGATTTGCTCCTAATGAGTCCCCCATGCAAGGCGGCCATGCTTGCTGTCAAAGCATAATGAAAGATTTTAGAAAAATTTTTGTGCATATCGTTTTTGATTGCAGTGAGAACCTCGAGCAGCCTCTGGACAGCTGTTTCAGCCCTGCTTGGGGCTTCTTCAGCAGAAACGTAGCTCGACATTCCCGCTGCAGACCAAAAACGACTTGCCCAATTTATTCGCAAATGCGATGTAAGAATGATGAACATATAAAATAGCGACATCTTACTATCGCTTTTTGACCTAACATTGCAATAGGATAGACAAATTGAAGCGGGATTTGCTCCTAATGAGTCCCCCATGCAAGGCGGCCATGCTTGGTCTGCAGTGGGAATGTCGAGCTACGTTTCTGCTGAAGAAGCCCCAAGCAGGGCTGAAACAGCTGTCCAGAGGCTGCTCGAGGTTCTCACTGCAATCAAAAACGATTTGCACAAAAATTTTTCTAAGATCTGATTTTAGGTAAAACACATCTTTTTTCAGATTTTTAGATTTTACAGATCTCTTTGCATATCTTTTCATTTCATTAGAAATAGAGCCATTTAGAGTACCTTTTTCAATTTTTGTTCACTTATTGCAACTTTTTTTACCTAATTTGCCCTTTTATCACCTAAATAAAAAAAAATGTTTATTATTTAAACGGGATTCTTGTTGCTATCGCTGCCTAAAATAAATAAATAATAAATTGTCGTTATTATAACGTCAATGTGACTTACAAAGGCCGCATTCAGATAACCGGAGCAGCTGAATTGCGGACCCATTACGTGAACTTTCAGCGAATGATATTCCTGAACGGGTAACATAGCGAACTTTAAAATGCGAACTATTAAAACTTAACACCATAAGCTATCTGTCTGTGCTATGCATAAGCTGAGTCAGCAACTTAGCTGCTGTGGAGATCTAAACGCGGCCCTTTCAGGTAAATCGAAACAGTGTAATAATAAACTAAAAAGAAAATATCCGGAAAGTTAAAATCTTTGAATCAAAGGCATTCTCAGTAACTGAATCTAATAATAATTAAATGTATTTCAAGTTTTAAACGATAATTTATTGTTCTGCAGAGTTTATGGCAAGCCAGTAAATCAGCTGATCAAAGTAATAAAATTAAATCTGAACGATTTAAAATAAGGTGAAAGACAGCCAATAATTTATTTAAGTTTTTACAAAATTCAGGATAATGATTTTAATTTTAATGTTTTATTTAATTTTATTGGATGTTTTTAAGTATCTCTCGTGAGAGAATAATAATAATATACGATCTAAAAGTTCGGTCTTTAGTTATTATTTAATAGTATTAGTTAAAGTGAAGATATTTGCATTTTTGTTAATAAAAATTTGAGAGTTTCTTAATTTTTTTTTTATAAAATGTGTCTTGCCCCACCAAAGGGCCTCGCAAAGTTTATCTTACCCACATCAAATTTAGATCTGGCCCCGCCGCTGGCAGTAGTGTCATTAGTAATGACTCCTTACTAACAACGCACGCTAACCATGGCGAAGAAAATAAATTTGTAAATAATAATGTAATAAAACTTCCATTGATGATTACTATGTGTAATCTTATTAGATTCTCAGTGTATAATTTTGAACATTTAAACACAATAACAATTTATCACTTTATATTGACGTGTTAATGACGTCACTTTTACGACGTTATTATTACGTGTCGTACGACTCGTCATATGGACGTCTCTTTTGGGGACATATGACGTGATGATTTACTGCGGCTAAGTAACAACTGCAAAAGGGAAAGAGGGTACATTTTACAAATAAATTTGTTTCTCGGCGCCACCTTGACATGGAACCGGAATGTACAACTTCAATAGGACTGAGTGGGCACTGCCCACCCGGACGAGCAGCCACTGGTCATCAATGACGCAAAGTAACCGAAAAATAACGTAATTGCTAGCTGAGTTACTTAAAAAAAAATAAACACTTTAGTAACAAAAATTTTATTTTCAACGGTTTCACTTAATAACCAAAATGTGTACGGTGCTTAACACAGGCTCAAATTACAAATTTGATTTTTTTCATACAATAGCACAAAGTTTTTTGTTTTTTTTTTGTGTTAGAAATACAAACTATCGGCAACCACGAACAAAAACCCGACTTAAATAAAACTGACAGAAATTTATTCATATTCTTTGGAAGGTTGTTGCTGCAAATCTCCTCTTTTCAGGGGTAATTGATGAATTGTGTTCCGATAGTCCTGAGCATTCTGTTGATAGAAAAACAAAAAGTGTACTTTTGCTTTTACTCTGCAGATTATATTATACAGGCTGATCGAAAATTAACGCATTTGTTTTCAGTCAATATCTGGCTTATGGCGATATACAGTGTATTTCGAAAAATGTGCAACATGTGGAATTTTGTTTGAAGCTTTTTTATATTCAATTAAAAAATAACGTAATTAGAAATTAGAATCTTTATAATTTAAAATATCACTTAGTTTCAATGTGTGACAATTTATCGATGTATGAAAGATGAATGCAACGACAAAACAAATTTCAAAACGCTTTAAAGTAATTAATTGAGAAACAACAATAAGTTTAGCATTTTTCCATTCGTGTTACCTTGACAAATACTTTAAGACCTCCCTCCTGTTTTATTTGCTTATTGTAGTGAGTATAGCGATTTACAATAAACGCCGTGATTTTATTTTTGAAACAGGAAGCTGTAATTTAACTATAACTTTTAATTCTAAAACACATATTCCTGCACTTATCTTTTAAAATAAGGGCACTTTTTCTCTTAAGCCGTCTTTATTTTCCGGTATCGACCGCAAAAGACAAATTTCATCTGACACATTCCATTAATAATAAAGAAAACTCCAATACTTTGCACACTTCTTGAAAGACAGGGTATATTGGTAAAAAATGCAATGTAAAAATAAAATATTTATTAACAAACAGTTTTGTATTCGACACACATTTCAAATCGATTACACTTAAGTAGTGCACATTACACACAATCATTCATTGTCTTTGGACGGTTGCTGAAAGTCTTTTTTCCCTATTTGGAATCCCTTTCCATAACAACGCTTAGCTTTTCCTGCATCCTAAAACACAGTTTAAATATACACTGTGTCCACATTTCGATGCTCACCATTGGCATCTCGGTTATTAGAAGACATAGAGCAACGGTTAAATGGGGAATATTTTGCAGAATTCAATGCTCTCAACAAATCTCATTTCAAATTCTCCATAACTTTTTTAAATTTTAACATAATTTAAGAAAACCAAAATTTGACGATTTCAATATTCCTCAATAACTCGATAACACCTGATGTGACCTCTTCTAAACTTTTACATTGTTCAGACACTTTTTTAAGACAAAGTTTTTGATGCAAACAGAAACCTCCGATTGTCATTTGTTTTCAAATGATTAGGGCTAACTTTTGTTTTTCATATGGCACCCATATAAGGTTTTTAGTTAGTTAAATAGTCTTTAAAAAGAGCTTTTCAACGATGTATAACGTACCCGAAAAATTTTTATTTTTAAGGGAGATATTAACAAAAACATAAATTAATCTCTTATGAAATTAGTAGGCTATGGAATTAAACACCAATGAGAAAGCTTAAAGATATGCTTAGTATGCTGTAAAATAACGAAATGATAATAAAAGTCATAAAAGAAAAAAAAAGTAAAGAAAGCGTTCAGGTTGACTTAAAGAAACTGTACAATATGATGACCATTCTGTTCCACACACTTTTGACACCTTATATTAATAGAGTTTCAGACACTACAAAGTGTGTTTTCGTTTAATGATCTCAGCACATTCAGAATTCTTTGTTCTAAAATTCCCCGAGCTTTTGACGGTGCAAAATTAAATACTTTTTTTTTAGTGGTACCCCATAAATGAAAGTCAAGGGGGGTAAGGTCGGGCGATCTTGCAAACCATTGTACTGGTCCATTATTTGAAAGCACTCTAATTAAAGTTTTCTCTCAAAAAATGTACGTCACGACTGTTATGGGCCAGGTAACCATCCTACTGTAACCAAATGTTCTGCATGTCGTCAGGATTAATAATTTGTTTCGAAGCAGGTATTTTTCGTTTGTTAGTAGTTCCAAATATCTGTTACGTCAATATCGTTTCGTTTTTTTACAGTATTGAGTGTTTAATTTCATAGCCTACTAATTTCGTAAGTGATTAATTAATGTTTTTGTTAATATCTCCCCTAAAAATAAAATTTTTTTGGGTATGTTATACATCGTTGAAAAGCTCTTTTTAAAGACTATCTAACTAAAAACCTTATATGGGTGCCATATGAAAAACAAAAGTTAGGGCTAATAATTTGAAAACAAATGACATGAGGTTTCTGTTTGCATGAAAAACTTTGTCATAAAAAAGTGTCTGAAGAATGTAAAAGTTCAGAAGAGGTCACATCAGGTGTTATCGAGTTATTGAGGAATATTGAAATCGTCAAATTTTGGTTTTCTTAAATTATGTTAAAATTTCTGCAAAACATTCCCCATTTAACCGTTGCTCTATGTCTTCTAATAACCGAGATGCCAATGGTGAGCATCGAAATGTGGACACAGTGTATGCACTTTTTTGGACAAGTCTACCGCTTTAAAATAATTTGTAGAACTTTTTAAATTATTTATTTTAAATGAATGAGGTTTATTATTTATCTTCAATATAAAATTTAAGGAAATAAATGAAATCAATTTAAAACTGCCCCAGTTTTACTTCTAGCGCCGTCTATTATTATCATCACTCTCAGAATATCATACTATTTCATTACATGAGGTTAAAATGGGATGAAGATTCATTGAGTGAGTGTACCCTCAGTGCACATAGTGCGCCCCAATCCAAAGCGCTATTAGAGTAGCTTGGTAACGTTATACATACCTCTAAGGTTAGTTCTGTATAAAACGATGATGTTTGATTACAAGGCCCTCTGCAGGTGGCTTGTTGCGCAGGCGATTTACGATGGTAAGCTGCATGAGTTCGTGATGGGAAATTCTGTTCTAATTGCATCCTCAACATCATTTCACTGTTTAAGGCCTTCTCCAATTCCAGTCTCAATTTCTGGGGAAAAAATTAATACCACGAAGATCTCAATTAGCATGAATTTACCTCCAACTGTTCTGTGTCTTTTCTCCTCACTGAATTGGAAGCTTCGCGCTCCATCTCAAGCAAATCTTTCAAATGCCGCACGTTATGTTTTTCTTTATCCAGAGTTTCTTCCAAAGCTCTTACTCTGGCCTTTTCTTTTTCAATTGCCACACTGCATACACGAAACAGAAGTACAATAAAATAACCCTGCTTTGGTCAGCATAGGAGAAGACTTACACGTAACGTTGCATTTTGGCCTCATGTATACCAGATTTCTTCTTCATCAAATCCCTTTCCACTTGCATGTTGGATACCGCTTTCGTTTGATTTTTCAGCCTTTCCATTAGCTCGTTGTTGGTCTGCTTTTCTCTGTCCAGCTGCTTCCTTAGTTCATCAAGACGCTGTCTTTCCAGGGAAACTTCCATCTCGAGCTTATTGACTGCAAGTCAACGCTGATCAAAAACAGTTAAACTAAATGAAGCGAAATGTAAAACCTGTCGACTGCACTTGTTTCTGCTTGCCCTGAAGATCTTTCTCCAACGCACAATTCCGCTTCATCAGCATGTATTTTTCAGTTTCGTTAGGACTTATTGGTGGACCGGCGGCTTTGTTCAGAACGTTGGCGGTTGCGTCGCATATCTTCGAATGTAACGTCTGGAGTTGCTCAAAAGCTAAAGACTAAAGGAGAAAAGTTGCAGCTCAAATATAAAAGAAGTCGTAGAACTGAGAAAAAAATAAGAAAAACAAGTGCGGCAATTTTGAGGAAAAAGAGAAACAAACCTCCAATCCATTTTTGAGCACGAGTTCTAGAATTTCTTCGAGGTCCGGATCGCGTCCGCAAATGCAGACTTTATCTTCTGTTGGGGGTATATCTGCTGTCTCTTGAGTCTGCATTGTTAAAACTCCGCTGGGTTGCTTCTTAGGCTAAAGAGAAAGAACAGTTATTTGTCGAAGCGACCTGATAAACACTCACAGCTTCTGCTGGTGGTTTCAGCATTTGCCTCTCCAGTTCATCACATTTAGCCCGACATTTTTTCAATTCTTCCCGAAGACCTTCCAATTCCCTTTCATGCTGTTTAGACACGTCACCAAGGATCTCTTCATGTGACCCTTGAAGCTTCGAAACTCCTTGCTTGTATTTGTTGTGAATATTTTTGATCTCTCTCTCATGCTGAAGCCTCAACGCACTAATTGTGTCATTACACTCCTTCTTCTGTTTCGTCAATTCGTCTTGCAGAGCTTTGATTTTGTTCAATAACGACTGAGTTTCTTTATCTTTTTCTGTCTTCTCTTTATCTGAAGCAAGAAGTTTTTGCTGCGAGCTTCTCAGCTTCTGGTCGTAGAGATCTACAGTGCCTTTCAATTCTTCGTCTTTCCGATTAATTTCATCTGAAAATTACAGAATTATTTTTAAAGTCGAGGCAAAACCCTCCGCGTTACCTTTGGCTTGTTGCAACTCGGCGGATTTTTTCGCAAGTTCTGCCTTCAACTTAGCGATTTCCTCTTGCATTTGTTGCGCCTGATCCGACATGTCGCTCTTCAGCTTGTCGTTTTCTGCCTTCATCTTCGCCGCCTGTTTGTTTAGGTCGCCTTTCAGTCGGTTTATCTCCGCTCCCATATCTCCGGCCAATTTGTCCTTTTCGTTTTTCAACTTGGCATTCTCCGCCTGCATTTTCGCCGCTTGTTCTTCCATATCCAGTTTTAATTTGGAATTCTCGGCCTGTAACTGAGCTATCTGATTTTCGAGGTCTCCCTTAAGTTTGGCATTTTGTGCTTGTAGATCGCCTTTGGACTTGGCCATTTCGTTCTTCAATTGTGCGTTTTCATCTCGTAATTGCTGAATTTGCTTTCCCATGTCGCTCTTGAGTTTTTCATTGTCTGCCTGCAGTTTGGCGATCTGGTCAGCTGAATCGCCTTTCAGCTTTGCGTTTGCCGCCTCTAAGTCGGCAATTCGTTTTTTAAGGTCGTTCTTTTCCGCTTCTAATTTTGCCAATTGATTTGCCGCATCTTCCTTCGCTTTCGCATTTTCAGCCTTCAATTGAGCCATCTGGTTTTGCATGTCGTTTTTCAACTTGGCATTTTCTGCCTGCAACTTCGAAGCTTGGTCGGTAGTATCTGCCTTCATTTTAGCATTCTCGGCCGCTTGTTTTTCGTTTTCATTCTTCAGCTTGCCTAATTCCGCTTGTAACTTCGCATTCTGATCAGCTGAATCGCTTTTAAGCTTAGCATTTTGCGCTTGTAAATCTGCGATGCGTTTTTCCAAATCGTCCTTCAATTTGTTTCTTTCCGCTTCCATTTTGGCCGAATCTGCTTTCAGTTTACCGTTTTCAGCTTTTAATTGGGCTATTTGATTTTCCAAGTCGTTTTTCAACTTGGCATTTTCCGCCTGTAGTCTTGTCGCTTCATCCGCAGAATCGCCTTTTGCTTTGGCATTCTCGGCTTTCAACTGTGCAACTTGTTTCTCATTGTCGTTCTTCAGCTTAGCTATCTGATCTGCTGAATCGCTTTTAAGCTTCGCATTTTCTGCCTGCAAGTCAGCTATCCGTTTCTCCAAGTCGTTTTTCAATTTGTTTTTCTCTGCTTCCAATCTGGCTAGTTGATTCGCCGAGTCCTCTTTTAGTTTGGCGTTTTCGGCCTTCAGCTGAGCGATTTGGTTATCCAAATCGCTTTTTAACTTGGCATTTTCCGCTTGAAGCTTCGCAACCTGGTTTGCAGAGTCGCCCTTTGCTTTAGCATTGTCAGCCGCCTCCTTTTCCACGTCGTTCTTGAGTTTGGAATTTTCCGCTTGTAATTTCGCGATCTGGTCTGCCGACTTATTCTTTTCTGCCTGTACATCGGCTATTCGTTTTTCTAGGTCGCTCTTTATCTTATTTTTCTCCGCCTCTAATTTGGCCAGTTGATTTGCCGAATCTTCTTTCAATTTGGCATTTTCTGCTTTCAACTGAGCTATCTGGTTTTCCAAGTCGCTCTTTAACTTGGCGTTTTCCGCCTTCTGGTGTTCCAAATCGCTCTTCAATTTTGCGTTTTGATCTGCTAAATCGCCTTTCATTTTGGTATTTTCAGCCGTCTGTTTCTCCACGTCGCCCTTCAACTTAGCGTTTTCCGCTTGGAGTTTCGCCGCCTCATTCGCAGCATTGTTTTTAATGTTGTCTCTTTCCGCTTTTAATTCGGCGACTTGTTTTTCCATATCGCTCTTAAGCTTGGCATTGTCTGCCTGCAATTTCGCAATTTGATTGGCGGACTCGTTTTTCAATTTCGCATTTTCAGCATTCAGCTGTTCGATTTGCTTTTCAGTATCCGATTTGAGCTTACTGTTTTCTGCTTGCAGTTTGGCTATCTCTGCTTTTAGTTTTGATATTTCATCGGCGGAATCGCCTTTTTGTTTGGCATTTTCTGCTTGTAATTGATTCAACTGCTTGTCCATGTCGGATTTCAGTTTGGCGTTCTCGGCAGCTTTGTTATCTGATTCTGTCTTCAGCTTGGCGTTCTCGTCTTGAAGTTGCGCCATCTTCTTATCCATGTCGTCCTTCAGTTTGGCATTTTGTGCTTGTAATTGTGCTACCTGTTTGTCCGCGTCAGATTTCAGTTTCGTATTTTCCGCTTGGAGTTGCGCTATTCGATTTTCTGCGTCGCTCTTATTTTTGGCATTCTCTGCTTGTAGCTTCTCCAAGTCCGCCTTTAACTTGGCATTTTCATTGTGCATTTGCGAAGCAGAACTATCTAGATCGCCTTTAAGCTTAGCGTTTTCTGCTTGTAATTTCGCCGTCTTGTCCATTTCTTCTTTAAGTTTAGCAGCATCTGCCTGCAATTGCGCTGCTTGTTTATCCATTTGCGCCTTGAGTTTGTTATTTTCTTCATGAGATTTTTCCATGTCCCCTTTGAGCTTTGCATTTTCTCCTTGCAGTTGTGCTATGGCATTTTGTAGATCTTGAATTTGTTTTTCAAGTGCGGCATTTTTGCCGGCGGAAGATTCTTTAGCTTCTTTGAGTGCAGCTTCTGCCGCCTTTAGTTTATTTTCTTCTTCTTTCAAACGTTTCTCCAACTCATCTTTTAGTTTCTGGCTCATTTCAGCATCCGCTTTGCTGTCGCCCATGTTCTTCAAATTCTGCTCGAGGTTTTTGATCATGTTCTCCAGGGCTTCTTTTTCTTTTCGCTCCTTCTCTAACGCGTCCTTGCCTACGTCATCAACCTTAGTCAAGTCTTTGGATTTGCTTAGTAAATCCCCAATTTCCTGCTTTTGCTTCGCAATTTCTTTCAAGAGTCTTTCTTTTTCATCTTTTAGGGCTTGCAGCGCTGCAGCGTCTTGCAGGTTTTTGTTCTGTTGTTCTTGCAGTTGCTTTTTGAGATCGGCCGTTTCACTTTGTAAAGAATTGTACTGGTCTCCAGCTGCTACATTGTGTTTTTTCATTTCATCCAACTCTTTCTGTAGATTGGCCTTATCGGCGATGAGAGATTCAAGCTGTTTTTTTGCATCCGCAGCTCCATTCAATAGTTCTTCCAGGCGTTGTTTGAGAGTTTCGTTTTCGGTTTGCAAAGCCATAATTTGATCACCTCCGGCGGCGTTTCTTTTTCTAAGGTCTCCCAACTCCCTCTCAAGGTTACTTTTGTCAGTCAGTAAAGCTTTGAGCTGACTCTTAGCATCAGCGCTTCCCACTGACATTACGTCCAACTGCTTTTTTAAGTCGCTGTACGCGTCTTTCAGGGACGCATTTTCTTTTCGCAAAGAATCACCTGCACCTTTCTCTTCATCCAACTGTTTTCGCAAATTGGCGTTTTCTTCTTTCAGAGCGGCGTTTTCTTTACGTAAAGCATCGATTTCACTTAAGAGGTCATTAAGTCGTTTCTTTAAATTTTCCTTGTCATCATCTTCGTCTTTTCTCACAACCACACCTCCTAACTCACCGAGTTGTTTCTTCAAATTATTATTTTCGTCCTTTAGGGCAGCATTTTGTTTTCGCAGTGAATCGATTTCGTCCTGTACATCACCAACGTCCGCCTTTTTCCTCAAGTCTTCTAATTGTTTTTTCAAGCCAGAGTTTTCGTCTATCAAACCCTTGAGCTGATCACCAGCACCACTTTTGCTGATCAATTCTTCAAGCTGTTTCTTTAACTGGGCATTTTCATCCAAGCACGTTTTCAATTGAGCACTGGCGTCGGAACTTCCACCGCGTATATCATCGAGTTGCTTCTTTAATCGGGCATTTTCTTCCAAGCAAGATTTCAGTTGCGTGCCGACATCCGAGCTTCCGCTGAGCAGTTCGTCGAGCTGTTTCTTCAATGCAGCGTTTTCCTCTAAGCAAATTTTCAGTTTATCTTCGGCACTAACCAAGTCGGCGAGGCGTTTCTTTAAATTAGCGTTTTCGTCCAGCAATGTTTTAACTTGCTCTCCGGAATCTGAAGAAACCAGTGCACTTAATTGCTTCTTTTCACCTTCCAGAGCACTGATCTGTTTTCGGAGGGAGTTAATCTCGTTCTGAAGGGAGTTGTTTTCATCTCCCGAGCCTAAAGCTGTCCTCTTCAAATTCTGCAATTCTGTTTTAAGTTTCTCGTTTTCGTCTTCCAACATATTGACCAATTCATTTTGCGTAGCACCTCGTTTCTTCAACTCTGAATTCAGGTTGTCTTCCAGTTCTTTCGCCCTCAAATTTTCTTCCCTAAGTTTTCGTTTCTGCAGTTCCAGCTCGTCCTGACACTCTTTTAGTTTTTGCCTGTGTAACGCAAGTTCCTCCCTGCAATTTTCTAAATCACCTGGTAGAACGTCTTGTGCTGTTAGTTGCATGACTTTTCCTAATTCATCTGGTAGAGTGTCTTGTGTTGGTACTTGCATGACTTTTTCTAATTCACCTGGTAGAGTGTCTTGTGTTGGTACTTGCATGACTTTTTCTAATTCACCTGGTAGAGTGTCTTGTGTTGGTACTTGCACGACTTTCTTCTTTTTCAAATCGCAAGGTGATTTGCGGGAGCGCATTTCAGATCTTGTTGTTATGCCATCTTCTGCTTGAATCGATTCCCCGTCTTTCTTCTTTTTCATGTCGCAAGGTGATTTGCGGGAGCGCACCTGAGAACTTGTCGATTTGTCGTCTCCTATTTGTATGGATTCGTTGTCTGCCTCGACCCGAAAATTTGGATTTCCCTCTTGGCACCTTTCAAGTTGCCGCTGCAAAAATTTTACAGTTCGCCTAGCACATTCCAATTCTTTATACAACCTTTGGTTTTCCTCTTCCAACTGTTTCAGCTCACTACCTTTATCTGTTCTTATTTTCCCGCTTAATCCGTCAAGGTTCCTCTGCAGTTGGGCGTTTCTTTCTTGACATTTGCGCAGCTGCTCTAGCAGCTCTTGCTGTTGCAATTTCACCAGATCCATGTTTTCCGTTGGGTCGGTTCGCGTGACTTTGTCCGACGTCGGTTTGTTTCGGAGTTTTCGATTTTCTGCCTCCAAAAACGTGATTTGTTCGTTACATTTGCGTAATTGATTCACCAACTCTTGGATCTGTTCTTTTGCGACTTCTTGAACTTCGCTGGAGATCCTTCTTAATGCTTTGTTTTCGGCGAGAACCCGTTCGCTACTAGTCATTGTCATCTTCATCTGGTTAACCGTGGCGTCTTTCTCATCCACGACGCCTTGCATTTTTTTAATTCGCGCCTGTAACGTCTGAATTTGTTCGGTTAGTTTCTCGTTCTTTTGCTTTTCTTGTTTGTACTTATCAATGATGGCCGTTCCGGCTCCGTCTTTTGCGTGCCTTCCAAGTTCCTCAGCCACTCTTTTAACGGCCACCCTCGATTGTTCAAGCATATTCTCGAGATGCTGGTCTTGTGAAACCGACGTCATTCTACGCGCAACGCTCTGCAGCTGCTTGTTTTCATTCTTGGTATCCTCCAACGCCTTTTTTAGATTACTGATGATCTCGTCTTTCTTTTGAACGTGCTGGCAAAGACTGGCTGATTTTTTATTGTCCTCAAGCAACCCCTTGATGAGCTCATCTTTTTCACAGATGCAATTTTGTAACTGTTTAATTTCATCTGTTTTTTCTTTCAATGTTTCCTCAGCACATCGACATTTCGATTTTAATTGGTCTGTTTCATTGGACACGTCCGTTATGGTGTTTTTGATGGCGTCTTGGACGTTCGCTAATTGTTCATCGGAAGCGGCTATCAACATGTCTTTCCTTTCAAGTTCAGCACGCATGTCACTGAGTGTCTGCTTCATGCGGTCCTGAAACAACGAGATTTAACCGACTAATTTCAAATGAAAAAAACCACTCACCTTTCAGTGTTCATTTTACATAAATAAATTATATTGTAATTAAATTGCCACACTTGTTACTAACGTAAGTAAGAAGGTTTACCTGTTGGTCATCTCGGCCCTGCACCAGAAGCTCAATGTGTTCGACCAATCTACTTATTTCACTTTCTTGATCTGCTATGCAACACTCGCAGTCTCGAACTTGCCGTTGAAGCGCGTCCCTTTCTTGTTCTAGAGACTGAGCATCCCCCACTTGAGCCCTAAGTGCTTCACATTCGCATTCCAATCCCTGCAATTCTTCATATTTCGCTTTGAACATTTCTCTTTCGGTCTTGATGGTATCTAAGGCCTTGGTCTTTTCTAAAAGTTGCATAAACTCCATCTCTATTGAAGACAACTCATCCAGACGCATTTTCATCCGGTCTCTCTCGATTCTTAACACCTCAGCTTCTTTCGCTCTATACCTCAGACGATCCATTTCTTGGTCATTCAAGTTGGCTTCTGCAAGTTTCTTTCGCAACAAATCACGTTCTACCTTCACCGATTCCAATTCTTTGCACTTGCATTCGTGTTTGTTCCTCAGACCCTGCACTTCCATCTGCGAGGCAGATAAATCTTCTCCATATTTCAAGCGAAGCTCCGCCACAAATCTTTCCAACTCGTCCACTCTGTTGGCTTTCTTCCTTAGCTCTTGCATTTCGTCTTCCATATTCTTGGTCTGGCTCAGACGCGATTGCAACTTATCCCTTTCTTCCACGATACTATCCATCAAACTAGACTTTTGCCTCAACACTTCCACCTCTTCAGGCAAGGTGGTATATTTCTGAAGCTCTTCTTCTAATTGTTTCACTCGTGCTTTCAGCCGATTTCTTTCCTCGATCACGTCGTTGAGTTGGGACACCTTCTTTTTGAGTTCATTCGCAGACTCTCCCAAGTTATCTGTTTGTAAGTAAGGCTACAGTATTCACGATTACATTTTTGGTCGAATCAAGATACCTGCAGACGTTGTGGAGACCGCGCCGCCTAATTTTTTGAGCTCGTTTTTGAGTTGGGTGTTCTCTGCTTGTATGTTAGAAAGTTTATCGCAGCATTTCTTCAGAACGTTCAGCTCCTTCTGCAGGACTTCCACTTCCTGTTGTGGTGTTAACGAGCCTTGGCTTCGCAGATCGGCGATTTCTTTTTCCATGGCTTCAATGTCTTCGTCTTGAAACGGAGCTGATATCGGTCCTGAAGACTGGATAAACAGTATTATAAAAGAGTTAATTATGCTTACACTTGCGAAAAGATGTAACTGTAACTGAAAATGCATATTTTGTAAGAATGAGTTGAAAATTTTAGAAAATTGTTTATTTTACAACAAACTGAAGCTTATATCCATAACTACGACTATATCAGCAATTGTTGTTAAATGTTAAGCTTTGACTTAAACTGGAATTGTACGATTGGTCCTTAATGTCCAGATGCACTGACATTGATTAAAGTTAATCTCGAATTAAAGCATAGAAAATTCTATGTTTAATACAAGGATTAGTTAACAATGACAACGACTTCGGTGCAACTCAGCTTAAATCTCGTAAGGTTTGTTCCAACAGTAGTTTATATCTAGTTCGAAATCGAAAGTTGGATGCAAGCATAAATACGATACAGATATACCTACAAACTGTCCAGAATAAGTCGTATAATTATAATAAGTCGCTTATTATTGAAATTACATTGATTAAATGGACAAAAAAGTTTCGCCATTTAGGCTTAGGTTTTAGGACAAGCAAACACTTCTATAAAGAAAGACATTTTTTTCGAAAACTCAATTATAAAGAAGTTTTTCGTCTTTTGAGCTCAATTCGTGCACACAGCACGATATTTTAAAATAAAAGTCACAATCTGAAGTTAAATAAATATTGCTTTCACATTTTTTTTGGCATATGACTGTAAGTCTCCTTTAGTTCGATTATGAAATCGGATTTGTTAATTAAGTGTTGTAGATCAATATTATTGTATTTTTGTTGTGTAAAATGATTGTGTTTCATTAAAATAGTTTGAAATTAGATATGATTATTATTTGCGGGCCCCGAATTGTAACATTATTGAAGATTTTGTTACTAAATTGATCATCGTAACCAGTGGATCAGGGCCACATCAAAAATGTGTACATATTGTATTAGACTCAACGACTAACGAGAAGCAGCAGCGAGATCAGTAGCAGCAGCGTCAGCAGCACCACCGCCACCAGCAGCATCCCTGAGGAAGTTCTTCTGCAATGAAGAACAACACGTCGGCCGTAGAAGAAATCCGCGACACATGGTTCCAAGCGGAAGTCAAAAATTCAATCATGGTCATCATGGACGACAGCCGTGGAAGTCTTAAGTTAAACTGTAGATATCTCGTTCACAAAACAAAAAAATAAAATAAACCACCTATTGCATTGTGAAACGATAAGGAATGTACCGAATAATACCCAAACCTAAAAGGTGAACCTGTTCTCCATTTAATCGACTTTGTAACCTTAATAATAAGGGAGATCCTTGTAATGGACAACTTGTTCTGGACAATCGAGTATAGTATAGACGAGACGTACAGGATGACTAGTAAGTCGACGTATTCCTTTGAGGGCGTGTTAGTAGAGCACATTTGCAGTTGCTTTGACCATATTATGCATTTTACAAAATACAATAGTTAATGAGACACTTTAATTTTTGGGTTTTCCTTAGAAATATGCTCCGTACTAACATTTATTTAACATTACTCAGAAAGTATAAAAGTTTTTCTTAATATTTATGTTTTTCTGGTTAGACTAAATAATAGTACACACTACGCAACAAACATTAAGTAAAGAACTTTAATAAGTTTGAAATACAATGGCTGAAAAGACACTTCTCTAAAAGAAAATCCAATCTACTTGAACATTAATTCTGACTTATTTCCAAAATTTGGTAATACACTCAACTTGCAAATTATTCTAAAAACTTCTTTGATTTATTGCCTTTCGAATGAGGGTATTAAGTTTTAGTAAAAATCTGTATATAATATACTTCCTTCGAATAATAATTATTAAGTGCGGGATATAATATATTCATTGTTTTCAATTTAAGAGGATAACAGTTTCTGTTAAGTATTATTTTTTTATAAACTTCAGTTGAAAAATCCCTTTAAAAGTCCTGTGATTTCATTAAATTGGAATTTAAAGAAAATTCTTCCAGTATAAGCTCAAAGTTTAAATTTTTCGGTTTTTAACTGAAGCCGATTCCTCAGGGCCAAAGAAAATTAACTGGAAGGTGGTTTTCTTGAACATTCATTCTGATTTATTCTGAGTTTTATAATACAATGAGCTTGCAAATTATTCCAAAAACTTCTTTGATTTATTGCCTTTCCAGTGAGGTACTAAGTTTCAGTAAAAGTATTTTGCTTCCATTAATAGTAGGTATAACAATACTAGACGAATTTCAATTACACAGGAAATAGACTAATAAATAAAATTCCATAAATTTGTAGCCCACATTTTTAATTATGTTTTATTTTCGAAATGATTGATTTCTCAACTGAAGTTTATAAAAAACTAATATTTAACAGAAGCTGTTATCCTCTTAAATTGAAAACAATGAATATTCTATCCCGCACTTAATAATTATTATTCGATGGAAATATGATGTATACAGCTTTTTACTAAAGCTTAATACTAGTGCTGGCAACCAAATCGGTTTTTTGGATAACCGGTTATCCGGATAATCGGTTATTCGAATATCCAATTATTTGGAAAATCGGATATTCGAATATCCAATTATTTGGATAACCGGATATTCGAATAATATCGGTTTTTGGAAAATCGGATACTCGAATGACCGGTTATTCGAATGATGAAAAATATTCAAATAACCCAACTACTTGATATTCAAATAACTGTATACACAATAACGTATTAATTTTTTTCGTCCATTTAAAGATAATCTTAGGAATTTGAGGCAGCAAATTTAAAACTCAAATAAGATTGAAAATGAGTAAATATTAAAAATAAATAATATAGTATTAGTAAATATTATAAATATAAAAAAGGTAAATTATATGTTATTTTCACTACGTAAAAAAATGTAAGTGGTCAAGTGGTACTTCTAATCCACATATTAGAAGTCGAAGGAGAAGAATTAAAGTAATTTTAGTTTTTGCTGTGACCGCGACCGTACCCAACCGTCTTTCGGAGAATTCAATAAAAGTTTGTTATGGTACAGATGTTGTTCGGCACCGTAATGAATTTTTAAAGCACAAAATATTTGCATTTCTTTTACAATTTGTTGAATGTTGTTCATTAGTTAGAACAAGAATAATTGACATATGTCTAGTATTTAACAAAAAACGAAAACTATTATTAGTGAGTTTGTGTCACGTTTTAGATGTGTGATAAATTAGAAATGTAGTTAATACTTTAAAAGGGATAAGAGAAGCACAAAATTGAAATGTTTGAAAACATCTTTATCTGAATAAAAACCAGGAACTTTAGTGGCGCTTTTGCCTTGGAAATAACAAACTTTTAAACCACTAGTACATCGTATTTCCTTCTGTACAATAAACTGTAACGTAATACGTAATTTATAATTCGTTTTATATTTCAAAAATATCTCGCCATTGTAAAATTGGCGTTTAGAGTTAAAATTCAGTCGAGTCTGTTTTTTATTAATCAGATTTTCGGGTAATCCAAAAGCTATTTTTTTGATTATAGATTTCGCGAATATCCGAATAGTCGGCTTTTGAATATATTCAAGTAGACAGTTTTTCAAATATCCGAATAGTCGGTTTTTGGATACTCGAATAGTCGGTTTTTGAATATCCGAATAATCGGTTTTTGGATATTCGAATAGTCGGTTTTAACCATTATTTGGATAACCGGTTTTATCCAAAACCGGTTCTTAAAGAAACCGATTATTCGGTTTCAATTTTTTCCGGTTTTTGCCAGCACTACTTAATACCCTCATTCGAAAGGCAATAAATCAGAGAAGTTTTTCGAATAATTTGCAAGTTGATTGTATTACCAAATTTTGGAAATAAGTCAGAATGAATGTTCAAGTAGGTTGGATTTTCTTTTAGAGAAGTGTCTTCAGCCATTGTATTTCACATTTATTAAAGTTTTTAACTCATGTTTGTTGCGCAGTACGTACTATTATTCAATCTTACCAGGAAAACATAAATATTAAGAAAACCTTTTATACTTTCTGAGTAATGTTAAATAAATGTTAATAGGGAGCGTATTTCTAAGGAAAACACAAAAATTAAAATAACTCATTAACTTTTGCATTTTGTATAATGCATAATATGGGCAAATCAATTGCTCTACTAACAAGCTCTCAAAGGAATACGTTGACTTACCAGTCATCCTGTACAGCCTTCAAAACTGTATAAACTGTGAAAATTTAAAACCGATCATTACTTCGGTATGCAAGTGATTTTGACTATTTTCAACTGACAGCTGTTGGATAAACTTCCAGTAAATTCAACATACAAACTGGTTTAAAATAAATATACCTTAAAGGCGCTCCCGCGTTCTCCCACTGTACCTTTGAGTTTCTCTAGTTGTTCTAATGCCTTTCTGGCGATTTCCTTTTGTTCGTCGCGTTCAGCTTGCGCGGCCTAAATGAAGAGGCAATAAATGTTTTTTTTTTTAAACACATAAAAGGCTAAACGAGAAATTACCGCCAGGGCTTTCTTCAAAGCATTAATTTCTGCATCCTTGTCACCTGGAGGCGCACTCTCATCCTCATCTTCGACCGTTCTTGATGTTTTACTGCCTGCAGCTGCTGGAACATCTTCGCTTCTTTTAGGCGTCGCATCCGCAGACCTGTCTGCGCTTTTTTTGGGAGACACATCAAGTTTAGCTGCAGGATCACTTTTTTTGGGTGATATCTCTCGGCTTTCTTTAGATGGAGCAATGGACACTTGTTTTGTTCCACCGCTTTTCATCGATGCTGCACTCTTTTTGGCGCACACTCGTTCTGGTTCGTTTTGTTTTGCCGGTAACGAAATCGTCCCTTTTCCTCTCATTTGCTCATAGGCCCCAGAAGCAGGATCGCGTTTAGCCTTTCTTGCGCATGGAGGCATTCGTTTTGCTTGCAAAGCAGCACAAACGTGTCTTTTCTTCAGACCGTGCTTCCACATAAATTCGGCCAACTCCCGTTTGTATTTCTCTTTTTCTTCCGGAGAGAGCTCGTCATATTCTTTTGGAGTTAAAACAGTGAAACCGTCCAAGCCATTCGGATGATGCCTTCTCCAAAGCGCCAACTGTTTCTCGTATTCTTCCTTTTCACTTGGCGATAATTTTTCGTACTCTTCAGGAGTGAGAGGTACGAAAGCTTCCCCTGAAGGATGTTTCCCTTTCCACTGGGCTAAGTCGCGTTCGTATTTTTCCCTTTCTTCCGGTGAGAGTTCACTGATTTCTTTTGGAGTTAAAACCATAAAACCGTCCATACCTTTCGGATGATGCTTCTTCCAAATCGCCAATTTTTTCTCGTATTCTTCTTTTTCGTGTGGAGACAATTTTTCGTATTCTTCCAAAGAGAGAGGTTCGAAAGTTTCGTCTACAGGGTGTTTACCTTTCCACTGGCCTAACTTGCGCTCATATTCTGCCCTTTCTTCCGGCGATAATGCGTCTTCTTCTTCCGGAGATAACGGCACAAAACCGTCGACTCCGTGTGGATGCTTTGCCTTCCATTTCTCAAGGTCGTGAAGATACTGTGCTTTCTCAGCAGGAGTCAGCGCTTCGACTTCCTCAGCTGATAAAGGTACGAAATCTTCCGCTACGGGGTGGTGGCCTCTCCATTCGTCTAATTTCCTTTGATACTCTTCTCTTTCTTCCGGGGATAAAGCTTCTAATTCTTCCGGAGTCAACGGTACAAATCCGTCGACACCGGAAGGATGTTGCCTTTTCCATTTCTCTAAATTATGTTCATATTTCTGTTTCTCTTCCGGAGTCAAGGCTTCTAATTCGTGCGCAGATAGAGGCTCGAAAGTCGTTTCGCTTAGCCTAGGATGTCGGCTTTCAAAACTAGCTAAGCTTTGATCGTATTTTTCTTTTTCTTCTGGACTTAACTTCTCTAATTCTTCCGAAGTTAGTGGCACGAACCCATCTACGCCTTCCGGATGCCTTTGTTTCCAATCCGCCAATTGACGGTCGTATTTTTTTCTTTCCTCGGGACTCATGTGCTCGAGTTCTTCGGGAGATAATGGTTCAAAGTTGGCATCTAACTCTTCTTGAATGTGTTGAAGGTTACGTTCCATTTCTTCTCTTTGCTCGGGATCCATTCTATCCCAGCTTTTCATTTCCTCCGCTCTTTCTTCCGGAGTCATGGCCGACCATCTTTGTTCTTCCGCTTCTTTTTCTTCAGGAGTCATATCTTCCCATCGCTTTGAACCACCTTCTGATTCTAGGGAGTGTGCTCTTGGTGAGGCAGTGCTCGTCGTGCTTTCTCCGATGTCTTCTTCGGTATCGGAAGGAAAACCACGTCGGCTTCGCGATCTTATAGATTCTAATTCCTCTGATGCTTTAGCTAATTCATTTTTCTAAAATAGTCCGTTTTAAACAAAAAATAAGAATCGAATAAAATAAAGGAATTTTTAAAGATTTGAATATACTAGACTAACCATTTTATTCAGCGCCTTCTTCTGTTCAGGAGTAAGAAAACTTTCAGCATACTTAAGCAATTTCTGCAAGTCATCGATTTGTCTTTGTAATCTTTCAATTTCGTCGTTTTTGTTGGCCAATAAAGTTTCAATCAACACATCAAGTGGCACATACCTACCTAAATTCAAACCCTAAAATTTGAGGTTCATGATTTTGCTCTTTCACAGAAGCCCGATTGAAATACCGCTGCTCTAAGTTTTATTAACTCGAGAATATGTTGCCTGCGTTCTTCTCTTTCGGTTGTCCACGCCCGAGCATCCGTGGCGGAGACGTATCTCTTCATGCGCCCGTCCGACCGCTTCACCGTCAAGGGCACCGGGTCCCCGGCGCCTCTGAACGCGCGCGTTTTTCTCGCGACGTAAGACATCTTGAAAGGAAGTTGCTTCACTAAAATTTACCGTTCTTAACTTCCTTTTTTCATAGTAGTTAACATAAAATGTCCATTCTTTATTTTCAAAAAGTACTGCAATATTTGTCAACAAAAACAAAATGACACACGTTTGTCATGTTTTAGTTTAGGGCTGACGTGATTTTCTAAACGAATAGTTCGCTGGGTCGTCCTTCATTTTTTATAATCATAATACTAATGTTTTCAAATAATAATTATAATTGAAGTTTGTTCTTGTCCGATGAAAATTGTAAGTACAAAGTTTTTTTAATCTCAAACCGGACAGAAAAATGAAGGGAACACACTCAACGTTTCGCTATAGATTTATAGCTTCGTCAGAAGTGAAAAAAAAGTAAATAAGATTTTAAACTAAAATACGAGTTGTCCGGAATAAAGGGAAAAGTAACTAGAACTAAATTAAAACTAATTTTTTTTTTTTTATTAATTAATTGACAGATCTATATCCTGTTTAAAGAGTCTAGAAAACTACAAAATACGTCATTTAAATTTTCAAAGTCCGTACGTTTATTAATAGAATTTGGAGACATTTTAATTTTACACATTTCTATGAAACGTCTTTTAAAAATATTAGATTCACTGTACAAAATGTCAGTATTATCAAAATCAAAATTATGATTATTTACTAATGAATGCTCTACAAGCATTGAATGATTTTGATTATTTTTTTGAATATGATATTTATGTAGACCAACATAAATATAACGTTTTTTTTTTAAATTTTGGCTCGTTTCACCTATATAAACAGAATTACAATTTGAATATTTGATTTCATAAACCACGTTAGGTTGTTTTAATTTCGGTATTTTGGTTTTTAAATTCGAAAAAATTAAATTTAAATTATTCACAGATTTACTGGCTAAAATTAAATTATGTTTTTTGAAAATGTATTTAAATGTATTGTGTAATGGTTCAATATAAGGCAAAGATATGTATTTATGGTTCGAAGTTTGTCTAATGTTATTAGAGACATTTGAATTTTGTAAGTATTTAATACGATTTTTAATTACTGATTCAATAAGATTTATTGGATAAGAATTTTGAATAAGAGTTTTCTTTATTAAATTTAAGTTATCACAAATGAAAACTTTATCAGAAAGTAAAATAGCTCGATCTGTTAATGAAATAATAGTTGCAATTTTATAATTTTTGGGTGTGTACGAGTGAAAATTTATGTATCTACCTGACCAGGTACGTTTATGAAACCAATTAGTAATTAATTTATCATTGTGTCTGATAATATTTACATCAAGAAAACTCAATGAATTATTATTTTCTTTTTCTACTGTAAATTGTAATCTATTATGAAAAGAATTCAATTTATTTAAAACAAAATCTACCTTATCAGAAGGCAAAATCAGTAAAATGTCATCTACATAACGAAAATATAACGTTAAATCGAATGATATAGAGTTAATAACAGATTTTTCTAGTTCTTGCATAACAATTTCAGCTAAAGCCGGAGATAAAGGAGAACCCATTGCTGTACCAAAAATCTGTTTATAAAATTTATCATTGAAAGCAAAATAAGATGTTTCAAAACATAAATCAACTATTTCTAAAAAGTTACCTTTGGAAATATCAGTAAAATCTTTAATCTCTAACCACCTATCATTAATACTTTTTAAAGCTAAATCTTTAGGAATGTTAGTAAATAAAGAAATAACATCTAAAGAAAT
The DNA here is from genome assembly GCA_036172665.1 of Prosopocoilus inquinatus. Taxonomy (NCBI): domain Eukaryota; kingdom Metazoa; phylum Arthropoda; class Insecta; order Coleoptera; family Lucanidae; genus Prosopocoilus; species Prosopocoilus inquinatus. The sequence goes on from CM069874.1 coordinate 55,087,990, forward strand.
TATAATGCAATTATTTGGTACAGTTATTTGTTTTAATTTTTCTAAGAGTTCAAAAGAATTTTTTATAAAATATTCTGATTTACTAGTAACCTGAGTAATGATTTTTGAAATAAATTTAGATAAGAAATATGGAGAAGAACCAATAGTGGAAATTGTGTAGCTAATTCTACATATGTATTATTATCAGACAGCATAGTTTGAATTTTTGAAGAATAATCAGTTTTATCAATTAAAACAGTTACATTGCTTTTATCAGCAGTAGTAACAATAATATTAGGGTTATTTTTAAGAAATTTTTTACAAGACAAGAGATCTCTAATAAGAATCTTATACTTTGATTTTTCAAAAGTTTTATCAATATTTCTAATATAATTTAAAAAATTAGAACCAAATTTATTTCTTATTTGTATTTTTGAAGGTGAATCTAAAGATTTAATACCAAACTCTAAGCTACTTAATACTTTTAAGAAATCTACTTGTTGTTTATGAAAATAAGGTAATGAAAATTTTTTTCCTAAAGCGAAAATGTATTTTAAATTTGACGGGATCTCAGTTTTTGTATAATTTACAAGCCACTTATTTATTACATTTTGATCAAATTTAATGTAAAAATTTTTATCTCTAATAGAAATAAGATTATCTAACTTTTTAATCTGTGTCAATCGAATTTTATTAAAATACCACTCATTTTTTTGATTTTCAAAATTTAGAAAATTAGTCAATGTGATATTATCAAGAAAATTACTTAACTGACCTAAGGTATAATCTAATTTCCAAGTTAATTTGGCAAGAACTTTGAAAGTTACCTCTATTTCATATGAAAGAATTTTATTAGCAAAATCTGATACGTATCTGTCAATTTTGTGACATGACATATCGTACGCTTAAAATTACCAGAATGAAAAATCGTAAGCTCTTTTTACTTAAATGTAGGAAAGAAGGAGTTTTCCCTCGTCATATAATTGAACCTTTAAAAAGAGCGTTTTTACTTTAACAAAATGTCAATCATGTCAGCTAGGAATTGGCGGAATTTGATATCTTACCACGTTTTGATTCACAATATCTTTGTTTTATGAAAATGTTTGCAGGTTTTTGAAATTTTAAAATTGAAGTTAAAAAATGAAAACCTATTTTTAAGAGAGTTTATTTTAAATTATTTTATTCTACGTAACTATTACCCCTTTTACATTTACAGTAATTGAAGAGTAACTTCTAACTGGTCGCCAAGTGCCAATTTTGTGTTAAATGGTTTTCTTTTTTGTTAAAACTGCTCCAAATTTTGTTTTTAGTTTTTGGAACTGCAATATTAAGGTGTAATTTGCTTGTGCCTTTATATATGATTTAATTCCGTTACTTTTGCTATTAAACAGGTTTCAGACTCTATTTCGCTTAAATCAAATTAGCACTTAGACCATTTAGAAGTTACATTCTTCGATTGATATTACTTGACTTAAACAGTTTACGTGAATTTACACAATTTTTGAACATTGTTATATTATGTGAAAGTGTAAATATGATTCTATTTCATTGAAATTTTTTAGACTTTTTATAAAGAATGTTTTTTTTTTGAAAAGTGAAAAATTAAAGGGTCTTCCTATAGTGAACTAGACCGTGGACATATTGTATATTGGATTCTATATTATACAAATTTCGCAAAAGTGTAGTAATTTTTTAAGTTTTCTGATTAGATATAACAATCTTTAGAATTTTAATTTTACTATAATTTTATACATCTATAAAATTGTGAATAGCTTAAACAGCGACTCTGTACAATCAGAATTTTATAAAATTGTGATTAAATATATTATAACTAAACTAAATTATAAAATTTTTCATCTCGTTATATACAGGGTGTCTCATAACCTACGGAGGAGATTAAAAGGATGCCTAGAGGAGATAAAATTAAAGCTTTTTTCTTAATTCGCTTTTGACCGAAACCCAATAATAAGAAAGTTACAGCAGTTTAAAGTTTAAATATTTAAGAAGCAAATGTTCACTAACCACAGTATTAAATTACTTTTAAATTCAAATTTGTAGTGTCTAAGAGTTAGTTGAACAATGTTTAGATAAAAAAGTTAATAAAAAATTAGTACCTTAAAAGTTACGCGTATTTTTTTTTTCTTTTAATGCTCAAAATCTGGTGTCCATTTTATTGAGAGCCGCTGACTAAAACTAAAACAAGTTCCCATAGAAATTTACTTAAATGGCAATTCCTTTAACTGTCAAAGTAAAGGTAATTTATCTGTAAGTAATTCATTCAAATAAAATGGTTAATTATTCTAATGAGGAATACATGGACATGATCCAAATGTATGCTGTACGCGCAAGACATGTATTTGGAAACATTTCCAAATCGACAAATACCTTCCGAAAACACTATCCTTCGCGTGATTCAACGAGGAAGAGAGACTGGGAAATGACAACCCACGAAAGGTCATGGTGGTGGGAGATTAAATGTGCATGATGCTAACGTTGAAGAAGAAATTTTAGAAATGGCAAGCGCAGATCCTACTACAAGTACACGGAAAATTTCTCACCAAGTTAATGTTTCTCGGTCCTTTGTTTCTCGCACGTTGAGCATGATTGGTTTGCACCCCTACCACTTCCAAAAGGTGCAAGGACTAATTCCAAACGATTATCCGTTGCGTCAACAGTTTTGCGAATGGCTACTACATCGTATTAAAAGAGACGCGGAATTTCCAGCAAATGTACTGGTAACGGATGAATGCTGCTTTACCAGGAATGGGAGTCTTAACTTTCATAATTTTCACGTATGGGCGGATGAAAATACACATGCGATCCGCCGGAATGCCTTTCAGCAACGTTTTAGCTTAAATTTGTGGGCTGGGATTGTGAACAACACCCTTATAGGGCCGTTTGAATTGCCACCACGCCTGAATGGTGATTCTTATTTGCAGTTTTTACAGGAAGTTCTGCCGGAACTCCTCGAGAATGTTCCTTTAAATGTGCGGCGGAGTATGTGGTTTATGCACGATGGCTGTCCTGCGCATTTTAGTCGTGCTGCAAGAGACTATCTTGACACCATTTTTCCGCAAAGATGGATTGGTCGGAGTGGATTTATTTCATGGCCCCCACGTGGTCCCGATTTAAACCCACTTGATTTTTTCTTATGGGCATATATGAAAGAACGGGTATATGCCACTGAAGTTGATACAATCGAAGAATTGCGCCATCGCATCAACGTTGCTACTGATTACTTACGCGACCATTTTCCACAAGTATCAGGAAACTGGATTCGTCGTGCACAACTGTGCGTTGAAATGCAGGGTCAGCATTTTAAGCAACATCTTTAAATGTTTAAGTTTTAATAAAGTTTAAAGTTTATTTTTTATTTTTTTAAAGGTTTATTAATTAAAAAGGTTTCTGCTTACTGCTTTTGCCATTATTTTTTGTTGAGTACATGATTACATACTTTAAAATTAAACATATAAAATAGCGACATCTTACTATCGCTTTTTGACCTGACATTGCAGTAGGATAGACAAATTGAAGCGGGATTTGCTCCTAATAAGTCCCCCATGCAAGGCGGCCATGCTTGCTGTCAAAGCATAATGCAAGCTTTTAGAAAAATTTTGTGCAAATCGTTTTTGATTGCAGTGAGAACCTCGAGCAGCCTCTGGACAGCTGTTTCAGCCCTGCTTGGGGCTTCTTCAGCAGAAACGTAGCTCGACATTCCCACTGCAGACCAAAAACGACTTGCCCAATTTATTCGCAAATGCGATGTAAGAATGATGAACATATAAAATAGCGACATCTTACTATCGCTTTTTGACCTAACATTGCAGTAGGATAGACAAATTGAAGCGGGATTTGCTCCTAATGAGTCCCCCATGCAAGGCGGCCATGCTTGCTGTCAAAGCCCTAAGCAGGGCTGAAACAGCTGTCCAGAGGCTGCTCGAGGTTCTCACTGCAATCAAAGACGATTTGCGCAAAATTTTTTTAAAATTAAAGTAACAGCGAACTATCAACGTATTATGTAGGCACTAAGTTACCTTGGAAACGTGAACACTTTATTTGTAACTATTTTTTCCTATTAATTTCAGCGGTAGCCAACATGTAGCTGGAAGTTTTTAAGAAATTTAAACTGCTGTAACTTTCTTATTATTGGGTTTCGGTCAAAAGCGAATTAAGAAAAAAGCTTTAATTTGATATCCTCTAGCCACCCTTTTAATCTCCTTCGTAGGTTATGAGACACCCAGTATACTAAGATAATCTGTCTTAACACAATTACAGCTTGGGCCAAAAGTATTAGGCACCCTTACGATTTTAATTCTTCTCCGAAAGTGTTTACACAAAAGTTTCTAATTTTGTTGTAGTGAGAGAACTATATAGGATAATTTAAACAATGTCCAATACTTTATAGGGATTGTAAAACATCTGGCAGGTAACAATTCGCAATTCTGGTTCAGAGAACAGGTAATCACTCTCCTATCGGCGTACAATGGGAAAAACGGACGGTTTTACCGGCCAAAAATAAAAAGTCAACCCTAACGGTGTTTTTTCGCTTGGTGCTTTACTTTATTACCACACTGTATAGAATCCAATATACACCATATCCACGGATTGAGTTCACTATAGGAAAAACGTTTTAATTTTTTGCTTTTCGAAAAAAATCATTCTTTATTAAAAAAAACTGGTTGTCCTAAAAATTCCAAAACCGCCATAGAAAATATTAATCTCCATTAACAACAATAAAATAAAATCATTTACACTGTCACAAGATATGGCAATACACGTAAACTGTTTCAGTAAAGTAATATCAATTTAATTAAAGAGTGTACCTAAGTTTTTAATGGTGTAAGTGTAAATAGAGTCAATTCCAAAAACTAAAAAAATTTGGAGCAGTTTAAACAAAAAAAAACATTTAACACAAAATTGGCACTTAGACCAGTTAGAAGTTACTCTTCAATTACTGTAAATGTAAAAGAGGTTATAGTTACGTAGAATAAAATAATTTAAAATAAACTCTTAAAAACAGGTTTTCATTTTTTAACTTAAATTTTAAAATTTGAAGAACCTGCAAACATTTTCATAAAACAAAGATATTGTGAATGAAAACGTGGTAAGGTATCAAATTCATAATACCGCCAATTCCTAGCTGACGATTAACATTTTGTTAAAGTAAAAAGATAAATATCCTAACTTTTTCAGTTATTAATGGGAATTTATTATTTTCGTAATATTTATTACGCTTTAGGGCAAGCAGAAAAATGAAAAATAAAACGTTTTTCCCGATCTGCGGACACGGCGTGTAAAGCAGTATTATATTGAAGCATGAATACATACAAACACGTGTAGATAATTATTGGAAAGGCTGCAAGAGTACCCGTCGTAAATAACTTTAGGTCGGTCGGATTAATATAGTCGACCGATAAAGTAGTGGACAGGAGACCTGGGCGTCTTTAAAGTCCATGAGTGTACACATTTTAGTGTCTTGCTAGTTTGTCTTACGACGCACAATGTGTGAAACTGCATGATTATTAGCTGGACAAAAATCGAAAAATCAAACATACATATTCTCAAATATTTGGTAGTAAGCAAGGCCTGTAAGCATATGAACCACTGCACCCTGTGTTGTAGAAATTTTACGATATTTATCAACTACTAAATAGTAATGGTAATCAAAACGTGCGTATGGAATTTTGCAAGTTCAGCTATTCTCGTACTTTTTTGTAATGTTAGTGAACTCACTTCTGATTTTTGTGCTGAAATGATTTACATAGAAAGTATTTATTAAACAAACCATGGAATCAGAAACACTCATGTCACGTTTTATTATAATTTTAAGTGGATGCAACTAAGGCTTTAAAGGTGAAGGGTTTAAAAAAAAAGTCCACATATGTCCACCATGAATTTTAGTGGTTTTTGAACTTTTGCGAGTAAGATAAAAGAAAAATCAGCTACCCGTAAGTGCCCGTTTAACACAAATTGCAAAAATCGTTTTGTAGTAACAATTGCCAAGATAATTAAAATGCTACTGACTTTGGTTTGAAAACTTTCATTATGCTTTGACAGCAAGCATGGCCGCCTTGCATGGGGGACTGCTCCCAACCTTTAGGAGCAAATCCGCTTCAATTTGTCTATCCTACTGCACCGACAGGTCAAAAAGCGATCGTAGGATGTAGCTGTTATATTGCAAACAGCAGATTAGTTCCAATTAATTATGTAATTATTAGTCTAGATGTTGTTACACTTTTTAGCAACATACCTTTAGAATTATTCTTACAAAATAGTGAAACAAACTGGGAAAGAGAATAATTTTAGAACTTAAGGTTTCTCCTGCTCCCCTCCGTACTCTACCTCTTCGTTTTGACCCAAAAAGTTCAAATTTACTTTCATCCGACCACACCACTTTTTCCCAATAGGCTGGGAGTTTATTTACATGTTGTTTTGCAAATGCTAATCGTTTTTTCTTATTTCGTTCACTAATGAATGGTTTCTTTCTTTTTAAAAAACTTTGAAGGCCAGCCTCCTTAATTCTTCTTTTAATTGTTTTAGTAGAAACGTTTATATTGACACTTTCCCTCACTTGGCGAGCACTTGCATTAGGCATCGTCTCTTGATGTGGATTTTCTTTTTCGCCATCGACCAGCGATATTTTCAGTACTATTAGTGGCTTCAAATTTTTTTGCAAATACGAACAACGTTTTTTGATACTTTATACTTCTTTGCTAATTGTCCGTAACTTATACCCACTTTTCGGTCTTACATACAATACATTTTCTAATTTCCAAAGCGATTTCTTTTCTGGAAGCCATGAGAAATTTTTAGTTTAAAAACGAATTTTCTTAGGACATTTCACTATTAATTATTAACTCAATAAAAATGTTGTTTTTCAGATTAATCCACTAACATTGTGTGCACGCTAGAATAGTTCTGATAAAACTAAAGCTGCATCGTTGTCCCCATAATTTTGTCCAACTAAAAACATCTATAAAATAAACAAAACAAACCCCACCATTAAAGGATTATTCATTTATGAAATAATGCCCAATAAATGTTATTTGCACAGTTTTAAGACCCTGTTGTCGATTTATGAATGCTACAGGTATAAAGGGATAAACGTTTGCGGAAAATAACCAGTAATGTGAATGTCGTACACCAATGCTTAAAAGTATTCGGAGTACTAGCCGGATCACTGGCAGTAGTAAATTTTGTGTTTTGCAATTATGAACCTTACAGCTTTTACAAGCGTACCTGCTGTCCGGATAATAAAACCGGCCGTCGCACACACGGATTTAAAATAGACACGAACGTATTCAACCAACTTGATTAATTACTTATAGTGGTAGAAACGCATTCATTATTTAATTAGTAAATTTAACAAAATTTGTTTCCTAAATATTATAACGTGTAGGTAAAATAAATAAGGAAAACAATGTGAAATTAAAATTTCTGAATCTTTGATAAATATAGTGAAATGAAATGTAACTATGCGTGCATATCATTATTATCAATAAAGACCTTATTAAATAATTAAATGAAATAGAATCTATTATTTTCGTAAATAAATAGATTTTATAGTTTAATGCGATATACATATTATTTGCTTACTAATTAATAGCTTTGTTGACTAGAACTTCATTATACGGAAAGCGCATTTTATATTAGAATACGAAAAAAATTAAATGGTATTAATTGATTTTGTATATTTTTTCTTAATTAAATTAAATGATCAAGAATAAATGTCCCATCATTCGCATATTTTGACAAATTAAAGGTTATAAGTTTGAATAATTTACTTTTAACTTCTGAATTAATGCAAACGTGCGAAAACTGTTTTTATTTCAATTCCAAGAAGGCTAAAATAATAAAGAGCATGCATGTTATGAATTTTCAGAATTCGTAAATTACTTCGAATGCCTTAATCATAATCGCATGCTTTAGATAAACAATAGTTTCTCTGATATCCTCATCCTCAAAAATGATTCTCCATACAGTTATTTTAATTGTTTCCAATGATCAACATTAATTTATTTCTTGCCATAGTAATTTTGGTATTACGCATATTTTTTATATAAAATTGTATAGGTCTTTTTAAAATATTTTGCAGTGCGGTTTTTTGTGGTAACTCTAGAAGATAATATGTAAAAAAAACCTAGAATTTTTTTATGATCTTTTTCTCAGCTCCTAAAATAAAACATTGGAACATATAAAAATAACCCTATACATCTCGCTCAGCTCATTTTTGTATATTTCATATTTACCAAAAATCTCTTTACTCTTTCCTCGTAATTAAAATGGTAGAATAAAAATTTCTGTAAAGTAATAAAACTTTTGTGAAACAAAAAATTAAAGAACAAATCAGACATTGCGTATAATTATAATTTTTCCAATTCATTTACATCATCGATCCTTTAAACTAATTTAAAATTCATGTATTTCTTTAGATATATAAAGATCTGTTATGTAAGAAAATAAAATATTCTAATTTAGGTAAAATAAAATTGTGGTTACATTTTTGATAAATGATAAATGAAACTAAATACGTGCCTTCCAACGAAATTCAACGCATCATAAACATCTACCGGCCGCGGCAATTTAAGAGGATTAACGACCTTTTTATCGGGGTGCGGAGAAAGTATCCTCCTTTCTTAAGGTTCAAAATAAATTAGACCTGTTTCAATAAGGGTCATATTCGAACAGTTTTATTGCTTTTCGTTTCGAAACTTTTAAGCACCGGTGTACCCACAATTTCGTCCCCGACTGTATGTCTCCGTTAATCGTACCTGAAGACTCAGTAAAGTAAAAGAATAAATTAATTATAAACAAAAATAATGAAAATTCGATAAAATTTGATAAATCTTTATTAAGGTATATTTATGTACAAGACAAGCAGATCTCATACTTTCTTACAAAGTATTATGTTACAAAAGGATAGAACTAAATTAAGAGAAAGGATGACAATCTAATCGTAATGGTGTAATTGACTGTACAGCCTCAGCCACGTACAAATACGGTCTTTCCAAGTTAAAACACAACAAGTAAAATCAACAAGGAAACTGACATCGAAAGCTCAACGTTCTCCTGGATTAAGCACTCGTTCACTCTATCACAGTATTACCTAATCATTCTCGATTCAAACCAATACAGTTTTCACCAACAAAAAGTTCTTCGGTATACAATGAAAATGAGCACTTTTCCGATTGAGTTTGCTCTTAAACTTGTTAGGGAAATTTGATTTGACCCCAACCAAGCTAAACGTTAACAATACAAAAAAGAGAATAATAAATTAAATGTAAGTTATTACTGCACTAATTATTTCATTAAACGTGTAATGTGCCAACTCGTCACCTATTTAATTTCAACGTACAACTATTGCGTTTTTAGAACAAAACATCTTTCGTCAAAGATATTATTTAAGTTTATGTTAATACAATAAAGTGCGGTTTCTTCAGTCACAAAATAATATCTAGGAGAAAAAGTTTTGCTTGTAAAATCTTTCGTCTTATTGAAATTTTTGTATAATTTCAATAAAACTTGTCTTCATTAAAGACTACAATCTGCTGTTTCTCCTAAAACCAACTGATGAGCAAACTTCCTATGGATGAAAATCGTACAATAATACTGAAAACGGCGTGATTCACCCCTACAATTTGTACTTGCTTCAAGTTTCTTGCTACACATGGTGGCTGGTTAAAAATTCAAAAACTTCATAGCAGTGACATACATACTACAGTAAAGGGCACTTTTAACTTACAAACGTGCAGAAGCTTACTAAATCAAGTCTTTTTTTAACAAGGAATGTCGAAATATACATCACTCAAGATGTGTATACCCGACTTCCGGATGTGATTAAAATTTAGTGAAATTAATCAATTAAAAAACGAGAACGTTAACATAAAGATAGAATTACTGTATATTCATAATATTTATATACACATCTAAAAAAATACATTGCAAGAAAAAATATTATCTTACTAATATATACTTCATTCTAGATATACATATATACAAGACAGGTCATTTGTAAATAACAATCTAAATAATAGTAGTACACTTCAAAACGGTAGTAGGGCAAATGCGTGTTCACTGAGGAACGAACTTTGAAGAGTTTAAAACGGCATGCATTTCACTGAGGATTATTTTTTTTTTTTTGTTTAGAAATACTTAAAGCTACCAGTGCTACAATATAAGCTCAAGATATATGAAATATTGTCATGTAGTCAGTTAACATGTACGATAAATTACTTCTTTTTTAAATCTATGTTATTAACTTTTGACCTATGTCTCTTCTAACGTTAACACCTTTTACCTTCCACGTGCCTACGATGCATTTCTATGAAAACAAAATCATTATTCCAGTTACGGGATAAACTTACTCGCATAGCTAATACCTCGTTACTTTATCCATGACACTTTTAAGCCTTTGTTCCGTGATAGATGGCACTAGTTTTTGTACCATTTCACATATGAAAGCCTCGCTGATACCAGGGCTTGCTCTTTCTGCCAGTTCAAAAGCATTCTTCAATTCTTCAATGGCATCCGATGATTTGTGAGACGTTTCAGCTGCTCGTCCATTGTAATGATGTTTCCGTTGCAACTAAAATTTACAATACTAATTACAAGAGACCTCTTAGGACAATTGTCACTTACCTCTGATATTAAGGGATAGATGACGGCCGACAGGCAAGGTGACCTGACGTCTGTTTTGTTACCTGAATTTGAATGTTCTCTAGACAAGTGTCTTTTATTTGATTTCTTTTCGACATCCGCTTCACCTCCTCGATGATCCAACGGACTCATTTCTCTCGAAAGTCGTTTTTCTCTGTCTTTAATATCCCTATCTCTATCTCTGTCTCGGTCAATTTCTTTTCTGTTGTCCGGAGGAACTTGGACAGCAGAAACTGGTCGTGACTAAACCAATGTCAATGATGTTAAATAGTATAGTAACATAATATTATGAAAAATTGGTTATTTCAAAACAAAATATCTTCTTTGACATTTTTCAGCATCAGTCATTATCATTTGATGAAGTGTCCTTAGTCCTTAATAATGGAATTCTTTTTTTAATTTCAAAATTAAAAATGAAAGATGAATGAAGTAGAACTTTTCATGTTGACCGGTCCGGTACAATTTAATTTGAAATTTAAAATAAGTCAGCAATAAAATAGAGATCTCACATGTTATTAAAAATTTTAAAAAAATAATGAAAAAATGAAAACTTATGTATTAAAAAAAAATGAGACCTGATATTTCTTGTAATAAGTACTTACAGGTGTCGCTTTGTCAGGTCTATAATGATTTAAATTGGAATCTTTCGGGGGTGACCTCGCCATCATATGACTGGAACCATTCTGGACTTTATGCGTAATTTTATGATTGGGCGAAGGAACGTCTTCCAACGGAAGTTTGATCGAATGGCTGCCCTTAACAGTCATAATCCACGGATCGTCAAGGTCGCTCTCCTGTTTAGATTCTTCCCTAAAATAATGTCACGTCGCAGCGAACACAACGAAGACAAGTGACCTAACTACTTACGAGTCCGAGTTTTCCGATTCGGTTTCGCTTTCCTCACTCCTCGTCGCCTTCCATTTCTTATACCTATCTATTAAGTCAATTAAATAGGAATTCTTCTTGGCTTTTCTGATAAATGGAAATTTCAGGAGCTCTTTCGCAGTCGGTCTCTAAAAATGGTGAAGTAGAATTAGTCATCTAAGAATCATATTTTCATTTTCAACACTAAACTGAATCGACTATGTTTAATCTTTTTTGTTATTATTCAATTTAAACCGAGAGTTTACACTAAAGTATTTAGACTTACATTTTGAGGATCTTTATTTAGGCAGGCTTCGACGAAGTCTTTAAAATTTTTCGTGTAATCGCCGCTAAGTTGCGGAGGATTATTCTTAGGTATGAGGAATAACACCCGCATCGGATGTAGTTCGGAATTGGGAGGTTCCCCCTTCGCTAATTCGATGGCCGTAATCCCCAAGCTCCATATATCCGCTTTGGAGTCGTACGCCGACTGCTTAATCACTTCGGGCGCCATCCAGAAAGGCGTACCGACGAAAGTGTTCCGCTTGCTGGTTGTGTTCGTTAGTTGGCCGGCGACGCCGAAATCCGCCAATTTCACGTCTCCCATTTCGCTCAAAAGTACGTTCGCCGCCTTTATGTCTCGGTGTAATTTACGTTCACTGTGCAGATAATCTAATCCCTTCAGGACTTCCCGCAGGATGATGGCGATATGCATTTCCTCGAAATTGCCCGCTTTCATGAGATCCAGCGCCGACCCACCACCGAGATATTCCATGATAATCCATAATTTCGTCCCCTGAAAAAAGAAAACAAAAAAGTCAATTCAGAAATTCTTCTATAATAAAGCGTGTCTCTAAACCTATGTCTTTAATTGAAACCGCAAACAGTGGTCAAGAAAAGAGGCAAAATTTGTTATACAACTATTGGTCAGATAGCAATAATAACGCAGATAAAAATTATTTTACTTTTGCATAGAAATTGTTCGAGGGTCGCTGAATGCAGCTTAAATGTTCCGGCGGAGCTTGGTTTTCAACTATTCTCCGACGTTCGAGGCCATAAAAGTCATAAAAACGCAGACCATGACCTAACGCACAGATATTGTACAGAGTGGACCATTTTTGATGGTTTTACAGGGTTTCTCAGTTATTTATAGAAATAGAAGAAAATCGTTTTCGCAACCCAATGCTACTTTCTGGAGAACACAGTGGGGAAAACAAAAGTTAACTACCTCGATTCATTCGGGAAATATCGGCCGAAAACGAATTTTTCCGAAAAATTATTTTTCACAATATCTCACTTGTTTGACAAGATATTTTGAAAATTCAAAAACTGAAAAAAAAAAAATTCACTGACATTATTGCCTTTTGTAGAAATTGCATCAGTTCTGCGAAACAGACTATAACTTTCTAATTTTAAATGGGAATCGCAGTTGGCTATGACAAATAAATAGCTTGTTTAATGAGGTTTTCAAAAATATAAAGTTTGATATAATTATTTTTTTTTAATAACAGAGATACCAACTTTCATTACTTTGCAGTACCTATCAAGCTATCTATGACACTAGAAACAAAAGAAAATTCAGTTGTTTTCCTCAAAAATTCATTTTTAGAATAAATAATAAAGGTAATCAAATTAAAAAAATAAATAAATAAATAACTGGAAATACATAATGCTTTTAGAGAACTCATTAAACTACGAGTAATATAAATATGGATTAACTATCAATGCAGTTTTGAAGAATTATATGTTATATGCTCCTTTGAAATTATTAAATCTTAAATTTTGAATTACCAAAAATTCTTAGATGTGTTTATTTCTCTTTTACCAGTGATTAAATTTATTAACATACAAAAGTTCTTGAAAGCATTTTTAAACTTAAGAAATGTGACACTTCAATAATTTTTTAAAGAAATACATTAATTAATACAATTTAAAGTATATAAAAATCTGTTAGCTTGTTCTTTTTTAATAATTAAAGAACTGTTCAAATAGATTTAATTCATTTTTACATATTTGTCGTTTTATGTCAGTATCTAATAGATACATGAAGCTATTTATTTATTGAATTAAGTCAGCTGTTTTACTTAATAATAATTCACTTTTTGTGGAAAAAAACTGAACTCATTTTTTGTTTTTGTTGCCGTGGGTGACTTGTTAGCTGCCGAGAAACAAAAAATAATTAGTATCTTTGTTATTTGTAAAAATAATTATATCAAACTTTATATTTTTGAAAACCTCATTAAACAAGCCATTTACTTGTGTCATAGCCAACTGCGGTTTCCATTTGAAATTAGAAAGTTATAGTCTGTTTCGCAGAACTGATGCAATTTCTACAAAAGGCAATAATGTCAGTGAAATATACGTTAATTGCCGAATAAAATGGTTTTTGAATTTTCAAAATATCTTGTCATACAACTGAGATATTGTGAAAAATAATTTTTCGGAAAAACTCGTTTTCGACCGATATTTCCCGAATAAATCGAGGTAGTTAACTTTTGTTTTCCCCACTGTGTTCTCCAGAAAGTAGCATTGGGTGGCGAAAGCAGTTTTGTTCTATTCCTATAAATAACTGAGAAACCCTGTAAAACCATCAAAAATCGACCACACTGTACTTAAGGCAGGTCAAGTATCGTGTTTTTTTGTTAATTTTAAAAGCAGATAAATTTTGTAACTAGATAAGTTCTTAATAGTTTCAAATATTCTGTGCGTGTTGCATTCATTGATGATTAGTTTTGTGCTAATCCGTACTTTAACAGTTAAATTTAAAAAAATCAATCCAAAGGCGATCGAAAAAGTGGATATCCTTACATCATATTAATTCGTAAGTTGCCAAAAATCAACTTAAAATGTTGATTATTAAAGTTTATTGAATTTGTAGAGCAAAAACAAATTTGTTTCTTTATTAAAACTTCGAATAAACGACGAAATAAACGTCTGCACTAGGCGAGAGCTTTTATGTCTTTACGGTTTAAACCGATGCAGAAATTCAGGTTCAATATTATTCTTATAAAACCATGTGTTTTGTGTTGGAATGTAAACAATTAATAAAATATTTCGGCTGGAAGCTAGAGAAGTTATTCAATCACTTATTTTGAACCCATAGATTACTGTGTGTACAGGCAATCTAATTTATTTAAATTTTTCATCGTATCATACTCGAATTCTTGCTTTCCGTTTTTACAATAGGAATAGTTTCTGCTTTTGTTATACTTATTCTGCAGATATTAGTGCGATAATTAAAAAATAATTTCACGCATTTTCAACGCAGTTACAAAACTAGCGTACGAAGATGTTTAATTACTTTAGCAAAAATCTAACTAAGATTAGGTACTCGTTTTTAACATGATTGTTGTTGTCTATTACAAAGAAGTGTGTAAACAAACGTTCTTACTTATAGCATGTTCAAACTACAAATAAACATGCCGATGTCCGCAAGTCGAATTCATATTCGTGTACAATAAGACCTTGACCGAGTTCTTCTAAACGTAAATAAAAAGTTTGATTGCGGTTTATTATTGCTTTTATCGGAATAAATTGCTGAAACAAGTCGTAAACCAAGCAGAGGTTTCAAAACAAAGAGACTGCGCTAGCTTGTGATAGGCCAGTTTTTCATTTTTGGGCAAAAAATTTCATTTCAGATTTGGAGAATTAATCTCTTATGTAACGAGGAACTTATAGTTTCATTTAAAGACAAAGGTTTTGAGACACCCTGTGATGGCAGCAAAATAAATTCCTGTCTGCTGCTGTTCAAAATTAACGCACAACTACAAAAAAAAACGTTGATAGGTTTGTAATGTTGCGACCATTACTCAGTAACAGTTATATAATATATTATATAATATAAAAGCTTACAATTAGATAATATTACAGCAATACGACGATTCATGAACACTAATATAATCTTTAATATATTCACGAATTAAACTTTCAGAGATAAAAATTTAAAAAAAACAACAAATTTTGTTGAACACCACAAACAAAGAAAAACTGAATATCAAAAATTAATAACGTGTAGCACCATCTCTAGCTCTGACGATTGTTAATAATAATAATAATATATATTTCGTTCCATAAATACCTCAGTGTAGAACCAACGTGGTCAATTTAATAAAGTTGTAAATACAAAGTAAAATAATACATGTACATATATACAATTAATACATATATGGTAACAAATAAAAAGTGCACGTGTACAAATTACATTTAAATATCACAGACAATGCTGGTTTTAAAAAAATCTTCGTAAGAATAAAAAGCGCTTTTATGAAGATGTCGTTGTAGCACAGCTTTGAATTGCTGATAAGTTAAATCTCTAATTTTTGAGGGAATAACATTGTAAATTTTTATCAATTGAAATACGACGTTTCTTTGAACCTTTGACAAGTTAGTTTGAGGTGTATTAAGATAACAGTTTGTTTTTCCGCGTGTATGGTGATTATGATCTAATATGTATTTTTCTTGAAATTGTTTGTAATGTTTTTTCACGAAAAGAGTGCATTCGAGGATATAAAGTCCACACAAGGTATGTATCTTTTTAGTTCTGAAAATATTTTGACATGATTCTCTCACATTTAAGTTAAAAATGCTTCTGATGCAACGTTTTTGCAGCTTAAAGATCCTGTCTTTGTCGGTCGAATTTCCCCAGAATATTATTCCACACTTCATTCTTGAATTGACATAAGCATAATAAGCACAAAGAGCAGCTTCTTGATTGACTGAAGTAGCAAGCTTTCGAAGAGCATAACTTAGTGGTCCAAGCTTAGCAGCTAGATAATCTACATGGGGTTTCCAGTTGAGACATGAATCCAGCTTTAATCCAAGGAAGAGAACTTCTTCAGCACCGGTAAGTATTTTATTATTATATAATAGGTTTATATTATCAATTTTTGTTGGCGAAAATCTTAATATATTTGTTTTTTCTAAATTTAATTTTAAGTTATTAGCACTAAACCATTCTTCTAGAGCACTGAGAGAGTTACAAATATTTTTTTCAAGTAATTCCATATTGGGAGCTTTAATAACAACTGACGTGTCGTCGGCGAAGAGAGCAGTAAAACTACTTTGAACTATTGGCAGGTCATTTATATAAATCAAGAATAGTAATGGACCTAAAATGGATCCCTGTGGAACTCCCTTTGTTACATATTCCCAAGAGGAGAATATTTTTTTTTCCTTCAGTTCTTGCTACAACACACTGTTTTCTCTCATGTAGGTTAGATTTAATTAGTTGTAATGTCGTACCTCTGAATCCCATTCTTTCCAGTTTCTGTAGCAAAACGTGATGATCCACACTATCGAATGCTTTGGACAGGTCCATAAACATTCCCACAGCAGTATCTCCAGCATTAATTGCTTCAAGTGTTTCGGAAACAATTTGATAATTTGTTGTAACGGTGGAACGACCTTTTTGGTAGCCACTTTGATGATGACTTATAATTTTATTGGCAGTCAAGAAATTATTCATTCTGGTGTGTATAATCTTCTCAAATACTTTTGAGATATTAGAGAGAAGCGCTATCGGTCTATAATTTGTAATTTTTGTCCTGTCTCCTTTCTTGTAAATCAGTTTTATAACTGATTCTTTAAGTTTATCTGGGAAAATACCCATTTCCAACAACAGATTTATTATATCTGCTATAAAGGTTCTGCTATAAAGGTAACAATTTTTTTCAGGAGCACAACAGGTATGTCATCGTATCCCGTAGAAGAAGTTTTCTTGAGATCCATTATACTTCGAGCTACTTCCTGGTAATTGGTTGGAGCAAAAAAGCAAGAATTGCGTGAATTCATGTTGGTAAGCTGCTTATTAAATTCTGGATAGCTTCTTGTGAAATGTTATCTAATTCTACAGGAGCGAGATGTTCTAGTTCATGAAGAGTTCTGGGAGTGGGTATATGACATCTCACTTCTTTTCTTTAAACCATCCCATCTCCATGGCGTTCAAATCTGGATTGCGAGGTGGTCAGTCCAATACTTAAATATTGATTCCATTATAACTGAAGTAACTAAACAGATTTCTTGCAACGTGCGGTCAAGCATTATCTTGCATGAAAGTGAAGTTATTGCTTATAAATGATGCAAAAGGGATGACATAGTCCAGAATAAAGTTCTCCAGGTAAAACTAAGCATTTGTTGAATAGGAACTAAGTCTGTGTGAGTGTCAAAACAGATTCCTCACCAGAACGGTCTTTACCCTCCACCATATGGTTTCCATGCAGAAATATTGCAAGCAGTAAATCTTTCTCCAGGCCTGCACCATACTAGTTTCCAACCATCTGGTTATTTTACGCTCGATCTTGTTTCATCGGTAAACAAGATTCGCTTCCAATCATCTATGGACCAATTTCATGCTCTCTCGCAAATCTTAATCTGGCCATTCTGTGTCCTGTGGTGAGCAGCGGTGCAATTGTAGCTAGCCTTGATTGTCTCAACATTCTCCTAATAGTTACAGCTGATATCCTAGCATGCCTGACTGTTACAAGTTCATTACTAAGATCCGAACTTGTATGTACATTTCCTGTTTCTTAAAACCTGTAGTCCTCTTTCTACCCTGCCCACGTCTTCTGGCGTATATCTCAGTGTCTCTGTACCTTCTAATCATCCGATTAACTGATGAATGGCCAACACCTAGGAAATTAGCTACACATCGCGTAATTCGTCTCTCGTTTAAAAATTGATGCTCTTACGCAACCCTCAGTAGTTAAATATCGTGGTCGATTCACGTTTTTGGAATGCAAGAATATAAACTGATGTTCTGTTTAATATTCATTATACAGGCTGGGTCATTGGTATCGATTTCATCAATAGCGCCTTAACTATTAATTATAAAAGAAAATGTCTTCTACAACCGCCTATAGTGAGTTCTATCTCAGCAAATTATTTCCACATATACAGCATGTTCCAAAAGTGAGTTATCTATCAAACTTACACTTCTTTAAATGGAATGTACCAGATTTCGACAGACCTTTTAAAAATAAGCATTTTCTATTCAGCAACTACAACCCTAAATAGAACCATTCGCAGTCTACAGCTATTCAATTGATTAAAGAGTTAAAATGTAGAGGTATTTTATTCATAATCAGCGGATAAAAAAAAATTAGTGTACCTAACTAATTATAAATAACGAGTAGAATAATCCTTATGAATAAAAACAACATTTCTATGTACGTTTGCACAGAAACAATTGAAACTTAAAAATTTAGATTTCTCAAAAAATTTAAACGGAAGGCCCTGCACATTCTAACATACTCGAAGAGCTCGTTAAATTCTGTTTCTAACAAATGCAACTTGTATTGGTCTGAAGCTTACGGTTTTTGAGATATCTACACTTAATTTTAGAACAACTGGCAAGAACCATATTTCAAGAAAATAAACAGAAAATAAAGGGCACAATTACGATTATCTGTTAATTGTCAAGAAAATATTGACATTTATAAATAATCCGAGAACTTACCGTTCAGTATAACAACTGCTTTCTGCTGAAATTAACTAATTGCCAAAGTTCAAAGAAATTCAAAGTGTAATTTTGATTTAATGAAACTTAAACTCTTTCAACCCTTTAATTTATTTCGAATATCTAATCGACATGCAACGCTAATTATTTGTTATTGAAAATGTTTTAGCCCTTAGCATTACTTATTTTTCTTAATTCAACCTAATACGATTGGATATTAAAAAAAATAAGACAAATTTTTCAAGAAATTAGTAGAAATTATTAGCAGATATTCAATAGTTTCCAAGATATCGATTAGATGTTGAAAATAAATTGAAGGGTTGATAGAGTTCAAGTTTCATTAAATCAAAATTGCACTGTGAATTTCTTTATTAGAACTATAGCAATTAGTTAATTTCAGCTGTAAGCAATTCTTATAGTGAACTTAAATTCTCGGATTATTTAATAGATAAACATAACCGTGTCCTTTTCTTTTGATTATTTTCTTGAAATATTGTTTTTGTCTGTAGTTTTAACTGTAAGTGCAGACATCTCGAAAACCGTAAGTTTCAAACCAATACAAGTTGCATTTGTTAGAAACAGAATTTAACGAGCTATTCGAATATGTTAAAATATACAGGGCGTTCCATTTAAATCTTTTAAGAAACTTTTAAGATTCGATTGTTGTTTCTGTGCAAACGTACATAAAAAAATGTTGTTCTTATTCATAAGGATTACTATACACGATATTTGCAATTAGTTAAGCACACTAAAGAAATTTTTCTTATTCGCTAATTATGAATAAAATACCTCTACATTCTAACTCTTTAATTCAATTGAATAGCTATAGACTGTGAATGGTTCTATATAGGGCTGCAGTTGCTGAATAGAAAATGCTTATTTTTAAGTGGTCTGTCGAAATCTGTAATAAAAATTGGTACATTCCATTTAAAAGAGTATAAGTTTGATAGATAACTCACTTATGGAACATGCTGTATATGTGGAAATAACTTGCTTAGAAAGAATTCATTATAGGCGGTAACTTTTGTAGAAGACATTTTCTATAATTAATAGTTAAGGTGCTATTGAAGAAATCTATACCAGTGACCCACCCTGTATAAAATATCGTGAAGAAGTTTCAACGAAGGAGAAGCCTCAAGTCACTATAAAATTTGGAAACTTAACTTAACAAAAACACACAAAAAAAGAATTTTATAGTGACTTGAGGCTTCTCTTCGTTGAAACTTCTTCACGATATTTTATATTTTAACCGGTCACTAATCTCATGGATAATCCTTAGAATAATATTCATTAATTTTCAAAACTTATTACGTGAGGAAACCAAGAATTAATGATGTTAAACTTGAATTTAAATTTAAACGTTACCGTATCTAAGGACCGATTTCCTAATAGGACTTTAAATTTAAAGTTACTTTAACCTAAAAAAATACATTTGTTTTCCTATTCTTAAAGTGACTTTAAATTAAAACTTGAAATTATGAAATAGGCCATTAGTGAAATAATTTCATCTAACCAAAAGTTTGATCAAGACGTAATAATTGTCAAAATTAATTCAACTGTTTCTTGTATAAACAGTTTGGAACTATGTTGTATCAGGTTTTTTTTCGTCCCGATTTATTTATAAAGTCCTGTTTATTTCAGTGTTAAGAAAACGCTATTTAATGAATTTTACCTTTACACCAACGAAATAGGTTGGGATCTTAGATTATACTTATAAGAGAGAGGATATCTTACGCCGTATCAGACGCATGAGCGACGCTGTTACCAGAAAACACCACATCAAGGACACTTCGCGTTGCACAAACGCATGAATTTCGGTGTTTTTGTTATAATAGTGAATGAAACAGATACTGACAGTTTATAGAAACAATATGCAATGTATAGCAAAGCCGGCCCGAGAAGAAGGAGCCCGGTAAACACGTTGTAGTCAAAGTGAATTTCGATGTTTTTGTTGCTATTGGGAATGAAACAGATAGTAATAGTTTATATAAAAAATGTGCAATGTGTGGGTGGCAACGCCGGTCGGAGAAGAAAGAGCCCGGAATAACATTTCGATTGATTGCATTCCTGACAAGGTGATGGCATTGAACTATCCAGAAAGGTCTGACATGATGATGTTATTGGACTGGTACGGAGTGGTGCTTGGCATTCACGCAGTTGGTGATCAACTGATCCTGAGAACGTATGCTTGGGAGGCAAGGTATGCTAATATCCATCGGGAGGGGTGCGTTTTGTATCCACAGGTGAATGTTGGGGGTAATGCATGCGAACATAAGAAGTCAAGTACATTTAGACATATGTATCTTTTAGGATGATTAGATTGTTGTTAGGTTTAACATTTTTATGATTTTGTCAGTGTATTTAGGTTGTTTATAGATCTTTTTTTTTAGTGCTTTTAAGTTGGTAGCGTACTGAAGATGGCAGCTTAGCTGCCGAAATACGTATCTACGGATATAAAAATTATTGTGGGCGGAGGTTAATTTCAATTATTACTATTTTAGTTTTAGATAATCGAAGAGCTCGCTAAATTCTGTTTCTAACAAATGCAACTTATATTGGTCTGAAGCTTACGGTTTTCGAGATATCTGCACTTAATATTAAAACTACTGGTAAGAACCATATTTCAAGAAAATAAACAAAAAATAAAGGGCACAATTACGTTTATCTGTTAATTCTCAAGGAAATATTGACATTTATAAATAATCCGAGAACTTAAGTTCAGTATAAGAACTGCTTACAGCTGAAATTAACTAATTGCTATAAGTTCTAACAAAGAAATTCAGCGTAAATTTCATTTATTGAAACTTGAACTCATCAACTGATCCTGACAACGTATGCTCGGGAGGCAAGGTATGCTAATATCCATCGGGAGGGGTGCGTTTTGTATCCACAGGTGAATGTTGGGGGTAAAGCATGCGAAGATAAGAAGTCAACGTGCGAGGATGACTTTCCCAGTGTCCAATATCATCATGAGGGAGCTACAGCTTCTAGATTCGCCGCTGAAGCAGGTGGGGCCGGGAAAACGGCCCTGGTAAGTGGAATGTTCCATTTTACTGAATTGTAAACTGTTAAACATTTACTGTACTCGTAAAGAGTTACTTATAATTTTCATGGTCCTTATCGAATTAGAATGCGAAGCCCGGAGGCTAAGACGTTTACCTTCAGCGCCTTTTGCGGTCAGGGAAGCGAGAAAGAAAGAAAGAAGAATAGGAATGAGAGACCTAACCAATGGTGAGTGAATGTTTACTGTAACTCCGTCCTCAGAAAAATTGTTTGTCTATAATATTTAAACAAAAAAAAATCTAGCCAACAAATGTTCAATAAGTTTTAGTTAATATATCAATCGGAATTAAAAAAAATTATTATTACATGTTCCAAATTCAACATTTCATCACAAAGTATTTAGATTGTAAGTTCAGATTTCATCGTCTGAACTAGCATTAAAGTCTCCATTTCAAGCATAAAATATTACAAAGGTGTGGAACAAATCACAAAAATGCAAGAGAATACAGGGTAATACAACAATACAGGCCGCTACTTCAAGGACGTATTCTACAAATCAAAATAAAGGAAAAAGTTAACATGAATATGTATACAGGGTGTTCACGGGAAGCCGTAACAATAGTTAACTTTCTTATTTGAACTTTTACCAAACAACTTATATTAGAAAGATTTCAAGACCTTTCTTGCTCAATTTACTAATTTCATCTGGTGTATTGCGGAAAAACAATTAAAATTGTTTATTTATCTTTTACTCAACCAAAGTTATTTTAAAAAAATGTGTGTGAAAAATGATTCAGATTCCCTAGATTTTTAGATTTAACATTTTATAATCAGATATGTAAAAAAAAATTATAACAAAAATTGTTAGAACGATAACTCGACATTGTAAAACTCTCGGGTCGCTTTGTGTATTTAACAGTTTTGCGTGCCGATAATTTTTATGTACGTTTCCACTTAATCATAATTAATACGTGCATATTTCACAGGATAAAAGTTCTGTTACACAAGAGTATTGAAGATTTTTAAGCCATGCAAGCGGACGTTTTAACAAATTCCTTGAAATATCTCCGACTTTTTCGTGCATTAATAAACTCTGGAATTTGCGTAGCGCATAAATTACGTTAGCCAATAAACATTTCCAAAGTGAAATTTATGCTCTATAACGGTTATATTATGTAACTAACAATTTTGTTGATTTTTTTTAACATCCAAAGAAATTTTAAATTGTCATGAATTTCAAAAATACGCATGACGTATTAACGACATTGAATTTAGACCCATTTTTTTTTCTTGTTTTTATTTTGCTTCTGCTTTTGAGACGTGCCTGTACAATTAAGAAAAGTTTAATCAATTAATTATGTTAATAAGCGCCGATGGCCATCTGTTCTCTAACCGGTTAGAGTGACTTTTGCGCCCGGGCAATTACGACGTCTGCAATTATCTAGCAAAGAAATTTTATTGTTATAATAATCGAAACCACGCCGTATAAGGTTGGACCCAATTTGTTCAGAATCGCTTAATTAAATACAAAAGTAATCAAGCGGGATTGAGCATGTTCGCTGGAACCATTGATCAAGAAAGCAGAAACATTCCGTTCGGTCCGTGTCATAGCTCGCAGTTTAGTTTTTTTTTTTTTTTTTATAATCTCAAATGAAAATAAAATCTAATGATAAATTACCACGCCATAAGATATTCAATTAAAAGCTGATTTGACATATTTTGAAAATAAAGTCGGCATGTATGGAATACCCGTTCTTTGGGTCGTCATAAATTCTGAACTAAAGTACTAAATACTCAAATATTTTAATTAAAAATTCTTTATTGTTGTTTTCTAGAGGTTACATGTAATAAATTTAAGAATTACATATTTTTGGGAAAACTTCTGTATAAAATTTAAAACAAAATCACACAATAGGCGTTTACGATAATTGGAGCGGTATACCGGGTGTCGCGCGCCATGTGCTCACCCTTCTAGAATCTTTATTTATTAATAGATTAACCTGAATTTTGGAGACAATAAATTTTTAAAAAAATGGGATTTTTCGACGTACCGCTAGTCGTCATAGGACTTCCGGTTTCGCCGGAAGTGATATTAACTTTCTTATTTTAAATGGAGTATCCTATATATTTTTACATGTTTGAAGTCTACGGATCATTACGAGTCCGAATACGTATCAATTGGTAATTTTGGTTTCCATTACAACGAAAAAAGAACTTTTATTTTTCAATCTAGAAAGCTATGTATGTATTTTGATTTTTAACGTATTTGAAATTTTCATTAGATCTTAACTATTTTTTTTTTTTTGATAGAACCTCATATGTTTCTTAGCTTAATTCAATAGAACATTTTTTTCTGAGTACGCTGATACCAAATACGTCATATTTTCTTTGAAAATAACTTAAAACGGAGCATGTCTTATTGAAATTTTACACTCCCTTAATTTCAAATTACTTTCAAAGAAAATATGATGTATTTGGTATCAGCGTACTCAGAAAAAAATGTTCTGTTGAAATAAGCTAAGAAACATATGAGATTCTATTAAAAAAATGAGTGAAGAGCTAATGAAAATTTCAAATACTGTAAAAATGTTAAAAATCAAAATACCATCAATGGAGTGATTTTCTCGAAACACTTGATCGCATTTGATCGAGAAAATGCGATTCATAGCTTTCTAGATTGAAAAATAAAAAAGTGTTTTTTTCGTTGTCATGGAAACCAAAATTATCAATTGATAAATATTCGGACTGGTAATGATCCGTAAATCTTAAATACGTAAAAATATATAAGGTGTTCCATTTAAAATAAGAAAGTTGGTATCACTTCCGGCGAAACCGGAAGTCCTACGACGACTAGCAGTATGTCGGAAAATTCCATATTTTGCTTAATTTATTGTCTCCAAAATTCAAGTTAATCGACTAATAAATAAAGATTCTAGAAGGGTGAGCACATGGCGCGGGACACCCGGTATACTGGTTAATCTATTACCTCACTCTTACTTGCATTAAACGCATTCGTTCTATCTTACTTTTCTACCCCGATCCATGTACCGCCCCAATTATCGTAAATTCCTTTTCATGATATGATTTAAAATGGCGGATAATACGGAATAGTCAGTTGGGGGTAATATAGAATAGTCAGTTGGGGGTAATATGAAATAAGGAAAAATATGTAACACTTTAAATTAATAAGGTCAGGTGAATAGTTGTGTTGATTTACACTATAACAAACTTACCTTGGTGTTAAAGAACACTTTTATTTAAAAAAATCCGCCAAAATACGTTTTTCTGACAACGTGCGAAAACGATAAATTCACAAACTCATATACTGTAAAGTTATTCTATCAAAATATAAAACATAAATTGCATTTCAATAAAGGGTATTTCAAAACCTCTGTCTTTGAATGAAACTGTAAGTTCCTCGTTACATAAGAGATTAATTCTCCAAATCTGCGACTTTTTGTCCTAAAATGAAAAACTGACCTATCACAAGCGAGCGCAGTACCTTTGTTTTGAAACCTCTGCTTGGTTTACGACTTGTTTTAGCAATTTATTCCGATAAAAGCAATAAACCGCAATAAAACTTTCTATTTACGTTTAGAAGAACTCGGTCAAGGTCTTACTGTATACGAATATAATCAGACTTGCGGACATCGGCATGTTTATTTGTATTTTCAACATGCGATAAGTAAGAACGTTTGTTTACGCACCTCTTTGTAATGGACAATAGCAATTATGTTAAAAATAAGTACCTAATCTTCGTTAGATTTTTGCTGAAGTAATTAAACATCTTCGTACGCTAGTCTTATAACTCAAAATAAAAATGCGTGATATTATTTTTTAATTATCGCACTAATAGCTGCAGAATAAGTATTGCAAGAGCATAAACTATTCCTATTGTAAAAACGGAAAGCAAGAATTGGAGTATGATCCGATGAAAAATTTAAATAAATTAGATTGCCTGTACACACAATAATCTATGGGTTCAAAATAAGTGATTGAATAACTTCGCTAGCTCTCAACCGAACTATTTTATTAATTATTTTTACATTCCAACACAAAACACATGTTTTTATAAGGATAATATTGAACCTGAATTTCTGCGTCGGCTTAAACCATAAAGACAAAAGCTCTCGCGTAGTGCAGACGTTTATTTCGCCGTTTATTCGAAGTTTTAATAAAGAAACTAATTTATTTTTGCTGTACATTATTGGCAACTTATGAATTAATATGATATAAGAATTTTCACTTTTTCGATCGCCTTTACATTGATTTTTTTTTAATTTAACTGTTAAAGTACGGATTAGCACAAAACTAATCATCAATTAATGCAGAACAGAATATTTTAAACTGTTAAGAATTTACCTAGTTACAAAATTTATCTGCTTTTAAAATTAACAAAAACATGATACTTAACCTGCCTTAAGTGCAATATCTGTGCACTAGGTTATAGTCTGCGTTTTAATGACTTTTTATGGCCTCGAACGTCGGAGAACAGTTGAAAACCAATATCTGACCAATAGTTGTATAACAAATTTTGCTTCTTCTCTTGACCACTATTTGTGGTTTTAATTAAAGAATTAAAGGCATAGGTTTAGAGACACGCTGTATAGTTGAAACTGTATAGTTGAAACTCGTAAAATAATCAACGTCCTGTCATAAACATAAAACAAACTGCAATTGGTAATTCCTAACAACAGAAATTCTCTTAATTTAAATTAAAAGTTTTAAAAAATTATTACTCGTATTGACTCCGTTATAGAGGTTAATTTTCCATGTATTATTTAGATATGTAAACAGAATATTTAATGCATGCGCACGAAATACTTTAGTTAATTTCGAGAGCATGACTAATAATTTTTTTAAGCTTCTAGAAGACGAGAATACCAATTGTAATGTTGTTAAGATTATTACGGGTTATGAATCGGAAACTGTTTATAACCACAATAAAATATTTACGATTTTCAATTAAATTAAGACGCATTATACATCAATAACACAAGTTACATAAGCCCGAATTATTAAAAATAACTAAAATGCAATTTTTAAAATAAACCCCCCGTTGAAACGGTGGCAGCTTAATCGTTGGTCTTTTAATCGAAAACTGGAATGACCGGAGTCATTGGTTTAATTAAACAGAATCTTATTTTGCAGGATTCAACATTTTGTGCCTACTTCATTAAGGATTGTCTTCATAAAGGAGTAAAAGGAGATTTTAATTTTAAAGTAAATTTCAATTGTCAAAACAAATCTTTCACAATTATTATTTACAACTCAGAATACAGTGCGTTCTCAGGCTATATCTCGATAACTACAACAGATACAAAAAAAGTTTAAACACATTTTTGATTTAAAATTTGTACAACATAAAATTATTTTCACCTATACAGGATACGGATAACAAGAACATAACAAAAAAACTAATGAAAATCAGTACGTATAGGGAATGCTACTACTAATCGCTGTAGAATTTGATTCTGCATGTCATGATGCAAAAATATACAGGATGTGCCATTTATGAAAACTGATAACTAAGATATGATTTGATATGATTTAAAAGGTTGAACATTATTCTTTCAAGCAACAGGAAGCTTGAATCTTGAAATTTGAAAGTGTCGTAAATACATTCTCTTAAATGAATGGCCACCGAAATATTTTTTTTTCAGAAATTCGAAAATATCTCAAAAACTGTTACATTTAAGTATATACAACTTTTGCTTGCAATGACGCGTAGAATCAGAATTTGCAATAAAAAGTATTGCATTCCATTTAAAATAAGAAAGTTAATGGCGACCACCGGCATAACCGAAAGTGATATAAAAGTGAAAATATTTTATTCTGAAAGATCACTTCCTCCTAGGGCAGTGCGTTAATTTTCAGAATATTTGTATGTTCCTTTCCCCGAGAACTTTTAATAGACCACTCAACTTGGGAGACCCTGTATAGGGTATGCTATCTGAAATAAAAAAATTGCGTTCAATACCACTGCTTTGATTCATCCTGTATAGGTGTAAATTTGAATTTTGATAGCTAGTTATTTTCACTATTTTGAAAATTGTTAACCTTTTTGACTGCAGCCCAGTTACAGAATTTATTCCTTAACTGATCAGTCGTGATCATACTTCGTAACAAACGTAAATATAGAAGTTTTAGAGATTCACCTCAACCGCTAGAATTTACTAAAATAATAAAACAAATGGTGAACGGAAATATAACAAATGAGTACCAACTTTATTATTTTAAACACAATACCCAATACGGGGTTACAACTAATTTAAGGGTCACTATGGGTATCTCGTAAACTATAAGAGTTACAAACATGGTTAAATTATAGAAAAGTTGCGCTATCTTGAGGTCTAAAAGAATATACAAAAAAAAATCTTTTCTATTTTCATTCGTTTCTGAAATATCTTCAAAAAAGTGAAAATTCTCATTTTCGAAAACGTCGAATATCGTCGTTATTTCTTAAATAAAATTCGGTGTTTTTATATTAATTTCGATGTACAACCTAATGGAGTTCGAAGAAATTGGTTAGGTTTGACAGTTTCGTAGATACGACGGTCAACTGTTTCTTTTCTTACGGACGCTAGCTTAGATATTGATAGCACGTGATGCAGAAATAATTTGATACCAAATGGATTTTTATGCTTTTGTTTTGAAACAAAATATTAAGTTACTAAGAATTTCTGTTAAAAATTTATTTCTTTTATGTAAAAATGTAAATAAGTATCATAATTGAGTAAGATTTATTAATTTAATAATAATTTTATTTCTGAATGTTTACACGCATCCGCCTACTAGATATATTTTTTTTCAAAATCTTTTGTAGTATCTTGATATTTTGTTTTAAAACAAAAGCATAAGTATGTCGTATGATCGTATTCAGATTTTGTTTTTGTATCATGTGGCATGAATATCTAAGGTTTGCGTTCATAAGAAAAAAGACAGTTGACTGTCGTATCTGCGAAACTATCAATCCTAATCGATTTCTTCGGACTCTGTTAGATTGTTCATCGAATTTAACATAAAAATATCAAATTTCATGATTCTATTTTAATAAATAAGGAAGATATTCGAGATTTTTGAAAATTAGAATTTTTTAGTTTTTTCAAGATATTTCAAAAACGAATGGAGATAGAAAAAATTTTCTGAATACTTTGATAGGCTCCAAAATAGCGCAACTTTTATGTAAATTAACCATCTTTGTACCTCTTATAGTTTACGAGATCCCCATGGTAACTCTTTAATTAATTGTAACTCTATATATGCTCGAATTAATTCCAAAAATGTTCTTTTTATATTTGGTTGTTACTTATATTTATTTTAAGTTTGCAATTATTATTGTTTTTGTATATGTTTTTTTTATAACTCTATTTTACATAATATTTCATCTTAGCTGTTGGCGTTTTGTCTTAGAAAATGTTCCAGATTAGTAGTCTTTTAGTTCATAATTAATTCTTCTTGCATTCAATAAAAATCTTACTAGTTAATCCAAAATCTACTAAGGTAAGATAGTTAATTAAAAAATGCATACCGGGTGTTCCATTTAAAATAACAAAGTTGGTACTCATTGGTTCATTCATTTTAGCGGTTGGGACAAATCATAAAGAACAAATTATAAACAAGAACCAATTACAAACTCGATTACAAAAACAGTATATTGTTCAATAAGTGTCGTGACATTTTTTGAGCTAGAGAACAGTTTGCCAAACGAGGCGAAGTCCAGTTTTGTAATGTTCTTGAGCTTAAGGCTGCCCACATACTCACGAAGCCAAAAATTTTTTAAACAAAACGCTTTGATGCAATGTAAAACATTTTGGTTAGCCACACTGATGAAGCGAAGCAAAACGTTTTATTGCATTATGAAACAGGGAAAAAGCGTTCTCTAAATAGTTCTAATAGTTTACTTCTGATATATAAATTAAAATTCATGTTTTGTTCGCTCAATCATATTGATGATAAATAAAGCAAATCTAAGCGTTATAACTTTCAGTCAAAACGCGCAATTGTTTTAGCGTGATTTAAACTGTTTTCTGTTTTGCTGTATCAGTGTGTGATTGGTCCCACTGAAAGCATTGAGAAAACACTGCCCAACAAAATTAGTCAAAAAAGTTTTGTAGAAAGTTGTTTTTACTTTATGAATGTGATTTCAACGAGTTAAGCAACATATTTTTTCTACGACCCGATTTACTATTTCTACTGGGAAGATCTAAATCACATTCTGAATCAGAAATCATAATAAAGTTACAACGCTACAACGAACAGCACAAGTTGACATTTAATAATGACGTGATAGAGCGACACCAGCCAACCGAACGACGTGAAAATTAGTAGGTAACTTTCGTCTCTAGTGACGAAAGTTAACGACATGAGAGTTTTCCTCACTACTGACGGAAATCAAGTTTTCGTTCGAAGTATTCGGTGAGAAAATAATGTCTTTTTATAAGGGTTTGTCTCATATAATTGACCAATTTCCTGTCATTGCTAGTTTTGTTGATTGTTAAAGATTTGGAAGCCGCAAAAATATTTAAAAGGCTAATAATAGTTCATTTTTATTTTGTGTAATAACTAGACTGCTAGTTTAATTTTGTCTAAAAACCAAAAAGTGAAACTTATTTATGGCCAGTTGCTCCGAGCAGTTAAGCCGACCTTAAATTTAAGTATTGCTTATAATGTGACATTTGAAGTTACATAACATTAATTTAACTCACATTCTAAAAGGCATTTAAAATTAATTTTAAACGTTTTGGTGTAGACCAGGGGTTCCCAACGAGGTCGAATCGACCCCTTGGTGTCAATGAAGACTTGAAAAAGGTCGATGAACCCAGAGGGCTGGGGGCCGATGAACCTCTAAGGGTATATTACCGGGTCGGATTTATTTATAAATTCTTGTCTAGTACAAGCCTTTCTGAATAGCTCATTAAAAGAAAAGTAGAAGATTTACGAATAATTGTACGTGAATTAAACAATTTACAGGGTGTTAACTCGACTAAAAGGAGAACAAGAAGAAGAATAAATAGAAGATCTATTGATTATTAAAATAAAAATGAAATACAGTCAAAACGAACGAAAAGAAAAACAAATCTCGATCGTCGATGTGGCGAGGAAGAAAATAAAATATTGCACTAAAACCAACGGTAGGTCAAATCGATGTTAAAAAAATGACGAACGCACAAAATATTCATATTGTTGTTAGTTGTAACACAGCATGACGATAAATAGTAATAATTAAATGCGCACACTTTTAGCTCGTCATGTCGGTAATGCATTAAAATGAGTAAAAGAAATAAAACAAGAATTCCCTCTGATATCTGGTATTACGTTAACGAACATAACTTAAAAAGTTCGATGAAGTTTTCAGACAAAAAAGATGGTCTAGCTTCAAATCTGCCGAAAATGTCATTTCGGTAACAAACTTGCATTACGGCTGTTTACCCAGCAACAAATTCGTTTTTTTTTCGTTTCATAGGCTCATTTTTTATTAAAATCTTACCAAATTTTCGCGAAAAGTTTTTAAATTCTAAAAAAAAAAAACAGAAATACCGAAACATAATAAATAGGTTGTGTTCAACGAAAACTACTAATTTTTGTAATTTATCCCAGCCAATAAGATATCACTCAAATTTTTAAATTTTGTTAGGGGCCGATTTTTTCACCTACGGATAAATTTATCTGCCATGTAGTATCCTCGGAAGCTATTATCGATACAATGGTTTCTAAGGATAATACCTGGCAGATAAACTTATCCGGAGGTGAAGAAATCGGGCATTAGACTGCTAAAAGCCCGTTTTACAAGAATTGGAAAGAAGGTCTTAAAAAAATTAACTTAAAAAATTCGAAAATGTAATCATGTGAAATTGTTCTTATTATTAATTATTAATTTTAAAATTTGTTTTGTAGAAACCTTGATAAAGGAAATAAATTTTCCGAAAGCTCGGTTGAACTTTAAGAGTATTAGTATCAACCTTTTTTGACTGCAGCTCAGTTATAGAATTGATTCCTTAATTGATCAGTTGTGATCATACTTCGCATTTGTAGAAACGTATGTATGTATGATTTTTGCTGAAACTGAAAATGAACTTATTTAGTCTAATTTTATATTACAAACAAACAAAATTTGAAACAATTTTCAAATTTTTCTTTGTCAAACTGGACAATTATATGATATCCACCCATAAAGAGTCATAGAAAAACTCGTTTTTTTTTTTGTTTTGCGAGCTTTGTATACGCTAGTCTGAAATTTCATTTACATTAACGGACAGAAGAAAATAAATTTGAAATAATACATTGTAAGAAATATCGGGTTATTGTATACTATGAGAACGATGGGCTTATGACTTTGGGCCATAGAATGCAATTACTCGTTTATTCCTGAATAGAATAGAAAGGTTGCGTCATCCCAGGCGTGCCATAATTTTAATTATAATGCAGCGAGCATAAACAAACAATCAAGCGGACCTTTTGTTATCGGCTATAGGTCAGACAAACAGAAAGGTAAACAAATATCGTTCATTTTCATTCGTTCACAGGTAGGTGTCTTTTATTACATGCACATAATTTACTGGTCACAATAATCATTAAAAGTACAGAAAAATACTGAGTACGTTTTAAACAAATAACGTAAGCATCACAGTTTATAAAAATAATTGCTCAAATCGATCAAGGCGAAGGTTTGGACTTTGGAATAAATAAACAAATAGGTAAAAATTGCGTTCGTGTACGTAATTAAACGTATGTATGAAGCAATAACTTTTTATTGCTGATTACGTGAGATGGCAGCATGGATACCAAGTTTCAAATGTTAAATTAAATATTAAATTAACTGGAAATCAAGCTCTGCACGCCATGGTAGTTATGGATTGATTAACTTATTTATTTAGTTCGTACGCAGCTAAAAATATTTTTATGTAACACCTGTTTATTATAAAATCATAACAATGACGATTTTGAATATATTATGAGGTCTATAAAACACTAGTGGAATTATGAACCCATTATTAAACTTATGTTCAAAATCGGCATTATTATGGCTCCATAATAAACAGGTATTGGATAAAACTATGTATTATACTCGTGCCTTAACAGGAAATGAGTCGCTCAAGAAAAATTAGCCCACTCGAGCAAGCTCTCGTGGCTGAACATTCCTTTTGTGACTTGTTGGACTTATAAGACACTTGTGTAATAAATAGCTATAAGATGTAATTTAAAGTGTCGTTTAAATTTCTATATATTTTCAATAAATTCAAAAACAAATCAGTACAACGACTTGTCGCATACAAATCACCACGAATGTTTAGCACAAGTCTTCGAAAAATACTAGAAAAGTACATCGTTTACACTAAGTGATCGTTTGCACTGTGTGACTATGAAAGGTTCACTACAGTCTAAAATAATATACTGTTATTGTACGAATTTAGCTAATGGTTAATTTTATTTTAATATCTACAAGTTTAATAAACTAATTTATTTAAAGCGGAATATAAAATACTTAGAGTAATTTATTTCAACATAAGCCGAGCGTTCAGGTTCGTAATCCATCGCGTGCTGTTCTTACATCCAGCAGCCAGTCGTTTTTATATCCGGGCTGTGATGCGAAATTTCTTTGCCGAGAAAATTCTGACGATTGAAGCGGATGGGCGCCCCTCGAATTTTCCTGATTGACGCCCTGACTCTGATGTCAGACTTAGATCAACACAATACCAATCATTTGCTTGGCACCACGGTAATATTTCAGCAAACATTTCTCTTTGAAAGAACATACGACGAGCAGATTTTTGGCCAAGTCAGTAAAACCATAATTTCTTCGAACACCTCAACGAAAAGTATCAAGCATCTTCTCAAACAACACATCAAATGCCTCAAATTAAACGGCATTTTAAAGTACTCTAATGCACCGTGCCTTTAATTGAATTCCTCATTAAAGTGGGCTATGATTTCACTGTTTTTTTCTCCTAAGATTTACAGCACTGATAGCTGTTCAATTATTTAATTAAACAAATGTCAAATTGACAATTTGTATTTTTCAATTAATTCAAAATGTTAGAATTACAGCAGAAAATATTTATTGTTGAAAGTTATTTTCAAACCGGTAGAATAGAAAATGGACAGTTAGTTTATTCAATTAATCAGTGTCTACAGAAGCTTCGACAGCAGTTTCCTAATTTTGCCATTACTTATGAACAGCTAGTTAAACATATTCATGCTTGTGTTCTTAAATTTCGTGAAACAGGATCACTTGGTCGCAAAACAGGGAGCGGAGCAGCTAAGAAAAGGACCGCAGCCTGCATTGAAAATGTTCGGGATCTAATGGAACACTCTCCCAAGAAATCTATTGCGAAACTTTCACAAGAAGTTCAGCTGTCACACTATCCTTAAAAAAGACTTAAAGCTTTATCCATATAAGATTCAAGCAGTCCACGAACTCAGGCCAGTAGACTTTCACAGAAGAACAGAATATTATCAGTGGTTTCTTGATAACTTAAACAACGACGACATTCTTGACAAGTGTTTCTTTTCCGATGAGGCCTGGTTTCATCTCTCAAGGTATTTAAGTAAACAGAATATGAGAATATGGTCAGCAGAGAATCCCCATGAATTTGTGGAAACTCCATTACATCCATTAAAAATTGGTGTTTGGCTAGCAGTGTCAAGAAGGCGTATCATCGGACCAATATTTTTTAACGACTCGGTAACTGCTGAAAGATACCGAAATGAGTTATTAGAACCTTTCATTAATCAACTACATGATGATGAACTTACAGAAGGGTTTTCTCAGCAAGACAATGCTACTGCCCACACATGACTTTCCTGCAGCAGTTTTTCGATAATCGGATTGTGAATTTTCCTGCAAGGTCTTCGGATCTCACAATTATGGATTACTTCATTTATCCGCACATGAAAAACACAATTTTTAAAACTACGCGTCACACAATCGAAGAACTTCGTACGGCCATTACAGATGTGTGTGCTAACATAACCCCCGAACACTTAGCAAACGGTTTTTCAAGCTGAAGGAGAGCACTTTGAGCATCTACTTTAAACTTTAATGTTGTGTTTTTATTTGATGTTATGATCAGTACTGACAGTTAATGACAACTGTTTTCTCTAGAGTTGTGTCGCCAACTTCATAAAAAAATCACAGCTTACTTTAATGAGGAATTCAATTAAAGGCACGGTATTTAAAGTAAATTTATTATTAATAATTATACGCTTCCAACAATAAATCAAGAATGCAGAAAGCATGATGCCCACGTTGCTTGAATTTAACACTTAACACTACAATCATTATCTCGCTTTTCGCCAAATACTTTAATATTCATTTTAATTTAGTATTTAACTTAATTTGCATGCATTAGGTCAGAGTCCCATTTGCATTTAATTATTCAAAGTGTAATTACGCTTAGAAATTTTAGTACATTTTATGTGAAACGTGCTCACGTTTCCAATACTTTCCCAGCGTTTATAGCGTTATTTAACCGAAAAGGAAAAATGAGCATTCAAATATAACGGTTCGTAGGTTTCATTCGTCTTTTTTGCCGAGCACCTGTCGATTTCTTCGGCTTTTTCTTTTTTCCAATCGATCCGGTGAAATATTCGAAATTGCCGTCGTCAGCGTAACGAATCGGTTTTCCAGTTTCGTGTTGGATTGAAATTAGAAAGATTGTGGTTGCGCTTTCACTCATCTAAATGGTTCACTTCATTCGTTCACGTTTGTATTTCATTAAATTTATTTACTCTAATCGATTGTGTATTATGAATTATAACAGACCATAGTTCCGATGTGAATAATCAAATAAAGTGGAGTAATCTGTTAAGTGAATTTGTAGTTAGAACCAACCGATTTATACCGATACATTTGTGCACAAACAAATATTTAAAATTCTATTGCCGTATTCAAATTTAAATGGAAGAATAGAGAAAAAAAACTTAAAATTCTGACAATACAGGGTTACAATTAATTAAAGGTCCATTATGGGGATTCCGTATACTATAAGAGATACAAAGATGGTTAAATTGTAGAAAAGTTGTGCTATTTTGAGGTCTAAAAAAATATGCAAAATTTTTTTTTCTATTTTCATTAGTTTTTTAAATATCTCAAAAAAACTGAAAATTCTCATTTTCGAAAATCTCGAATATCTTCTTTATTTCTTAAGATAAAATCATAAAATTCAGCGTTTTTACATTAAATTCGATGGACAACCGAAATGCAGTTCGAAGAAATAGGTTAGGTTTGACAGTTTCGTAGATACGACTGTCAACTTTTTCTTTTCTTATGGACTCTACCTTAGATATTGATAGCACGTGATGCAGAAATAATTTCTGAATACGACCATATGAACGTTTATGCTTTTGTTTAGAAACAAAATATTAGGTTACTAAGAATTTTTGTTAAAAAGTAGTTTCTTTATGTAAAAATGTGAATAAGTACCATAATTGACTAAGATTTGTTATTTTAATAATAATTTTAGTTCTGAATGTTTACACGCACCCGCCTACTAGATCAAATTTTCAAATCAAATTTAAAAAAAAATTCGATACGTTTCTTTACATATTTTTGTAATATTCGATTAAACTTTACTTTTAATTCTTGAAATAAGATAATTTTCATTTGCAGTTTTAATGTTAAAATATCCTCACAAGCGAGTTTGAAATTATTCATATCTGTAATAGAAGACTCCATTGTTATGATCAATAGTCAAAATTATTTAGATTTTTTTTTCTGTTGATTATGCAAGGTAACATTCATAGAATCGTAAATGTCACTGTGGCATACGGTCCTTGAACTTTCAAAAACTATATCATAAATAGTTATAAAAAACAAAGAAATCAAAGAAATAGTGATTTTATTTAGTTTTTAGACATTATTTGATGAGTACTGAAATTTTATTGACCCAATATTGCATTTTCGATTTTTGTCCACAGCTCGACACACTGCGCGATGGTTTCTTTATACAGGGTGTTCATGGGAAGCTGCTACAATAGCTAACTTTCTTATTTGTATTTTTACGAAGTAAGTTAAATTAGGAATGTTTTAGGACCTTTCCTCTTTGCTTTTACGGTACTTTCAAAAAAAACAAATGACAATCAGGTTTTCGAGATTTTCAATTGTTTTCAACTTTTTTAAATGGAGTGTTAGGTTTTTTATCATCGCATCACGTTCAGGATGTCGAATTAATTATGTCTCTGAAATATCATCTCCCAAAGCCTACTATTTTAGAAATGAATTAGTAACAAAATTTTGATGTTCACGGGAAATGGCTACAATAGCTAACTTTTTTATTTGAAATTTTACGAAGTAGCTTAAATCAGGAAAGTTTCAGGACCTTCCCTGCTCGATTTTATGGTACCCTCAGAGAAACAAATGACTGTCAGATTTTCGAGATTTTCAGTTGTCTTCAACTTTATTAAAGGGGACATTATATTTTTTATTCGCGTATCGTGTTCAGGATGTCAAATTAAGTATTTCTTTAAAATATTCCTCTCCTAAGACTACTATTTTATAAATTATTTGGTAAATAATGGTATTCGACATTTTAACATGTCGCGCCTTCAATATTTGGACCCAAGGGTTTCTAGTTTGAACTAAATTTAACAAATTTTGAATCATGACAGTTCACAAAGGTCTGACAGTTTGAACACACTTCCTTTATTCTTTTGTTTCAACGCGCACCATATTGTATTTGTGAATAAAAAGACTATCCTAACGATACACTTCTTCCCGCGAATATCAAGACTGAATTATTTATGAAATATTCCGTTTTGAGAGATATTATTTCACAGACATACTTAATTTGACATCCTGAATGCGATTTCATGATAAAAAAAACGTAATGTTCGATTTAAAAAAGTTGAAAACAATTGAAAATCTCGAAAACCTGATTGTCATTTGTTTTTCCGTACCATAAAAACGAGGAGGAGAAGTCCTAAAACTTTTCTAATTTAAGTTACTTCGTAAAAATACAAATAAGAGAGTTAGCTATCGTAGCGGCTTCCCATGAACATCCTGTATTCACAATTTCCTTACCTAAGAGGACGAACGTGCCGAAGATGCTGCGCTGTTCAACCTTCATATTTAGGTCCGGCTTGATACCGCGATATCACCTCGAGGTGATACAAATAAATAGTTTTAAATGGAATTGTGCACGTCGAAGACGCGGACAGCTGTTCGTCTTCAAAATGCATGGTTCCATTTGTTTTAGATCGAGGTGATATCGCGGTATCGAGCGCGACCTAAACATCTAGGGTGAACAGCGAAGCATATTCGTACACTAATGCACTTTCCAATGAAACTTTACATAGATAACAAACCGGCATGATTCTGTTAGAACTGCTTTGAAAATATCCGATTACTTATCACTGCCTTCTCATAAGTTAGAAATTTAATCCAAAAAAAAAAGTATTTCCCGCTCAGTTTTAATTAAACGTATTTCAGAAAACGTTATTCAGCTGAATAAATGGAAATATCGACGACGTCATTCGTAGCAAATCTTGTGCTCACTTATACACAATAGGTCGTTGTGCGGAGGTCGAGTGGATTGTCTGGTTACATGGCGCTTAAAAGTGAAAGTTGCCGCGACCCCAAACAAACTGAAAATACCCACGGTTGAAGTTATTTATGCGTCCGCAAATGCAGGAAAAAATGCGTTTAATTGCGGGCCGCGATCGAGGCACAGATTTACTTTAAATCGCCTTAAAAGGAAAAATAAATATCGCTAAAACTGCAAACAAAGAAAGATTGATGGCTTATTAATTAATCTTGCTGGAAACTGACGCCAACATGATTGATTTCTTCCAGTTTCTCAAGATAGATAGATCGCAGGAGCGTTTTGGTTTTCGCTGTTGCTCAGATCAAATTCACGGTCCACATCCTAGACTAGGTCAATCCAATCGCTGTATATAACACGTTCTGAGATCTAAGGTCATCCGTTCTATTGTTCTAAGAATAGAAAGTCCGGTAATAATTTAAAATGCAAGAACGCCACCGCAAAGACTGTCTAGATCACATTCCTATGAGTCAACGCTTAAAAAACAGCTTACCTTTAAGTAGGAGCCGAAATACTTGGTAACGTATGGGCTATCGCACTGGGACAGCACCATAATCTCCTGCTGAATGTCTTCGATTTCATCTTCTGCTTCTTCTAAATCGATGATTTTGATGGCCACGACGTGCGTCGTCCTCTTATCAAACCCTTTGAAGACTTCCCCGAAAGATCCCTTTCCTATTCGCTCCTGCTTAGTAAAAATTAATTCCGGGTCGACTTTCTGTAACAAAAATAAAATTTCATATAATGATGTTATTAAAGTAAACCAGGAAGAATTATTAATTTTTAAACAAAAAGTCTGCTATACAGGGTGCTGCATTTTGGAACGCAACATAGGAAATCCCATGTTAATTTAAAGGTGCAAAATTTTCCTGAGGAAGCTGTCAAACACACAGCGAAACGTCGCCACAAATCTCAATTCTTCCAAATATCCCCAACAAAATATTATGGAGGATGCTGCGTTTTCAAATGCAACATAGGAAATTCCATGTTAATTTAAACATGTTCGAATATTAGCTTCCCTTATTATTTTACAGCAAAATTCCATTTAGGTTTTTTAAAGTACTTTTCAAGGTAAATCTGTCCGTGAAGTTTGAGAATTTTTTATTCGTCCAGTTTCAAGATATTAAAAAAAAGAGTCTGTAATTAAGTTCAAATTTTCCCAAACTATCCGCACAGCGTTGATCAATGATAGTAAAACTGAGCAGATAATTAATAAATCTAGTCTTTTTTGAAAAATATTCGTGGAAAAACCTTTTCCAGTAATTTATTTTAACATTACTGATCAAAGTCGTGCTGGTAGTTTGGTATAAATTGAATTTCGTCACTGTTTTTTTTTTTAATATCTCGAAACTGAGCGAATGAA
The DNA here is from genome assembly GCA_036172665.1 of Prosopocoilus inquinatus. NCBI lineage: Eukaryota > Metazoa > Arthropoda > Insecta > Coleoptera > Lucanidae > Prosopocoilus > Prosopocoilus inquinatus. The sequence goes on from CM069874.1 coordinate 55,127,849, forward strand.
AAATTCTCAAACATCACAGACAGATTCATCCTGAATAGTACTTTAAAAAACCTACACGGAATTTTGTTAAAAATAATTAGGGAAGCCAATATTCGATCACCTTTAAATTAACATGGGACTTCCTACGTTGCGTTTAAAAACGCAGCACCCTGTATAAAATACATGCCGGCACCTTTTAAAGCAATGCAGTTTTATAGCTAAAACTACAATTAAAAGGACCTGGATTGCACATACTTGTTAGATACAACTGTTTTTGTGTAAAGTTAATCTAAAAATTATACCTTGCACGTCTAACTTAAAGTTCATTAGCGGCAATTATTTTAAGAGGCTATAACCCATGAAATTGAGTTCCAAAGTAAACCAACAGATAGTAGAAATTAAAGTACGCAATTCAAATTGCATTTAACTCTGTCGATTTTTTTTTTTTAATTTGGAATGCTTGTATTAAACAAAATATATTAATTTTGATTAAACTATGCAATTGCCAGTTTCATTAGTGATCCTTTGCCATCATTCTGCCAGCATTTGTATTCCTCAATGATACCAGCCAAGTTTTTTAGAGTCAAGAAATTCTTGAAATGCCCTCTCGACTTAGTAATATTCATTAAAATTTCTGTCTTTAAGGAAATGTTTCATCGAACAAAACATATGGTAATCCGAAGGAGCAATGTCCGGACTTTATGCAGAAAGATGAAGAAAAGTCCATCCAAGCTCCATCAGTTTTTATTGAGACCTAATTGTATTTTGCCGTTTTGCATTATTCTGGTGATAGATCACGTGATTTGTATTTAATAATGCGGTAATGCAGGGTATCCTAAACGTAAAATTTCGTGTACTTTGGTAAGTTGAGCACAGCACACTGCAGCATTAATTGTACGGACATTTGAAACAAGTTCAAAATGGATCGCGCCAAAGATATTCCACCAAACACTGAGCATTACTTCTCTTCCAAAACGATCTGAAACGACTGAAAAAGAAACTTGTCGAAGATTAAGCCACTGCTTATACCAGTAGGGATTCTTAAAAAAATCCATATTTCTTCATAAATCATGATTTGTCACAGAAAACGATTGTGGCTGGGAGTTTGGAGTAAATTTATACAAATGTTTAATGTGTTTAGGTTGAGATTCATTTAAGTTATGTGAAATTTTTGTACAACGTTTAATAATCGTACTACGACCTCTAAAGCGGCACCAAATGGTTGAATTGAATGCACCCAACTCGTCTGACAATCGATGTGTTGTAGTAACCGTATTTTCTTTAATAAATTGCAAAGAAAATGATTATACTTTAAAGGGCAACCCGAGGTACGACTCATTCGAAGAGTAAAATCGTCATTTCTAAATTTTATAAATTCATGTTGGGCATGTCTTAACATTAAGAGACTCTTTGTCTTCTCACAGATATTCTAAGTCACTTGTGCAGCCACTTTCCTTCTTAAACCCGTATAACAATAGGTTCAAGAATTCTTCGTTTTTTGGTTATTCTTCGTAAGAATACACAATTAAGTACGGGTTAACATTTGCGTAGTATATTGTTTAGAGAAGTATACTCTTCAATTTGCAAATAAAATTATATCTCGCTACCTTCGAAATAGGAATTATCCTTGTCTCAATAGCACAGTACAACTTTCTACTTCTTTAGAATACGTGAGCTGCTGGAAACGTTTCTGGAAACGGTATCATTGTTTTTCGAAGTATTCGCCTTTGACGTCAATACACTTTTGCATACGCTCGAACCAATTTCTAAAGCACGTTTTCCACTCTAAACATGGTACCTCAGAAACCAGTGTCCGGAATGTTTCAACCGCTGCTTCAGCTGACGAAAATCGCTCACCACGCATTTTATTTTTGATATTTGGGAACAAAAAGAAATCATTATGTGATAAATCAGGTGAATATGGACAATGAGTCATTAATTCAACATTTTTGTTGGACAAAAAAATCAACTGTTTGTCGGGCTGAGTGAGAGCTGGCGTTGTCATGACGGAGAATAATTCGCCGATTTCGATTGTTTCTTCTTATTTGCTCGATGACTTCCGGCAAACAAATTGTAGTATACCAATCAGCATTCACGGTTTTTCGATCCTCTAAAGCCACGGTTGCTACATGTCCAGTTAAACCAAAGAAACAAGCAATCATTTGCTTCGCAGCATTGCGTGAACGGACAACTTTTGTTGGTTTTGGTTCATTATGAAATACCCAAACGGTAGATTGTTGTTCTGGCTCGTACGAATAGATCCACGTTTTGTCACCAGTAACGATGTTATAAACTAAATTTGAACGACTTCCATTGAATTTCTTGAGCATTTCTTCGCATCATTTGACACGACTCTGTTTTTGCGTTTCTGTTAAATTGTATTGGATCCAACGACTGCAAAACTTTCGTACGTTCAAATGATCATGCAAAATCTGGTGTATTGCTTTCATGTCAATACGTAAGGATGCTTGAATCTCACGGTACGTCACATGTCGATCTCGTTCAAGCATTTCACTCACAGCATCTACATTAGTGGCAACAACAGATGTTGATGGACGAAATTCGTCACTGAGCGAGGTACGTCCACGCTGGAATTCGGTAAACCTATTATAAACACGGCTCTTTGATGGTGCTTCATCTCCAAAAGCCAAATGAAGCCGATCGAGGCATTGTTTCGGCGTTAGACCACATTTGAAATTGTAAAAAATCACGGCACGAAAATTTTCACGCAAGATTTCCTTGTTTACACAAAATTACTTTTTCTCCAATGCTGTACAAACAAAACTAGTTCACTTGGATAGGAACTGTCAATAGAATTATAGGCGAAAAACGTCAAATTTTTCAAATATGACAGTTGATAAACGCTAACAATTCTAGACCTACTAGATTCCAGAAAATTTTCCAGCAGCCCACGTACTTATTACTGATGATGATGATATAATACTTAGCATTATTGCTAATGTTAACTATTGTCATCTAAATGAAGCATCAGCAAAATCTTTTTCAGGATAGATTGCCAATTCGGGTTTTCTTTTAAAGTGACACAGCATCGCGCTTGCCCAGTTTAAACAAAAGCCACCGTTCACAGTTCATATTTTCAAAATAATTTGCTTATTTTGAGAAATAGACCCAAAAAAAAGAAATATTTTAGAAAAGGTACACTGAATCTTAAAGGTTACACCTGGTATAACCCACCAGGGATTCCTAACCTTCTTTCGTCGACTCCTTACAAGGAAATAAAAATTTTCATCGGCCCTCTCTTCAATTTAATTATTACCGAGATTCATAAAAGGTAACTGTACGCGTACACTAAATAGTAGTATAAAATATACTGCCTGCATTATAAAATGCAACACCCTGCCAACATGATTATTTATTAACGAATTTTTTTACATAAGATAGATAAAGAGACAAGCAGGAAATTGTAACAATTTGGAGACCGCACATTCAAAACTAAAGAAAAAAAAATTAGTAGTGTGATGGACCACCACAGTCACGTATACGTCGTGGCATGGAGCGAATCAAATGATTAAAATCCTCCTGTGGTACCTCATCCCAAGCTATCTGTACCGCATATTGGAGAGCCTCTAGAGTTTGTGGTTGTCGAGATAAATTGTTGACTCATCTGCCAATCATATCCTACGCGTACTCAATCAACGATAGATGCAAAGATAGAGGAGTCCATAGAAGAACAGTGATATTGGCTGCTTCTAAGAAGTCTAAGGTTACTTTAGCCATATATGGCCGTGCATGGTCTTGCTGCAAAATATGGTTGGGATGTTCTTTGTGGTGAGTTAGAAAATGGGGTCTATAACATCAGCTACATAACGTCGGGCTGTCATATTGCCTCGAATGAACATTGTAGGAGACCTGCTACCATAAGTAGTAGAACCCCAAACTATCAACCCTACAACTCTGTGAACGTGACGCTCTGCAGAAAATTCAATATGTCTCCATTCTCTCCGACGTCTTCTCACCAACATGCAGCCATCGTGCATGCCTACATAAATACAGGACATATCACTGAAGTTGACCACATTCCATTATGCATTCCAGTGCCGCCATTCTCTACACCAGTCCAGACGTTAGCGTCGATGTTCAGCAGTCAGGGGAAGTACCCAATGTGGTCGATATAATCGCAGCCCAAATAAACGTATTCTGCTATAAACTGCCCGCATCTGGATGGCCTCCCAACATCATTGTACCACTGGCTTGCAGTAGCTCGTGTTATGGACATGCGGTCTCTTAGAGCTAACAACTGAAAATGATGTTCTGGATGCTCTGTAGTTATCCCAGGGCGTCCAATACCTCTAGCTTTGCGTGTTCGGTGTTGTTGGTTCCGTGCTCGCCAACACCTCAGAACTCCTGCCTCGTTTCTGTTGATTCTAGTGGCTCTGTTGCGATATGATAAATCGGCTTCACGGAGTCCAACAGTTCTCCCTGTATCAAATTCACTCAACTGAATCGTTGACGTTTTCGTACATGTTTTCGAGGTGCAACAAAGAAGAAAAACGCAATTCCGCTGATAAATGATATTACTTAGCAGAAAGAAGACAAGTTCTGTTGTTCTTTTGACAAAAAACTCAACAAAAGAGATGAAATGTAGTTACTACAAGGTTCAAATTTTTAGCGTTGCCTGCGAGTACTTCAATATACTAATTCCACAAAATTTGATTAAAAAATTTCAATATTATCTAGGTAATGCAGGCAGTATAAAATTGTATCAGTTTTTTCAGAAACGACACATGTGACATTTTTGGCGAAATTGAGTTAGATGTGAATTCTTATTCGGGCTTCTTAAACATAGAAATAACACCTACGTTGCAACTAACTACTTATGCAGGAAAACAGTTCTTAAAATTTAGATATAGTTCAGAACCCAAACATGTGTTGTTTCACTCTGTAGCACAGTGAATTTTCGTCTACAATAACAGGTGATTGCATAAATCTTAACTTTGTTTCAAAGTTATAGCGTATTTAGATAAATTTGATGAAACTAATTCTCCAATCTTTAACGCTTATTAAAAGATGTTTTCACACTTGTAAAGATTTCGAGTTGCGCAATTTTAAAAGGCGTCATGAATCCTGACACGTTTTGAAATAACGTGGCGTAACTTTGGATGATGTGCAAGTTTAAGGAATGTAAAACAGAATGTAAATTCGATTCATTGGAATGATTCTTTTGCGATTATGCGCATCTGCAACTTTGGAACGAGGTTCACATCCTTGACAACTTTACTTTTGGTAGGACGTCTATCGCCATAAAAACAATAATAAGCGACTTAACAAAAAATTTGCTCTGGCACGTTGGTTCCTTTAAAAACCTTTGTACAGTATCCGTATACGTGGGCTGCTGGAAAATTTTCTGGAATCTAGTAGGTCTAGAATTGTTAGCGTTTTCAACTGTCATATTTGAAAAATTTGACGTTTTTCGCCTATAATTCTATTGACAGTTCCTATCCAACTGAACTAGTTTTGTTTGTACAGCATTTGAGAAAAAGTAATTTTGTGTAAACATGGAAATCTCGCGTGAAAATTTTCGTGCCATGATTTTTTACGATTTCAAATGTGGTCTAACGCCGAAACAATGCTTCGATCGGTTCCATGTGGCTTTTGGAGATGAAGCACCATCAAAGAGCAGTGTTTATAATTGGTTTGCCGAATTCCAGCGTGGACATACCTCTCTCAGTGACGAATTTCGTGAAGTCGTCGCTCAATATCTGTTGTTGCCACTAATGTAGATGCTGTGCGTGTAATGCTTGAGCGAAATCGACATGTGACATACCGTGAGATTCAAGCATCCTTACGCATTGACATGAAAGGAATACACCAGATTTTGCATGATCATTTGAACGCACGAAAGCTTTGCAGTCGTTGGATCCCATACAATTTAACAGAAGCGCAAAAGCAGGGTCGTGTCAAATGGTGCGAAGAAATTCTCAAGAAATTCAATGGAGGTCGTTCAAATTTAGTTTATAACATCGTTACTGGTGACGAAACGTGGATCTATTCGTACGAGCCAGAAAGTAAACAACAATCTACCGTTTGGGTATTTCATAATGAACCAAAACCAACAAAAGTTGTCCGTTCACGCAATGCTGCGAAGCAAATGATTGCTTGCTTCTTTGGTTTAACTGGACATGTAGCAACCGTGGCTTTAGAGGATCGAAAAACCGTGAATGCTGATTGGTATACTACAATTTGTTTGCCGGAAGTCATTGATCAAATAAGAAGAAACAATCGAAATCGACGAATTATTCTCCATCATGACAACGCCAGCTCTCACTCAGCCCGTCAAACAGTTGATTTTTTGTCCAACAAAAATGTTGAATTAATGAATCATTGTCCATATTCACCTGATTTATCACCTAATGATTTCTTTTTGTTCCCAAATATCAAAAATAAAATGCGTGGTGAGCGATTTTCGTCGGCTGAAGCAGCGGTTGAAACATTCCGGACACTGGTTTCTGAGGCAGCATCTTCAGAGTGGAGAACGTGCTTTAGAAATTGGTTCGACCGTATGCAAAAGTGTATTGACGTCAAAGGCGAATACTTCGAAAAACAATTATACCGTTTACCAAATGTCATATGCGTTTTTTCATACCGTTTCCAGAAACTTTTTCAGCAGCCCACGTACTGTATTTATACTGTACTCCAACCGAGGTTTAACTAGATCAGGTTGAACCTAATACAGATTTAAAATCCAGTGAACTAGGAAAGTAAACAGCACAGAAGGTGCAGCCGAGTTGTTTGCTATCTCTGTCTAATATATCGGACGTGTGTCGAAATTGTTCCTACTCTAACACCGCAGTTGATGTAAACATGACAACCTCACATTGAAGAACGTTAAGATAACAAAAACCAAGGTTTATATACTTAAAGAGATTATCTATTAACATTCGACCAATCAGCATCAGATATTGGGCGCGGGAATTACGTCACTCTGCTTGCCTAATTCAAATAGTTCGCTATTCTTGCCATTGATAAAACAATTAAAGCGTTTTATTCTGGTTACAAGTTATTAATGTTAAGCCCGTAGTAAGACACTTTGCTTAATTTAGCAATGAACAACTAGTACTGAAGTACTACTCAAGTTCCATATTTGAGATTATGAACATGATTTTGAGTTACAAACAAAAAAATAGTTAATTCATATCAAAGGTATATCGCATACTAAAACTATGAAAATTGCTAAAATAAGTGAAAACAAGTCCTATTTCTGTTTAGTTACTAGACTGCTGTTCATAACCTCAAATATCGAACTTGAATATTACTTCAGTGGTAGTTTCTAGCTAAAACAAATAATAGAAACTAATTGCGGTTGGAACCACGTGTTTCGGATTTCTTCTACTGCCGACGTTTCGTTCTTCATTGCAGAAGAACTTCCTCAGGGTTGCTGCTTACAAGAAGCAGCCACAAGGCCGCCACCAGCAGCAGCACCACCACCACCACCACCAGCAGCAATAGTCCTGAGGACGTTCTACTGCAATGAAGAACGAAATGTCGGCAGTAGAAGAAATCTGAAACACGCGATTCCAACCGAAAGCTAAGAATTCAACCACGGACGATGGCCACGAAAGCCTTCAACTTTATTTTGTTTTGTTAAATTATGTCTGTTGACATATGCGGCTGCAGACCATCATTTTATACTTTTTAATAACAAAATAGCTAATTACAGTTGAAAACAAAAAAAAACTAGATAAATTACAGTTTCCTGTAATTATTCTTTTTTAAAATGCCATAGATTAAAGACGAATTCACAGATTTTACCAAAGTTTTAAACTTGTTAATTTTGAAAGCTCTAAAATTTTTTAAATGGTATCTGTGAAGTTGTCTTTAATCACTACCATTTTCAGAAAGAATGATTACAGGAAACTCTAGTTTGTCTACTTTTTTTGCTTCCGCCTGTACATATAATAAGCACAAGAAAATAATTTTATTTTTCGCAAGTTTCACAATAAGCAATAGTTTTCACCTCATCTCTCTTTGGAGCGAGTATTTTTAGTTTATTTATGTTTTCCAGTTCAACAGAATCCGTTTCAAATTTAGCGCCAGTTTTAGAACCACCCACTTCCCAATCTATTAATGTGTTTTGGCTTAAGACTGAAGTCGAAAAGTAACCGAAGCGAGTTTTGTACTTGAAGATAATGTTAGTACACAATTAAATAATCTATTTCAGATTCTAACGTTTACTGAATTTAGATCAGTGAAATATTTAAAGCATTATTAGGGTGATCCGATTTGAGATGCTCTTTTAAGCCTCGCTTTTACTGTGAGAGTTTCTGTCATGAGAGTAACTATCATAAACTCTCACCGTGAAAACGAGGCTGAAGTCCAACATCATGTCTCTGAATTCGGCCTTTAGTCTCATGAGAGCAACTGTCATAGAAACTTTCACCGTGAAAACGAGGCTTTACAGGCATGAACACTCTTAACCCTCGCGTTTTCTTATAATCTAATTTTATCTCTTCAATAACCGATTTCGACACAAAGGTCGTACCATAGAAATACAGAGTGTCTCAAAACCTCTGTCTTTAAATGAAACTGTAAGTTACTCGCTACATGAGAGATTAATTCTTCAAATCTGAAATTTTTTGCCCAGAAATGAAAAACTGACCTATCACAAGCGAGCGCAGTCCCTTTGTTTTGAAACCTCCGCTTGGTTTACGACTTGTTTCAGCAATTTATTCCGATAAAAGCAAAAAACCGCAATGAAACTTTTTATTTACGTTTAGAAGAGCTCGATCGAGGCCTTATTGTATACGATTATGAATCTGACTTGCGGACATCGGCATGTTTATTTGTATTTTCAACATGCGATAAGTAAGAACGTTTGTTTACGCACCTATTTGTAACAGACAATAACAGTTATGTTAAAAACGAGTACCAAATCTTCGTTAGATTTTTGCTAAAGTAATTAAACATCTTCGTACGCTTGTTTTGTAACTGTGTTGAAAATGCGTGAAATTATTTTTTAATTATCGCACTAAGAGCTGCAGAATAAGTATTGCAAGAGCAGAAACTATTCCTATTGCAAAAACGGAAAGCAAGAATTGGAGTATGATACGATGAAAAATTTAAATAAATTTGATTGCCTGTACACATAACCTATGGGTTCAAAATAAGTGATTTAATAACTTCGGTAGCTCACAATCGAACTATTTTATTAATTTTTTACAGTCCAACACAGAACTCATGTTTTTAAAAGGATAATATTGAACCTGAATTTCTATGTCGGTTTAAACCTTAAAAACATAAAAGCTCTCGCCTAGTGCAGACGTTTATTTCGACGTTTATTCGAAGTTTTAATAAAGAAACAAATTTATTTTTGCTGTACAAATACAATAAGTTTTAGTAATCAACATTGTAAGTTGATTATTGGCAATTTGCAAATTAATATGATGTAAAAAGTTCCACTTTTTCGATCGCCTTTGGATTGAATTTTTTTAATTTAACTGTTAAAGTACGGATTAGCACAAAACTAATTATCAATTAATGCAACACGCACAGAATATTTTAAACTATTAAAAATTTACCTAGTTACAAAATTTATCTGCTTTTAAAATTAACAAAAAACACGATACTTGACCTGCTTTAAGTACAATATCTGTGTATTAGGTCATGGTCTGCGTTTTTATGACTTTTTATGGCCTCGACCGTCGGAGAACAGTTGAAAACCAAGCTCCGCCGGAACATTTAAGCTGCATTCAGCGACCCTCAAACAATTTCTATGAAGAAGTAAAATAATTTTTATCTGCGTTATTATTGCTATCTGACCAATAGTTGTATAACAAATTTTGCTTCTTTTCTTGACCACTATTTGTGGTTTCAATTAAAGACATAGGTTTCGAAACACGCTGTATCAAACCGTACAACTTATCCGCAGCTTGCAATCCTGAACTTCTTTAAGAATTAAATGTAAGATTTCTTGCTTACAGAAACAAGATTTTATTTTATAATGTAAGAAAATCATCTGTGTAAACATTTCAGGAGTTATTTTTTCCTCCTATTTACAACCAAACTCGCACAATTATAATACAAAATTAAAATATTTATGTAATTCATGGGAAACGCAAACAGATAAACATACGTTCGCGCAGAACGGCGATAAGAATTTAAACAAGCGACGAGGATTAGGATTACCAGCCAGAACCCGAGTAAATATTTTAGGGTTTCAGAGCGCGAATGCAAAGGGAAAATTGTCGAACGCAGACATCAAAGGAAAACCGCTTCTCCTGCTAAAATGAAAGAGGTCGTTTTAATTCATCCCGTGTCCTTGTGAAAGAACACTATCAGTGAAGATAAGGATCTTAATTAACGGGATGATAGTTACCGAGAAAGTCTTCCGATGCTCAAAATTTATGTGCGATTTTGTTACAGAAGAGCAATCGAAGCAGACCAACTTGAATGTATCTACATTACACTATTCGATTTTTCATTCGATTTTGAATTTGACTTCAGAAATACATGCTCGTCTCCACACTGTTTGAATTTTTATTTGAGTTGCGTGGTTTGATTTTTAATGCGACTTTTTATGCCGACTGAATTGGTCATTTTCTAAAACGTTTTTATCAAATACAAAATCAAATGAATGGAAAATCAGATAGTGTAAAGCGGCTATTACTGTTATTAAATATTTTTGATAATTTGCACACAGTAATGCCCCACTTTCATTTAAGAACGTGGGAAGTTGCTTATTTAAGATTGAATTAATCTGCAGCTTTTAGTATGTGATGATTTTATTTTCAAAATATTCCCAGACATAAATATAATTTAAGTGAATCGGTTTTACTTTTATTTTGTTTGAAGTTAAGAAGATTTATTATTCTGCCCACATATTAATTATAAATCTTCTTCCTCTTTCTCGTTAGACCTTCTATAACAACTTTAACTCTCATTTTTTTGAATATCCATTTCAACAATGCCTTTTCATTTCATGACGTTATCACATATAATCCTTTCCTGGAAACAATGAATTTTCTTTTGTGAAAATCCATCTTAAGTGGTACGTGACTTATCAAAAAGACATTCCGCGATAAGTCCCGATAAAATCGATCAAGACGGCCGCCTTCGCCTTATCGGCTGCCTTAATACTCCAAAAGTAAATTAGATTGGCTGATTCGCATACACTGGGGATTCCTTCTAACAATTCTGCAAATATGATGTTGATTTATGAAATTTATTGTATAAATTAAATTAAGTGAGTATCCCAATGTACTTTATTGGGCAAAAAAAAACAAAATCTATCTCAATAAATTGTTTTTCTTTTTTAATTATAACTTTTTGACAAATACACAAGTTATTTAAAATGGATTAACGGTAATATAAATCGTTTTAAAAAATTTCACGTTCACAGATTTTATTGCGAATTAAAAGTATTGAAAAAATTAACAGAAAATGAAAAATAATAAAAGAACGTAAAACGTAAAAGCTGTTCATTTCGCAAGCAAAAGAGTAATTTTGTGATGTGACGATAAATAACTTAAAAACCACGAGCTTTTCAGGTGTTCCAAACTTAGAACAATTATTTTTTTTTAATAATCAACAGGATTTGTCACCATCGCTATGATTTTGACAAATCTTTACTCATTAACATTAAATAACTAATAAAACAAAATCTGTTTCGTTTCAGCATCGACGACCACAAATTTAATTTGTATGATACTTATACCCGGTTTCTGAAACGATACATAACTTTATGTAGAGATAAATAACACCATAACTTCTAAAAACAGTTTTTCAAAACTTTATCCGTGGATAAAGCGTATACGTAATAACGTAAACAGTTTATACTTTTCATAATATTATCTGCTAATAAAAATTTATCTTTACATAAAGTTATTTATCGTTTCAGAAACCGGGCATTAATATCATAATGTCAGTGTTACTCTCGATTCTTTTTATGTTTAATGGAAATGGAAGTTCTCTACATGCATGTTTCGAAAGTTTTTAAATATACAATATTTTGATGTGGATGAATGAACTGTATAATGAATTTGAGTCAGACGAGGTTTTTGCTACTTCTGGGCTATAGGAGAATGGCTAAAGATAATAGGTGTTGTAGTTATTTATTTTAGAAGTTTAGAATTTAAGAAAGTTTATGCATTCTCGAGATATCTGTGAAGCGCGAACATATTTGTTTACGTTATCAGTTTGGTAATATGATACGGGGGCGTATTTAGTCTAGGCAGTAAAGAAACGGCAGAGAAAAAGGAAGTCTTCCGAGGGTTAGCGCGACAACAACTGATCCTGAGAACGTATGCTTGGGAGGCAAGGTATGCTAATATCCATCGGGAGGGGTGCGTTTCATATCCAAGGTGAATGTGGGGGTTAGTGCATGCGAAGATAAGAAGTCAACGTCCGCGGATGGCTTCTCCAGTGTCCAATATGAGTATGAGGGAGCTGCAGCTTCTAGATTCGCCGCTGGTGTAGGTGGGACCGGGAAAACGGCCCCGGTAAGTGGAATGTTCCGTTTTACTGAATAGATACCCGTAAAGGGTTACTTGAAATTTGCATGGTCCTTATCGAATTGGAATGCGATGCGCGGGAGTTAAGACGTTTACCCTCAGCGCCTGTTGCGGTCAGGGATTTGAAAGAGAAAGAAAGAACCTTAGGAATGAGAGACCTAACCAATGGTGAGTGAATGTTTATTGTAACTCAGTCATCAGATAGTATTGCTTGTCTATAATATTTAAACAAACAAAAAAATCTAGCCAACATAGGTGACATATTCCACAAGGTCTGTAGATACTTTTAGTTTTCTTTTATTATACACGGTGGCCAGAAAAATGCGGACAAACGCCACGCAGGCCAAATCTTTGTTTAATTCTGAGTTGACAATCTTAATTGAAAAAAGTAGTACAGTGCTTTCTTAAGTCACACGAGCAGCTTAAAAGAATTGTAAATTTGGCAACACCTAATCAGACAAGTACTGTGGTAGTATTCATTTTATTATTTACTATAAATCAGGTAAATACGCAAATTAGCAAGAATTTTATGTTAACATGGATACCAATTGTATTCAAATTTAAAGATAATATGAAAAAATTATAAGAACTGTTCAAATTGGTAGCCATCAGTTTCCAGACATAATTCCAATCTTCGAGGAAGCGAATTCAAAACGCGCTCCAACATATCCGGGGTGATTAATCGAACTGCCGCCGTAATTTTATTAATTACATCCTCTTCGTTCACTGGAGGCGTTGCATAGACCTTTTCCTTTAAAAACCCCCAAACGAAAAAGTCCAGAGGATTAATATCGGGAGATCTTGCCGGCCATGCTATTGGACCGTTACGCCCTATCCACCGATTCGGAAAGTGTTCGTTTAACCAATCCCTAGAAATTCTGGCATTGTGAGCAGGGGCTCCGTCATGCATGTACAACATGTTGGGTCTCAAATTCAGTGGAATATTATCCAGTACTTCTTCTAAAACGTTAACGTACTCAATTCCATTTAGACGATTTGGAAGAAATATTGGTCCAACAACTCGGAGATTTAAAATCCCCAGCCAAACATTTACCGAAAATCTTCTCTGATGTCCAATTTCCCTTACTGCCTTGGGATTTTCGTCCGCCCAAAAATGAAAATTATGGCTATTAAAGACGCCATCTCTCGTAAACAAGCATTCGTCGCTCCAGAGAATATGCAATAAAAAGTTCGGCTCTTCTTGAATCCTTTGTAAAATATTGTTACAAAACATTCTTCTGTGCACATTATCGTTCACATACAAAGGCTGCACTTTCCTTGCATGAAACGGATGCAACAAATTTTGAGATAGTACTGAGTGCACTGTTGTTTTGCTAGGAATATTTAGTTCCCGAGCTATTTGTCTTGTGCTGGACGTCGGATCTTCGTAAACAGCATCCAATTTTTGCTCTTCTAATTGAACTGTTCGACGCCCTCTAGGTCTACCGCTGTTACGATAATTCGGTATAAAGGAGCCAGTTTCTCTAAGTCGCTGATCCATTCTACGGAACGTGTTGGTGGATGGATGTCGCCGTTGAGGATACCGTATTTGATATTCTTCTTTTGCCAAGTTTGCATTTCCATTGCAAAATCCGAATACCATATACATGTCGGCGTATTCTCCAAAGGTAAACATTGTTCGGTACTAAGAACAGCACAAAATGTTTATCTTATTTCAAGAGCCAAATGTCACATGAGAAACGTCAAAAATTGACAACTACTTACTACTTTTAAACAAGCAGCCTTACAGTACCACGTTGCCATATGTACTTTAATTTCAAAAAAGCCAATGAAGAAATGTTAAAAATGTAAACCATTGGTATTAATCGATTAGTTACATCAATGCATTTGAGATAATTCCATTTCTAAATTTCACCACAATGATTTTACATAGATAAATTTGACGAATTTTGCTAAATTTTAGCCGTACATCTTAAGGTTTGATGGTCTCGTGCGCCTTAAGGAAGGACCGCATAACTTTTTTGGATTAAGATTATCGCCTCAGAATTGAACAAAGAATCATTCTACCTGGCGTTTGTCCGCATTTTTCTGGCCACCGTGTATTATAATTTTCACGTAATGCGTCCATTTAAGCAGTATTTGCAGTTGTTATTTACTGCATACATTAGAAATATTTCTTCCGTTATCAACACCATGAAAGATGACCGAGCCCTGTGCCATTAATCACTGAAGTAAAAACCGACAAATATTTCAGTATTATTTTGGTGAATAAGAAAAGAATATAGATATATTGTCAGGTTTTTTTACTTCAATGAGAATCGCATCAACGTCTCCTTTTGACCTAAAATTTTGTTATGGAAACCCTGGGTTTTTCTCCTCTTTTATGTTGGAAATATGACATGCTTCAATAAATTATAATGTATCACAAAAAACTCGGCCATCTTACATGTCTGTGCGGCATTTAATTAGATTTCAATTTTAATTTCAATCTACTGATAGAGACATGAGTGTGTTTTAATTTTCGATTGCGTATGACTATTATAATGATTATTGCTCTGTGACAAATTATTCAACTTAGAGTTTTGGCCAAAGTGTAACTGAACAACCTGAATAATGCATACGACAGTGAACGAACTATAAAAAAAGAAGAAATTTGGCTAGTCACACCTAGAGACCTTCTAGTTAAGAGTCTGGTAGAATGGCGTGCATTTCTCGCTGTGTGTTGGACAGCCAGCTTTTTCAGGAAAATTATAAATTTTTTCCGATTCCATCGATATTTCTTTATCTTCATACATTCCTTAAAGGCTCGCTTTTAATTTTTAATATATTCTGTCCTTACTTGCTTCAGTCAACAACTACTTTCATGTATTTACAAATGCAAATAGCTCTTTATACGTCAACATCGCAATTAAAAAAAAATTAAAATTAAAAAAAAACAATTTCACTTTTTTTTAAGCATTGGGTTACGTTGGCACTGGTATTTGTTGATATGATACAACAACGATCTAATTTGATTTGCAAAGTACGTATTAGGTATGTGCTTGTTCCGTTTTTATATTTTTTTAAAATCATAAATAACATTGCAGAGACATTACAACGTCACGTTACTAGGCAAGGCACTCACAGCTCTATAAATATTTACGTTTTCCTTCACTTACGCGTCTATTTAAGCGTTACGCAATTTCATAACCCGAAGCAAATTTTTCCAAGACGAATGCAATTATTATTTTAAATTATATATTGCGTAGATTATCGATAGTATTTATTGCGTGTTTCGACATTTAAATTCTTTCACAGTGTATTTAATACATATAACACTTGCGGTCTACTTGAGGGAATTTCTTCACAAATTATCATAGCTAACAACTAAATAAAATTAAAAAAAATTCATTACAAAAATTTCAATACAGGACGTTCTACTTCAATCCGGTATACCTAAGGCGTGGCTCTAAACCTATGTCTTTAATTGAAACGTATTATACAACTATTGGTCAGATAGCAATAATAACGCAGATAAAAACTATTTTATTTTCTCATAGAAATTGTTTGAGGGTCGCTGAATGCAGCTTAAATATTCCGGCGGAGCTTGGTTTTCAACTATTCTCCGACGCTCGAGGCCATAAAAAGTCATAAAAACGCAGACCACAACCTAATACACAGATATTGTATTTAAGGCAGGTCAAATATCGTGTTTTTTTTTTGTTAATTTTAAAAGAAGATAAATTTTGTAACTAGGTAAGTTGTTAATAGTTTAAATTATTATGTACGTGTTGCATTAATTGATGATTAGTTTTGTGTTAATCCGTACTTTAACAATTAAATTTAAAAAAATCTTTCTAAAGGCGATGGAAAAAGCGGAAATTCTTACATCATATTAATTTGTAAATTGCCAATAATCAACTTACAATGTTGATTACTAAAACTTATTGTATTTGTACAGCAAAAATAAATTTGTTTCTTTATTAAAATTTCGAATAAACGACGAAATAAACGTCTGCACTAGTCGAGAGCTTTTATGTCTTTATGGTTTAAGCCGACGCAAAAATTCAGGTTCAATATTATCCTCATAAAAACATGTGTTTTGAGTTGGAATGTAAACAATTAATAAAATAGTTGATTGAGTCGATTGAGAGCTAGCGAAGTTATTCAATCAATTATTTTTTGAATCCATAGATTATTGTGTGTACAGTCAATCTAGTTTATTTAAATTTTTCATTGTATCATACTCCAATTTTTGCTTTCCGTTTTTATAATAGGAGTAATTTCTGCTCTTGCAATACTTATTCTGCAGCTATTAGTGCGATCATTAAAAAATAATTTCACGCATTTTCAACGCAATTACAAAACTAGCGCACGAAGATGTTTAATTACTTCAGCAAAAATCTAACGAACATTAGGTACTTATTTTTAACATAATTGTTATTGTCCATTACAAAGAGGTGCGTAAACAAACGTTCTTACTTATCGCATGTTGGAAATACAAGTAAACATGCCGATGTCCGCAAGTAGGATTCATATTCGTATACAATAAGACCTTGACCGAGTTCTTCTAAACGTAAAAAAAAGTTTTATTGCGGTTTATTGCTTTTATCGGAATAAATTGCTGAAACAAGTCGTAAACCAAGCAGAGGTTTCAAAACAAAGAGACTGCGCTCGCTTGTGATAGGTCAGTTTTTAATTTTAGGGCAAAAAATTTCAGATTTGGAGAATTAATCTCTTATGTAACGAGGAACTTACAGTTTCATTTAAAGACAGAGGTTTTGAGACACCCTGTATAGCTGCTTTTATTTACGCACGTAGAATAAAAGACATTCTTAATTTTATTTCAATAATTTTTCCCACTGCAACTGTACATTAATTCAGGCAGCGTATCGTACTAAGAACATTGCAAAAGCGGTTAAGACAAAGCATTAAAATATATTCCTAGGATATTGAGCCTGATGAATAAAAAGTAAGCAATTGCTTTAAGCTTTTGCTTATTAGCAAAAGCAGAAGCTGAAAAAGCAAATGCTTTAAGAAAAAGCAATTGCTGAAATATTAGATGAATAAAAATTTCAAGCATTTGCTAGCTTTCCGGCTTCGTTGAAGCAATTGCTAGTACGAATTGTGCGGACTTGCACATCTGCTTAGCTAAAATATCTTTATCAAAGTGGTACTCACTTAAATAAAATATATGATACTGGTCATCCAGAGAGTTGATATTGAAACCGACTTACACAAAAATTATTTTTGCTAGAAAATTTAAAGAAAATAAAATTATTTTTAATAAATCACATAAAAAAGAGGGAGCCTTGCAAGTAATAACTGATAATTATAAGAAAATGTTCAAGGTTTCATTCAAACTAAACAAGTAGTAAAAAATAAGCAATAAGAAAGGAGAAGTGAAAAATAAGTTTGATTTAATGAATTCATTTTTTACGAAATGAACGATTTTTATGTAAAATCCTGAAACAAGCTTCTACCCCATTCGAATAACAGTTATCTCTTACATTTTTTTAATGGAATGAGGGGCCAAGTAGTGATAGGTCATTTTAAAGGCCTTTTAACTCTTTTCAGTAGTATAAGAATTTTTTTTTATAATTCCTATTTCTTAATGAACGAAAAATTTTTTTAAAAAGAAATAGTTTAAATCAAATGCTCGAACTACATTGCGTTATTAAATTATTTAGATTAACTCTTGCTGTGCAATTTAGTTTGACAGATTTTTGTTGTCTTTGAAACTATTGCTTTATTCGATTGAACTTTCAAACGTGTCAAACTTGCGAATTTTTACGGCATAAAACTCATAAAAGTCCAAAAATATTTTTACTGTGCAGCGTTAAAAATTCCATGAGCCTTATGAATAAAAAGTAAGCAATTGCTTTAAGCTTTTGCTTATTAGCAAAAGCAAAAGCTGAAAAAGCAAATGCTTTAAGAAAAAGCAGTTGCTGAAATATTAGATGAATAAAAATTTCAAGCATTTGCTAGCTTTCCGGCTTCGTTTAAGCAATTGCTAGGATGATTTGTGCGGACTTGCATATCTGCTGAGCTAAAATATCTTAGGTTCTTTATCAAAGTGGTACTCGCTTTTAATAAAATATCGGATACTAGTGATACAGACAGTCGATATTGAAGCCGAATTGGACAAAAATTATTTTTGCTAGAAAATGAAAAAAAAATTATTTGTAATAAATCATATAAAAAGAGAAAGCCTTGCATATAATAACTGATAATGCGGAATATGATCACGACTGATCAATTAAGGAATCTGTTCTATAACTGGGCTGCAGTCAAAAAAGGGGGGTTGATAATAATACTCTTTTAAAGTTCAACCGAGCTTTCAGAAAATTTATTTCCTTTATCAAGGTTGTTACAAAACAAATTTTAAAATTAATAATTAACACTAAGAACAATTTCAGATGATTACTTACTCCTTAGTGAGTACAAAAGGTTAAACCACTAGTTAACATAATATTAAATTTCATTAAAAATAAATTTGGAATTTTACATTTTTTGACAGCTAAATTAATTGCGAAATTTAGAAAATTGAATCACGATAGAAAAATTGTTTATTCATTATTAGGTAATACGATGGAAATTTTGATTTCCAACATCTTGATTGTCTTTCTTTTTAGTTTTAAAATTTAATAGGTAAGTATAAATACAACTAAGTTTCTCAATATCGGTTCTTTTGTTGATACTTTTTTTTTATTACAAAAAATATGGCACATTTCAATAAAAAGTCTTTGACTCAAAATTGGTTCAATATCTAAAATTTTTGCATCTTCAAAATTAATCTTATGGTCTTCATTATTGGCATGTTCAGATAAAGCACAAACATTAGGTCTAAGTCTAATATCACTTTTATGAGAGATAATTCTCGAATGAAGAGTTCTTGATGTTTGGCCAAAATAAACAGATCACAATCATGACAAGGAATTTCATAAATAGAATTAATTTGTTTGAATTTGTTAAATGGATCTTTAACTTTTGTAAAAAGAGACTTAATTGTTAATAAATTTTTAGTTGCAATCTGAATGTTTTTGTTTTTCAGTACTTTTATTAGTTGAGATGTAAGATTTGGTATGAATATTAAAGATCTAAAAACTTTACCAACATTAATTGTTTGTGAATTATTATTAATTTGAGAAATAGGTTCTATTCTTTGTGGAGTATTGAAAATTAACTTATTTAGCGTTGCAAAAGGATAACTATTTTTTATGAGAATATTTTTTAATTTGTGCAAATTTTTGTTCAACAAAGAAGGATGAGAAATTTTTTCTATACGATTTTTTAATCCTAAAATCATGTTAATTTTCATTTTATATGGATGACAAGAATGAAAGTTAATATAACGCCCAGAACTAATAGGTTTCGTGTACCAATCAATAATGATTTTATTGTTTTCTGAACGAGTAACTTTCGTGTCCAAGAAAGGAATACTCCTGTCTGTTTCCTTTTCAATAGTAAATTGAATATTAGGATTATATTGTTAAAAACCGTTAAAATCGCATCAATACCTTCTTGGGGAACTACACAAATAATATCTTGAACATATTTTTTGAGCCAAGGAATTTCAAATGATAACTTTGGTATGCATTCAATTAATAAATCATCCATAACATATTGAGCAGTAATTGGAGATATATTAGCATCCATAGGTGTTCCAAGAATTTGTTTATAATAAATATTATTGAATTTGAAATAAGTGGAATCAAAAAGAAATTTTATTATTAATATTAATTTTTCTTTTGATAAGTTACTTAACCAAAGATATTTGTTCCCAGTTTTGTAGAAACCTTGATAAAGGAAAATAAATTTCCGAAAGCTCGGTTGAACTTTAAAAGAGTATTATTATCAACCCCCCTTTTTTGACTGCAGCCCAGTTATAGAATAGATAACTGATAATGATATGAAAATGTTTAACGTTTCATTTACAACTAAACAAGCAGTAAAAAAAAAGCAATAAGGGATGGGACTATTATTTTCGCAGAATTTACTTTTTCACTCCCTTCGAATGACAGTTATCTCTTCAATTTTTTTTGAATGAATGTAACGCATTTTAATATCAACGAACAAAATTTTAAAATTAAATATTTTAAATCATATGGAAATCATTTGATTCTTGATAAAACGTACAAACGTATGTTACGTGATGTTGACTGTATCTAATAAGTAAAAATTATTATCGTGCAAATGTGATGAATACGAATTTATAAGTGTTTCAAGCAAATGCAAGGCTGGGGTAGAGTAGCCTTAAAATTTTTCAAGCAAATGCTTAAAAGAAAAAGCAATTACTCCTTTTATTCATACAACATTAAGCAAATACTTGAAACTTTAAAGCAAAACCTTTTACTATAAGTGTTTTCTTAGTGTCGTAGCAATTGCTACAAGGTCAAGTAATTGCTAAATATTTTATTCTTTCGATACTAAGCATTTACTAGTAAATTTCAAGGAAAAGCAATTGCTTAAACTTTATTCATAAGGCCCCATATCTACAATTGATCTAAATAACTTATTAACGCATTGTAGAAATCATTTGATTCTTGATAAAACGTACAAACGTAATATAATCCATAGAAACTGATGTTGACTGCATCCAATATTATCCATTATTATCATCATCATATTATGATGAACACGAATTTACAATTGCTTTAAGCAAATGCAAGACTGGGTTAGAATAGCCTTAAAATTTTTCAAGCAAATGCATGAAAGAAGAAGCAATTGCTTCTTTTATTCATAGAACATTAAGCAAATACTTGAAATTTTTAAGCAAAACCTTTTACTATAAGCTTTTCCTTAGTGTCGTAGCAATTACTACAAGGTCGAGTAATTGCTAAAGATTTTATTTATTCGATATTAAGCATTTACTAGTAAATTTTAAGGAAAAGCAATTGCTTAAACTTTATTCATAAGGCCCATTGAACTTCAAACACACAAAGTTGGTCGATACTCTATACAGAACAAAATCGGGTTTCGCTTTTTTCACTATTTTTTTTTTCTAGGATACAGTAAACGCACAACGTTTATTCAGGGAATTTCAAAATTATCACTGCTCTTTATTACAGACACAAGTGTAATAATAAATTATGTTTGTCCCGAACTTTATCACAATTTCAACACTCCAATTCTGGGACGTAAAAATTCTTTCCGAATTTATCTACCTGTTCACACAAATAGTGCCATTGTTAACTACCACATGTTACTATGCGATAAGATAAGAACTTTTTTTTTATTACAACGTTTATCACAGTGTAAATTACTCCTGATATACGTACATACCTGGCCGATATGAATGTTTAATTTTATGCGTATGCGCCCATACATTATTCGTATCACGAACTATTAAAAGCGCTGTTTTGCTTCAGATAAGACTTATCCCCGTTTTACTGACTCACATTTAGGCAACATTCAAAAAAAAAATTCATTTGTTATATGAGTAATCAAGAAAAAGCGATGAGAAACCTCGACAAAATAAAAAAAGTTAAATCGATTCCTGTTTCACATGTATTATTTTGTTATCTACAGATAAAATACTTTAGCTTCAAAATGATATCATACACGTTTATAATCTTATTAGTTTTGATTTTGGAAGAGGAAGAGAATTAAGTCAACATTTAGCTTATTGGACCCAATACCAATAACAAGAGCTTATCAATCAAGAATTATCACGCAATTTCTTCGAGAAAGAAGATACTGAAGTTGTCCAGGCAAGGAGCATGAACTGAATGTGGTGTTTCGAGTACAATACTTACTTCAATAGATGAAAAAATATAATCCAAAATACCGTTCATTTGTTGCACGTCCCACATAACTTAGATAAACTCATGTACAAGATGCACTCTCGCACAATGAACAGTTTTCAAAACACTACCCAGACTCATTGAGAGGAATAATCAGATGTAATCTCACATTGCTGCGAAACGGTTATCGGAATTGATATGATAAAGTATGGCATATGAAACAATGAATTTTATATAAACAACTGCTGCGAATTTACTTTCATTGCACAGGTTTGTATACTATACCTACCTACCCTGAATTATATGAGATGAAATACAAATGTTTAAACCGCATCCACATCAATAGACATTTGCGAGCACAATACTTGTGAGCACATCAGAGATAACTAATAAGAAAATAATAATCGAACTCAATAGGAAAAATTTCTAAACAAAACAGATTAAACCAATACAGATCAAGACAGAAAAAATAACCAATGAAGACTGAAATTGGAGTAAAAAGCATCATGTTAAGTCCAAAGAAATAATGTTTGAGATCTACAAAAAAAATGAGAAATTTTTTGATTTCATTCATCAACTGTGGTCACATTAAATTGTTTTAATTCTTAAAAACGTTTTCAACATATTCGAAAACGAAAATATTTAATCTAAAAAAGACAAATGATAGCGCCTTACTAAAGTTGAGAAATATTTTAATCGCCTGTCATTCACCTTCAAAAGGACAATTACGTTCGTACTCATGAGATTAATTTATCTGATTTAGCGCCACTACAACGATTAAATGTGTTGCATAGTTTATACAAGGAAATATTTACATTTTAAAATATTGCGAGTAATATATACCTGGAGTTTCTCTTGAACACTCTGGCAGAATCAGTCAAGAGTTTGTGTTAATTATAAATGCAATCGTTATAAAATAAGAAATGTAATTACTGCTTTGAAAATGAACAGGAGAAGCACCGTATTTAAAAATTGTCTAAATTTAAGCACATACAGTCAAAGCTCCGTAACTCGAAGTCCTATAACTCGAATTTTTCTACAACTCAAAGTCACTTGCTGTCCCCTGCAGTTGCCTAACGTTTCGCACTAATTTTTCGCTCTTTATTTGGAATTTCTTTAACTCGAAAATTTCTATAATTCGAAATAAATTTGACGAACAAAGGACTCACAAAGCTCTATAACTGGAAGTTTTACGACAAATCCTCACCTTTTAATCATCAATTTACATTTCCAACGATGGTGCTTCTGGAAATCCCCTTCTTCGGATCTGAGACAATAATGCTATGCACTTCAGTTGTGTTAAGTATTTCAATTAATTTGGTCGTATTTTCTTTATATACATATAAATTTCCATCAACTTAAAAGTCTTACAGTTCAACAAAAGCTTGAATTTTAAAAAAAAAAAAACGTCGAAAATGGTATCAAAAAGAAAAATATTGCTGAGGAATACAAAATACCAGCAACTACGTTATCCACGTTTATTATATTAAATTCTGATGTCTGTATACTATTGCTCATATGTTTTTTTTTACTTCTTAATAAAATATGTAATATGTATAAACATGTATGGTATCTACTCATGCACTTTAACTCGAAGATTCTATAACTCGAATTTAATCTCAGGTCTGCAAGGACACCCCTGATTGCATCGGCTGCTACAACAACTGCACTTACAGCTATTACACCTGAAGATAGCAAGTCGGTAGATGGAATGAATAAGCCGAATTTTGTTTACATTAACACTATGGATGAAAATTCGACGGTGGTTCAACATGTGCTCGTCTCGAGGATGACCAAGCGCCCTAAGAAGTATATGCCAGTACCCCCACCAGAAGGAGGAGAGAAGGTTCAGACCGAGAACGAAGATGATAAAAAGGAAGAGAATTCTTCAAGTGACCTGCTCCTCGTAGAAAACAAAAAAGAAATTAAGCCGGAACAAGCGGAGACGAGAAAGGATGAAAATAATGTCTTAAATGTCGAAGACTCTGTAGACGAACAGAAGCGGGACGTCGAGTTGGAAGACGTTGAGGAATATTACGTCATATACAGAAACTTTTCTTACTTGCATTGCGAATGGAAAACTGAGGACGAATTGTATAAGGGAGACAAAAGAATTGCCAACAAAATCAAGCGTTACAAGCAGAGGCAGGCCCAGCAGATGAACATATTTGAAAATCTTGAAGATGAACCGTTCAATCCGGACTACGTGGAAGTTGATAGGGTGTTGGATGTCGCCGAGCACACCGAACCCAGCACGCAAGACGTCGTTGAACATTTTCTAGTCAAATGGCGTGTATGAAGACAGCACTTGGGAATTAGAAGAAGACGTGGACCCCATCAAGATTCAGCAGTTTGAAAGGTTTCGTTCGATTCCCCCCAAAGACAAATGGAAACCAAAAAAGCGACCCAACCCCGAATTGTGGGTCAAGTTAGAAAAATCGCCCGTTTTTAAGGCAGGAAACAGCCTCCGCGAGTATCAACTAAAAGGCCTGAATTGGTTGCTGTTTTCTTGGTATAACAACCGAAACTGTATTTTAGCAGATGAGATGGGACTTGGCAAAACAATTCAGAGTTTGACATTCTTGAATTCTGTTTTCGAATATGGCATTCGCGGTCCTTTTTTAGTAATTGCTCCGTTATCAACGATTCCAAATTGGCAGAGAGAAATAGAGAGTTGGACTGACATGAATGTTATAGTCTACCACGGCTCTTCGGCAAGCAGAAACATGATACAAGAGTATGAAATGTATTATAAAAACGATAAGGGCATTCCAATCAAAGAAATAACGAAATTCAACATTTTAATAACAACATTTGAGATAATCGTGACGGACTTTTCTGATTTGAAAGGATTTGGCTGGAGGACTTGCGTCATCGATGAGGCCCACCGATTGAAAAACAGAAATTGCAAGTTACTGGAAGGACTGAGGCAGTTGAATTTAGAGCACAGACTACTACTCTCGGGGACGCTCCTGCAAAACAACGTCAACGAATTATTTTCTTTGCTCAATTTCCTCGAGCCCACACAGTTTCCAAGCTCCGAGTCCTTCCCCACAGGAATTTGGGGCTCTTAAATCTGAGCAAGAAGTCAGCAAGTTGCAGTTGCTTTTAAAGCCGATGATGTTACGCCGCTTGAAGGAGGATATTGAAAAATTTCTTGCTCCGAAAGAAGAGACCATTGTGGAAGTCGAATTGACCAACATTCAGAAAAAATATTACAGGGGAATTTTGGAACGTAACTTTTCGTTTTTATCTAAGGGTACCACTCATGCTAACATTCCTAATTTAATGAACACTATGATGGAATTGAGGAAGTGCTGCATACATCCTTATTTATTGAACGGTGCTGAAGATCAAATCCAGTATGACTACAAACAACAGCACGGCGAAGACAGTGATGCCTATTACAAAGCTCTGATTAACTCCAGTGGAAAAATGGTTTTGATAGATAAACTCCTGCCCAAGTTGAAAGCGAACGGCCATCGAGTTTTAATTTTCAGTCAAATGGTGCGTTGCTTAGACATTTTGGAAGATTACTTAATGTTTAGAAAGTATCTTTATGAAAGAATAGATGGCAAAATACGGGGTAACTTACGTCAAGCGGCCATCGATAGGTTTTCGAGGCCAGATTCTGATCGTGTTGTTTTCTTGCTCTGCACGAAAGCAGGTGGTTTGGGTATTAATTTAACAGCGGCAGACACGGTGATTATATACGACAGTGATTGGAATCCTCAGAATGACTTGCAGGCTCAGGCACGATGTCATCGCATTGGCCAGCAGAAAATGGTGAAAATTTACCGCCTGCTTTGTCGCAATACTTACGAGCGTGAAATATTTGATAAGGCCTTCTTGAAGTTGGGGTTAGACAAGGCGATTTTGCAGAGCATGAACACCTCACAAGGTGGGAAAGAGTCGGGTAACAGGCAGCTGAGTAAAAAGGAAATCGAGGATCTGTTGAAAAAAGGGGCATACGGTGCCTTGCTTGAGGAAGAAAACGAATGTGATAAATTCTGTGAGGAGGACATTGACATTATCCTTGCGCGACGGACTCAGGTTATAACAATGGAATCTGAGAAGGGCTCGACGTTTTCTAAAGCCACGTTTGCAGCAAGTGCAAATCGGTCGGACATCAACATAGACGATCCCGATTTCTGGAATAAGTGGGCGAAGAAAGCCAATATCCACACGACCGAAAAGGACAAAACCGAAGATCTGGTCATCTCTGAACCGAGACGAAGAATGCAGATTAAAAGATACGGGCATGATGAGAGTGCAATTGACATGTCAGAGTTGGAAACTTCCTCCGATTCTGATCCGGATGGGAAGGGTCTTTAAGTTTGAGCCGAAGTCGAAGGAGTAAATTTAAGGCCAAGAAGAGGGGGCTTCGAGGAGACGACTACATTCCAAGGGAAGGTGACAGAGGTGATATCGTATATGGTAGTTGGGCCCGGAGGGAATGCTTCATGATCGAAAGGAGTTTGCTGACGTTCGGTTGGGGAAGACGGCAGGAGATACTGCTGCATTCACAGCTGAGGAAAGGATGGAGGGAACAGGACGTGGAGGATTGTGCTCGAGTCATTGTAAGCATTCTTACTTTATTTAAGTAGTGCAGTAATCTCAGTTCGAGTTACGGAGCTTCGACTATATTTTTCTTCTTTCACTGTTTCAGTTAATTTTGTTTTAATTTTTATTTTATATTCAGTTTTCCAAAACAGTACATACAGCAAATTTCAAATTTTTCTTATAATACTGTATTTTATAATAGAACTCATGTATATTTTATTGAAAGGTCAGAACCTTAAGATTTCTGGTTGTTTGCATTTTTTTTTTTCGCTTCATACAGTAATAGGAGTAGTAATTTTTATGTTTTGAATATAAATATGTTTGTGTTTTATTAAATTAAAGTAACTTTTTATAGACTTTTAAATCATCAATACAGTGTGTCCAAAGATTTTCTGCAATGGTAGAGTGTTATTTAAAATTTCTGAATTTGTACCACGACCAATGTATTATTGGTTTAAAATGTCCGATCCATCTTCCAGGCAAATGGTCGTCAAGCTAGCCTTTAATTAAATTTGTGAAATGTGCAGGACATCCATTCTGTTGAAAATAAATGTTTTCCAAACTCAGATTGTAAATTTTCTTCCAAAAAAATAAGGGCTAATAATTTTGTCATTTCCCGTAACTTTAACTAGAGGTATTAATGATCAACAAAATCATTTTGACAGATTCGGGTAATGCGATAATTCTGAATGTAATTTGAACTTAGACAAATTTTTCAGAGTAAGCAAGCATGTTTTCTGTATTCAAAGCCATAAACGAGGCAGTTTTCTATCATTTTTGTAGGTTTTAATGCCAGCAAAAGTTTTTATAAAGAATAACTTTTTTTCCTAAAACGTAAAATAAAAAAAGTTTTTCCTCTATTGCAGAAAATCCGTGGACACAATGTATAATACAGGAATATCTTTTATTTATTTAAAATTTTATATTAACTAAATTATTTTTCAAATATAATCAATCGCTTACACAGGCAAAGCCAAAAATAGAAAATGATTTCAAGCTACACGTCGTTATGTAGAAATGTTTATAACTTATGAATTGCCTGTAAATAATAAATAATTTTATACGACCTCTCGAGTACATCAGAATAAGTACGTTCAATATTTACCAAAACAATATTTACCCATCCACAAAATGCACACATACATTCCACCCTCGGCATACACATACAAATTTTGAATTTTTGTGTTTTTCTTCACCTACTCTCTTAAGTCATTAATTATTATTATTATTATCTACTTAAAAACAAGTGTTTTTATTCTTTTACCTTAGAAAATAGTGTCTGAAAAATATTCAAACGCAGATTCAATACTGCGAGCTTAACAACGATGGTATAATCAATACAAATTTAATTAGCCGACATACGAAAATGAGTAGGCGTAAATAATGCAACGTAAGGCCGAAAACAACAATAAAATCAGTAGTACAAAACTGGTTTTCCTGACCATGCCTTCTTTTTTCGACCCATATGCAAATTTATCCATGTGCTCTCGCTATATCTTTTAAGATGAATGCGAAATCTTTCGATACGAGAGCGAATCCGAACCTGCTATTTTATGGGCTATTCAGATAAAAAAAAAAAAAAACTTAAAATAGAAGCGATTATCGCGCGCAAATATTTTGAGCTGTAAATTTTTTGTTTGCGCAAACAATAGGCTTTATCTTGCTTTCCTCTGTTTATTTAGAACGAGGAATTTATGACTATACACAAAAAACACAAAAAGTACATTTATTGTGGTATAAAAATATCAAATTCGAATTGTTTTGGAAAACATTATTGTTTGGATAAGACGAAATTATATTCGCATGCATGTTCGAAAAGAAAGAAAAAGGCAACTTTCAAATTGGCGTGCTTTTAGGTTATTCACTTAAATAGAAATTTGTTCGATTATCTTAAAGTGGAGGGGAAATTTCTTCGTTAACCATTATGGTAAAGGTATCTTCTTCTTCAATAAACGGCTATAGAAAAAAGAATTCTCCCAAAAAAGTGGTTGCAGATGGCCTACCAATAATGACCGTTTGTTTTGCAAAACTTGAAAATACAAATAATAGTTTCAGTTAAAAATTCATAAATAAAAGTATTCTAAAAAGAAGCTTTACGAATATTAAAGTTGATGCTCCTTGTAGGTGACAATGTCGTCTTCACTCAACATGAAGACGTGGTAGCCATACTTAAAAAGCTAAATATGAAATAAGAAGTGAGTGAGAGCGATAAAGGAGTGAAGTGCAAAGAAGATGATCTTATGTTCTGTAAAGCATTTGGCTTTAATCCAGACAATGGAAGTAAACATTATACAGGGTTTCCCAAACCTCTGGAAAAGTCCAAAAATGCCCTTTTAAATTCACTTTATCAAGAAAGATCTTAACAAAAGTTGTGTAGGTTTTCATTCCGGATAATTTAAAATTATTTTCAAATACACAGGTTGTTCATTTAATAAGCTACAAACCTAACTTATTATTTTTCCAATGGAAACGGAACACTATATATTTTACTTATTTTTTGTATTTGCCGAGTTATTTTTAATTTTATGAAAGAAATGAGTCATGTTTGATCGTCTGCCAAATTGTCAATTTTAATGATACGACAATCAACCTTGGACCAAAATATTTCTGAATCTCTATACTTTTACAATATTCATCATTTTTAAAAACACAGCGACTATCAACAATACTACGATTCTGTTCGCGTATTGTAAAATTAGTCATCTTTTCAAATGGAACACTCTGTATATTATATTATATTTGGATACTGCTTTCTACGAGCCTTCCAACCATACCATATCTATGGTCTTAAGATTTATAACTTGTGAGTTATTACCATTTCTATATAATCAACTTAAGGAACGTGCTGTAAAATATTCGTCTCAGAATCATTTTAAGATATTTATCCTTACAGTTTATCGTACTTATAGTGATTTATATAAAAAGAAATAAATAAATTCAGGAACTGAACGATTTTTTTCAGGTAATTCCTGTCATGTAAGAACATATTACGAATCGGTTGGATAATCGCTGGATAGAACCAACGTGGCAACGCTTCGAAGTGGTCTCCATGGTTACTAGATTTGTCTCTCGACTTCTTTTATGGGAATATGAGGAACCAATTGAAAAAAATGTGTTCTTATCACAATTTGTTTATAATCGTCGATACGTATTACGACAGCCACGCTACTATCTTCATTTCTATTGGATATTCAATGAAATATCATCTGGCTCATACCAACCAAAGAGTGTGCGTGTGTGGATGATTGAAAATGACAGCGTACCTATTGAAATACGCATGAAAAGATATAATCTAATATAAAGTACGACATAATTTTCAAAAAGCCATTACTAAACTGTTTTCACCTGTACTATTATTAGTTTTTGGGTACATGTAAAAAAAGCAAGGGTATAAAGATGTACTCGGCACAAGCAAAGAGAAGAAAGTGCGTTTAGCAACATGGCAAAGTTTCTCTTAAATTTCTTTCAATAGTTTAAATTTTTATAATTTTTTAAACCTATTTGTGACTGGAGACTTTTTCTTAGTTAATGTGTAAAAATGTTAAGATTCAATTTGTTTCTTTGCTATGTAGTTTTTTTCCATATTTTTATGGCAACCACTAAAACAATGATAAAAAAATTGTTAATTTGAAAAAAAAATATAGTGTTTGGATAAATGTTTTAAATGACACAGAAGATAAAATATTTCTGAGGCAAATAAAAATATTATATAGCACGTTTTTAAGTTGATTACAGAAAAGTAATAATAACTCACAAGTTATCAATCTTAAGACCATAAAATATGATATGGTTAGAAAGCTCGTAGAAAGCACTATCCAAATATACTATAATATAAACGGTGTGCCACTTGAAAAAATTTACTCATTTTACAACACGCGAACAGAATTGTAGTGTTGTTGATAGTCGCTGTGTTTTTAAAAATGATGAATATTGTGAAAGTAGAGAGATTTAGAAATAGACGATCAAACATGACTCATTTTTTGCATAAAATTAAAAATAACTCAGTAAATACTAAAAATAAGTAAATATAATATTATATCATTTTCATCGTCTCTTCAAGGGCTAACCGAAACTGCAATAAAATATATAGTATTCCATTGAAAAAATAATAAGTTTGGTTTGTAACTTATTAAATGAACAATCTATATATTTGAAAATAATTTTAAATTATGCGGAATGAAAACCTACACAACTTTTGTTAAGACCTTTTCTTGATAAAATGAATTTAAAGGGCCATTATTGGACTTTTCCAAAGCTTTGTGACACCCTGTACTTACAACCGATAGAGGAAAACAGTTTTAAAAAAAGATCATTCTTCAAGTTTCCCTAATTGCCCAAGCATCTTCTTGTTAGTTTCTCTTTTTGAATCTTCGTGATTTGTAGTGCTTTTCTATTATGAGATTATGTCCTTACAACGTACAAAGTGCTTATAAAATGTTCTGTTAGAAAAATAAGTTATTTTGAATTTTTGGCATGGTTAAGGCCTGATTTCTTCACTTACGGATAAATTTATCTGCCCGGTTGTACCCTCGGAAACTATTATCGATGGTTTCCAAGGATGGAACCTGGCAGACAAATTTACCAGGAGGTGAAAAAGTCGGGCATAAGTCGGTCCTAAGATACTATTGAACTTAATCGTTACGTCACTTGACCTTTTCTACAATGCAAAAAAAAGTTGCACTATTTATTGTTTATCGTTATTATCTTTTAAGGAAAATGGTTTCTTTAACTTAAAAAAAATAAATAAAAAAGATCCAAATTTTTCGATTTTAGAGCAAATGCACAGTATATTACAGTGGCGTCTCTTTAATCCGAATACACTTTAATTAGAACGTCCAGCAAACTGAATTCCGAAATCGTGATCTGATAATCCGAACGATACCTCGATAATCCGAATTCGTTATTGTTATGGGTATTACCCATCACATTAAGATGTCAAAAACAAAACATTTCAGATTAAAGTTGAAAGACAAAATTGAGATTTTGAAAAAATTAGAAGTTGGTGTAAGTTACTCCAATATTGCTGGTAATATGGAATGAGTACAGCAACAGTATCTGATTGATTAAAAAAAAAAATTAAAAATATTATGAAATACGTAACAACAACGGACAAAGGCACTTGAAACAGAAAAATTTTTAAAATTAGTACGAATCCTAATCCGTTAAAAAATGTTTATATACATGGTTTTTGCAAATTCTATACCTCATTTACGTTTATCCAATAATCCGAACAATTCGGTAATTCGAACGACTCTAGTTATTCGAATTAGAGAGATTTCACTATACTTACATAAAAAACCTATTTTCCACAGTTTTGTTTGTTTTACCGGGAAATCGGCAAAATCTCTATTACAATGGGATTAGACAGAAAAAGTCAAAAAATGATAAAAAAAATCCATTCGTTGTTAATGATACGTTAAATTTGATTTTCTTGGCGCCCCTTAGGTCACTGGATCCTAATTATAGAAAGAGCAAGCAACAAAGATTGCAGGACGTATTGAAACAAAATAGCCCGTGCGAATCAAGCTACTACAGGGTTGTTTTTATTAATGTCGCTCTAAGGTGAATATTGTAGTCTCTCTCCTGTAAATAAGTTTTATACTGGGTATCTCTAAATTCCGTGGACTTGGCTTAAACACAGATTCCTGAGGTCAAAATAGGACGATTTAACCAAATTTATCTATATCCATAATGGTTTCGTTAACCCGGTTTTCTTCTTTAAAGTTCTTGAAGAGATAGTTAATTTTTCTTATAACAAAGGAACACCCGGAACCAATTGAGATGAAATTTGATATGTAATTCCACAAGAATCATCACATTTACAGGTGGTTTTACTTACTAGCAGTTGCCACAACACATATCTTTTTTGAGGTTAGGAAGATAACTTAGTTAATAAATTTTTAGAAAGAAGTACTCGATAGGAAACTTTTTCGTGTCTTTATAACTTCTGATATTTCTTACGGTTTAGTCAGAAAATAAAAAAATGTAAGTGACGGCAGCATTTTTTATTGAAAACAGGTATACTTTACTGCCTTTTAACTGCCCAATTTATTTACTTTGAGAAAAAGTCTTTAATTAGTAAACTATAGTAGGCATTTGTTTTCCTGTGCACAGGCTGCTAACTTGAAATTCTAAATTTTGAAAAAAAAAATACAATTTTGTCTTTTAGATTTTTTTATTTTCTGAATAAACCGTGACAGAAAGTTGGCAAAGATACATAAAAGGTTACTAATGAATAATTCTTTCCGAAAATAAATTAGAGCATACCCATTTTCCATAAGTAACTCTGCAGCCATTTAGATTTTCTTATTTTGTGACTAAACCGTAAGAAATATCAAGTTACAAAGACACGAAAAAGTTTCCTATCGAGTATTTCTTTCTAAAAATTTATTAACTAAGGTTATCTTCCTAGCCTCAAAAAAGTTATAGCAAGATATGTGTTGTGGCAACCCTGTTTCTCACACTAGCTGTTAACTGCCAGTAACTAAAACCACCTGTATATGTGACCTACCTTCTTGTGGAACCACATACCAAATTTGATCCCAATTGGTTCGGGCGTTCCTTTGTTATAAGAAAAATTAACTTCCTCTTCAAGAACTTTAAAGAACACCGGCTTAACGAGACCATTATGGTTATAGACAAGTTTGGTTAAATCGTTTTATTTTGAGCTCAGGAATCAGTGATTAAGCCATGTCCACGAAATTTAGAAACAGCCTATATGTAAAAAAGCCAATGGCAAATGCTAATAAACTTCTGACGCTTCACCATATAAGAACGTATGAAGTTGTTTTAATTCCATTGGTTTGAAATTTAATTGCTTGTTGAAACGTTGCCCAGGGGTGGGTGTAAGTAACAACGGGACAAGTTTTGATTATCAAAAATTAGTACATTTGTGAAAGAATAACTAAACAATAACACAGTACACTCGACACATCTTATTACTCTTCTGTCATCTCTTTTCTATCTCTACCACTTCTTACTACCCCAAACACCGTGTATTTTGTATTTCATCTATTAAGCATTCATTCCTTTTTCTCGTCAGAGCAGGCCGTGTTCTCGTTTCCTTAGATTGCTTATATGAATTTTGATAGATGCCAGAAACTGACATGAAAAATATTATGACAATTCCACATCAGTAATCAGACTATACTGCCAAATACAAAGAAGTACCCATCTACGACCGACTGTGGCATAAATAATGTACCTACTATTGCAATCGAGGTGGTGCAAGTCTACTAAAATCAACAAAAATGTCGTCCTAAGTAGCCTACTCTGACGAGAAAAAAGAGTGAATGCTTAATAAGAATCATAAAAAAGAAAACTATAAATCCAGCGCGGTTACCACAGAGTAACAAACATCTTGTTACGATTTAATACTGGAATGTGAATAGAATTCATGTAAACATGAGACTTCTTGAAGTAAGTATGAAGGATGCAAAATAAGTTAAACATCGTGAGGGAGAAAGATGCTATTACACACCCAAAGTGCACTGGAAGATACAATTTACAATTTACAACCCAGATTTTGACACGTAATAAAACCCTCAAGAAGAAAACAAAAAAAGGAAAGAGACGACAGGCGAAAACGTATTTAGAATTGAGAAGAGAAAAGAAAATACTTCTGCATACGGACCACTAAAGACTAGAATATGAAACAGAATAAGACCACAAGCGAGAAGTATTTAGAATTATTGAGATGAGAAAAAAATATGAAATGCAGAAATATAGAAGAGAATGGCTGTATTTCCTCACGAGAAAAAAAAAACATTAAAGAATAATGATTGCACTGTTATAATCGTAGGGGTAAAAAGGAGCAAATTAAATGTTCAAATCCGTATTAAAGTGGCAGCAGAAAAGAAAAGCCACAGGCACGTCCAGAAGCTTATAGAAGATTGGGGGCTTTAGTTGAATGTAGAAATAGAGATTAGAATGACTGCGGATAATGGAAAGAAACAACTCAAATCTGTAATGAAGAGGGAAAAGCAAAGCAGAAATAAAAGAACAAGTCTAATACAAAGGTATTATATCGTTTGCGTGAACTAGAAAACGTGAGGTCAATGCGAACTACATGAGTATTTCATTTTACCAAAACGAGGGAATGACGCCATGTTTGATAACTAGGCGCACCACCAGACCAATTCGGAATAACTTAAAGCTCTTACGATCTTTATGAAGACCTGAGCGACTGATCCGCATCTAGACCTCATGGATATGCCATTGCTATTGTTCTTATTGAATTTTGCAGTTGCTCACCACTATAACGGAATACTCATCATGTACTCGATAAACTTTCGTATAATATAGAAATTAAAGACTCACATTAACTATTTAATATTTAACAGAAAACTAACCAAAACCGTTTTTGAATTGTATATGATAATGTCATCACCTCTTCTCCTTTTCTTTAGTCATTGGTAATATTGCGTCAACGATTACTCTAAGAACATAATATTTCGTTACTTACAAAATTCTTAAAACCAATGTGATCCAAAAACGGTGGAAGATCTGACTTGGGCGCAGCCCACGATGCAGGTCTAGGAATCCACCTCTTATTGGACCCGAAAAAACCCTTAGGTTCCAACGCAGATGGGTTTCTAGAAACCTGTCGAGACGTGTACCCCGAAGGGTCCCACATTTTGAACAGTGCAGGAGCCAGTTTTTTTTTCGTACACACACACACACACTCGTCGCAACTAGTCACCGAGGTAAATCACTTCACCAACCAAAAGTTGTGTTGTGTCCATCATCCTTGAATTGCGAACGGTAAATGACGAAACTGATGGTCTCTTGAATCATTCAGAAATAAAGGAGTAATCCCATTTACGCATTTGTTTAATCTTTAATCGTTCGATAAAAAAAAAACGGCCTTTATCACCAGGAATTTTAGTACGAGTAGGATGTAATAAAAAAATTTAATTAAAAAAACACCCACAGCAAACAATTGATGTCACAAATGTCTAATTCAACAACCATAGATTGGGGCTCCTTTCCCACATTTATGGCTTCAATTATGAAAAGTAAATGCTACACACTGTACATTTCTCCGAATAATTTCTTATTTTTAATAATAATGAATAACCTATATAGAGAACAATTAGATTCGAACAGAATCGATCGATTAGCGATTTTACAAATGCAGCCACAACAACAAATGTTAACTATTTGTAGCGGCTTATCGTGAGATAATCACGAACATGTTATCTTAATTCCGGCAAATTCCAGAGCACAAAACCCAATGACGAATTGAAATTTGATTAAAATTAGCATTGCCTATTAATATCTCACATAATAAAATAATTAAAAAAATAGTTTTGATTCAGTATTATGTGGATAACAGTGATTTAACATTTTACCTGCCGCATATTTCCAATACACATTCCGAGAAGCAGATGAGTAAGACAGCAAAAATTTGTGATTACAAAAACAATGGTGTAATAATTACAAACTGAAAAACAGTCAACCCGTAGATATTTATCATTTTATTTTTTTGTTTTTATGGTTGCAAAATCAATTTCAAGAATTTCATTAATAAAATAGTTTGGTGAAGCACTTGAATGAGTAAAGCGATTCGAACACATTCTCAAATTTAATTTAAAAAAATGAGCACAAGCACTCGACTACATGTGTATACAGTATGTTCATGGGAAGCCGCAACAATAATAACTAACTTTCTTATTTGTATTTTTACAAAGTAACTTAAATTAGAACAGTTTTAGGACCTTTCCTCCTCGATTTTATGGTACTTTTGAAAACGCAAATGACAATCAAGTTTTTTTCGATTTTCAATTGAAGAGCATTCACGCAAAACTTGTCCAAAGTCCAAAATTACGAAATTTGAGTTAGACATGGAATTAGGGGTTTATGACTCAGTTGCATGGTCTGGTGAGACCTGGGTTAGTTAAAACTTTATATTCCATATACAAAAAAATGTCAAACCTTGAGGGTTCAAACAAAACTTAATATGACCGTAGCATTAGAAATTTATGCTGATATTCAACCAAAACTCAATAAGTCAGGTATGTTTCAAATAGCAGAACACACAATAACACATTTCCAAGGAAAACTCAATAAGTATGGGGTTTTCTGATGATACGGGAATTAATTTTGAATGCGTAGTGCCTTCTATTACTTCAGAATATATTCAGGGGTATAGTTTGGTTACTATACAGGGTCTCTCAAGTTGAGTGGCCTATTAAAAGTTCTTGGGGAAAGAAACATACAAATATTCTGAAAAATTAACACATTGCCTTAGGAGGACGTGATCTTTCGGAATAAAATATTTCCACTTTTATATCACTTCCGGTTATACCGGAACTTGCCATTAACTTTCTTATTTTAAATGGAATGCTATACTTTTTATCGCAAATTCTGATTCTACATATTATTCCAAGCAAAAGTTGTTAAGGTTTCCCTATACTTAAATGTAACGGTTTTTGAGATACATTGCCATACATCTCGGAATAAAGCTATAGGTAAATTCCTATCGTAATACTTATATACCGGGTGTCCCGCGCCATGTGCTCACCCTTCTATGATCTTTTTTTTTAATCGATTAACCTGAATTTTGGTGAAAATAAATTAAACAAAAACTGGAATTTTTCGACATACTACCAGTCGTCATAGGACGGAAGTGATATCAACTTTCTTATTTTAAATGGAACACCCTATATATTTTTACATATTTAAAATCTACGGATCACTACGGGTTCGAATACATATGCAAAAATATACAGGGTGTTCCATTTACGATAACTGAGTTTTGGGCAGATGAACAGAGCAAGGTTCACCCTGTGAATTTTTCAATGATAACTAGGATATGATTTGAAAGGCTGAACATGACTCTTTTAAACGACGGTCAGCTTGAATCTTGAAATTTGAAAGTGTCGTAAATACATTCTTTCAAATGAAACCAAAATAATTGTTTTCAGAAATTCAAAGATATTTCAAAAACCGTTACATTTAAGTACAGGGAAGCCTTAACAACTTTTGCTTGGAATAATATCTAGAATCAGAATTTCTAATAAAAAGTATAGCATTCCATTTAAAATAAGAAAGTTAATGGCAACTTCCGGGATAACCGGAAGTGATATAAATGTGGAAATATTTTATTCTGAAAGATCATTTCCTCCTAGGACAGTGTGTTAATTTTCAGAGTGTTTATATTTTCCTTTCTCCGAGAACTTTTAATAGGCCACTCAACTTGGGAGACCCAGTATAATAGAAATCTGCAAGCAGATTTGTGATCTAGAAGAGCTTCTAGAAGAGCTCACAATCACAACGCGCAAATACACATGTGGAAATTATTGAAATTATTATGTGTTATTATTTTGCTGTTATTGTTTACACTCGTTTCTTTCGTTATTTTGAAAGTAGCAAGGGGTTGTAGTCATCCAGACGAATGATGAATTCGAACTGTCGGTAGGTACGGTACGCGAATTGCTTGTCAATTTCAAGCAAAACTCTAGTCCATGGTCTGTTTCGATGAAAACTTTATAAATCGACGGTGTTCACGCAAAACTCCATACGTCCGAAACAAATTTTGTTTTTTAAGGTAAGTTTTCGAATAATTTTTAATCTGATTTATACACGGAGATTCAGGCAACCCATTCATTAAAAGTTTACGGACTTCCTCTTTGAATTTCTATTTCATACTTTGCGGTTAAAAATTAGCGATAATGGTCTACCGGAAGTTGCTGTGAACTTTCTTCTTTTAAATGGTACACCATATTTTTTATTGCATTTTTGAAATCTTCATGAAATTCTAAAAATATTTTATGTAAGATGTGATACAAGAAAAAGTAGCCGTTTTAGAGGTATTTCCATTTTTTTTAAAGTTCAGAACTGCACTACCCTGTTTATGATACTGCCATCTTTGTGTAACAAAAGCCATAATTTCAATTTTTGGCCTATAGTAGGCTGTACTCATAGGCTTTCAAGTCATACCTAATTTTACACAAAATTGTTTATGGGCTGGTTGAAAAGTAACTTCTATTCGAACTGATTTCAACCGTCGCAAAGTCATGTTTTTTAAATAGAACACCCAGTATGTTTTTGTTTTAAGAATCAAAATTAAATGTTCTTTCGAACTGTATTAGCATTCCCTATACCCATCTTACCTTTCTCTTTCTATTCATGATTTTCTCTTCGACATTTTTTCACTTTTCAGTATTATTCCTGAACAGGTGCTATAAAAATCTAACAAACAGAGGTTTTTAAAATTAATTTCAGACTGTAAATTCAATTTCATTTTGAAATCCGAAAAATAATATTTAAATATGTATCTATCATCTGAATTTTTTATTTACATATGCCGCATGTATTAGAATTCTTGGTATGACTTTCTACACATTTACAAAGAGAAATTTACATTCACAAAACAAAATTTTATGAAAACTAATAAATAAATCAAAAATATTGAAAATAATACACAAATTGTTGGTTATAATATTGGCTCTCAGTTGTCCTCAGCTATTATTTATTTTCAAATCAAATCATTTATTCACATAGCTAAAGATATTAGATGTGATACGTCAAAATAAATTACATTAAAATGCAGAAGATCAAAAGTTTAGTCAATAATGCAAACAAGTAAAAATATAGAACAAACTAGATCACTGACATACAACATACAGAAAAAAGTGAAGTTGAGTAAAGCGCAACAATGTCACTGCTAAATACAGGCTAAATCAATAACAATGTAAAAAAAATTCTTTGACAGTATAGATTGCTTTATCCAATAAGAATTGCTTTGTTGCTTTTTTAAACAGTCTGTAGTTACTAATGTCGCGAATGTAAGACGGGAATTTATTAAAAAACTTCTTTCCATTATATTCAGGCGATTTTTCGAAATGGGTACTGTTGTGTTTTGTGACTCTGAAAAATTTAGCATAACGAGTGTGACGCCCATGCACATCAAAGTTAGTTACAAAGCAACTTTTATTGGTAAAGGCACAAAGTAAGCAACGATGAATGTAAATAGAGGCGAGAGTTAAAATTTCATGATGAATAAACACATTTTTACAAGTTTCTCGAGGACCGATATTAAAAATTAATCTTATAATACGCTTTTGTGCGATAAACACCCTTTCAGCATGACTTGAATTACCCCACAATTCACAGCAATACGCAAGTACAGAGTGCACTAGTCCGTAGTAAGTTTGCATGAGACAGTTTATGTCCAGGCAAGGTTTTAGTTTTAGAATTGCAAAGTAAGCACTATTCATTTGTTTACAAACTTTGTCTATGTGAATTGTCCAGTTGAGTCTGGAATCCATATTAACACCAAGGAGACGTACAGAGTCCACATGAACTATGTTATTATCGTTAACAGTAACCGATAACGGTGGCGACACTTTACGATTATAGAAATTTAAGCTCACAGATTTTGCACTATTTAATATCAAATTATTTTTTGAACACCATTGACTGAATTCTGAGGCCACATCATTGAGTATTTTCTCAAGATTAGCCGCGTTCACATCTGACACAACAATCGAGACATCGTCCGCAAAGGTGATGAGCTTTCCGGTACAATTAATGTTTACAGTCATATCATTTAAGAAAACTAAGAACAATAAAGGTCCTAGAGTTGAACCTTGAGGCACTCCGAGACACACTCGCGATTCCTCCGAAGAATACCCATCCACGCTTACTTTTTGTAGTCGATCACTCACGTATGATTTCAGCCAATTGTGAATGTTACCTCTAATACCCAAAGATAGTAATTTGGTCAACAGGAATTCAGATTGCACTGTGTCGAACGCTTTACTGAGGTCAAAACATAAAACTGCAACATACATGTTATTGTCAAGCGACTCGTAAACATATTCAACAAATTCAATACAGGCGGTAGCAGTTGACTTTCTGTGTATTAGTAATAACTTTCTATTGTATCTAAGTAATAACATATTTTCCTTGACGTAACAATTCTTTTTTATTAACTTCTTGTCGATTTTTTAACATCAAATACATTTAATATGTCTGTGCTTGAATATTCATTTTTTGGTTTTTCCTAGCGATTAAAATGTTTTTCTTTAATTCCTACCAGATGGATGATTTCAAAAATTATAATTCCTCTAATTTTCTTAGCCCACTATTTGAAATCAATAGCAAAAAATGGGAAAAAAATTATTAGGTGTTAAAAAAAACATTGGATAACGAGTGAACTAAAAGAGATACATAGGTATAGGGAATGCTAATACAGGACGAAAGAACTTTTAATACTGAACCACATGGTATAAAAATATACTAGGCGTTCCATTTAAAAAACATGACTTTTCGACTGTTGAAATTAGTTCGAATAGAAGTTACTTTTCAACCACCCTGTAAACAATCAAGTGCAAAACTGACTATGATCTGAAAGAATGTTACTATATCCTACTACAGGCCAAAAATTGGCACCGTGGTTTCTGTTGCACAAAGTTGGTAGTATCATAAACAAGGTTTTGCAAGTCTGAGCTTTCTTTAAAAAATGGAAATACCTCGGAAACGATTAATTTTTCTTGTATCACATGTTGGACAAAATATTTTTAGAATTTTACGAAGATTTCAAAAATGTAGCAAAAAGTGGAGTATTCCATTTAAAATAAGAAAGTTGATAGCTACTTCCGGTATAAGCGGAAGTGTCCGAAAATTGAAAATATTACAATTTGATAACTTATATTTGCAAAATATGACACAGAAATTCAAAGGGAAAGTCGGTAAACTTTTAATGAAAATGTTGCCTGAATCTCTCTGTAAAATTGGTATACTAGGGCAATATAATATTTATAAATTCTAGTTAAAAAAAGGTAGTACAGCTGTTACATGAATTATAAGAAAAACGTAAGTGACTTATAAGTTTTGCGTGAATGCTTTTCAATTGTTTTCACCTTTTTTTAATTGAACGTTTGGTCTTTTATCATCGATCGCATCGCATTTAGGATATCAAATTAATTATGTCTCTAAAGTATCACTTCCCAAAGACTACACTATTTTATAAATAATTTAGTAACAAAATATTGGTGTTCACGAAAAATGGCTACGATAGCTAACTTTTTTTATTAGAAATTTCACAAAGTAGTATAAATTAGAAAAGTTTCAGGACTTTCCCTGCTCGATTTTATGGTACCTTCCAAGAAACAAATGTTCTTGGACATTTTCAATTGTTTTCAATTTTTTTAAATGGAACATTATATTTTTTATCACTTTATCGCGTTCTGGATGTCTGGGTATCAAACTGAGTACGTGCACCTTTGTAAGAATTGCAATTTTTTCATGCCTTTGTCAATACTTCTTTTTCTGAAATTTCTTGTGCTGTTGAATACTTTTTGAAAATCAATAATTCATGCACTGTTCTTGCGTCTCTTATGATCACTTTGTTAGAGATTGATCTCGAGGGGGGAAGATTACGTTGCCTCCGACAATCACCATAATCATCTACCAGTCTGGCTTTACTGTAACACGAAAACTCACGAATATATGATTGTAGTGGATTAGAAACACACGCAGTACATGTCGGTGTAAAACACATAGCTTTTTCGATGGTGTTGTTCATTTTATCTAATTTAGGTCCGAATTATTCATTACGAATTAATTTTAACCTGATCTAATCACCGTGGAAAATTCAAAATAATGAGATAAAATTGGATGATTTGCAAACCAAAAAAATATATATACCGGCTGTTTCAAATTGGGTGTGCACTGAAGGGATCTCCTAAACCGTAAGAGATACAAATTCAGTTAAATGGAAGAAAAGTTGCATGAATCAATGCCTAATTCGTACCCATTGAGAAAATGATTTTTTTCTTATTTCTTCTTGAGATATTAATGAAAATGTGAAAAAATCGATTTTCTTTTTCTCTCTGTATCTCTTTTATTATACTTAATTTTGAAATTCTGATTTAAGTTTCTACAGGCACTTTTTGATTCTGCTTCGAATAAGAGTAATAGAATTGAAGTCAAACGTTTCGTCTTCCCACGACCATCATCAGTTTCGATTTTTTAAATACAACTTATGTCTTTTTATTATTCTATTCGATAGCATTTTTTCTCCTGATTGCAATGATATATCACACTTAATAGTTGATATTAATTTGAAGCTTAAATAATCCAGATTTTATATGAAAATTTTATTTAATAACATAATTTCAAATTTTTTGTTCCTTTTCTTATCTTTTTATTATTGTAGTCGAAAGCATTTTTTCTGGTGATTTCAGTGAGTATAATACTTACTACCTTTTTTTCAAGTAAAGTTGGAATATGACAAAAAAAACTGATATCGTTTCGTCATGTTTTTCTTAATAAGTAAATTTATTCCTAACCTCTTTTTTTATTTGTTAAGTATTAGAAACAACATTCAGTTGTCGGAAGAGGAAAAGTCAATAAATATTGACTAAATGATATGAGGTGGTTAACACAAACCAAATAAACATCAGTATAAAGATATTAAATTACAAGAACAGAATAAATAAGTTGATTAAAAATTATAGACGAAGAACATGACTCTGTGAAATAAATAAAGTGAAATAAATAAATTAAAGTAAATCCTAGAAATGTCCTCCACTGCTTTCAAGACAGATTCGTTTTTAATCCTATGTGTTGTCTAGCGTGTCGAACATGAATGCGCGAAACATTTCTATAAGAATCTAATATTCGCCTTCTTAGTTCCCCCTTATTATTTATCTTAATGCTAGCCACTGTTTCAATGTCCAAAATATAAAGCCTACTTTATCCTGTTTAAATTATGGATGATGGTTCCGATATAACGTGCCAAACTTCAACTGGTTAAAACGAGTGAACTTAATCATATTAAAAAAAGAAATAAAGATAGTCAAGTGTTGTGAGCCACTGAGTGCTAAAGAAATTAAAAAAAAAAACATTGTTATAGAAAGTATCTTTCAAATTTATAACAAAAATATTCGTTTTAGCTGCCAATGTATTTGTAGAAGGCACTATTCAGTAATATCTAAATATTTTTAGTATAATTAGTATTCACTTTTTCTTTTAATCCAACAGTGCGAGTCAAAATTAAAAACTAGGCTTTTTCATTCCTATACTAAAGCTGAGATACTGATCTAGCAAGTTATATTAGAACCACTAGATATTTTTCGGTAAAAATTCATTTTCGTAAGTGCAGTGTATTATTAATATAACGATAGAGAAAAACTTTAAATAGTTTATTATAATTTACACTATAGCTAAGAAAATGAACTAAAAATTTGAAATTATGTATTAAATAAAATTTTCACATAAAAATCTGTATTATTAATATCTCAAAAAGAAATAAGATAAAAATCATTCTCTCAATGGATACGAATTAGGCATTGATTTGTGCAACTTTTCTTCCATTTAACCAAATTTGTATCTCTTACGGTTTAGGAGATCCCTTCAGTGCACACCCAATTTGAAACAGCCGGTATATATTGATATATTAATCGGCATATATTTAATACCCATTCTTTGGGCCGTCATAAATTTTGAACTAAGATACCAAATACTCAGATATTTTAATTAAAAATACTTTATGTTGTTTTCCAGCGGTTGCATATACACTGAGAATCTTATAAGACTGCACATACTAATCATCAATGGAAGTAATGACACTACTGATTTTGAATTGTCAGATTGAATTAAATTGTTCTCTTGATTTATTGTAAAATGCATACAACCGCCGAAAAAGTAAAAATGTAGATACACATTATTTTCAGATGAAGTTCATTGACAGAGGTCTTTGCGTTATTTGCCGCCAAATTTCCGGATATATCAATTATTCCCTTCCTTAGTACTTCCTATGTGCAGTTTTTAAATGATTCAGCATTGAGAACTTAGTAGTAACTATAGCAACGTAATGTTAAAACCTCTATGTGCAATTTTATATGATTCAGAAATGTATTATCTGATCACGTAATTTTCGTCTATGTGCAGCGTTATAAAATT
Source organism: Prosopocoilus inquinatus (assembly GCA_036172665.1). Lineage (NCBI taxonomy): Eukaryota > Metazoa > Arthropoda > Insecta > Coleoptera > Lucanidae > Prosopocoilus > Prosopocoilus inquinatus. The sequence continues at coordinate 55,172,460 of CM069874.1, forward strand.
CTCACTGTATATAATAAATTTAAGAAATTCATATGTTTTGGTAGAATTCTGTAACAAATTAAAAAAACTGCATTTTCATCGTATGATTTAAAATACAACACTTTGAATTAATAAGGTGAAATATCAACTGCTGTACTAATCTACACTATAACAATCTAACTTTGGTGTAAAAACACCTTTATTTTAAAAAATATGCCAATATATACTTTTCTGGTACAGTGCGAAAATTTCCAAAACAATAAATTCACAAAATCATGTACTGTAAAGTTATGCAATCTTATAGGCTAAGAATCTCTGTAGTTATAACGCATATTCCATATTAGCCGGTCTATTCCATACGTGCCGACTTTACAAATTCTTATATTAAGAAAAAATTGCCCTGAATAAATACGATTTTGTTTTCAGATATCACGATAAACTCCCTCGTAAATGCCTGGCATCACGTGTACACGGGTATTCCATTGAAAACCATTTCACTTCGTATTCCACTTTACGTGCTCAAAATTGCGTCCATCTGAATGGATTAATGCCTCTTCAATCATCGGATCTAAATATACTTTCCATTGTTCATCGCATGTGTGAATTCCGGCACATTAGCGATACAAAAAAGTCGTCTGCCACGTCGTTAATCGATTGCCACACTCGAACGACTGACGTCGTCGTCGTTGACGTTTAGTTAGTTACCATGTCTATTTTCGTCGTGTGTTTCATGAAACCGATCATCTGTAAAAGGAAAATTTTCCAGGGGCTTGTCAAAATATGTTTGTTCCAGGACAACGCGTGTGAATATTTTTCCAGGCGGGCTTCAAGAAGCCAATGTCCCACCAATAACGTCTTATAATCAAATTGTGTAGATAATGAAACCTTAGAACACCCAAAGTACGTGGAAGTCTTTTAAAGGAGTTTCTCTTTAATATAGTTGAAACTCTTATGTTTAGAAACGAAATACATATTTCGAAAATAAGATGAGAATGACTCTTTTATAACTAAAAATATTATTGGATAAAAACGTGGATTTTTAAGAGCCCATGTTCTCATCTCATGATTAAGATCGTCTCTAACTAAAGCCGTGATTAAAATAAAAAGAAACAACGAAGCTTTATGTGAATTTAATGAGTAAGAGAGTGAGAGAGAATTTAATCACGGCGTTGCTAAATTAAAGACGAGGTGAGACTATGGACCTTTTGTTTCTAAATTTATTATTAAGTTATTCGGAAATAAAAGTCGTTTTCTGTTTAACTTAAAACATGTATTGATTGATTAATTGATTGATTGATTTGATCGGCTTCATTTGGCTTTTGGAGATGAAGCACCATCAAAGAGCAGTGTTTATAATTGGTTTGCTGAATTCCAGCGTGAACGTACCTCTCTCAGTGACGAATTTCATGAAGGTCGTCCATTAACATCTGTTGCTACCACTAATGTAGATGCTATGCGTGGAATGCTTGAACAAGATCGACAGGTGACATACCGTGAGATTCAAGCATCCTTACGCATTGACATGAAAGCAATACACCAGATTTTGCATGATCATTTGAACGTACGAAAGCTTGGCAGTCGTTGGATCCCACACATTTTAACAGAAACGCAAAAGCAGGATCGTGTCAAATGGTGCGAAGAAATGCTCAAGAAGTTCAATGGAGGTCGTTCAAATTTAGTTTATAACATCGTTACTGGTGATGAAACGTGGATCTATTCGTACGAGCCAGAAAGTAAACAACAATCTACCGTTTGAGTATTTCAAAATGAACCAAAACCAACAAAAGTTGTCCGTTCACGCAGTGCTGCGCAGCAAATGATTGCTTGTTTCTTTGGTTTAACTGGACATGTAGCAACCGTGGCTTTAGAGGATCGAAAAACCGTGAATGCTGATTGGTATACTACAATTTGTTTGCCGGAAGTCATCGATTAAATAAGAAGAAACAATCGAAATCGACGAATTATTCTCCATCATGACAACGCCGGCTCTCACTTAGCCCGTCAAACAGTTAATTTCTTTTCCAATAAAAATGTTGAATTAATGACTCATTGTCCATATTCACCTGATTTATCACCTAATGATTTCTTTTTGTTCCCAAATATCAAAAATAAAATGCGTGGTGAGCGTTTTTCTTCGGCTGAAGCAGCGGTTGAAACATTTTTCATACCGTTTCCAGAAACTTTTCCAGCAGCCCACGTATATACAGTCTTCGATGTTATTAGCAAATTTTGAAATTAATTAATTGTTGATATGCCGTATCGATTTTGCGATATTCATTAAAATTTCTCTCTTTAAGGAAATTCATCGACTAAATGCATTGTAATTTGAAAGAGCAATGTCCGAACTATACAATGTGTCCACATTTCGATGCTCACCATTGGCATCTCGGTTATTAGAAGACATAGAGCAACGGTTAAATGGGGAATGTTTTGCAGAATTCAATGCTCGCAACAAATCTCATTTCAAATTCACCATAACTTTTTTAAATTTTAAGATAATTTAAGAAAACTAAAATTTGACGATTTCAATATTCCTCAATAACTCGATAACACCTGATGTGACCTCTTCTAAACTTTTACATTGTTCAGGCACTTTTTTAAGACAAAGTTTTCGATGCAAACAGAAACCTCCGATTGTCATCTGTTTTCAAGTTATTAGGGCTAACTTTTGTTTTTCATATGGTACCCATTTTAGGTTTTTGGTTAATTAGATAGTCTTTAAAAAGAGCTTTTTAACGATGTATAACGTACCCGAAAAATTTTTATTTTTAAGGGAGATATTAACAAAAACATAAATTAATCTCTTATGAAATTAGTAGGCTATGGAATTAAACACCAACAAAAAAGCTTAAAGATATGGTAAGTATGCTGTAACATATCGAAATGATAATAAAAGTCATAAAAGAAAAAAAAGTAAAGAAAGCGTACTAAAAGGTGAGGTTGACTTAAAGAAACTGTTCAATAAGACAACCATTCTGTTCCACACACTTTTGACATCTTATTCTAACAGAGTTTCAGACACTACAAAGTATGTTTTAGTTTCATAATCTTGGCACATACACCATTCTTTGTTCTAAAATTCCCTGAGCTTCTGGCAGTGCAAAATTAAATACTTCATTTTTAGTGGAACCCCTTAAATGACAGTCAAGGGGGGTAAGGTCGGGTGATCTTGCAAACCATTGTACTGGTCCATTATTTGAAAGCACTCTAATTAAAGTTCTCTCTCAAAAAATGTATGTCACGAGTGTTATGGGCCAGGTAATCATCCTGTTGGAACCTGATGTTTTGCGGCATGTCGTCAGGATTAATAATTTGTCTCGAAGCAGGTATTTTTCTTTTGTTAGTAGTTCCAAATATCTGTTACGTCAATATCGTTTCGTTATTTTACAGTATTGAGTGTTTAATTTCATAGCCTACTAATTTCAAAAGGGATTAATTTATGTTTTTCTTGATATCTCCCTTAAAAATACAAATTTTTCGGGTATGTTATACAACGTTGAAAAGCTCTTTTTAAAGACTATCTAATTAACCAAAAACCTAATATGGGTGCCATATGAAAAACAAAAGTTAGCCCTAATAACTTGAAAACAAATGACAATCGAAGGTTTCTGTTTGTATCAAAAACTTTGTCTTAAAAAAGTGTCTGAACAATGTAAAAGTTTAGAAGAGGTCACATCAGGTGTTATCGAGTTATTGAGGAATATTGAAATCGTCAAATTTTGGTTTTCTTAAATTATCTTAAAATTTAAAAAAATTATGGTGAATTTGAAATGAGATTTGTTGCGAGCATTGAATTCTGCAAAACATTCCCCATTTAACCATTGCTCCATATCTTCTAATAACCGAGATGTCAATGGTGAGTATCGAAATGTAGACACAGTGCATGGCAAAGAGAGGAAGAAAAGTCGATCCAAGCTTCATCAGTTTTTATCGAGACTAATTGTATTATGCGGTTTTGCATTATCCTATTGGTAGATCACATGATTTTTATTTATTAATGCAGGATACCGTAAGCGTAAAATTTCATGCACTCTGCGAAGTTAAGCACAATAGACTTCAACATTAACTCCACGGACATTTGAAACAAATTTAGAACGGATCATGCCAAAGATATTCCATCAAACATTGAACATTACTTATCTTTCAAAACAATCTTTGTTAACGACTAAGGCCCGGTTTCACCATCGCAGTTTAGCTTTAAGCTCCGTTTTATTCCTATAGAAACAATTATTCTTGCAATTGTTACCATAGGAATAAAGCGAAGTTTAAAGTTAATCTGTGATGGTGAAATTGGGCCTAAGTGACTGTCTATGACAGTAGGGTTTCTTAAAAAATAGTTCATATTTCTTCATAAGTCATGACTCGTAACAGAAAACGATTGTCGCAGGGATTTTGGAGTAGTTTTGTACAAATGTTTAACGTATTGACGCTGAGATTCATTTAAATTATGTGAAATTTTTGTAGAACGTTTAATAATGGTACTACGATCTCTTAAGTGACACCAAATGGTTGAATAGAATACTCCAAACTCGACTTATAATTGTGTTGTACTAACTGGATTTTCTTTAATAAATTACTAAAGGAATCTCGGTTAATTTTTAAGGTGCAACCCAAGGTACGAACCGTAATAACGCCATTTCTAAATTTTGTAAGTTTACGTTGTGCATGTTTTACATTAAGAGACCCTTTGCCTCCTTGTTCACGGATATTCCAAGGCACTTGTACAGCTGTGCTTTTCTTCTTAAATTCATATAGCAACAGTTCAAGAATTCTTCGTTTCTGGTTATTAGACACAAGTAAATACGGGTTAACCTAAACCTAACAATACATTAGGCGTTCAATTTAAACACTGATTAAAGTTGAAATTGGCAATTATAGTTACACATACAGTGTGTCCACAGATTTGCAATGGTAGAGTGACATGTAATTTTGGTATATTCTTAATTGTTTCAATTGTATTAAGCGTTTCCTTTAAATTAGCTTTATAAATTACACGAAAATTTTTATTAGTTTTTAATATGGGAAAAAATTATTCAATGTAATCTCCATTCACCTCTACGCAATTTTCTACCCTGTACCTAAATTCCGTATACCCGTTTGTTAACGTTACAATTTCTATTTCACTAATTACCGTTGGTATTGTTTCATTTAAAATTTCTGAATTTGTACCATGACCAATATATTGATCTAAAATATCCGATCCATCTTCCAGGCAAATGGTCATCAAGCTACTCTTTAATTAAATTTGTGGAATGTGCAGGACATCCATCCTGTTGAAAATAAATATTTTCCAAACTCACATCCGCCTGTGAAGATAAAGCAAAATTTTCTAACATTTGCAAATAACTGAATTGATTCAAATTTTCTTCCAAAAAATAAGGGCTAATAACTTCCCATAACTTTAACTAGAGGTATCAATAATCAACAAGAGCTTAAGTAATAGGTTTCATTAATCATTTTGACAGATTCGGGTAATGCGATAATTCTGAATGTAATTTGAACTTAGACAAATTTTTGAGAGTAAGTCAGCATGTTTTCTGTATTTAAAGCCATAAACGAGGCAGTTCGTGAACTCTTCTATCATTTTTGTAGGTTTTAATGTAAGCAAAAGTTTTTATAAAGAATAACTATTTTTCCTAAAACGTAAAATAAAAAAGTTTTTCCTCCATTGCAGAAAATCCGTGGACACAGTATATAAAGTACCTAGACTAAGCTCTCCAATATTAACTAAATAACCGTCTAGACTTGAATGCGTAATACAATTAACATTTTAATGATGCAAGACGAAATCGAAGCAAGCAGACCAAGTGAACCAAACAAGAACGCAAACGTTTGCATTTAAATATTTGCCTTTTTCGTGTAGATTAAAACACAGTCTTCGTCATATTTCATTTGTTTGTTTAACTATGCATGAACGAAATATTTGACTGTGCAAGAATACAAAAATTAACTTTTATACACCTTACAAAACGGTTCAAAAAATTAAGCAAAAACGGAATTTAAAATAAAGAAACTTATAGCAAACGTAGTGGGAAGTATCGAATCAACCAATAAATATTCTCTACGGTAGTTCATCTCTCTGAGTTTTTAACAAAATAACATCGTGCCATATAGGCCCAAAGTACAAAAAAAGCCAAAGGTACATGTCAATAAACTTCTGACGCTTCATCATCTATCTACGAACGCGTCAAGTGCTTCAATTTCATTGGTCTGAAAACCTAGAACCTAAAGTAATACTTTCTTATAAAAACATAACAAAACAACTTAATAAAATGTTTTTCCATGTTTTTCTAAGAAAGTATTGTTTTAGGTTGACATTTTATTTAGATTAGGTAAAAATCACATTTCTTTCTTCATAATTCTCTTATGCAACGTAGTGGTTCATTAACATCATTGTACTCAGAAAAATGGGTGTTTTCAAAACATTTTCAAAAAAAATAGGGTGTCGTTTAAAAAAAAAAATGTCGATGACGTCACGGCGCAAAAGTGGTAACTGATACAAAATTTAAATTGGTTGTAAAAGATGTCTTTTTTAAAACTAAAATCGTTTGGAAAAAGTCAACGGCAGGGATGTTGTTTTTTTTCGCTTGGTGCGTTACTTTATCACCGTACTGTATGTATTCGAATTATGGTATGGTTCAATCTACGACTCTCACTTTCGTTTCCTAGGTTTCTAACTTTGAAGGGCAACTTTTCGATGAAGACTGGATATTCACATTTTTAGAAAAATTATGTTGTAGCCAAAATTATTTCAATGAAATGAGTTAACATGTAACTTAAAGTATTTAATAAATATCTGTATATCAGGGGATATTTGTTTGTGTTTTGACGATAAATCTGGCCGAGGGAACGTGAAATATTAAGAGGATAGAGACGGCAGTCTTCGAGTGAATACGAGGTGAGAAACGTGTCGGTAAACGGGACCACGGATGGGCCTGGTGATATATGTGGTGTCCCATGAACTAGAGGGTGCCTACAGAACATGACCTGAGATGGTATTGTTCGGGCAAAAGTGTTAGGGCGGTACATCCTCATGATTGGCGATGCGGTATGAAGATCATGGATTTATGCGGAGGTATTCTGATAGCAGAATATTGTCCGGGATGCGGCCCGGGGCGTTGGCCAGAGGATGGTATCGTGCACCAGCATACGGTACCGTGGGACTTGTCGCGGTGACAAGCAGCACGGATGAGGCGCACGGTACCAGCAGAACAATTAGCTGTATTCTGCATTCATTGTGAATGGGAATTCGATTGATTGCATTCCTGACCAGGTGGTAGCATTGAGCTGTCCGAACGGTCTGACGTGATGATGTCGCTGGAGCGGTACAGAGTGGTGCTTGACACTTACGCAGTCAGTGACATCAATTGCTCCCGAAAATGTATACTCGGGAGGCAAGGTATGCTATTATTCATCGAGAGTGGGTGGGTTTCGTATCCGTAGGCGAATATGGGGGTTAATGCAGGCGAATATAAGAAGTCAACGTAATAGGATGACTTCTCCAGTGTCAGCTATCGACTAGATTCGCCCCGAACATTGGCAGACAACAATCAGCTAACCGATATGTACGAAGTGCACGTCGAATTTAATAAAAATTGTAATCAAGCATTGCGACTTCACTTTCAGCGTTTCCTAGATAGCGAAGTCCAGACTCTAGATAGTTCGTAAGACTTGAGGAAAATTTGAGGCATTATGGAGCGTTTAAAAACCCAAAGCAAAAGCAGCGCAGATTTAATGAAAAAGTTAATGGTTTTTCTTCATGTTCAAGAAAATTCACAAACATCAACTCGAGAAATTGCAAAAACATTGGCAGATTAAATCGAACTGTGCACACAATTCTAAAAATGCACAAATTTAAACCATACATTGCACAAAAAGTCCAAGTATTACAGGAAAATGATAAAAAGTCGAAGGAAGCTATTTTCGACTTTTATACAGAAGAATTATTTGGGCTGATGAGTGCACATTTACCAAAAATGGCATTTTCAACAGAAGTATCATCGATACTGGAGCAAAGAAAATCCCAGTATCACTGTTGAAAACAATTTTTAAAGATTCAAGACCGTTTTCATAATCAGACTTTAAATTTAAAGTTACTTTAACCTAAAAAAATACATTTGTTTCCCTATACTTAAAGTAACTTTAAATTGAAGCTTCCTTAAAGTCTGATTATGAAAATAACCGTTAATATGAATGTGTGGTGCGGTATTTTAGATCAGTTAATTGAGCCGGTTTTCATAAATGCTATTCTTAATCATATCATCAACTATTATCGGTGGACTTTGAACATTTTTTGGACGAATTACCTTTGGCAGAACTAAATAGAAAATGTAGAATACCCACGTATGAGGCTCATAGTGAAGTGTTTAGTTGAATTGACGAAAAGCACAGATCTGCTTTGACAGATATTTAATAGTGAAAAAGGTGCTATATATTGATTTCTAAATTTAATTCCACCTTAAAACTTTTTCAACCCCTTTTAAAATCATATGATACTAATTATCTACACCTCATTAACAAAAATCCGCAAACGCCCAGACTTTATGCTTTACCACAAATTCACAAAGACAATTTGTCCAGTTAGACCCACCGTTTCCTTTGTTAATTCTCCAGCACACAATCTATCACGTTGGCTTTCAAATCAACCCAGTTCACACCTCAACTTAACATCCCTATACAGCATAAAAAAACACCCAACAACTGATAAACAATATCTCCAACTTTACTGTCAGTGGCAATGAATTTTCAATCTTTTTCCCAGTGTTCCCCCATCAGAATGTATAGATATTACCAAAAACCTTTTATCCCAAACACAACTTAGCCCAGAACACGTCAATGGTTTCACTTCCCTTTTGGAATTATCTTCACAATAATCATTTATCATCTTCAATGGCAATTATTATAATCAACTATCCGGTTTAGCTATGGGATCGCCCCTCTCACCTATTTTGAGCGAAATTTTCCTCAATCACTTAGAAAACAACTCCATTTCCAATTCCCCCATTTACCATAATCATGTTTGTTATTGGTTTAGATATGTTGACGACATTTTAGTTCTGTTTAAAGGCACTGATAAAGATTTAATCACCTTTCATCAGTTTCTTAACTCCCTCCACCCCAAAATAAAATTCACTGTTGAAAAAAACCATAACAATGTCATCAATTTTCTTGACCGAACCATAAAAATTAACAACAACCAACACAATTTTTCCATTTTCCGCAAGCATACAACCACTGATATTGTCATACCCACCCATTTTAATCACCATGCAACACAAATTAGCATCCTTCAACTTTTACTTAGATAGACTATTAAACACCCCTCTTTGTAACTCAGATTTCTCTGATGAACTATCCAATATCAAATACATAGCTCATACCAATGGTTACAGTCACAATTTAATTGACAATCTCTTACGACGAAAACTAAAACTGGTTGATATCAAATACCACAGTACTTTAACCTCTTCACTTACTGACACCAACTCTAAATATTATGCCATCACCTTTGCAGGCCCCCTTTCTTATAAAATCAAGACCACACTCAACAAATTGTATCTAAATATTTCTTTCAAAACTACCAATACTCTGAATAACCTCTTATGCAACAACAAAGATTCCATCGATCTTCTCCAAAAGAGCGGTGTTTACAGATTAACTTGTGATTGCCACAGTTTCTATATTGGCAGAACTTGTTGTAGTTTAAAAACCAGGATCACTGAACATAATCGTGAAATTAATAAAACCCAATCATTTTTACCATCATTCCTTTAACTTAGACAACTCCTCCTCCTCCCTTTTATATTGTACCAATAATTTTAAAGATAACTTTTGCCTTGAACAATTTGAAATCTACAGATGTTTCCAAAACCCACTCCAAAAATCCCTTTGTCTCAACGACCAATCTTTAGTCTTTAAAATTGATTTTTATGAACCGCGTAAATTTGTAACTCTACACACTTGCCGGCTTTTCTGAACGCGCCCCTTCAACCTTTACAATTCACTGTTTTACCGACCAACCTTCCGTTTTCGTTTTTGGTGTCAACCATTCTATTTACCCACTTGCAACACCGTTTTCTTACTAAACTTGCTTAAACAACCTCAAAATATTAACTTGACACACAATGTCCTTTCATTAATATGTAATCGCTTATATTTTTACTTCCTTTATTTTGGTAAGTCCTTTAAAAAAATTTTAACCTCACTTTTTGTAACACATTGTTCATCCTTCTTTTCTAGCCTGAAGATGGCCTTTAATTTTTAACTTGGCCGAAACATATGTATAGGTAGCACCTTCTTCACTATTAAATATCTGTGAAGCAGATTTGTGTTTTTCGTCAATAGAACTACTGAATAGAGTTTCTTTCTAATAACGTGGAGCGGCTCCTCAAAATGCAAGAAGTTGGTTAAATTTGGTTAAATAACAAATTTGGTGCAAGGTGGATAGGAATGGATAGCTAGGCCAATTCGATGGCCTGCCCGTTCTCCAGATCTGATGCCCGCGCCGTTCGATTTTCAGCCTACGGTTATCTCAAAAATCGTAAGCCCGGAAAACGAGTTGATTTTAAGACAGAGGATCGTTGATTCTTGTCACGAAATACATTAAAATCGGATCATAAATAACGTTGCTACGGGATGGAACGTTTTTCAGGAAACACCCAGTATAAGTGAACTTCTCACGTAAAGGCTCTAAACGTGTAAGTACTGAGTTACAACTAATTAAAAGGCCGCCGTGGGGATCTCACAAACTATAAGAGATACAAAGATGGTTAAATTACATAAAAGTTGCGCTATCTTGAGGTCTGAAAAAATATGCAAAGAAATCTTCTCTATGTTTATTCGTTTTTGAAATATCTTCAAAAAACTGAAAATTCTCATTTACAAAAATCTCGAATATCTTCTTTATTTCTTAAATCATAAAATTCGGTGTTTCTACATTAAATTCTATGGACAACCTACTGCGGTTCGAAGAAATAGGTTAGGTTTGACAGTTTCGTAGATACGATTGTCAACTGTTTCTTTTCTTATGGACGCTACCTTAGATATTCATAGCACGTGATGCAAAAATAATTTCTGAATACGACCATATGAACATTTATGCTTTTGTTTTGAAACAAAATATTAGATTACTAAGAATTTTTGTTAAAAAGCATTTTTTTTATGTAGAAATGTAAATAAGAATCGTAATTGAGTAAGATTTATTATTTAAATAATAATTTTAGTTCTGAATGTTTACACGCATCCGCCTACTAGATTTTTTTTTTTCAATCTTTTGTAGCGTCTTGATATTTTCTTTTAAAACAAAAGCATAAATGTGTCGTATGTTCCTATTCAGATTTTGTTTTTGTATCATGTGGTATGAATACCCAAGGTAGCGTCCGTATAAAAAGACAGTTGACTGTCGTATCTGCGAAATTGTCAATCCTAACCTATTTCTATTAGATTGCTCATCGAATTTAACATAAAAATACCGAATTTCGTAATTCTATTCTAAGAAATACAGGAAGATATTCGAGATTTCCGAAAATTAGAATTTTCAGTTTTTTGAAGATATTTCAGTAACGAATGAAGGTAGAAAAGATTTTTTTGAATATTTTGACAGGCTCCAGAATAGGGCAACTTTTTTGTAATTTAACCTTGGCCCTTTAACTAGTTGTAACTCTGCGTACTTACACGCTAAACCATATACAAATATTTACTTCGGTTTTTCAGTTAAGGCGAACACAGAACGGCCGTGTTCAATTTATTACAATTTTGATATTTTTACTGAGTGAGTTAGTTATAAACTGATTGCGTTTTCGATTCACTATTTAAACAAACAAGACGATAATACTCCGAATGTGCAGCTAAGTAATTAATAACTAGAGCAAGCAGACACAGAAAATCAAACATTGATGATATACCGAATATTTATCTGCATCGAAACATCGGCTGCAACACCAATAATTAGGTACATCGAAACAAAGAAAAAATATCAAGAAAACTTAACATACTTCGAAAATAATTTTCTATTTAATATTTCGATACACTTATCTATTAATCGATATTGAATATCGTGGATATATATCGATACACCAACTATGCCAGTGCAAATAATTTAGTTTTTATAATTACTCATTATCTCATCAAATATTACGTCAAAAACAAGAACAAATATTTAACTAAATTAAACATACATCTTTCTGTATCAAGGTTGACGCTAAACAAGTCATTAAACAAATATTTAAACGTATCTGTGGACCCCTTACACTTCACCAGTATATTAAAATTTCATTAGCGTGAACTTGGCACTCATGATGACAAATATTAACAAATTGTAGTGGGAATAACTTTGCTTTGAATCTAAAGTCGCATCTATAATTTTCAATAAAAATTTGCGTTGTGTGTTGTATCTGACACAAATGTGTTCGTGTTCGTCGAAATTTTTATTGGTGTGGACTCTGCGCCGCATAGAAATGCACAAAAATAATTTCGAACAACGAACGCTGTCTGTTGAGCTGTCGGTTTTCCAGCAATTCAAAGAGATTTGCGTCGCAACTGTAGTGTCAATTATCCTGCAAAACTGGACACGTGGAATCGACCGTACAATAACCAGATTTATATTTTTCGCCGCAAATGTTTTTGCACATACAACACACAACACAAATTTTTATTGATGTGGACGCGGCTTAACATTTCCAATTGTGCAGGTAAATCTCGCGCGAAAATATTTGTAATGATTTTACGAAACTGCATCTTGTAATTTAAATAATAATCGCCTTTCTTTTATTTAAACAGATTTTATTTTTTCAAACTTTGTTCAAATAAATCCTAAAATAAATTTTTCCCAAAAAACAACTCTTGACATTTTATACCTTTGGACTATCTAAAGAGGCACGTATCAGAATGTATACTGTCTATTAAAACAAATATCTGGAAAATTACTCATTTTATATAAAATTCTTTTAGAGAAAGTGTTATCTGAATGTAATTTACAATTCAACTATGTATGTACAAATACACCAAGTGTTCTATTTAAAAAACAAAATGCAAGTTTACATTTCGTTTATGCGATGTGCATTTACTTTTCTGTAAATACAGAATGACTGGTAAGTCGACATATTCCTTTGAGGGTGTATTAGTAGAGCTCAGTTGCAATTGATTTGCCCATATTATGCATTATACAAAATGCAATCGTTAATGATATTTTAATTTTTGTGTTTTCCTTAGAAATGCGCTCCCTACTAATATTTATTTAACATTACTCAGAAAGTATAAAAGGTTTTCTTAATATTTATGTTTTCTTGGTTAGACTAAATAATAGTACACACTACGCAACAAACATTAAGTTAAACTTTAATAAGTTTGAAATACGATGGCTGAAAAGACACTTTTCAAAAGAAAATTCAATCTACCTGAACATTCATTCTGACTTATTTCCAAAATTTGGTAATACACTCAACTTGCAAATGATTCTAAAAATTTCTCCGATTTATTGCCTTTCGAATGAGGGTGTTAAGTTTTAGTAAAAATCTGTATACATCATACTTCCGTCAAATAATAATTATTAAACGCGGGATAGAATCTTCCTTGTTTTCAATTTAAGAGGATAACAGCTTCTGTTAAGTATTAGTTTTCTATAAACTTCAATTGAGAAATCCCTTAAAAAGTCCCGTGACTTTACTAAATTGGAAATTAAAGAAAATTGTTCCAGTGTAAGCTCAAAGTTTGAATTTTTCGGTTTTTAACTGAAACCGATTCCTCAGGGCTAAAGAGAATTAACTGAAAGGTGATTTTCTTGAACATTCATTTTGATTCATTTCTGAAGTTTTATAATTGAAGTTGGTTCTTGTCCGATGAAAATTATAAGTAAGAAAAGACACTTCTCTAAAAGAAAATCCAATCTACTTGAACATTCGTTCTGACTTATTTCCTAAACAGTGTAGTGTAAGTGGTAATACAATCACCTTGCAAATTATTCTAAAAATTTCTCTGATTTATTATCTTTTGAATGAGGGTATTAAGTTTTAGTAAAAATCTGTATACGTCATACTTCCATAAAATAATAATAATTAAGCGCGGGATAGAATATGCATTGTTTTCAATTTAAGAGGATAACCGCTTTTGTTAAGTATTAGTTTTCTATAAACTTCAGTTGAGAACTTCCTTAAAAAAAATCCCGTGACTTCACTAAATTGGAAATTAAAGAAAATTGTTCCAGTTTAAGCTTAAAATTTGAATTTTTCATTCTTCCACCGAAGTTGATTCTTCAGGGCCAAAGAGAATTCACTGGAAGGTGACTTTTCTTTCAAAGAATGGCCATTTTAAATTATATTTGCGTTAAACTTAATTCCAACCAAAAACTGACATTTCTCAAATTCAATTTTAAGTAGGACTTGGTCTCTTCAGACACGTATTAACGCTAGATTAACAAAATTTTGTTGCAAATCGTTTTTAATTGCAGTGAAAACCTCGAGCAGCCTCTGTACAGCTGTTTCAGCCCTGCTCGGGGCTTAATCAGCAGAGACGTAGCTCGATATTCTCACTGCAAACCAAGAACGACTTGTCCAATTTCCAGTGTCGAGCTACGTCACTGCTGATGAAGCCCCAAACAGGGCTGAAACAGCTGTACAGAGGCTGCTCGAGGTTTTCACTGCAATTAAAAACGATTTGCAACAAAACTTTGTAAAACTTTCATTATGCTTAGACAGCAAGCATAACCCCCTTGCATGGGGGACTTATTAGGAGCAAATCCGCTTCAATTTGTCTACCCTTCTGCAATGTCAGGTCAAAAAGCGTTCGTAGGATGTCGCTGTTTTATCTGTTCGTCGCTAGATTAACGATAAGATACATTTAAAAATAATTGTCAATGTCAAACACTGTAGTCGTTAATTGTATTTTTTTTTAATTCTGTTTAAATAATCTGTGCAACTCCTTTCCTGTCATTAATTTTTGTTGATATTGTCCAGTACTTGTTCCTGTTGTTCAGTTTTATCTATTGTCCTTTTCTAACAGAGTTAGTGAAACAAAAGTACGAAAAAGAACAAGATTTTGCATACGAACCAGAGGGAACCATTTCGAAAATAAACATAATTAAAAATGTGGACTATAAATTTATGGAATTTTATTTATTCTATTTTCTGTGTAATAAAGACTAGATTGAAATCCATACGTTCGTCTAGTATTGTTATACTATTAATGGAAATAAAATACTTTTACTAAAACTTAGTACCTCACTGGAAAAATCAATAAATCAAAGAAGTTTTTGGAATAATTTGCAAGCTGATTGTATTGTAAAACTTTGGAACGAATGTTCAAGAAAACCACCTTCCAGTTAATTTTCTTTGGTCCTGAGGAATCAGCTACAGTTAAAAACTGAAAAAGTTAAACTTTGAGCTTACACTGGAAGAATTTTCTTTAAATTCCAATTTAGTGAAATCACGGGACTTTTTATGGGATTTCTCAACTGAAGTTTATAGAAAACTAATACTTAACAGAAACAGTTATCCTCTTAAATTGAAAACAATGAATATTCTATCCCGCACTTAATAATTATTATTTGAAGGAAGTATATTGTATACAGATTTTTACTAAAACTTAATACCCTCATTCGAAAGGCAATAAATCAGAGAAGTTTTTAGAATAATTTCCAAGTTGAGTGTATTACCAAATTTTGGAAATAAGTCAGAATGAATGTTCAAGTAGATTGGATTTCCTTTTAGAGAAGTGTCTTTTCAGCCATTGTATTTCAAATTTATTAAGTTTTTAACTTAATGTTTGTTGCGTAGTACGTACTATTATTTAGTCTAAAAACATAAATATTAAGAAAACCTTTTATACTCTCTGAGTAATGTTAAATAAATGTTAGTAGGGAGCGTATTTCTAAGGAAACCAAAAAAATTAAATGTCATTAATTATTGCATTTTGGAAAATGCATATTATGGTCAAATCAATTGCAAATGAGCTCTACTAACACGCTCATAAAAGAATACGTCGACTTAGGCTGCCCACACATTCATAAAGCAAAACGTTTTGCTGCAATGCAAAACATTTCGGTTGGTCACACACTGATGAAGCAAAATGTTTTCAGGCAAGACGCTTTCGGGCAAAATGTTTTCGGGCAAAACATTTTCACGCAAAACGTATTATAAAGCAATGTGACGTAACATCGAAGAGATAAAATGAATCATTTACCTCTTTTTGCTGATTAAACTAAATCGTACAGATAAATCTTACGATTTTTAGAAAAATGTGATACCTTTGCTCGCTGCCATAATTAATTAATTTTTTTATTAAACTCGCTATTATATTTAGTTGTTACAATGACTTCAGACGATGAGTCTGTGGAAGTTTTTGCAAATGTGTGCAAAAGAAGAGATGAGTAATAAAAGAAAACGCTATTGGATGCATCCTGTAAATGAAGAAAGAGTAAAGAAAACACTCTGAAAACATATGGAACCTGTACTACGCTTTGTCCGTTGCACTTTTTTCTCTTCTTTTCTCTTTTTTATCGAAAGAAGATAGGCGCGTCTGTCTCTGCTAAAGAAAAGCGAAATAGTTTAGGACGAAAAATGTCTACTTCAGCAGAAATAATTTTTTTTGGTTGCGTAATATTTAGTTTCACGTTAAAAACACATTCACAGATCGAAACGCTTTAAGTAAAAATGTTTCGACTGCAATCGCTTTAACGTGCTTTACAGCAAAACGCTTAAGTGAAAACGTTTTGACTGCAATTGTTTTAGCATGCTTTAAACTGCTTTATGTTTTGCTCTACCAGTGTGTGCTTGGTCCTATTTAAAGCATTGAAAAAGTACGTTCTAACAAGATTAGTCAGAAGCGTTTTTGCTTCATGAATGTGTGGACAACCTTACCAGTCATCCTGTATAAGCAAAATCTTTGAATTAGTCTGTATCAATTTTGTATTAAACATTTCTAAGTTCGTAACGTGTTAAGTTAGTTAAATCTTAAAAATCCCCCCAGTTTAAACTCTACAACGTATAGCAAAGAAAGTGTACAGTGTATTTCTTTTTAAAAGCAAATATTTACACCAGTGGCTCTGCTTTTATGTTCAGAGCTATTCTGTAACATTGACATACATATCAATTGATATGGTCTTCAATAATTGAAGAGAACTGAATACTATTTCATAATAATTCAAGTCGATTGCCGACCGCCAGTTGAAGAGAGTGTAATGTTGGGATATTCACAAATGTTGTACCCTAAAACTAAATACTTTATTCTTGAAGTATTTTGAACGTTTTACAATACTAGTTTACAAAACATTTTTGCTACCATGACATCCGTCGATTATCAACTAACTTATATTTTATGTCCCGGTTACCATCACAACACAGAGAGAGGCATATTAACTCGATAGCACACTGAATACGGATTGCAAATTGTTACAAAACTGTTTACAGAATAACGATTTTGCAAGGTTACTTGAAACATAGCAATAATTGTTACTTACGTATTATTTTTGTGACAGCGTTTCAATTTGCTAGACAGCACGGCCTCTTCAATTAATTGATATGCTTAGCAAGTGACTTTGCAAGGTTACGTCCCATATCAATAATTGTTACATTTCAAGTCCATATCAATGTTACAGAATAGATCCCAATGAGTCAATGTTACAGAATAGATCCCAATGGGTCTATTCTGTAACATTGATATGGACTTGAAATGTAACAATTATTGATATGAGACGTAACCTTGCAAAGTCACTTGCTAAGCATATCAATTAATTGAAGAGGCCGTGCTGTCTAGCAAATTGAAACGCTGTCACAAAAATAATCACTGTTTTTACGTATGCAGAAATATCATTTTCCGGGCGCCAATCTAAATGCATTTTAAAACCATCTGCCAAGAAATACAGCACTCGGCGGTACATGCGTAAGCGTACAGGATTAAAAAATAAAAATTCGTCCATAATTAGTCGTCGGGTTGTCGTTAAGTGAATGGTTAGAAGAAGCGTGATTTTAGCATGGATTTGGAAGCTCAAATTATTACCCGCTTTTCTATTTCTCGCTATAAGTACAAATAAATCACGATAACCTTAAAATTCGCAACGCATGCGCAATCCATAAGTTGTGCATCTCTTCAATTCGCGTTGAAGTTCTCTTCAGTTATTGAAAACCTTGAAGACGCATAGCAAATTGATATGCATATCAATGTTACAGAATAGGCCCGATAAACTTGATATCACACTCGATACGAATTGCAAGTTGTTACGGAACTGTTTACAGAATACCGATTTTGCAAGGTCACTTGATTTATAGCAATAATTGTTACGTATCAAGTCCATATCAATGCTACTGAATAGAACCCGTAGTCTCTTAAAGGTGAGGTGCCATTGCACGCGAAGCGAAGCTAAGTTGAGCGAAACTATTTCATTGTTTTTTGAAAATTAGCCCCAATATAATCTTATGCAGACGCGTTTTATATCTTCGTGTGCTAAACTTCGCTTCGCTTAACTTTAGTTGGCGCATCTACCTAACATTACATAGGAATTAATTCTTAAAAAACTTAAGTTTGGCTCAGCTTAGCTTCGCTTCGGGTGCAGTGGCCCCTCGCCTTAATTATTGTGTGTATGTCTTGGGGACGAAGAGTATATCTCTACAGTTTAGACTGTACAGGCTGGATTAATTTCAATGTCTCTTATGGGCATCTCCGTAACTATAACAGATAGAAAAAAACTAGTGGCCAAGTCTCGATCTCTTTTTTGGAGATTAAGTCAATAGCGTAAACAAAAATTGGCTATCTTCTTTTGTTTTCAAGTTATAGCCAAAAATTGACATTTTCGACTTTTCGTTTTTCGGTCATATCTCGTTTATTTCTAGAGATATTAAAAAACTGTTTGATCATTATTAGGAGACTTTTTGGAATACAATTCAGTGGTGCAGTTGCTTTTTTAATATTTACTTAAATTTTCAAGTTATAACATAAAGTTATATTTTTTTTAATAGAAAGCATAGTAGGCAATGCCCTCATTAAATAGATATTTTTTTTCTGTTTTCAAAAATATACACTTTTTGGGTTTATTTCTTATAATTAATAGGTAAAATGCCGTTTTTGTTATTAGCCTTGCGTAACCTAGTCTCAGTAGGCTGGCTTCAATGCAGTGCCGAATTTTTTTTTTGTTTTTATTAAATATTAACGAACTTTCAAACTTCAGACAGTTTTGGCCGCTTAAAAAATTTCTCTTGCACTTTATTTTACAAAATTCCGTTTGAGAAATGTAGCACCCATCGCGACCGATCCAGCAAAAGCTTTTTTGTTTTTATTAAACATGAATGAAGGCAAATTTAGTTCAATACATGTCCGATTTTGTTTATATTTTACTATTTGTGTGTTTGTTTTTGTTTTCCGTGTTTTTAATAAAATATAACTCAAGAGAAACAAAAAAAAAGAAAGGTTAATTTAGTTCTAATTTAGTTATTATTTCCTTTATGTTTATCCGAATAACTTGTATTTTAGTGTAATATCTTTTTATCTTTTCGCTTCTCTTGACAACTTGTTTATTTACATTTTTTCACTCCTGACGAAACTATGAAGCGATAGCGAAACGTAGAGTGTTCTTGCGATTTCACAGTGTCCGTTTTAGAATTTAAAAACTATTTTCTCTCACATATTTCATCGAACAAGAGTCGACTTCAATTACAAATTTTTTTATTGAAGTCATTTCTTGTCCGATCGAAATTAAATAAAAATTGTTTTCAATTTGAAAGACATTGTGAAAATTACAGGAACGTTTAACGTTTCTTCCTAACGAAGCTATAAACCGATAGTGAAATGTTGAGTATTCGTGCAATTTTGACTGTTTAAAGATTGAAAACAATTTTTCTATAAATTGAATGATAAACTCATTTTCAATAGAAAGTCAGACAGGAAATCTTATCAGAACGGTCGCTCAAAACGATAAAACGGAAATTTGTAAATTAACGCGAATACGAAATTATTTATGCAGCCAAAACTTTGTAAATCTTTGAAAGCTCGTTAAAATTTAATAAAATAAAAAATCAGCTCCGTATTGAACCCAGCCTACTGAGACTAGGATATTTACGCAAAGATAATAATAAAAATGACAGTTTTTCCTATTACTTATAAGAAATAAACCCAACAAAGTATATATTTTTGAAAACAGAAAAAAAATCTCTGTTTAATGAGGGCATTGCCTACTATGATTTCTATTTTAAAAAATATAACTAGAAAATTTAAATAAATATTAAAAAAGTAGCTACACCACTGAATTGTATTCCAAAAAGTGTCCTAATAATGATCAAACAGTTTTCTAATATCTCTAAAAATAAACGAGATATGACCGAAAAACGAAAAGTCGATAATGTCAATTTTTGGCAATAACTTGAAAACAAAAGAAGATAGCCAATTTTCGTTTACGGTTTTGACTTAATATCCAAAAAAGAGATCGGGACTTGGCCATTAGTTTTTTTCTATCACTTATAGTTACGGAAATGCACGTAAGAGACATCGAATTTAATCCACCCTGTACATACAGAAAAATTGTTCAGTTTCAATTTTGTGTGTGTGGCTAGCTTAAAGCAAACTGTTTAAAACTAGGTAGATGAGTGACACACTGACGATAATAAATCTGCAAACAAAGATGATAGATAACCAAGCGCACTTTAAATAAATTCAACGATTATTAATATTAAATAAACACACCGGTAATTACGAAATCCTCTCCAATAAAAGATTACATCTCTCTCACTTGCAAAATTCGTAGCAAATTTGGATTTTATTTTAATTTCATGCTCTTGCAACTATCTACAGTTTTTCATTCGTGAGCTGTTAGAACTGAAAGTTAAGTGCCTACAGCAGTTTTATAGAGCACAGAAAGAATTTCCTTTCCACGGCACACAAACAAAATACAAGTTGTCCGAGGAGTTTAAACAGACATAAAACGCAAATATAAGTAATACAGGGAAGAATCCTGGAGAGTTTGCAAAGTGTTCACTATCACACTCATTTGATAAATTTTTTTCGACGAATTTTTCGTCGAAAAACGCAACACAATTTAAATTAAACGTCACATCTTCGCACCATTAAAACCGACGAAAACTAAACAATAAATAGTGGTTGAGCCCCACGGTGAATTCAGCGTGCGGCTTTCATAATGTATTTATTATTTGGAACAATGTTTATTACGTACGCCGCCAGAGAGAGAGACGGAAAGTTATGTAAGACAGAAAGAATACAATTGAATATACCTTTCACCTTTCCGACATTGTTGTACTGCTAACATGGTAGTTAAATATGATATAATACCCGCATTAATAATACATAATCACAACAGATACTACAACTATGTATATGAGAAAATGTTGCACAGAACAAAAACACAAAGGAGAGTATGTATTTATGATTGCGTAAATAAAACTTACCCGTGCTATTTTTCGTGACCGTAAACTGTGTCACAAACAATTACGGTTTTTTTACACGTTGAAAAAATCGAATGAAATATAAACCACAATTAATAAAAATAGCTTCTTATGCGGGGTGGCACATCACTTTAGTATGTCACTTCAAAGTTCAATAACTCTTGTTATGTGAAACACATAAGAAAGTTACATAAAAGGTTGCACAGCTAAAATGTCTGAATTCTAAATAATAATAATATCTTGTTTATTCACATATTACCAATAAGGTATGGAACACGTCAAATATATAATATAAAAGAGAAACAAGAACATATACACATACAAATTAAAATTTCTTCAGTTTTCAAACTTGCACTCTAGAAAGTCGGAGACAGTATAAAAGGCGTACGTTACCAAATGCTTTTCCAGCTTTTTCTTAAACAAATAGTTTGAAAGTGTTTTCCAGGTCCTTGGAACATGATTATAAATGTTAATCATTTGTGTCACTGCGTTTTTCTGCACACGCAAAAAGGATGTTTGCGGTACACATAACTGTAGGTTTTTTTCACCCCGGGTGTGGTGGATATGTTGGAGTTCATATTGGCTCATAAAGTCTTTGTAATTGTTTTTCACGAAACACGCGCATTCAAGAATGTATACACAGGGAAAAGTAAGTATACCATTTAGCTTAAAAATGTTTTTACAAGTTTCTCGTCTTTTCAGGTTAAAAATACTTCTTATGCAGGCCTTCTGGAGTTTGAAGATTCGAATTGCTTCGGTAGAATTTCCCCAGAAGATGATCCCGTAGTTCATGCGAGAGCTGATATGCACTTAAAGCAGCCTCTGTGCTTATTGTTTTAACTACAGTTCTGAGGGCGTAAGTGAAACTAATGATTTTTTCTGCAACTTTTTGAACATGTGAATTACATTTAAGAATTTGGTCCACTTCAATCCCCAGGAACAACGCGCGTGGGTATCTGAGGTAAGTATATTATTGTTATAGACAACATTAAACAAATTTTCTTCTTTAAGCGTAAATTTTAACATTTTTGTTTTGTTTATTAAGTCACGACCAAATACTTAGTTAGGAAGTAAGTTGAAAATCTAACGGGATATGGTCACTGGACGATTAGTAAAAGGCAACTCCTTTGTTTAAGGCCTCAATATTTCGTTGTATTTAACAACTTCATCAGGAGGTTTACTATAAAGTTAACAAGAGGTTAAATAATGCAAATCTTAAGGTTACACTACTTACAACTAGAGATGGATGAATTGGTCAACAAATACAAACATTGAAGCCACAATTGGGCTGTGATTACATGTTAAAATTACAAGAAAAATAAAAACGTCGTACTACGTTACTTAAGTCAGACATGTGCACAAGAACAATGGCGGAATTGGCGGTAATTGACCAACTGAACAACTTAAGAAAACTAACTACCCACATCTGGCTTATGTATCTTAGGTAAAGTAGGTAGGTTAGGTAAAGTACCTAAGATACATAAGCCAGATGTGCCCTTGAGACCCATAGTCAGTAGCGTCGGATCCACGACCTATAATTTAGCCAAATTTTTGTCAGAAATACTTAATAAAGCCTTCAGTTTAAAAACTAGGTACAATATTAAAGATACCTTTAACTTTGTAGATCAAATGAAAAATGTCATTCTTCCAAACGATTATGTGTAGATTTCGCTAGATGTAGTTTCACTGTTTACTAACATTCCAATTGATTTGGTTGTTGATATCATCACAGAGGATTGGCACAGGATCGAACCTTATTGTAAACTCACTCTTGAACAATTTTTGAAGTGTTTGAATTTCATTTTTAACAACAATTATTTTTCATTCAATAACGTAATTTACTTACAAAAATTCGGTGTAACTATGGGTAACCCCATTAGCCCCATATTAGCCCTTATGGTGATGGACAAATTATTAGATTTTGTTATAGACAAATTAACGTTTCCACTTCCGTTTATTTATAAATATGTTGACGATTTGATTACTGCAATTCCTGTAGACCAGTTGCAATATATTCTGATCACTTTCAATAGTTTTAATGAATACCTACAATTTTCTATTGAAGAAGAGAAAAATAACAGTGTACATTTTCTTGACACACAAGTAATTAGAATGGAAGATCAGAGTATACGACTAAACTGGTATCAAAAACCAACAGCCTCTGGCAGATATATTAATTTTCATTCTAGCCATACAATGAAACAAAAAATGAATGTAATTATTTCAATGAAAAACAGAGTTACTCATATTAGTCATCCGGTCTTTCTGATTGAAAATTTAGATAAACTATTCAAACTTTTCACTAATAATGGTTTCCCCAAAGCATTAACTTACAGATTAATTTACCAAAACAACAAATTGCCATGTCATCTGGATGATAACAATAATGATAGGAAATTCAGAAAATTAATACACATTAACTCCCTAAGTAATAAAGTCATCAATATTTTTAAAGATTTTAAATTTTTGAACATTGTACAATATAATAATCATACTATCAATAGTGTTTTCACTAAAACAAAGGACAAGACACCTTTTCTGTTTAACAGCGGTCTAGTTTACTCAATACCATGTACTGATTGCGAAAAAGAATACATTGGGCAAACGGGACAATGGTTAAAAAATCGCATTTCCCAACATAAAAGCGACATTAGAACAGGGAAGGTAGCTTGTGCCTTGGCATCTCATGCTGTGGAAAGTGATCACCGATTTGATTTTGACAATACTAGCATTTTAACCCTTGAAAAAAATCTAAAGAACAGACTTTTCTTAGAAATGATTCATATTCAAAAGAATGAACATTCTGTCAATTTCAGGTCGGATATTGACAATAACAGCAACATTTATGCTCATATTCTTAGGTTTGTTAAAAATAAAAAAAAATTCATCAAAATAGTTTTCAATTCAGTTAATTTTTTATGAACTTCCCTCATTTCGTTACTTAGGGTAATTAGTTTTCTTAAGTTGTTCAGTTGGTCAATTACCGCCAATTCCGCCATTGTTCTTGTGCACATGTCTGACTTAAGTAACGTAGTACGACGTTTTTATTTTTCTTGTAATTTTAACATGTAATCACAGCCCAATTGTGGCTTCAATGTTTGTATTTGTTGACCAATTCATCCATCTCTAGTTGTAAGTAGTGTAACCTTAAGATTTGGATTATTTAACCTCTTGTTAACTTTATAGTAAACCTCCTGATGAAGTTGTTAAATACAACGAAATATTGAGGCCTTAAACAAAGGAGTTGCCTTTTACTAATCGTCCAGTGACCATATCCCGTTAGATTTTCAACTTACTTCCTAAATTTTTGTTTTGTTTACAATCAGTTTTAAGTTATTTTCTGTAAACCAATCTTCCATCTTTGTGAGGTTATTGGTAATTTTTGCAGCCAAGTCATCGGTAGTATCCGCTTTTACTATCAAAGAAGTATCGTCAGCAAACATAACAACTAAATCATTCACTATGCCGGAAAGCTCATTTACGTAAAGTAGGAACAATAGAGGTCCTAAGACCGAACCCTATGATACTCCCTGAGTTTTATTTCTTAGCCTAGATTGTCTTTCATTGCCATTAGAATCCGTTATTGCAACACACTGTTTGCGGTTCGTTAAATAAGCGGCAACTTTTTCCTTTTCAGAGAGTGCATCCAGGATTGTGCAAATTACCGAAAAAATGGCTCGAACGGTAGATCTTCCTTTCATATAAGCATTTTGTTTTTATAATTAAGTTCTGTTTGCTAGCGTAATTCATTATTCGACTAGCAAGTACATTTTCAAATATTTTACAAACTAACTAATGCAATTAACGTTTCAACTTCCGTTATATTATCAGTCTGTAATCACCAATATCACTTTTGTTACCTTTCTTGTACATTGGTTTGATTACTGTTATTTTAAGTTGATCGGGAAAAATTCCAGACTCAAAACATTGATTTATTAGGTAACACAGTGGATGGCTCAATGTTTCCGCACAATATTTTAACAATTTCGTAGAAACCTCATCTAATCCTACTGCCGTTGTGTCTTTTAAATTAACCATTATATTGTGCACTTCCTTGCTGTTTGTTGGATGTAGAAACATAGTCATATCAGAGAATGGGACTCTATTGTATTCAGAGTTGGACTTTATAGTATCATTTTGACCTATTCCTATAAAGTAATCATTAATTTTTTCTAATATATCCTCAGTATTTTCGGATGCATTTTGTTTTAAATTATTAATATCAGATTTTGTAGTGCTATGTTTTCCAGTTATGCTTTTTACTAATTCCCATGTAGCCTTTGTTTTGTTATTAGAAGATCTTATAAATTCGGAATTGTAGGTCTTTTTCGCATCACTAATACATTCCATTACAAATCGACAGTGTCGTACATAATCGTCTTTTACAATTTTATCACTAATTACACCCTCAAATAGCTGCCGTTTAATTTTTAAATTTTCTTTCAAGTCATCATTGATCCAACGGTTACGTTTTGGTGTTATTGATGTTTTTATTTTTGGACAAACTTCATCTAATATGTCCTGAATTTTTTTTAAAAAGGCATTTGTGTTGGTGTTTGGGCAGTTACAGTTGAATATTTCGTTCCAAGAGAGCTTTTCTAAAATATTTTTAATTTTTGTTAACTTTGTATTGGTAATTTGTCGTTTTATTATATATTCTTCTGTCGTGATATCTACAGAGGTATCAAAAAATATTTCTTGCCCGTAATGGTCTGAAAGACTAGATTTATGTATTGAAGTCTTATACTCCGAGAAGTTGGCGAAGATATTATCAATCAAGTTGGAAGAGCTAGCAGTTACTCGCGTAGGTTCCTCTATTGTTGGTACTAATCCGAAAGCTTGAGTAAGTCTAATTTATTTTGTAAGTTTATATTAAAATCTCCACATAATAATAATTTATAGTGGTTCGTCTTATTTGTTAATGAGAGTAATATCTCAATGATTAAAAATTCATCAAAATTTCCATTAGGTGGTCGATATACATTTATTATTATAATTTGAGAAGTTTTATTTTTATTGCGCTGCATTCAATTGTAAGTTCTACACTTTTTTGTTTTTATTGAATCAATTTTGTGTAAATAAGATATACAGGGTCCGGCATTGTTCTGAATTTGGTCATTTATGAGATTATTTAAGGAGATACTAATAATTGAGCTGCGGCAAATGATTATCAGGTTAAATGTCCACATTTGAAAATTATTTTTAATAATACAGGATATGCCATACAATTACTGCGGACCAAAGATACGTTTTCTTTTAATGGAACACCTGTATGCGATGCAATTTTTGAAATGTCCTGATCCTGCCCTTTCTAAAGTTTGAATATTTTATATCGGGTAGTTAACAATTATGACTTGACGCTTTTGTCAAAAAAACTGTCCGACCCTTTAATAACAATAATAATAATAATATTTATTATTAACCCAACAGACTACAGTCCATGAGGGATATACAATAGAGAAATTTCCATATTTCTACAAGTTATCCAGTAGCAATACATCGTAATTATTGACGAAAAAACGTTTACAATATAATCTGATGAATATGGCCATAAACCCTATTCACCTACCATGACTTCATTACAATACACACGGAAACAGCTACTTACAAAAAAAATATAAACTTTATTTGACAGTGAATTGTATGTGCGGCACATGTTATGCATGGGGGAGAAAAAGTGTTGCAACGTTCTACAATGTTCTATATGAAATGTTAGTGGATGTCTACAATTTAAACGCGGTATCTGAAATTCTATTTTCAAAATCTCATTTGAAAATGATCTTTCTGGATATATACCGTACCTAACAAAAAACATATATTTGCAAAATTTTCTTTGAATCCTTTCTAAGGTCATAATATGGGTATTATAATGGGGATTCCAAACCACTGAACAATACTCAAGTTTAGATCTTACGTAACTAAAATACAAGATAAGAAGTGAATCAATACATTTAAAGTGAGTCGTATTTCTGACAATAAATCCTAGAATTTTTAAAGCATGATTACTATGGGTCGGGGAAATATATTTTGCGAGGTTCAAATTCTAGTGAAGCGGGCAATAAAAAATATTAGATCGTGGCGTGCAAACAAATGCGAGGGTTGCGGAGACAATTAACGCCGCTACAGCAATGGTATTACTGAGTATAACAAAAAAGCAGAGCCATATTGCCGCAATAAAAAAATACAGTTATGCAATCAACTTTTCTTGTGTAAATGTGTAAAGATTTTCAGAGTAAGGAGTTGACCAATTTGTACCTCGACCTCCGCCACATTGCATTAGAGTGTAAGAACACCGTAAATTATTGTCACCATTCCATTACGTTAATCTAGAATCAATGATGACACCCAAATCCCTGAACTGCTTTACTTCCTCAATTAATACACCATTTAACAAATAATTAAATTCAACAACATTATCGATTCTCGAGCACCTTAACACTTTCCACTTATTCTCATTAATTTTTTGACCATCGGCAGAGTACCAATTACTAAAATGATTCAAATCATTTTGCAAAACATGACAATCGGTATCATTTGTTATGATATTTGCTATTTTGATATCATCAGCATATACAAAAATTGGACGTTGAAACTGACACAAAATATCATTGATATAAATAATAAAAGGAAGGGGTCCCAAGTTTGATCCTTGAGTCACACCACTATCTGTCTAACATGTATTTGACCGGAAGCCACCATATTCAACATATTGCTTCCTATTTGCCAAGAAAGATTTAAGTAATTCTATTAAATTATTCCATAAGCCAAATGAACTTAATTTACTTAACAGAATCGGTTGGTTCACAACGTCGAAAGTTTTACTTAAATCTGTGTAAACTACATCAACTTGTTTCTTATCGTGAAGAGCATTTGATACAAATTGAACGAAGTCACAAAGGTTAGTTGATGTCGATTTACCATACATAAATCCATGCTGACAATCACTAATATAATTGTGAACATGAGCTTTTAAGTTTTTAGCCACAATAGATTCAAATATCTTTGCAAAATTTGGTATTAACGCAACAGGTCTGTAATTTTCAATATGACTTGAATCGCCTGATTTAAATATGGGCACCACCTTTGCGGTTTTCCATTCTTCTGGAAAAGCAGCATGGCGAATAACAAGATTAAAAATATGACAGAGAGGATCGCACAAACACGAAACACAATCTTTTACAAAAAAACGCTGGAACATTATCAGCTCCCATAGTAAAATTTGGTTTAAACTTTTTAACAACGTTCACAATATCACACGTCCTGATCACCAAGTTATGTATAATGTTACCCACATCACCAACATTCTCAAACTGAATAGAACGGTCACAATTATTATTATTATCAGAGCCAAAAAAGCGCTAAAATACTGAACGAAGCTGTTCACTATATCTTGTTGTGATGTTAATTCTTGATCACCAAACACCATTGCAGAAGGAACTCTTGTTGTATTTTTCTTCAAATTAATAAATTTCCACAACTCTTGAGGATTAGATTTGATGTTGTTTTCAGCATTGCTAATAAAATTTTTGAATCCTGATTTAATCTCAGTCCTAATATTTTTCCTCAATGAGTTTACACGATGCAAATCAACAGGATATCTAAATGTCTTGTAACGTTCCCATAAACGACGTTTCTCTTTTATAAGATTAATTATATGTGTCAAACCATAGGTAGTACACAAAAAAAAAACAAAACAAAAAGTCTCTATGCATAAAGGGTCTAGAACGCATAGTTTTTAAGATAAACTGCATTGAAAATTCAAATATAAATTGGTCGAACGGCTGTTCTGCGCCACAAGAGCAATCAATCCTCGCGGAGCAGAAGGTAACACTATCGTTTTCCTTAAAACAAATCTCTAAAACGTTTTTGATTATAGCTTTCTGCGGCAATTTATTCTTTTGGACGTCGACCTTTTGTGTGCATACATAAGAAATGAATGATTATCTTCATTTTGGACTCAAACGAGGTTGATTATTGGAATGTCACTAATAAATTTATTTCTTGCAAATTCATACTTGAATGAGGTTAGTAAATACGCTCCTAACGGGTCAGACATTTATTCTAAATCAGCCTGTATTCATACAGCAGTCTTTTTTGTATTTAACTTTATGTGAACTACCCTAACTAATGAACTAGCCTGTATATAGGCAATATTTTATTTCCTGATTTCAACCATGAAGAATTTTCGTCGAAACTAAAATTACTCATAATCAATTCTATAACTGCAGCCCAGTTATAGAATTGATTCCTTAATTGATCAGTCGCGATCATACTTCGCGTTACTCATAATTAGGGAAAAGATTTCAGACTACTTAGTGTCGGACGCTTTTTACGCTGAATGTACTGTTTACTCTCGCCACTGCCGCTGCCTCCGATGCCATGTATCAACGCCTTCTGTTTATAGGCCTGATTCTTTAGGTGGGAGAACACCTCGACTTGAGACTGAGATAACGCTGCGCGTGCGCGCGCTGTCCACTAAAGTGTTTATATTAAATCCGCTGGACAATCTAATACAGTAAACAGAAATAGATTATGACTGATTGTTTCGCAGATGCAACTGTCAACTGTTTGTTTTTGCTTATGGGCACTATCTTAGGTATTCGTAATACGCTGAAAAAATTAAATCCAAAACCGACGAAATGACTAAATGATAAAGGTGTAAATACACATTTGATTGAAATTTATCTACCCCATAAGATGGTTTCTAGGATATTATAGAAAAGAGGTGAAAAACAGTGGTCCTAAAATTTGCTAATTCAATAATAATTTCAGTTCTTCGTGTTTATGAACCCAACAGATTAAAAATTTTCTGAAAATGCGATCTACAGTCTACTAGGTACTTTTGGTTGAAGCAATTTTTTCCTTCATTTTTAAATACTTGCAGACTTAGAAAACTTTTCTTCTACTCTCATATACGAGGCAATACAGTGTAATGTGTCGAATGGAATAGTATATTAAAAAACAAGTTTCATAAGACTTGATTTTAGCGCACGCATCTAATTTTAGAAAACGAGTCGAAAACGAGTTTTCTAAATGGACAAGTGGGACAAAATGTCTTATGAAACGCGTATTTTATAGAATTTTTTTCTATTTTGGTGCTTAGACGTGAAAAAATCTTAAGAATCTGCGTTATTTTGTAATTTAACATGGGGATATTTTGTTTTGTTGATGGAAATTAAAATAATTTCAAACCAATACCAGTTTAGAGGTTACGCCGATACTTACGTATTTTGTGTGCTTATAGTTTTATTTATGTTTTCCTAATTTGGGATGCCAGCAAATAAAGTTAATTTCAAACATATGTAACTTGGAGGTAGGTTATTATTTGTAATTTGATATTTAAACAAATCTAGCTGCGTCTGTTGCCACCAACGAATTTTTTGTAGGTTAATTTTTCAAATCCGTTTATTGTACAAGCATCACATTAAATTGTTTGATCAGTTGACACGTTTCGAAAGAAATTCCTTTTTTAAAACTTTACGAAATTAAGTCGAATCCGCAAACGCCGCCATTTCCAAATTCAGAGTTTAGAGTTTGAACATGGAACTCTAGAAGAGTAATAGAAGTAACATATAATTTATAACTAAAGAGTTCCAAAGAAAACATGTCTATACTAAAACAAATGAATTTTTGTAACACGTGTTTACTCCTCGAGCTTGAATGGCGTTCTCATTCTTTTCAGTAAGCCGAAAAGGTTTTGAATTATTTCTTGGGGAATCGATTCCCATTTTACTTTTGCAGCAGTTCTGAGTTCGCTTCTGGTCGTAGGAGCCGGATTTCTGTGCCCAATCCCTTTTTTCAACAAATCCCACGAATGCTCGATCGACTTAAAATCGGGACTGTATGAAGGCCATTCTAATGTTCTGGTATTAAGCTCATCGGGAGACTTTAGTACTGCTGCAGCTATGTAGTGGCGACCTTTACCGCGCATTAGCACTATTTTTGTTTTTAATTCATACTCACGACGCCATATTTCATTAATTGAATATTTGCACTGATCTCTCATATCCTATAACTCCAACATAGGGCACAACATACTCTTGTAAGGTGTCTTCAATATGCCTTTCAGCCATCACTCCTCCGTTAACCTCCAGAAGCTCTGTACATGCCTCCTAACTTATACCAACCCAAAAAATTATTCCACCTCTCCAAAGCTGATATTAACAAAATTGCAACTGTAATACTAATAACGCTCTCTGATGCCCGGTTTTTAGAAACTTTTATCATTGGATAAGTTATAAATTCCTTTAGTTCTAATATAGGTGACCATAGCAATATTTACTTTATGTAACGAAAAAAGTTTCCAGAAACCAGCCATGACTCTTCTATACACCTTATTTTATCTGGCCGGCTTCAAATGTTTAAATCCTTGCTTCGTCAGTAAAATAAACATGTTTCGTTTCCTCCACGGACCAGTTAGTAAAAAGTCTAGTAAATTCTATTCTTTGCTTTTTGTGTTGTTGGGAGAGATAGGGTACTAACATTCAAAAAGATTTCTTTAAACCTGCGTCTAATCGTATTAGAACAGTAACCCTTCTTACGTTTTGAAGCTCATTTCTTAATCTAGAGTATGAAAATTCACAAATTCTTAAAGACTGTTGAACAAAGCGATTATCAGCAGCACTGGTGCACCATCTCCATCCTTGCCCTATCGTTCTTTTATCATTTTCAGTTTCTTGGTTTCGTTTTATAACTCGAGAAACCGTAATCTGTGATGGTTACTCAACAAGATTCTAAGCCATAGACTTAATTTAAATCATTCTTGCAATATTTTCTATCCATATTCTTCGTTCCATAAAGTTACCAAATTTATGGCATACGGTTTGATGGTATAGTTGTTTCGCAGCAACTTTTTACAAAAATATCGTTTAAAAGGTTTATCAAGGAAACGCACTATTTCCACTACTTTTACAAAGTAGCGCAATTAGGATAATTAACGTTAGAACATAAACAAATCAAATGTTTGTCAAGAAGTCATATTTGACGCAGAAATGTTTTTGTCAATGAATATAATGTACATTGCAAGTCATAGGCATGCCTGAAGTAAATATTTACTTTTGTGTTATTCTACAAAATTGTTGTTTCTGCATACCAATATTCTAATTCGCTTAACTTTAATTATCATAGAACTAATACCAGGAAATCTAAAATGACGAGTACGAAATCTACTTTCATAGCACTTCAATTCTCTGTTCTCAATTTGCCCAGCTTTTACTTTTAGAACTGCACACACAACGATGAAAAAGACAAATCACATATCTTTAGAATGATTAACTTCCGATAAGCAACGATGACAATGATTAATTATTTTTTTTACTCACATAAAGTTCCCTTTGAAATTTACACCAGCCTTTAAGATACCGATGATCAAATAATCGTTTTTTCTGTAATATTTTGATGACGAATAAGATTACTTCACCGCTCATGTCAGAAATAAAATATTCGCGCACGTAGGAACTACTAACTCCTTTGACATTTATTGCTAATGAATATTCAGTGGTTTTTAATGATTACGAAGAAGTAGATTGCGAATTTAAATACGACAATTACTAAACCATCACGTCTAACGGGCACGATCTACAGTTACACGAATCAAAATTCGCAATTATTATTAATCTGCTGGCCGAAAATGATGTTGCTGCCATTGCCACTTCATGTATACTAATTAAAATAATTTCAAAAACCGTAATTTGCACGTTCAAGTAGAAACCTATTCAACAGAATAGGAATAAATTCAGTAAACGCCTTTAAGTCAAATACGGTTTGCATCTTAACAAAAACGGGAAATACAAATTATTTCGACATGTTGGAAAACTGATAATGCGTACAGTATCGACTCAATCTGTTAATTACGTTAATTTTAATAATCTAATTCAAATTGATTGTTTGCAAAATTTTCAAATGGATGTAATGCGCGGGAAAACGATGTAGTTTTCAACATATTTCACCTGAACATTCGTAGTTTAAGATCCAAAGTAGCAATTTTGGAGGGTCTTATGCATGATATGTGTTTTCCTGACATCGTCTGCCTGACTGAGCAATGGCTGTTAGATGGCGAAATACAGCACTTCTGCCCCATCGGTTACGATTTCATAAACCATTATAGTAGAGCTCAAAATAAAAGCGGTGGGGTCAGTATCCTCGTCAAAACTGGTAGTAACATATCCCTTGTACCCTGTAATATTGCATGCATCGAAAAAGATTTTGAGTATACAAGTGCTCAATTTAAAATTGATAATTTGAAATGTATTCTCATTTGCTTTTATCGTTCCCCTAGTGGTGATATTTAAGTTTTCATCGACAAACTTATTTCTACTCTACAATGTGTTGTTAAGCGCGGTAAGATTGTAATAGCCTGTGGTGACTTCAATGTAAATTTTGCCGAAATCACTAAAATATCTGCTGATGTAACTAATGTTTTTAAATCTTTCGGCCTTGTTCCTTATGTAAACCAATCGACCAGAGTAACTAATAAAACATCTACCTTAATCGATAATATGTTTGCAACTAAATCTGACATTATCCTTAATTGCATTACAGCAGAATCATTCCTCTCTGATCACTGCTATCAATTATTGTCTCTTAAAGACCTGAATATTAAACGGAAAAATTCTGCTAATGAAACTTACAATAGGAAATTTACGGAATCTAATATTAATCATTTTAAATCATTACATTAGAAAACGAATCATGGATCAATGTGTATAATACGTACGATGCAAATGAATGATTTAACAATTTTTACCAGACTTTCTTAATGCATTTCAATCAATCGTTTCCATTAACTAAGCGGAGCCCCTCTAACAAAAAAAAAACAAATTATCCCTGGTATAGCAAAGATTTGCGCAAGTTTGCCTGTAATTTGAGAGAATTAAACGCTCTGTGTAAAATTCTGAATGACCCCCAATTGTGGGAATCGTTTAGACAGAATAAGGAACGCTACAATCTAGCCCTAAAAGAAGCTAAGAAGAAGTATTCTGAAAATAAATTATTATATTCATCGAACAAATCCAAAACTGGGTGGAATATTGTCAGGCAATTAGCAAATATAAATACGAACTGTAGCTTTAGTTTATCCTCTTTTTCTGACCATCAGAACATTGATCCTGATGTGGTGACTAACCTATTTAATAATCACTTCAGCAGCATAATCTCAAACGTAGACTACACGCAAAACCGAGAATTATCCACCGAGTTTGATTACGATGTAATCCCGCATAACATGTTCCTATTTGCAACTGATGACGCCGAAATCAGATCTGTGATCGAATCAATCTCCAATCAAAATTCTGCAGGTGCAGATGAGGTGCCCTGCTCTCTGATTGGAAAAATTGCTTCGTTTATAATAACTCCGATTGTTCACCTAATAAATAAATCTCTCCTTCAAGGGGTGTTTCCAGACTCAATAAAATGCGGCAAAGTCTTGCCGATATACAAAAAAGGAAACCGTTCCAATCCCGGCAATTATCGTCCAATTTTTCTTCTACCGGCCTTCAGCAAAATTTTTGAAAAAGTTTTAAATTCAAGATTAGTCTCATACCTATCCCACTTTGAAATTTTAAATAAAAATCAATTTGGCTTCACCAACAATGTCTCAACTAAAGATGCAATTTATAATACCGTCACTTATATATATGATAAGTTGGATAGTAAATTTAACGTAACTGGCGTATTCTTCGATCTCTCCAAAGCGTTCGACTCACTGGATCACGATATCCTATTAAAAAAAAATGGAGAGATATGGCATACGTGGTCTAGCTCTGAACATTTTTCAATCTTATTTATGTAACCGTAGTCAAATTGTCTCATTACCTCTTAAAATCGATAACACAATTAAAACTTACCATTCAACCGAGTCACCTATTCACCGTGGAGTCCCTCAGGGATCGATCCTAGGACCGACCTTATTTTTGATCTACATAAATGACTTGCCTCTTACCGTCTCACTCGGACACCTATCACAATATGCAAGTGACACTAACGCAATTGTAGCTAATAAGTCAGCTGCGGAAATTTCCAAAATCAGTTCTGAAATTGTCGAGAAAATGAATAGGTGGTGCTCAATCAATAATCTTCGCCTTAATATGAATAAAACCGCGATTGTCACATTTAAAAAACAACCTGCTGCCTTTAGCATCTTAGTCAAACATAATAATAAATCGCTACCGATAACGAATTTCGTTGAGTTCCTGGGTCTCACTGTCGACGCCAAACTTGATTGGGAGCAACATTGCAGTAAACTGAACAGTAAGCTTTCCTCTGCTTTCTATGCTTTAAATAACCTAAGAGCCATGTAGGAATATCATCCCTCAAAGCGTTTTATTATGCTTACGTCGAATCCAGGTTACGCTATGGAGCTGTGTGAAGTTGGCCCCCGACTTATTTAAAAAAAAAATTTTTTTAGCTAAAACGACGCCAAATTGTTTGTAGAGTTATGTAGTGAAAGAATTTTCGTTTGTAGTAAAAAAATAAAAAAGTTATGGAAGGGAGAAAAAATGGTCATCCCCCCAAAATGGGGGGATGACTTCTAACCGGTACTAATCAATGCCAAATTGTTTGTAGTTGTTTGTAGTGAAGGAATTTTCGTTTGTAGTTATCCAGAAAAAAAGTTACAACCCCTTGAATGTTAAGGGTGACAGTATTTCCACCCCCGCAGGGGGGATCACACTATATTCGGTAAACCGTCTCCACATAATGCGTAGAGGATTGTAGTGAAGGAATTTTCGTTTGTAGTTATCCAGAAAAAAAGTTACAACCCCTTGAATGTTAAGGGTGGCACTATTTCCACCCCCGCAGGGGGGATCACACTATATTCGGCAAACTGTCTCCAAATAATGCGTAGAGGATTGTAGTGAAGGAATTTTCGTTTGTAGTTATCCAGAAAAAAAGTTACAACCCCTTGAATGTTAAGGGTGACAGTATTTCCACCCCCGCAGGGGGGATAACACTATATTCGGTAAACCGTCTCCAAATAATGCGTAGAGGATTGTAGTGAAGGAATTTTCGTTTGTAGTTATCCAGAAAAGAAGTTACAACCCCTTGAATGTTAAGGGTGACAGTATTTCCACCCCGCAGGGGGGATAACACTATATTCGGTAAACCGTCTCCAAATAATGCGTAGAGGATTGTAGTGAAGGAATTTTCGTTTGTAGTTATCCAGAAAAAAAGTTACAACCACTTGAATGTTAAGGGTGGCACTATTTCCACCCCCGCAGGGGGGATCTCACTATATTCGGCAAATCGTCTCCAAATAATGCGCAGAGGATTGTAGTGAAGGAATTTTCGTTTGTAGTTATCCAGAAAAAAAGTTACAACCCCTGAATGTTAAGGGTGACAGTATTTCCACCCCCGCAGGAGGGATCACACTATATTCGGCAAACCGTCTCCAAATAATGCGTAGAGGATTGTAGTGAAGGAATTTTCGTTTGTAGTTATCCAGAAAAAAAGTTACAACCCCTTGAATGTTAAGGGTGGCACTATTTCCACCCCCGCAGGGGGGATCACACTATATTCGGCAAACCGTCTCCAAATAATGCGTAGAGGATTGTAGTGAAGGAATTTTCGTTTGTAGTTATCCAGAAAAGAAGTTACAACCCCTTGAATGTTAAGGGTGACAGTATTTCCACCCCGCAGGGGGGATAACACTATATTCGGTAAACCGTCTCCAAATAATGCGTAGAGGATTGTAGTGAAGGAATTTTCGTTTGTAGTTATCCAGAAAAAAAGTTACAACCCCTTGAATGTTAAGGGTGGCACTATTTCCACCCCCGCAGGGGGGATCTCACTATATTCGGCAAATCGTCTCCAAATAATGCGCAGAGGATTGTAGTGAAGGAATTTTCGTTTGTAGTTATCCAGAAAAAAAGTTACAACCCCTGAATGTTAAGGGTGACAGTATTTCCACCCCCGCAGGAGGGATCACACTATATTCGGCAAACCGTCTCCAAATAATGCGTAGAGGATTGTAGTGAAGGAATTTTCGTTTGTAGTTATCCAGAAAAAAAGTTACAACCCCTTGAATGTTAAGGGTGGCACTATTTCCACCCCCGCAGGGGGGATCACACTATATTCGGCAAACCGTCTCCAAATAATGCGTAGAGGATTGTAGTGAAGGAATTTTCGTTTGTAGTTATCCAGAAAAGAAGTTACAACCCCTTGAATGTTAAGGGTGACAGTATTTCCACCCCGCAGGGGGGATAACACTATATTCGGTAAACCGTCTCCAAATAATGCGTAGAGGATTGTAGTGAAGGAATTTTCGTTTGTAGTTATCCAGAAAAAAAGTTACAACCCCTTGAATGTTAAGGGTGGCACTATTTCCACCCCCGCAGGGGGGATCTCACTATATTCGGCAAATCGTCTCCAAATAATGCGCAGAGGATTGTAGTGAAGGAATTTTCGTTTGTAGTTATCCAGAAAAAAAGTTACAACCCCTGAATGTTAAGGGTGACAGTATTTCCACCCCCGCAGGAGGGATCACACTATATTCGGCAAACCGTCTCCAAATAATGCGTAGAGGATTGTAGTGAAGGAATTTTCGTTTGTAGTTATCCAGAAAAAAAGTTACAACCCCTTGAATGTTAAGGGTGACAGTATTTCCACCCCCGCAGGGGGGATAACACTATATTCGGTAAACCGTCTCCAAATAATGCGTAGAGGATTGTAGTGAAGGAATTTTCGTTTGTAGTTATCCAGAAAAAAAGTTACAACCCCTTGAATGTTAAGGGTGACAGTATTTCCACCCCCGCAGGGGGGATAACACTATATTCGGTAAACCGTCTCCAAATAATGCGTAGAGGATTGTAGTGAAGGAATTTTCGTTTGTAGTTATCCAGAAAAGAAGTTACAACCCCTTGAATGTTAAGGGTGACAGTATTTCCACCCCGCAGGGGGGATAACACTATATTCGGTAAACCGTCTCCAAATAATGCGTAGAGGATTGTAGTGAAGGAATTTTCGTTTGTAGTTATCCAGAAAAAAAGTTACAACCACTTGAATGTTAAGGGTGGCACTATTTCCACCCCCGCAGGGGGGATCTCACTATATTCGGCAAATCGTCTCCAAATAATGCGCAGAGGATTGTAGTGAAGGAATTTTCGTTTGTAGTTATCCAGAAAAAAAGTTACAACCCCTGAATGTTAAGGGTGACAGTATTTCCACCCCCGCAGGAGGGATCACACTATATTCGGCAAACCGTCTCCAAATAATGCGTAGAGGATTGTAGTGAAGGAATTTTCGTTTGTAGTTATCCAGAAAAAAAGTTACAACCCCTTGAATGTTAAGGGTGGCACTATTTCCACCCCCGCAGGGGGGATCACACTATATTCGGCAAACCGTCTCCAAATAATGCGTAGAGGATTGTAGTGAAGGAATTTTCGTTTGTAGTTATCCAGAAAAGAAGTTACAACCCCTTGAATGTTAAGGGTGACAGTATTTCCACCCCGCAGGGGGGATAACACTATATTCGGTAAACCGTCTCCAAATAATGCGTAGAGGATTGTAGTGAAGGAATTTTCGTTTGTAGTTATCCAGAAAAAAAGTTACAACCCCTTGAATGTTAAGGGTGGCACTATTTCCACCCCCGCAGGGGGGATCTCACTATATTCGGCAAATCGTCTCCAAATAATGCGCAGAGGATTGTAGTGAAGGAATTTTCGTTTGTAGTTATCCAGAAAAAAAGTTACAACCCCTGAATGTTAAGGGTGACAGTATTTCCACCCCCGCAGGAGGGATCACACTATATTCGGCAAACCGTCTCCAAATAATGCGTAGAGGATTGTAGTGAAGGAATTTTCGTTTGTAGTTATCCAGAAAAAAAGTTACAACCCCTTGAATGTTAAGGGTGACAGTATTTCCACCCCCGCAGGGGGGATAACACTATATTCGGTAAACCGTCTCCAAATAATGCGTAGAGGATTGTAGTGAAGGAATTTTCGTTTGTAGTTATCCAGAAAAAAAGTTACAACCCCTTGAATGTTAAGGGTGACAGTATTTCCACCCCCGCAGGGGGGATAACACTATATTCGGTAAACCGTCTCCAAATAATGCGTAGAGGATTGTAGTGAAGGAATTTTCGTTTGTAGTTATCCAGAAAAAAAGTTACAACCCCTTGAATGTTAAGGGTGACAGTATTTCCACCCTCGCAGGGGGGATCACACCATATTCGGCAAACCGTCTCCAAATAATGCGTAGAGGATTGTAGTGAAGGAATTTTCGTTTGTAGTTATCCAGAAAAAAAGTTACAACCCCTTGAATGTTAAGGGTGGCACTATTTCCACCCCCGCAGGGGGATCACACTATATTCGGCAAACCGTCTCCAAATAATGCGTAGAGGATTGTAGTGAAGGAATTTTCGTTTGTAGTTATCCAGAAAAGAAGTTACAACCCCTTGAATGTTAAGGGTGGCACTATTTCCACCCCCGCAGGGGGGATCACACTATATTCGGCAAACCGTCTCCAAATAATGCGTAGAGGATTGTAGGAAAGGAATTTTCGTTTGTAGTTATCCAGAAAAAAAGTTATAACCCCTTGAATGTTAAGGGTGACAGTATTTCCACCCCCGCAGGGGGGATAACACTATATTCGGTAAACCGTCTCCAAATAATGCGTAGAGGATTGTAGTGAAGGAATTTTCGTTTGTAGTTATCCAGAAAAGAAGTTACAACCCCTTGAATGTTAAGGGTGGCACTATTTCCACCCCCGCAATTGGGAGAGTTATTGTAACGGCACCGACTGTGCATGCGCCGTGGATCGTGACCACTTAAAATCGCCATAGTATGGTCCGACGTCACCAGAGACCGCACGGACACCCCCACCAGCGCGACCAGACATTCGTTCAGCATTACCCGTGTAAATTCAATCAGACGAAACACTTTTCATATACTATGTAACTTTGGATCTCA
Organism: Prosopocoilus inquinatus; assembly: GCA_036172665.1. Lineage (NCBI taxonomy): Eukaryota > Metazoa > Arthropoda > Insecta > Coleoptera > Lucanidae > Prosopocoilus > Prosopocoilus inquinatus. The sequence continues at coordinate 55,212,718 of CM069874.1, forward strand.
TATCTCATAGTCGGTTTAACTGACAAGAGGACCTTTTCTGTATCGAGTACGTTAAACAGACGGTTGCTATGGAAGCAATCAATTATAAAGCTTTTTGATTGTTTGTTACAGGCCTTTAAATTTAACAAGTTATAACTTCTTACAAGGACAACTACAAACGAAAATTCCTTCACTACAATTCTCTACGCATTATTTGGAGACGGTTTACTGAATATAGTGTTATCCCCCCTGCGGGGGTGGAAATAGTGCCGCCCTTAACATTGGAGGGGTTGTAACTTCTTTTCTGGATAACTACAAACGATAATTCCTTCGCTACAATCCTCTATGCATTATTTGGAGACGACTTACCGAATAAAGAGTTATCCCCCCTGCGGTGGTGGAAATAGTGCCACCCTTAACATTCAAGGGTTTGTAACTTCTTTTCTGGATAACTACAAACGAAAATTCCTTTACTACAATCCTCTACGCATTATTTGGAAACGGTTTACGAAATATAGGGTCATCCCCCTGCGGGGGTGGAAATAGTGCCAACTTTAACATTCAAGGGGTTGTAACTTTCTTTCTGGATAACTGCAAACGAAAATTCCTTCACTACAATCCTCTACCCATTATTTGGAGACGGTTTACTGAATATAGTGTTATCCCCCCTGCGGGGGTGGAAATAGTGCCAACCTTAACATTCAAGGGGTTGTAACTTTTTTTCTGGATAACTACAAACGAAAATTCCTTCACTACAAACAACTACAAACAATTTGGCATTGATTAGTACCGGTTAGAAGTCATCCCCCCATTTTGGGGGGATGACCATTTTTTCTCCCTTCCATAACTTTTTTATTTTTTTACTACAAACGAAAATTCTTTCACTACATAACTCTACAAACAATTTGGCGTCGTTTTAGCTAAAAAAATTTTTTTTTTAAATAAGTCGGGGGCCAACTTCACACAGCTACGCTATGGCATTCTTTTCTGGGGATCCTCCTGCCACGTTACGCGTCTATTCCTTCTACAAAAAAGGATTGTCAGAACCATGTGTGGAGTGCCGATAAATAGTTCATGCAAACCATTATTTCAAAATTTGGGAATTTTAACCCTTGCCAGTTTATACATCTATGAACTAGCCACGTTCATAAAAAAACACGAGCGTATGTTTACTCGTAATCTTGATATGTATGATAATATGCAAACTAGACAACGTATTGACTTCAGTATCCCAAAGCACAGGACGACTCTCTATCAAGGTGGAGCTCATTACAGAGCAATAATAATCTTTAATGCATTACCTATCAATATCAAAAGTGCAGATGTTAAACAATTTAAGATATTACTAAAACGCTACCTACGCGAAAAAGCTTTCTATCATGTCAATGAACTAATAAGCTTTGACAATTAGTGCCCTGTTGAGCAGATTTCGTTCACATGCTAAAATTTAATTTATTGCTTGCTGTGGCCGGATGAGTTTTTTTTTCTACACGTTTTCCCAGCGTATTCTTATCCTTATAATTGTGATTTTTATATTGTTTGTGTTGACTGTGATATGTTACATACCCATGTCTCATATTGGTTTTAATTTTATTATGTTTTTAATTGTATTGTGTCACATGTACCTGATTTTGACCAAGTCCATATCATTATAATGATCCATGACAATAAACTATTATTATTATTATTATTATTATTATTATTATTAAACCTTGGAAATACTATTTTTTTAATGATTTTCAAATTTTTGCTTGAAACAAAATAATTTCAAATAGTATTTGACCAGCTGGCATCATAGCGAACAGTAGATTGTATTTTTACAAAAAAGTGACATCGATTGAATTGAGCTGGAATAATTTTAAAGCATTCAACCATGGAATTTTTTCCTGGTTTGCGGTGCTTATTATAACAAAATACTAATTTAAAACTACTGTTCTCTTAACTTTCTATCAGCAATAATAAATAAACTTGCAATTTGATTGCGCCATCAACAAAATTAAAAAGTTATTGTTTCTTTCCAATAACATTTTTGGCAATAACAACGCAACACCTTACGCAACTTGCAATCAATTGCCAAACCAATTTACTACTTTGTACTTTCACGAAGGAATTTTATCTTTTCCGAGCCCAACATTCGCAATTGCCGAGAGGAGATTTGACAATCTCAGAGAAACCTAGCGATTAATTATGCCGCAATTGCATAAAGGAAACAACGTCGAAGAACTCGGAGCAAACCTTTCGCAAGCCTCGACTTTCTAGATTGAACCGAACTCTATCGATACCGAAGCCTCCTACGACGAAGTCGTCGTGCAATTTTAATTAAATCGAATCGAAGTAATCAGATGAGTAGGTTGGTTAAAATTAGAAAATTTATTAGCCAATAAGTTCGCCGGTTCTGGGTCAGATTCAGTAAATATTTTTTCCAAACACGCAAACCAAGTGGCTCTCAGAGGCTGTAATTAAAAGTAGTGTCAAGGTTGTCAAAATTTTACCTACGTGCGGTTCAAAATATAAAGAAGGTAAAAGTATTTATCAGCGGGGACAAGCCTTGTTTTATGGTCCGTACCGAATAAAATTCTTTTCCGCGAACCTTGGCATTCTTTTCACTCCCACTTTCAATAAAACCATACTGAGTTCGAAACTGAACTCTTGTGTTTCGATTTTATTCACACTGGTTGAATGTTGTTATGTCGTGTAGTTGCAATTCAGACCGCTGCTACATCACGGTTTTAAAATATACATGACATAGTTTATTTTTCTACCAACATAAGCTGGCATTAGGACATAAATATAAAGCCACGACAATGCATCTGCTTTCAACAAGATTTCTACATATATCGTTTATTTGTTATTTCTTGAATACGAAGTTACAATTAAAACAAAATTAATTAACTAATATCAAATCAAAGTTGATGCTTTATACAAACATTTTTTAAGTTCCTTCTGAATTCTGTCCTCGGTTCACAAGAGGAAAAACTTCTTTGTTCTTGTTTCTTCTTCTTTCACAAAAAAGTCATTCTTTATAAAAGTTTTTGCTTGTCCTCAACCCCTCAAAAATGTTATCGCAAACCTCAGCAATGTTATCTCAAACGATAAATTCCTTTGATAGGTGAGAAAAATTGAAAATTCTATTTCGATGTTCATAAAACATGGCAAAGTCCAAAAATTTCAAGTAAAATCATGCTAGCCGGTATTAGGGGCTATTCTATATCGAGTACATTAAATTTTACGGATTGTTGCTATGGTAACAACATAAATCAAAAAGCTTTATAATTGGTTGTTAATAAGGGCTATTTAAATTTAAAGGACTGTTGTTGTAACAACCAATCATAAAGCTTTTTTATTGGTTGTTACCAAAGCAACAGTCCATTAAATTTAACGAACAGATAAAATAGCGACATCTTACTATCGCTTTTTGACCTGACATTGTCAGTAGGATAGACAAATTGAAGCGGGATTTGCTCCTAATAAGTCCCCCATGCAAGGCGGCCATGCTTGCTGTCAAAGCATAATGAAAATTTTTTAAACAGATAAAATAGCGACATCTTACTATCGCTTTTTGACCTGACATTGCAGTAGGGTGGACAAATTGAAGCGGGATTTGCTCCTAATAAGTTCCCCATGAAAGGCGGCCATGCAATCAAAAACGATTTGCACAAAATTTTTCGAAAATTTTTTAGAAAAATTTTTTGCAAATCGTTTTTGATTGCAAATCCTGCTTCAATTTGTCTATCCTACTGCAATGTCAGGTCAAAAAGCGATAGTAAGATGTCGCTACTTTATCTGTTCATCACTCTTACATCGCAATTGCGAATAAATTGGACAAATCGTTTTTATTTGCAGTGGAAATGTCGAGCTACGTCTCTGCTGAAGAAGCCCCAAGCAGGGCTGAAACAGCTGTCCAGAGGCTGCTCGAGGTTTTCACTGCAATCAAAAACGATTTGCACAAAATTTTTCTATTTAAATTTAACATACAGAATAGCTCCTGATGTCAGTTAGTTGCTAGTTTGTGTGAGATAACTATACTTTTTATTGATAGGTGATAAATCCTAAGTTATAAAAGAATGTGAGTCACCTATTAGTCATTTATTCGTGTTAATTTTTTTATTTTATTAAAATGGCAATCAGTAACGATTGGGGTCAACTTTAGTCGTTTGTTAGTTATGTAATAAATTATAATCATCTGTAAAATCAAAGGCAAGAATATCAATTTTAGAAAAGTTAGGAAATTTCGTCATAAAATACAAATTGAGGTGATTTTAAAAAAATTTCGGTGTGCGGATAGCTAAAAAAATTGATTCAAAAAAATTTAGGCCACTGTTAGAAGAAAATGATGAAAGTTTATGTTAAGGATAACTCCACTATTTTGCCAATGGTGTAGATAGCACCTTGTTTGTCTTTACAATGAAGAAGCGTCGATTTAAACATTTTTTTTTCTTTATGACAGAAAAAAAACCATTTTATTGAAATATCTGCATTGCAAAAAGATACATTTTAATTCATTAGCAATATCAGCTGAAAGATTGTATTAAGAAAAACTGCATATTTTGCAGCTTTTTGCAGAAAGTCAAAACAGAACTTTCAATTTTTCCCGACTATCAACCGGAATTTACTACGTTTTAAGAAATGTTGGAGGTTTTAGGACAAAAACTATTATAAAAAAATTCCCTTTTTTCAAAAACTCAAATACAAGAAGGCTTTTTCTATTGTAAACCCAATAGGTGGACACAGTGTATAGGATAATTTATGACAATATCGGTTCCTGATGTTTTTTCTTGGATGTGCTGCATAAAGAAATAAAAATAGGCTGATAAGGAAATTGTACTCCAAGATAGCAGATAAACCTATTATGTATATGAAAAATAATTTCGGAAAAGAATATTACTTTCTTGTATCCTTTTCCGATTGAACAAACAAATCAAAAATATTAAATTGTAGAACTTTTTAATTTTGCTAAAATTGTATAATGCAATGAATTTCCACGGCAGTGATCTGAAGTCCTTTATTAAGAAATTGAAACCACAATTAAATTGGCCAAATTACACATTTCTTAACAAGAAAATTTTTATTAGTTTTAAACGTAGGGAAAAATTGTTCAATGTAATCCCGATCCACCTCCACGCACTTTCCCATCCTGTATCTAAACTCCGTATACACGTTTCTTAATTTTTCAAATACTATTTCACTAATTACCGTTCGTAATTTTTCTTTTAAAATTTCTTAATTTGTGCCATAGCCAACGTATTGGTCCAAAATGTCCGATCCATCTTCCAGGCAAATCGTCATCAAGCCACCCTTTAATGAAATTTGTGGAATGTGCAGGACATCCATCCTGTTGAAAATAAATGTTTTCCAAATTCACATCCGCCGGTGACGGTAAAACAAAATTCAAATTTTTCTTGGAAAAAATAAACTTGTTATGTAGCAAACTAGCTTCAATTTGTCAATTCTAATGCAATTTTATGTCAAAAAGCGATCGTAGGATGTCGCTGTTTTAGATATTCAATTAAAATTTAATACCTACAACATTGAGATGATACTGTCCCATTCGTAAAAAAGCTGGCTTCATCCGAAATTAAAATTTTTTGATAAAAAAGTCGATTGTTTCCATTTTTTTCAACCCACAAGCAAAATTCTAATCTAAATTAATTGAAGGATCTAAAGTATTAATAAACTTAAGTTTGTATGGGCGTATTTTATTTTCCTTGTAAATTTTTAAGCAGGATATTTTACATAAAATTTATCAACGGTCGTTTTGGTCATATTGTATACGTGCAAATAATTTGTTGAGATAGAACTCGTTAGGGGCGATAACTTTTGCATAAGAAATTTTCTTTTATAATTAATAGTTAAGGCGCTATTAAAGAAATCGATATGAATGACCCACCCTGTATAAAACAGACTTAATCTTTAATTCTTAGTTAAAACAATAATACCCGAAGCTTTCGTCAACCATTTACAAATTGGTTCTGTTTCAACATTCGTCGGTATGTTGGGTTTATGATTTCTTTTTTCGTAATTTTTCAATTATTTCTTTCCGAATAATTTTCCTAGTTGCATCGTATTTTACAATAAAACTTCTGCCAATATCTTTAATTCACCTCTGTTATGGGCATAGTTCAATGAGTTTTCTTTTTTTTTCTTAATTAATTTGTTGTACGACATTTTGCAAGCTGAGATTAGCGGTGATTTAAGCTGTCATGTAAAAATTGGCCTTTGTTTTGACCACGACGACCTTACTTTTAAATAGTGCGGCCTTTTAAATGATTTCAGCTGTATGTTAGTTTATCAAATAACTTTAATACAAAATCAACTGATTAGTTTTGTAGCAACGACCTTGTGTGATGAAACTAACTTATTACATTAAGTTGTTCGGAAAAAAATGACGTTCTTTTTTCTTTATCAACTAATTCATATTTCGAAGGTAACCAGATATAATTTTTTATTTGCAAATTGAAGAATATACTTCTGTAAACAATATACCATGCAAATGTTAACCCGTACTTAATTGTGTATTCTTACGAAGAATAACCAAAAAACGAAGAATTCTTGATGATGGCAATGGATTTTTTTTCAAATAACCAACTATTAAAATGAGATTATATAACAATTAATTAAAGCTCTGAGATTGGTCAAACTGAAGCGATCGGTAGAATTATCGGCAATTAGTCTTTAATCTTTTTTACAATTACTAGTACGTGTCCCGAAGGCGTGGTTAAAAATAAATCTAAAACACGGTTTCTTAAAGTAAAGGGACTGAATATACAGGGTTGGGATAAAGTATGGATCCATCGAAATATCTCGGAAGTGGAATTGACGATTTTAATGAAATTTTGTACATGCAGATAGAAACAAATGGCACATGCGAAGGGCTGATTTTTGTTTCCATTAAACTTCCGGTTTAGCCGGAAACGGCACCAACTTTTTTATTTTAAATAGAACACTGTATAATTTTATGTATTTTGATATTCCTCTGCCTTCTGCATCCATTAATATCAGGTTTCTTACCTTTATCTCTAGTCTCTAGCCGTAAAGATAGCTTTTTAATTATTGGCTCTAAACTATATTAATTCATTTCTTTTTTGTTTATTTTTTCGTATTTGCAATGGTTTTTATGTATTATTAAAGAGCAAAAGAACTACATTTAGTTATTTTAAGTGTTCAAAATGTTGGCCATTTACTTCTTGGCAATAAGCAAGTCTATGAACAAATCCCTGAGACACATTTGCGAAAACTTCCCTACGAATTAAATTACATTCATCCAATATCCTTTGCCTCAATTCTTGCAAATTATTTGGACGTCTCACGTAAACAGCTGATTTTAAATATCCCCATAGAAAAAAATCCATAGGATTAAGATCTGGGGAGCGAGCGGGCCATTCAATAAACCCTCTACGACCAATCCATCGATTGGGAAATGTTACATTCAAAAAATTCCTAACTCGTCTATCATAGTGCGGAGGCGCTCCATCTTGCTGAAACCAAAGATTTTGAGGAAGCAGTCCATTTTCTTGAAGAGCAGGAATAATTTCATTGTTTAAAAGTTCCAAATACTTCGCCCCGGTCAGTGTACCATTAATAAAAAAATGGACCAATAAGCCTATTCCTTACAATTCCAGCCCATACATTCAACTTTTCTGGGTATTGAGTATGTGCTTCATGCAATAAGTTAGGATTGTCGACAGACCAATATCGTAAATTATGGCGATTTACAGAACCACTTAAACAAAAAGTTGCCTCGTCCGAAAATACCAAATTAGTTGCAAAATGCTCGTCGCTATTACAAATTTCCATCATTCTTTCGCAAAATTCTACTCGACGATCGTAATCATCTTCTGACAGTTCTTGGATCAGGTGGACTTTATAAGGGTGGTATTTTTCGCGTTTCAATACTTTGGCTACAGAACGACGACTTATCCCATGGTGTAATGCAAGAAATGTGGTAGAAGTTTGAGGTGACTCTTCCAGTTCTGTAGCAATATTTTCACTAACAATTGCGTTAGTTGCGGTTTTTGGTCTTCCACTTTTTGGCAAATTTTTCACTGTCCCATTCAAATTGTAGCGTCTAAGTGTTTTACCAACAACCGAGCGCGTTATTGGATTTCGTTCTGGGTGTAAACCGTTAAATAAATCGCAAATTTCTTGATGAGTTCTAACACGATCACCAAAACCGATCATCATTAAGATTTCAATTCGTTCTTTTTCACTTAAATGAAACATTTCCGATGTAGGAATTGATACTGACAGATGTTGCTGACAATAAAATAACTATCAATTCCACCTGCTACTAGACAAAGAGGTATTTTTTGAAAAAACTAAAAGGTTAGCTTTTTGGCTAAAGACTAGAGATAAAGGTAAGAGACCTGATATTAATGGATGCAGAAGGCAGAGGAGTATCAAAATACGTAAAATTATACAGAGTGTTCTATGCAAAATAAAAAAAGTTGGTGCCGTTTCCGGCTAAACCGGAAGTTTAATGGAAACAAAAATCAGCCCCTCGCATGCGCCATTTGTTTCTATCTGCATGTACAAAATTTCATTAAAATCGTCAATTCCACTTCCGAGATATTTCGATGGATCCATACTTTATCCCAACCCTGTATGTGCCGAAGATAAATAAAGTGAATGAAGGTTATTGATGACACGCTAACTCTAATGTAATTTATTTCTTAGCTGAAAGACACGAAATAAAGAATTTTGTGTTGAGAATATCATGCATCTCTTAGTTTTCATGAATAAATATAATTATGATACAAGTTTGAATGAGAAGTAAATATTTAGTCTGAAAACTAAGTTTCAAAGCCTTAGAAATAAAAAGTAAAGCAAGAATAGAAGTTTCCGTCGGTCGCGACGAACTAAGTACTTCATTTAAGTAACATGTAAAAGTTTCAACTGGATGTTTAAGTTCAAATATACCAAGAATTCAATATTAATAATGGCAAATACATTTTATTGAAGGAATGTACAGATGTAAAAATACGTAAATTGATGTCTTTACAAAATATTTTTCTTAGAAAGTATTAAATAAATGTTTCTGTACTGCTCTGAAGTTGAATTTACTCAACTAATTAACAGATTTGATTGTGACTAATTATGTGCATTGCTACTTTTTGATTAGATAGAACTCATTTCGTGAGACCGACATAAATGTAATATTTGCTGTGACGCTATTCCTGACGTAGCACTGCAATGAAGTTGTTAATTTCGATATTAAGTGCTTGAATAACCGCCTTCCGTTTCCGTATAAGCCAATAAATGCAAAATTTGTTCATGTTGCGTGAGTCACCTTTTATACGCACTTGAAAAACGCAATTCATTTTGAGAACGTCATACAATGTGACGATAGCATCGATTTTAATACAAAACCGATTACGTTTTCTTAACAGATAAAACACTTAAGTCATTGGATGTTTGAAGACTTGTTTGACGTCATGTTTGATGTGTTTATAAGTAATGAAAAATATGTTCATTCAAAATGTTTATTATGCTATGCTATATCAATGAAAAGCAGAAAAAAAGGCGACTGTTATGGCCTAAAAAATGAAGTTAATAACCGTTACTCAGTTTACATAAAAAAGATTTTCTATAATTCATTCCATTTAACCAAATCTCTATCTCTTATATCGACGGAGATCTCCATACTGAGAATGTTATCTTGTGTATTTTAAAGAAAATGTTTTCCTAAACATGCATATAACAACCATTTCGATACTAGAGATAGGGAATTCCTAATATCTCCTAAACAGAGATTAAATTTAGTACATAAAAGTTTTATTAATATAGAAATAAATTGTTTCAATCATCTTTCATAGCACATTGAAATTACCATTAAATAAATTTAAAATCAAGACCAAACATACCGTAATTGAGGTGTATGGGGAAGTATCAAATAATAACTGTAACTTTTTATTTGAAAAGTACATACCAAGTTCTATGATCTAGTCGAGATTTATTTCAGCTCTTTGTATTTATTTTTACAAGTACTCTGGCCATTTCAGTATTTATTCGCACCTGCAAATCGTCCAAATTTTGTGGTCCTTCTTTGTATACATTATCTTTTTAGGAAAAAAATCCGTGGGTGACGAATCTGGGGATTTATAACTTTAATTGTCAAATTTCCATAGCATGTTTGACCAAAAATGATAATTGTGTTTTATTACTGAATCAATTTGTTCTCCATTATTTTATTTTTATTTTTGCCCATAATGACAAAGTTGAGTTTGACTCGAGAAATATATGCTCGTTTCAAAATCGCTAAAAATAATTATAAAAAGAATTTAAAGAGGAATTTTTGGACTTTTCCAAAGATTTGGGACACCCTGTACAAAAAATTACATTTTCATTACGTTCACAAGCAGTTGCGGCAACACTGTTTGCAGTTCAGTACATTTCGAAATATTATTATGGCGAGGACTAACTAAATCGAGTGCTTTGAAACTTGCCATGTTATCTAATGTAATGTATTTATAACAAAAAAAATACGAATTAGCGTGCACAATTTATGGCAGAAATTTGAGGTAAACCTCAAACAACTAAATAATTAAATCAAACACATAATAAAGTAATAATTTACGTCTACGAGTGTAAATTATAAGACACTGTAAAATATAAAAGTATTAAAGAAAAAAATCGCTTGTACCACGGGCGCCATAAAAGGACAGCCATAATGTTTTAATGTAAATTGGTTTCAGTTTCAAGAAACTCTTCCTGTAGTAACGAAATTACTTTAACAAGCTAACCTATCTAACTATAATTACATTGCTATGGAAATAGTTAGAAACTGAATTAGAAGTATCTTTTAAACTAATAAAAAAACGTTTATTTCCACCTTCTTAGTAAAGGACATTTTAAAGGTTAATTTTGTTGTTTGTGGTAACCAAGTAAACAATAAATTACGGGAACAGACCTGTAATACTTTACGGGCTCGTATAAGACCTGTAAAATTTTACAGACTTGTAGAAAAGCAGACTGTCAGTTTACATCACCATGACTATCTGTAGCTAGAAATAATGCCTTCGATAAAAAAAAAACATTTTCATAAAAAAATTAAAGTAAATTAATTAAAACTCGCCGTGTGAAGGTGAGAATAAAAATTTGTACGCGACACGCCTTGCAATTAATCTTCACTAGGCTCTCTGAATCATGGGGAGACGTAAATAACTATAAAATAACTACTAAGACTTGTCCGCATTTTATAAGTCGCCAGTGGTACCAAATTAAAAAATCTTAAATTCGGAAATTTACTTATAAGTTGTAATTTTCTTACTAAAAATAGTAAAGGGAACAGTGGTTTAGAAAAAAGTAAATAAAACTTCTCTTGCCATTATAAATTTATGCAGGCTGCTTCAGGGACGTATTCTCCAGATCAAAATAAAGGAAAAAGTTCGTACAAACATGTATACAGGTTGTTCACGGAAAGCCGCAATAAAACTTAAAGCATTAAAAATATTAAACATCGGAATTTTTGCATACTAAAATTTATTTTTTCAATCATTTTTTATTTAAAGTTTTATTGCATCAAACAATTAGGTGTATTCGCATGTTTTTTTTTTAATTTCTTTATAAATCCGCATGTATAACTTTCTATTTTCGTTTTCTTCAAAATTTCTTTATGCCTTTTAATTTTTTGGATAAATAAATACCTTTTAACTAAATCGCCCGGTGCTGATCAATTAGATGTAACGTTCTTGAAACTATGTTGCCCGTTCTTAATTCCTTACATTGTCCATATAATCAACTTTTGTATATCAGAAGGGACCTTTCCATCATGTTGGAAACTAGCGGTGGTAATTCCACTCCCTAAAAGTAATAAACCGCAGAATTTGAACGATCTTAGACCTATCAGCCTATTGCCCATTCTCTCAAAATTATTAGAAAAAATTATAGATAGGCAACTGAGAGATCATTTAGAGCAAAATAATATTTTACCTAGGTTTCAATCCGGCTTCCGTAAAGGTTTTAACTGTGCTACCGCCTTGGCGCATATTACAGATGACATTTTACACGGAGTTGATGAAGGAAAAATCACTGTTTTGATTTTATTAGACTATTCTAAAGCGTTTGATTCGATTAATCACGCGATGATGCTAGCTTTACTTCACTTTATTGGACTTGAAACCAAAGCTATAAACTTGTTCTCTGAGTATTTGGCAAATAGGTCTCAATATGTGCGTTTAGACGAATCGATTTCTACTCCTTTGTCGCTTACTCGTGGCGTACCCCAAGGTTCAATTTTAGGCCCTCTACTGTACTCAATTTATACCAGTCACTTAATTGAAGTTTTAAAAACTTGCAAATACCATATGTACGCAGACGACACGCAACTTTACCATACTTTTAATGCAATAAATGCTGAGCTCAACTGTAACTTAATAAATAACGATCTAAATGCTTTAATTAGAATTTCCGAAAAACACTGCTTATCTGTCAATCCGGAAAAATGTAAAATCATGGTCTTTGGTCCACGTAAACAACGCGATTCCATTCAAAATACTCTTAATATACATACAAATAATTTTACTTTACCTGTCGTTTCCTTAGCTAAAAACCTGGGTTTGACTCTTGACTGTGATCTAAGATTCAATTCGCTTATCTTGTCGTATCTTGTCTGATTAATCGAGCTTACGGCATCCTTAAAATCTTATACAGCAGCAGAAATTTACTTTCCTGCAATACTCGCAAAACTCTTTCTGATACGCTGGTTCTCTCGTTGTTCAATTTCTGCGGCAACGTTTACGGCCCCTGTTTAGCTAGCAGGGACGTAAAAAGAATTCAAGTTATCCAAAATTCCTGCCTTAGATTTATCTTTGGGATTAGAAAGGGTCAACATATATCCCACACTCTGAACTGGCTGGGTTGGCTCAATATGTCTAACCGCAGAAAATTTCATTCTATCTGTTTGTATTTTAAAATTTTGCATAAAAAAGCTCCGGAGTATCTTTACAATAAGATTTCATTTCGGACTGATGTGCACAACATTAACGTGCGCAGCAAAGGCTTACTGACTCCTCCATTTCACAGAACCACAACTTTCGAGCGCTCTTTTACTTTTACAATAGCAAAATACTTAAATTCACTCGGCTTAAATTTTACTCTTACTCCGATCTCTTATTCCAATTTCAGAACGGCAGTTAGGGAACTGTTGAGGTCGCAGCAATGATAAAAATAAAATAGCAATGGTTTGCGAATGTGCAAATGAAGAGCGAGCCACACGTATTTGTCACACTTTAATAACAGGCGTTTTCAATTTCCTTTTGAGTGTCATCTTTCCATTCTTCGCCATTACTTATTACATACACTTATTTCTTTAACTGTTTTTTTTGGTTTTTTTTTTTTTAGTTAGTTCATTTATATTTAGTTTAAGGCTTTAGCTTAGGAAGTGGTAGGTGGCAGAACAGTTGTTATATGCTTATATCAACTGAACCTACTGCCTTTTGATCCGCAAATTAAGTCATTTCTTTTAGTTATATATTGTACACATGAATTCTGTTACATTTAAATTTTTCTTTTTTTGTATATTTGTACTCTCTTTTGTCGGATCAATAAAACTATTATTATTATTATTATTATTATTATCTATTCCGTTTTTTAGAATCAAATTATTGCATTGTTTACATTTAAATTTCTTCGTAGATTATCTTTATATTTATTTTCATTTTTTTATTTATTTGACTTCCACTTATGTTTTACTTCTTTTATTCAGTTTGTCAATCAACTAATTCGTTACTTCAAAGTTCCAGATTATAGTCACAAATAAAATAGTGACAATAAAAAGGAAAAATTCAATCAAAATTTTTTTAAGTATGTCTATTTATTCATTTATTCATGTTAATTTAAAGATGCTAGAATATTGGTTTCCATAATTATGTTACGGAAAAATTCGTTTAGGTTTTTTAAAGTGCTCTTCAAGATGAATCTGTCTGTGAAATTTGAGCATTTTTCATTCGCTCAGTTTCAAGATATTTAAAAAAGAACAGTAACGAAATTCAATTTATACCAAACTATCAGCACAGCCCTGATCAGTAAATATTAAAATAAATTACTGCAAAAGCTTTTTCTATCAATCTTTTTCAAAAACGAACTAGATTTATTATTTGTTCAGTTTTTACCATCATTGATCAAGGCTGTGATGATAGTTTAGTATAAATTGAAACTAGTTACAGAATCTTTTTTTAAATATGTTAAAATTCTGCGTACTCTTAAATTTCACAGACTTACTGTACTTTAAAAAACCTAAATGGACAGGAAGCCAATATTCGAGTACCTTTAAATTAATATGGGATTTCCTATGTTGCGTTTCAAAATGCAACACCCTGTATAAGTCTAAGCTAGAAAGGAAATGCTACCTAAAATTCAAGTACTTAGTATAATAAAAGATTTACTACACAGCTTAAAAAATAATAATCATCGCATTCTGTAGCTATGCTGTTATGCTGGATATGCTGTATAAAGTAATTTTATGAAAGCCTATTTTATTTTGAAATTTATTCGATAGCATGTTCGTTGCAGATTCAATTTTAAATATTAAATGAAAAATTAAACTGATCGATAATCAAATGAGTTTCGCCACGCTAAACCTCGGTCTTCGTAAATATGCATAATCAAATATTTCCCCATTACCATCATCGCGCCCTACAAATTCGAGAAGTTATTATTCAAATTTCCTCATCGCCATTGTATTTTAATTTCTGCCTTGGAGTAGTGAGAGTCGCCGTTAAAACTAATGCAAATCGCACTCCCATTATGTGATATAATCGGCCTTCTTATTTAAGGAACTGGATCAACGAATAATTGCATACGTTTGACCGGAAGACGGATACTTCCGCAATAGCTACCATCAAAAAGTCCAGTTGCTATTTAAGTACCAAGATCTATGAAGATAAAGTATGATGGAAAGTACCTACTACTGAAAGTAGCGTGCGTGCGTTTAAGTGCATGAAATCCTTTTTTTCAGAAGGACTGTAAACACGAGGCTTTCAACTAAATCGCTCTTACTGAAGGATTAGTCATCAGCAGTTAATCATGAGACATCACGTGTTAAAAGGTAGGTATTCCATTTTTATCTCTTGAAACAAAAAATATTTATGGAATATAATTTATGAAAACAAAAAATTATTTTCAATGATTTCAATTAAAAATATCTCTAACATCATGAAAAATTCTTTGGTCTTAGTTTTCAATTAAAATAAATTTACTAAACGCAGGATTAACCAGGAAGAGGTAAATTGTACGTGAAAAACAAGTTCACAGTCACCCAGAGCAGAAAAAAAAAAACATTTTAAGTTACAATTTTTACTGATTTGAAGACCCTATACAGCATGTCTCTAAACCTATGTCTTTAATTGAAACCACAAATAGTGGTCGAGAAAAGAAGCTAAATTGGTTAAACAACTATTGGTTAATAATAAGGCAGATAAAAATTATTTTACTTTTTCATAGAAATTGTTTGAGGGTCGCTGAATGCAGCTTAAATGTTCCGGCAGAGCTTGGTTTTCATCTATTCTCCGACGTTCTAGGCCATAAAAAGTCAAAAAAAAAAACACAGACCATGACTGCTGGCAACCAAATCGGTTTTTTGGATAACCGGTTAACCGGTTTTGGATTATCCGAGGTTTTAAACAAAACCGAAAACCGGTTATCCGGATAATCGGTTATTCGAATATCCAATTATTTGGATAATCGGATATTCGAATATCCAATTATTTGGATAACCGGATATTCGAATAATATCGGTTTTTGGAAAATCGGATACTCGAATGACCGGTTATTCGAATGATGAAAAATATTCAAATAGCCCAACTACTTGATATTCAAATAACTGTATACACAATAACGTATTTATTTTTTTCATCCTTTTAAAGATAATCTTAGGAATTTGAGGCAGCAAATTTAAAACTCTCTAATACTTTAAAATGGATAAGAGAAGCACAAAATTGAAATGCTTGAAAACATCTTCATCTGAATAAAAACCAAAACATTAGTGGTGCTTTTGCCTTGGAAATAACAAACTTTTAAACCATTAGTACATCGTATTTCCTTCTGTACTATAAACTGTAACGTAATACGTAATTTATAATTCGTTTTATATTTCAAAAATATCTCGCCATTGTAAAACTGGCGTTTAGAGTTAAAATTCAGTCGAGTCGGTTTTTTATTAATCAGATTTTCGGGTAATCCAAAAGCTGGTTTTTTGATTACAGATTTCGCGTATATCCGAATAGTCGGCTTTTGAATATATTCAAGTAAACAGTTTTTCAAATATCCGAATAGTCAGTTTTTGGATACTCGATTATTTGGATAATCGGTTTTATCCAAAACCGGTTTTTAAAGAAACCGATTATTCGGTTTCAATTTTTTCCGGTTTTTGCCAGCACTAACCATGACCTAATGGACAGATATTGTACTTAAGGCAGGTCAAGTATCATGTTCTTTTTGTTAATTTTAAAAGCAGATAAATTTTGTAACTAGATAAGTTCTTAATAGTTTCAAATATTCTGTGCGTGTTGCATTAATTGATGATTAGTTTTGCGCTAATCCATATTTTAACAGTTAAATTTAAAAAATTCAATCTAAAGACGATTGAAAAAATGGAAATTCTTACATCATATTAATTTGTAAATTGCCAATAAACAACTTACTAAAGTTTATTGTAATAGTACAGCAAAAATAAATTTGTTTCTTTATTAAAAATAAACGACGAAATAAACGTCTGCACTAGGCGAGAGCTTTCATGTCTTTATGATTTAAGCCGACGCAGAAAATCAGGTTTGATATTATCCTTATAAAAACATGTGTTTTATGTTGGAATGTAAACAATTAATAAAATAGCTCGATTGAGAGCTAGCTAGTTATTCAATCACTTATTTTGAGCCCATAGATTTTTGTGTGTACAGGCAATCTAATTTATTGAAATTTTTCATGGGATCATACTCCAATTCTTGCTTTCCGTTTTTACAATAGGAATAGTTTCTGCTCTTGCAGTACTTATTCTGCAGCTATTAGTGCCATAATTAAAAAAATAATTTCACGCATTTTCAACACAGTTACAAAACTAGCGTACGAAGTTGTTTAATTACTTTAGCAAAAATCTAACGAAGATTAGGTACTCGTTTTTAACATAATTGTTATTGTCAATTACAAAGAAATGCGTAAACAAATGTTCTTTCCTTTCGCTTGTTGAAAATACAAATAAACTAAAATTCATATTCGTATACAATAAGACCTTGACCGAGTTCTTCTAAACGTAAAATAAAAAGTCTTTTTGCAGTTTATTGCTTTTATTGGAATAAATTGCTGAAACAAGTCGTAAACCAAGCAGAGGTTTCAAAACAAATAGACTGCGCTTGCTTGTGGTAGGTCAGTTTTTCATTTTTGGGCAAAAAACCGCAGATTTGGAGAATTAATCTTTTATGTAACGAGGAACTTACAGTTTCATTTAAAAACAGAGGTTTTGTGACATCCTGTTGAGGATAAATTCGCTTCTAGCTAGGTCGGAAACTTATTTTAAATTACCCTATATATCATGAAGACTGATATGAAAGGCTGACATTAAAGACCGGCATTGAAAAAAATCATAGTGTATATCGTTTTGACACTACCGATTCTTCTTATTATTCCTATTTGTTTTAAAGTCATTCCAGATGGCAATTTGAGAACATCATCATATCAGACCATTTTGAATAGCTCAATGCTATCACCTGGTCAGGAATACAATCAACCAAATTCCCACTCACAGTGAATGCAGAATGTAGCTAATTGCTTTGCTGGTACCGTGCTCTTCATCGGTGCTGCTTGCACACCGCGGCAAGAGCCCGATACCGTTTGCTGGTGCACGATACCATCCTCTGGCTAACGCCCCGCATCGCATCCCGGACAAAATTCTGCTAGCAGAATACCTCCGCATAACTCATGACCCTCACACCGTATTGCCAATCGTGAGAATGTACCGCCAATTCGTTTGAAATGACAATAATTGTAGAATGTGAAACATAAATGCGATTGTAAAAAGACGAATGGGATATAAAATAAAGAAGGAGGAAATGAGACAGAAAAGGATTAAAGAGGAACAAAAAGAGACCATTGATGATTAGACAGGTCAAGACCTGAAGAAAACAAGAGTAGAAATAATAATTTCTCGCTGGAGGTTTCAGAAAATATTGCTCCGCAACCCCAATTACTACGCCACTGTTGGTATAATGTATATTTTGACAGTACATGCGATAATCACAAAGCGTAGTTCAGTTCTACGATTCGTACTTTTGTTTCCAGCACCACTTCCGTACCAGTCCAATGACATCATCATGTCGGACCTTTCTGGTTAGCTCAATGCCATCACCTGATCAGGAATGCAATCAACCGAATTCCCACTCACAACGAATGCAGAATACAGCTATTGCTTTGCCGGTACCGTGTTCTTCATCGGTGCTGTTTGCACGCTGCGACAAGAGCCCTGATACCGTATGCTGGTGCACGGTATCATCCTCTGGCCAACACCCCGGATCGCGTTCCGGACAATATTCTGTTACTAGAATACCTCCGCTTAAACTCATGACTCATGACCCTCAAACCGCATTGCCAATCGTGAGAATGTACCACCCTAACACTTCTGCCAAAACATACCATCTCAGGTCATATTCTGCAGGTACCCTCTAGTTCATGCCCGGCAACACACCGCGGCCACCACATACAACACATAATAAACCATCGTCTCCTCCCGACTAATATTTCGTGAACGTCCCTTATCAAACATCTACTATACATTTTAATCACCTTCGCGATGCCGATTTACTTAACGTGTACCCCTCGCGCTAACCCTCGGGAGACTATCTTTTTCTTCCGTTTCTTTGCTGCTTAGACTAAACACGCCCCCATATTATATTACCAAACTAAAAAACGTAAACAAACATGCTAGTGCTTCCGAGATATCACGAGTATGCATAAACTTTCTCAAATTATAAACATCTCAAATAAATAACTACAAGACAAAGGTCTTTTTATGATAATTTTTGCTTTCTTATACAGTATAGTGTAAACTTAATTTTCTAGAAGTTCCATTCCGTCTTTCTTAAATAACTCATTTTTAAGCTCAGAAATAATTTTGTACAAATAGAATACAAATTTTTATTATACAGTGTGTCTCCGGATTGACCTAACTGTACTTATAAAGAAATGTCATTCTTTATAAAAAAAATTTGCTTCTTCTAGCGAGTCTTCAGCAACTACCAAAATTTCAAAATAACGTGTAGGGTGGTTGGAAATCGAGGCAACATGAAATTTGGTTAAGAGTAAAGTACCTTTTGAAAGGAAAGTAAAAGGATTACTGGAAAAAGATGTTTGCAATGTCAAAATAAGCTCAAATATCAGATATAAACGTTGCATCTCGAACGTTTATTTTTTTGTCGTCCGTCGATACGATTGAGATAACATTTTTCAAAAATTGACTGACAATTGTCAACAAATTTTATGATATGAAATAAATCACTTTAGTTAAATCTCAGTTCCATTTGTTATCATAGATAACTGCGGTTAATCACGTTTGCTAATTTATACCTATTACTTACTACTTAATTATAATGAAGACGACGAAAAATCAAGTTTAAGATACAACGTTCAGATTAGATATTTGAGTTACTTTTATCATTACAAACATCTCTTTCCATTAATACTTTTACTTTCCTTTTAAATAAAAGGTACTTCAGCCTTACCCAAATTTCACGTCTTCTCGATTTCTTACCATCCTGTATGTTATTTCGAAATGTTGGTAGGTGCTGAGGATTTGCTAGAAGAAGAATGAAGAATGACTTTCCTTCCTAAAATTCGAAATAAGGAAGTTTAGGTATAGTTAGGTCCATCCGGAGGCACACTGTATAATAAAATTAAAAAAATAAATAAAATTTATAATTAATTCACATTTAATGTCCTTATTCATGGAAACTACTGACATCACTTACAAAGTCTTCTGTCCTCTCCCATAAAGTGAATATAGGTATTGGTAGTAGAAATATAGCTTCACCGTTTACCAGATATCAATTAATCCAATTCTAGCCCCAAAAGTTAAAATTGCAATCAGACGCACTTTATTTTTACATTTCCTAATAGATAAATATTATGTTGTATTTGCGGTCTATGAGAAAAAATAACTTATTTATTTTTAAATTAATTTTATTTTTAATATGATCCCTTAGTCTCAATTCACAGGTGGCGGTTAAGTACAAACTTGTGTATTAGTTAATAAGATAACGAGTGTTCAATTAAAAAGCGGTATAGATGGCCATGAATTTATTCTGAACGTATAGCGTAGGATTCTTCATATGACTAGCGTGAAGCGTCACTTGCATTTCTAACCTCACTTTAACTTAAAGAAGACATTTCAAAAATAAACGTTTATTACCGAATATTTATATTAAGTATAAATATCGGAAAAAAAAATTGCAGGAGCAGCTTTCGATTGTTGGTTAGGTTAACCGTCAACTTGTCAAAGTTAAAATTCAAATGATATTAATCACGACAACAAAAGCCTGCTACAGCCTATTTGACCGTTTTTTTTTTATTGAACACTCGTTACAAAGTACTGTGCACCGCAAATGTCATAAAATTAACTGCAATTGCGGCACTGGTGCTATACCGCAGCGCTAAAAACACGCACGTGTGTATCGAGTCTTAAACTTCAACGCACTTCATCCAGCTATCCAGAGCTTATATTTTATCTAGAAAATCTTTTCTTTTTCTTTTAAGATCCTCAAAATGGTGATTTCCAGTTGGTGTCAGTTTCTTCAATTGATGAAAAGCACTTAGCACAAATGTTTTTAGTATATCTAGGGAGTAAGCAGTACGGGATGATCGTACAAAGTCGTACTTCAGTTCTTCGAGAAACTTCGCAGTGAATACAGGGATATTCACTGTGAGTGGTCTGTTAGATTATATTGGAAATTACACCTTACATGCCGCTGAACATTTGTATATGGTTTTAATCGATAACGAACTATTCAAATAATTAAAATCAGTCCTGAGATACTTCCGGTTGTACCGGAAGTCAATACTAACTTTCTTATTTTAAATGGAACACCCCATATATTATTGAATTTCTGAATTCCCCATTCAGTTTTACATCTTTTGTATTCACATATGTCATAGCTAACATGAACTGTTTTGACAATATTAATTTTTTTCTAAAAATCTTGGCGAATGCAGTGGAATATTTCGAAAACTAAAAAAGATAGAGAATTGTACTTTTCTCTGCTTGAACACAAAGATGAAGTAACACCTTTTTGGTAAAAGATAAACAGTACACTTTACAAAGAGCTTACAGGGAATCTACAGAAGTTGACAGTTTTCAACTATGAACAACTTGATTTTTTTTAATGCGACCATTAACTTTTTTCTATGGCATCTGATGCAAAATTTATTTATTTTTTTCTATTTTGTAAAATACCATATAATGGTTATCTCTAATGGTTTTCAAGGTATTTGCGTACGAATAATTTCCTTGTTAAATACTGACACTATAAATACGCAATTTCTTATTATAGACTTCTGTCTATAATACTATATACTATACTATAATACTATTATAGACTTCTGTCTATAATAAGAAATTGCGTATTTATAGTGTCAGTATTTAACAAGGAATCAATTCGTACGCAAATACCTTGAAAACCATTATAGATAACCGTTATATGGTATTATACAAAATAGAAAAAAAAATTTGCATCAGATGCCATAGAAAAAAGTTAACGGTCGCATTAAAAAAAATCAAGTTGTTCATAGTTGAAAACTGTCAACTTCTGTAGATTCCCTGTAAGCTCTTTGTAAAGTGTACTGTTTATTTTTTACCAAAAATATTATAGACTTCTGTCTATAATAAGAAATTGCTTAGCTTAATCTTTCATAATTTTTGTTCAAAATGCTATTTATTTACTAATAAGAACTTTTGTAATGCTGGCGGAAATGTTTTTGAAGATTGTTTAATAGAGTGCGGTGATCAATGGATTTGACTTCCTAGATCACCCGATCTAACTCCAGTAGATTTTTATTTACGGAGTAAATTAAAAAGGTAAAGCACATAATACTCCTGCAAACACTAGAGAGAATCTGGATTGAAGGGGCAAAAATGGATTTGAACAATTAGATGGACAAGAAATTCAAAAATCAAATCTTTATAACGTCAGTACTTAACAAAAAAATAAATTATTTGTAAATATCCTGAAATCCATTAAAGACAGCGATAAAATTGTCTATAGAAAAACGAAAGAAAATAATGTTTTGCATCCGATGGCACAGAAAAAAGTCAGTGGTTGCATTTAAAAAAATTGAGTTATTTATTGTTGAAAACTGTCAACTCTTGTGGATTCCCTGTAAGCTCTTTGTAAAGTATATGATTTAACTTTTATCAAAGAAGTGTTATTCCATCTGAATAACACTTCCGGAAGCACATCATGACTGATTTTATATTATCTGAATAGATCGTCATCGTTTACTACTAGATTAGATTGAAAAAGTGGATCCAATAGTTTACTCTCCTGTTTAATTAATCCCAATTAAAGTCTCCCTTTAGCAATTCAACAAATTGAAGTTGAACTTTTGCACCTTTTCCAAAGTGAATTTCCTTCTTTTTTTTTAGTAACGGAAAATCACTCGGCTCTTCCATTGTTTTGATTATTGTTTTGTTTCCAGTATGTACTGGTCTTAGAAAATTTGTTCTCAAGTGCGTTTTTGATCGATTGTCAATAAATGCAGCACCCATCTTGCCTTTTTCATAACTAATGCGCCAGTGAGGACGTGATACACATCGTTGATCTTATAGCTCGATATCGTGCACTTTGTTGACAACTTCTTGTATTGTTGCAGTTTTTGAATGTTAAGCGGTGTTAAGTCTAACGCAGAGTCACTCACGATTCAGCACTGCAGTACGACAGAATTGAATGACAATATCATACGATTCTGTCAAAAGTTGGAAGAGTCCACTCACGATACTTTATCCGCAGTATGAACAACCTTTTCTCCACAGACAGAACATGTCGGAAGATGAGCAACTGAAATGCAGGGAAAGCGAATAAGATATACTAATCGAAGGTAGTGATCTCTTTTATGTGATGTAATATAATTGTTAATTCTTTTACAAAACCTTCAGTTGCATCTACATGCTTCCACTTCCTTAAATTTATTAACGAGAGCGTCTATTGCACGGTGTCATGAATGCCGGTTTTTATAAACTTTTTGACTTAAAATAACCCACTCTAGACCCTTGACCGGAATACCCAGTATAGTAGTTCTACACTCTTACTCCATGTTCCAGTTTTACATGTTATTCTATCAGATTTGACTGGTCTTTATGAATTATTTCTGGACATACTTACTTCTACTTATTAGTACTTGATAATTAATATCTCCTTAGTGGTTGAGTACTCCTTACTTATTTCTGAGTCCTTTTAATTAGTATTACTCTTTAAATCTTTCCGATTAGTTCTGTTTACCTTACGATAAAACTTTCCAGAAACCAAGTACAAATGTGACAAATGATATTTAAGATATTTAAAATTAATTAAATACATCTGAGCACTTCTAAGCAGTTACCTGAAAAAGTGACCAAAATGGAACAATCCAGAACGAAAACGATGTCCGAAAACAATTATGATCACGTCGTCAGAACCCACACGACTTCTATTTATAACGTAGCCTATAACAAATACAGCGGCAACGACGTGAATCAATAAGCAACCAATTAAAATCGATGGTGAACACACATCGCTAGGTACAAAATGTATATTTCCGGAACACGGAAGGCGGATGTGTATCCGACATGGGTGAACTAATAACTGACCTCGGCCAGATGTATTTTTAGTCCTGTCAGTGTTTAAAAACATTGCGACACATCAGCAGAACATCAAATTAATGAATTACGTAAGCAACCACTTGCATAAGCTATCATAATTTACATCGGAAATATTTCATTTAGTTATTTTTCATTTTTTCCAGTTTCATGAAGACCGAACTTAAAATTTTCTCTTTGGTTTTACGATTAAAAGAAAATTAACAATTTACAGTAAACGCCCCTCATCCTTGAAGGATTATAAAGCAAGTTAAAGTTTTCAAGATTATACGTGGGCTGCTGGAAAATTTTCTGGAATCTAGTAGGTCTAGAATTGTTAGCGTTTATCAACTGTCATATTTGAAAAATTTGACGTTTTTCGCCTATAATTCTATTGACAGTTCCTATCCAAGTGAACTAGTTTTGTTTGTACAGCATTTGAGAAAAAGTCATTTTGTGTAAACATGGAAATCTCGCGTGAAAATTTTCGTGCCGTGATTTTTTACGATTTCAAATGTGGTCTAACGCCGAAACAATGCCTCGATCGGCTTCATTTGGCTTTTGGAGATGAAGTACCATCAAAGAGCAGTGTTTATAATTGGTTTGCCGAATTCCAGCGTGGACGTACCTCTGTCAGTGACGAATTTCGAGAAGGTCGTCCATCAACATCTGCTGTTGCCACTAATATAAATGCTGTGCGTGAAATGCTTGAGCAAGATTGACATGTGACATACCGTGAGATTCAAGCATCCTTACGCATTGACATGAAAGCAATACACCAGATTTTGCATGATCATTTGAACGTACGAAAGCTTTGCAGTCGTTGGATCCCACACAATGTAACAGAAGCGCAAAAGCAGGGTCGTGTCAAATGGCGCGTAGAGATGCTCAAGAAATTCAACGGAGGTCGTTCAAATTTTATTTATATCATCGTTACTGGTGACGAAACGTGGATCTATTCGTACGAGCCAGGAAGTAAACGACAATCTACCGTTCGGGTATTTCAAAATGAACCAAAACCAACAAAAGTTGTCTGTTCACGCAGTGCTGCGAAGCAAATGATTGCTTGTTTCTTTGATTTAACTGGACACGTAGCAACCGTGGCTTTAGAGGATCGAAAAACCGTGAATGCTGATTGGTATACTACAATTTGTTTGCCGGAAGTCATCGATCAAATAAGAAGAAACAAGCGAAATCGTTTTTTCATACCGTTTCCAGAAACTTTTCCAGCAGTCCACGTATAAGACACATTTAAAAAAGACACTTGACTATCATTTGCGCCCAAAAATGTTATTGAAAGTGATGAATTCCTTTTGAGAGCTGAGAAAAATAGAAAATTGTATTTCAATTTTAATCAAATATGGTAAAGTCCAGAAAGTTTAAATGAAATCATGTTAGCCGGTCTCGTCAGTTACTGTTAATAAAGTCGACATATATGGAGTAGACCGGTTAATATGGAATACCCAGTATTGTTAAAATAAGCGCCATCTGTTAAACGACTCTGGCATTAACATGAGTTTCGGTATTGTAGGTCACTACTACAGAGCTTCTTAGCCGGTAAGATTGCATAACTTTACAGTCCATGATTTTGTGAATTTATCATTTTGGAAGTTTTCGCGCAGTACCAGAAAAATGTATTTTGGCGTATTTTTTAAAATAAAAGTATCTTTTACATCAAAGTTAGTTTGTTATAGTGTAGATTAGTACAACAGTGGATATTTCACCTTATTATTTCGAAGTGTTGCATATTTTTCCTTATTTCATATCACTCCAACTGATTATTCCATATTACCCGCCATTTTAAATCATATCATGAAAATACAGCTTTTTTTTATTTCTTACAGAATTTTCCCAAAAAAATATGTATTTCTTAAATTTATTGTATGCAACCGCTGGAAAACAACATAAAGTATTTTTAATTAAAATATCTGAGCATTTAGTATCTTAGTTCAGAATTTATGACGGTCCAAAGAATGGGTATTAAATATATGCCGACTTTACTCCAATTAGGCCAATTTATGCTAAAAAACTATTCTGGCAAGAATGTTAATTCTAGATCCTATTTACTTATTTGAATGTTATAGAATTTCGAATTGTTTGCTATAAAATCCCAAATAAGATATGAATCCCGTGTGCAGTTAACAGAAAATTTTGTTTAAAAAAAATTGATGAAAAGACCAATGTTGAAAGAGAATGAAGTTTATCTTGAAGCTGGGGCTACTATTTTGCCAATGACTTCCATAGCATTTCGCTTGTCTTAACAATGAAGAATCGACGATTTAAACATTTACTCCGAACAATAGTGCTGTTGCAAACCGTATGTATTCGTTACTGAGGGTATAACATGAGACTCGAAGTACCGATTCGTTACTTGTTAAAACATTTCGTTACTGGTATGACCACAGTGCGAATTTCAATTATAAGTTGTTTACGTTTTTAATAGATTGTTTAACAATTGTTTATACCCGTACGTACCGTCCACGTCTTATGTATGCATTTTTAGTAAGTAGTAATTGTATTTCGAATATTTTTTAATAAACAAATTTTTATTATAAAAATAATCTTATTAGGTATTACGACTTTAAGTTGAGAATTATATTGATGCACGTTCTCTGACTATTTAATTGTACTATAGTAACGAAACTAACGAGAAACGAATACTTTGTAACGAGTACCGAAATCTAAAGTAACGAATACATGCGGGTACAAACTTTTTCGTTACTTTTACAGCATTATCAAACAATTTAAAAAGGCAGAATTTTTTTTTAATTAAAATGTAAGCATTTTTGATATGGGAAGAAAAATTTTAATTCATGACACAACCAGTACCACTTGACGTGATTTTACTAAAAAAAAAAAACTTTAGATTTTGAGATATGCAAAAGCCAAAAGAGAATTATCAATTTTTCTCGGTTCATCAACCAGAATTTACCACATTCGATAGGATAAACAAAAAAACTTTCGTAAAGAATGACTTGAAAATAAAAAAAAATTCCTATTGCGAACCCAATCCGTGGACACATTGTATACAGTTATGAGCACAGAAAACTTGGCATGGCTTAAAGCTAAAACGTCCAAAAGTCAACTATGCGAGCATACTTTTCGGTTACAGAGAACACATCGTTGAAATGTGATTAGGTGATTGATGGACACTTGTATCTCCATTACATCGCGAATTTATTTTAACGTGAAACATCGCTATTACGCACGAAACGTACGAATCTGTTAATCCATGCCAACATTTATAATTTATAAATTAAATTGTTCTCTTTAAAGTAGAACATGAGATGACAGCTGTCATGAATCTGTACAGTTCTTACTATTAGTAACTTAAATATTCTTGTACTACAAAATAACAGCGACTATTTCAATTATATTACATAAGTATCGTGGGTCTACAAGAAAAGATGACCAAGTCCACCGATAGTATTTTTGAGTTATTAGAATTTTAATATTTGCTTATGATTATAAAATCAATTATTTTACATCAGGTTAGTTTATATTGATTTTTAAGAACAATAGTTTCTAGAATATGTATTTTAAATTAAAAAAGATTGAATGTAAGGTACATGGGCAAATATTAAAATTCTAATAAGTCAAAACTACTATCGGTGGACTTGGTCATCTTCTCTTGTAGACAGACGATATGTTCTTTTTTGAAATAAGTAAACTTAAAACATAAGGAAAACAGAAGTTCCTTAATTCAAAACAAATATCGCAACAAGTTTTCAAAAATGTTTACTTTGTTCGCTTGACAGACGTTCCAAATTAAAGTGGACAAATTTTATTTGATGTGATGTTTAAAAACCTTAACGACGAACATGCAATGATATTTTAAAAAATTGGTATTAGTTTTCATAGCAATATGAACAGCAATGTTTTATGTTAAAATAAAATCACGGTATTTATTTTTTAAGTTTTTTTTTTTTTGAAATTAGCTTATTAAAGTGTGACTGTATAATTTTTTTTTTAATAAAAATAAAAAGAAGTTTTTCCTATTGAGAACCCAATCTATGGACATAGTGTAGATATAAAGATTTATGTGAATGCTTTTGAAAGTAAAATATTTTAAATGACAATTCGGAATGAAAAACAAAGATACTTGCTTATTTAATAGGAGTATGACCTTTTGTATGATAATGGTAAATATCAAACTGTTTCATTAATAAAAATGAAATGAATTATGATAGACCAGTTGTATCGTGAAAAATTTTGACGTAAAACGCTATGGATAATCAGAAAATTGTTCTCGGTACTTGTGCATTTCATGTATCGTTTGGTATACTTTTCTTTCAGCTATAGGTAAAATAAACACAGCTAATCAGGGCTTTTTTGTAACACTGATATGCATATCAATTGATATTGTCTTGCAATAATTGAAGAAAACTTGATACGATTTCATAACAATTCACGTCGATTGCCGATCGCAAATGAAAGAGAGATGCATAATTTAACTTGATATCACACACTTGATCGGGATTGCAAGTTGTTATGAAACTGTTTACAGAATACCGATTTTGCAAGATCACTTAAAACAACAATAATTGTTACGTATCAAGACCATAT
The DNA here is from genome assembly GCA_036172665.1 of Prosopocoilus inquinatus. Lineage (NCBI taxonomy): Eukaryota > Metazoa > Arthropoda > Insecta > Coleoptera > Lucanidae > Prosopocoilus > Prosopocoilus inquinatus. Next base: position 55,241,069 of record CM069874.1, read on the forward strand.
CAATGTTGCAGAATAGACCCCCAATGTGGTTGGAACGCTGATGAAGACAAAACCTACGTAGATTTGAAAATCAAAAAAGAAAATATCATTATTCTTTTCTTTAAAAATTACTTAAGTATTTGTTAGTTCAAAATAATTTTTAATGAACGCAAAAGTGTACTTTTCTTGATGGCTTGATCTACCGAATTCTTTTAACTCTAAAATGAAATAATAATGACATAATCTGAAACCAACCAGTCTTACACAACACAAGCACGCAAATTCATTGTCAATATCGCTACTGAATTTACAATATGAAATCAAAATGGCTTCGACATAAGCTTCCATTACGAAATTAGTTTCGCTCCTAAAATTTAATCACTCGCCCGAAATGAAGGTCAAGGTCTGTCGCAAAACCTAAAAATACGGCCGGTGTAGGTAGGTCCTTGCTAATTGTATTGCGGTGATACATTAGCGTGTCAAATGGGCGTGAAAGTGCCGTTTTAATACATCTGCGGCCTGCTGAACCGTTGAACGAGACTAATTTATTGAAGAGTAGGTGATATTCTTGCTTCTTGCTGCTGACCTGCCTCCGAGAAGACTCCGGTTCTTCGAGGTGCTTCCTCATAAGCGAGACGAACATGTGTTGGCTATTTTTTTTTTATTATTCATGATACTCGAATTGCTACACGTTGTTTGCTTTTGTAGTACTCTGACAATACTCACATAACTGAACTGCTTTCAGTAAACACAGAATATTGCAAGTGTTTTAACTGTTAAAAGCTACATACAGGGTCTCCCAAGTTGAGTGGCCTATTAAAAGTTTTCGAGAAAGGAAATATACAAAAAATATGAAACTTAGCAGGCTGCCACGGTGGAAGGTGATCTTTCAGACTAAAATATTTTCACTTTTATATCACTTCCGGTTATACCGGAAGTCGCCGCTAACTTTCTTATTTTAAATGGAATGCTATATTTTTTATTGCAAATTCTGATTCTACGCATTAGTCTAAGTAAAAATTGTTAAGACTTCCCTGTACTTAAATGTAACCGATTTTGAGATATCTGGAGATTTATCAAAAAAATTGTTTTGGTCAGCTATTATTGAAGAGATTGTATTTATGACACTTTCAAATTTAGAAATGCAGGTGGCATGTCGTTTTAAAGTACTATCTTCAGGCTTTCAAATAGTGTCCTAATTATCCCTGAAAAAATCACAGGCTGGTGATAAAATGGTGTCGAACCTCACTATGTTTAACACCCTGTATATTTTTACATCATGAGACAGAGAATCAAATTCTACATCGATTAGTATTAGTATTCCCTATACCCATCTGCAGTAGTTTTCTTGTTATCAGTAATTTTTTTATTATAATGGTATATTTTTCTTGCATTATTGTATTTTTTAGCAGTAAGTGACGAGAAAACAAAAATATTTATTGAGTTATAACACTAACAAATAAGTAACATGATTTTTTTTTAATTTTAGATAAAGTTGGCCATGAAAGGCAAAAAGAAGAGGAAGTGGCGACCTACAATAAGAACAACAGAAGTTATTGGAAATTCTGTGGTAAATTTTTATGTAGTGTTTCTTTCTACGGCCTCCATTTATCTAAAATTTAAAAAGTCACATACAGTACAAACAAGTAACAAAGAAATTAACAAAATTAACAAAGCAAATGAAAAGTATCCTTACTATTGCAAAATTGTAACATCGTAAAATAACTACAAAGCTTGTTCAAATTGCCTCATGCAATTCATGCGGAGGCAATTCGTGATACAACACCCTTTGTGGTTGCTCGTCGTATTTCCACGGGATTTAAATTTTGAAAGCAATTGCTTCCCTATCATTTACAGGTTCACGATAAACCTCCGATTTAATGTTACCCCACAGATAGAAATCCAATGGCGTAAGATCAGGTGATCGCGGGGGCCATCTCAAAGGACCGTGGCGTCCTATCCATCGATTTGGAAAAAGTTCGTTTAACTGTTCTCCCACTTCGTTAGTACTGTGTGCTGGAGCTCCATCTAGCTGATACCAACAATTAAAATAAGCATTTAATGGTAAATTTTCTAAAAAATTTGTCACCACAGTTCTCAAAATATCTAAATAACGACGAGAATTTAGATTTTCGTTATAAATAAAATAGGAACATCTGTTATCCTTCAAAATTGCAAAAACGTTAAAACTAAATTTATTTTGGAATCCTCTCTCTCTAGCAAAATGTGGATTTTCCCTTGTCCATACGTGAGAATTATGCCTATTTAAAATTCCTTCATGAGTAAACTTAGCCTCATCTGTCCAAATGATCTTCTGCATGAAACGGTGGTCTTCTTGATAATAATGTCAAAAGTGCTTCACAAAATCGCATTCGAATCGCCGGATCTTCTAGCTGCAAAGCGTTAACAGTAACGAACTTATAATCATGTAATTTATGCTTGTGCAGAATTCTTTGTATGGATGAATGTGCGGCGACATTTAAATCGTGTTCAGCAGCAGCGATAGATGCTCGCGGATAAACTTGAAAGAATGCCAAAACAGAAATTTCGTTTTCTTCATTGCCAGTTACAGGACACGACGAAGTTTTCTTTGGTCTAGCGGTACCACTTCTTAAAAAGTTACGTTCATACCTTCTAAATTTTTTTTCGGTCATTGGCGGTAACTGCGGATTCATTTCATTAAATCTTCTACATGTTCTCGTAACAATTTTATTGCATTCTCCATGAATGTAAAATAAATTTAATAATTGTTCATTAGAATAACCAAAACTATTCATTGTTGTTTTTATCACTCAACAAACTTTACGTATTGTTGTTTAATAAAAACGTCAAACTAACAAAGAAAATTGTTTTTTTGGCATGCTTATATTTTTAAGACGCTCGTTTATGAAAACAATAAACTTACGGCAGGTATCTACCTTTTTTAGGATCTATGCCATTTTGTACGCCAAAATAATGTTATGGTTAGCAATTAGTTAATTCTTTAAAAAATAGCAGTTCAATATTTGTTTCTTTTTCAAAGTTTGCTACGAATAACGGCATTAATTCCATTAATTACCCAAACAAAATAAAGAACTGCTGATAACAAGAAAACTACTGCAGATGGGTATAGGGAATACTAATACTAATCGATGTAGAATTTGATTCTCTGTCTCATGATGTAAAAATATACAGGGTGTTCCATTTACGAAAATTAAGTTTTGGACAGTTAAACATAGTGAGGTTCGACACCATTTTATCACCAGCCTGTGATTTTTTCAGGGATAATTAGGACACTGTTTGAAAGCCTGAAGATAGTACTTCAAAACGACATGCCACCTGAATTTCTAAATTTGAAAGTGTCATAAATACAATCTCTTTAATAAAAGCTGACTAAAACAATTTTTTTGATAAATCTCCAGATATCTCAAAATCGGTTACATTTAAGTATAGGGAAGTCTTAACAATTTTTACTTAGACTAATGCGTAGAATCAGAATTTGTAATAAAAAATATAGCATTCCATTTAAAATAAGAAAGTTAGCGGCGACTTCCTGTATAACAGGAAGTGATAAAAAAGTGAAAATATTTTAGTCTGAAAGATCACCTTCCACCGTGGCAGCCTGCTAAGTTTCATATTTTTCGTATATTTCCTTTCTCGAAAACTTTTAATAGGCCACTCAACTTGGGAGACCTGTATATGCCACGAGGTGTTGTGACCCACTGAAACGAAAGAATGAAAGAAAGAAAGAAATGAAAGAAAAAATATACTAAATATAAATTCATATATTTGGAAAAATTAAATAATTCTTTTGGATTCAACCAGAAATACATACAGAGTGGGTCATTAGTATCGATTTCTGCAATACCGCCTTAACTGTTAATTCTAAAAGAAAATGTCTACAAAAGTTATCGCCGATAATGAGTTCTATCTCAGTAAATTATTTCCATATATACAACATGTTCCATAAATGAGTAGTTATATAACAAACTTATACCTCTTTAAATGGAATGTACCATTTTTTTTTTTTGCAGATTTCGACAGACTTCTTCAAAATAAGCATTTTCTGTTCAGCAACCATAGCCCTAAATAGAATTCTAATTCTAAATTCTAATCTGCAGCTATTCAATTGAATTAAAGAGCTAAAATGTAGGGGTACTTTATTCATAAACAGCGGACAAAAAAATCTTCTTTAGTTTACTTAATTAATTACAAATATCTTGTAGAATAATCCTTATGAATAAGAACAACATTTTTTGTGTACGTTTGCACAGAAACAATTGAAACCTAAAAGTTTAAATTTCTCAAAAAATTTAAACGGAACGCCCTATATATTTTAACATATTCGAATAGCTCGTTAAATTCTGTATTGGTCTGAAGCTTACGGTTTTCGAGATATCGGCACTTATAGTAGAACTACTGACACAAACAATATTTCAAGAAAATAAACAAAAGAAAAGAGCACAATTACGTTTACGTACGCTAATTATTTGTTATTGAAAATGTTTTAGCCCTTAGTATTACTTATTTTTTTTTTAATTCTTCCAAACAGATTGGATATTAAAAAAATAAGACAAATTAAAAAAAAATAGCTAGAAATTATTAGCAGATATTCAATAGCTTCCAAGATATCGATTAGATTTTGAAAATATATTGAGGGACTAATAGAGTTTAAGTTTCATTAAATCAAAATTACACTTTGAATTTCTTTGTTAGAACTTTGGCAATTAGTTCATTTCAGGTGTAAGCAGTTCTTATACTGAAATTAAGTTCTGGGATTACTTATAAATGTCAATACTTCTTTGAGATTTAATAGATAAACGTAATTGTGCTCTTTTCTTTTGTTTATTTTCTTGAAATATTGTTTTTGTCAGTATTTCTACTGTAAGTGCCGATATCTCGAAAACCGTAAGCTTCAGACCTATACAAGTTGCATTTGTTAGAAACAGAATTTAACGAGCTATTCGAATATGTTAAAATATATAGGGCGTTCCATTTAAATTTTTGAGAAATTTAAACTTTTAAGTTTCAATTGTCTCTGTGCAAACGTACACAAAAAATGTTGTTCTTATTCATAAGGATTATTCTACAAGATATTTGTAATTAATTAAGTAAACTAAAGAAGATAATTTTATCCGCTGTTTATGAATAAAGTACCCCTACATTTTAGCTCTTTAATTCAATTGAATAGCTGCAGATAGCGAATGGTTATATTTATGGTTGTAGTTGCTGGAAAGAAAATGCTTATTTTTAAAAGGTCTGTCGAAATCTGCAAAAAATTGGTACATTCCATTTAAAGAAGTGTAAGTTTGATAGATAACTCACTTATGGAACACGCTGTATATGTGGAAATAATTTGTTGAGATAGACCTCATTATAGGCGATAGCTTTTGTAGAAGACATTTTCTTTTATAATTAATAGTTAAAGGCGGTACTGAAGAAATTGATACCAATGAACCAGCCTGTATATTGACATCCCAACCTTCAATTGTAGGTATGCGAAAGAGATCAAAAAAATATAATTCAATCTCTGATGGTTTTTATTATTTGCAAGATGCTAACACTGACTTATAAATAAACAAATTTGTAAAGAAATTAAAACAATTCTGACATCTAGTAGCAGTATCTTCCATTACGATATTCAAAATCGTAAGGAACTCTACAGAATCAAACCAGTTAGACGTAACCTACCTCTGTCGTTTTGTAACAAATTTTTGCAAATTTTTCACAAAAACTTCTCTTCGTGTCGTCTTCGGCTCTAAGAACCAATGCAGAAAAAATAAACCAGCACAGAAAAAAAAATTCATTCATAAGACATTTTGGCGCACTAGTCATTTAAAAAACGCGCCTTCCGACTCGTTTTCTAGAACAAAATGTGTAGGCTAAAATCACATCTTACGATACTTGTTTTTTTTAAGACACTGTTTAATATCAGGCCAACGATTACACTTTAAATTATCACTATAACTATAAAATCACATTGAGCCACTTAAATTTGATTACACTTATTATATCCTCAAACCTAAAATGACACAAAGTCTGATTCATGTTTCGGGTTGTATTACTGGCAACAAATTGTATCACCAAGATAACGAAAAGGTTCCTTACCAAATCCATGCCTTATTTCTACTATCACTCCGAAGATGGCATTCCGTATGTATCATTACAATTATTACACGACTACTTTTTAATCGGTTGAAATTTAAATATTTTTAAAGTTGTGTGCTAATTTGCAATAAAAAGTGAACAGTTTTTAATACTTTAATATAAAACTAGTTTTACTTTGATAAACGTATTTAATATGTAAGCACATTCCTACGTGTTCAGTTATTTACATTAGAAGCTGTAAAGTGAAGGGCTTAAATTTCCTTGATAACTTTCACCCAAGCAAGATAATATTTAGATAAATAAATACACCGCTTAGCGACTATGTTGCACATAAAATTTACAAAATACATACTGATAGTGAAATAACAGTTTACTTAAAGAAATAATTTAACGCCAATGGGTACGTACTGATTGTGGCGTGCTTTATGTTATTTAAATCGTTTGCCTGTAACGACAGAGACGGAATGGCATTTACAGAAAGAGAAGGGCACACGGGAACAGGTGGCACAGGTGAATGACATGAGTCGATTTGACATAATAATGCTAGACCATATCTTGGTGCACGATTTTATTTGCTTACCAACGTGTTATGTACAAATGTGCAACTGCTTTATATGCATAATGTGTCATTGATTGGTTGGTTCTTGTAAGCTTGGCATGGCAGAGAAGCAAAGAGAAAAACACCTTATGTTTTGAGCTTCTCGAAAATTTCAATAAACAATCTCAAAAGAAACAAAGCAAATATTAAATACTTACATACCTGAGTAAATAAGTGCAAATAATATATGAACACTCAAAAAAAAATTATACTCCTAATAATGCGATTTTCATGCTGTTCTACAACTTCACATTCAAAATGTGTGCTACCATGTGAGCATAAAATAATATATTTTACTCAAATTGCTTAATTAAAATGAAAATTTAAATTTTTAATTTAATTATTTTATACGAATATGTATTATAATTTTAAAACCTTTTAAGTGGAAATGTGTGTTTTAACTAGAACAAAATTCATTATAATAGATAATAAAACAACAACAAATCTGTTTAACCATTTTCCAGTAATTTAAAATATTCCTACGACGAATCGCATAACATTAATAAAATGATAGCATGAGAAAAAGCTCGTGATTGAAACACTTTTAAAGGTGCTTATCACAGTCATTTTATCAACTAAATAACGACAGGAACTTAATCCAAGGCATTTGTACGTAAATCCATTACGGATAGATGTAAAATTTGCGTGAGTCAACTGGGTCATCACTTTGAAAGTTATCGTTAATTATTTTGTGGGTTTTATATAAAAAAAATTACTTCAAACAATCGATGAAGTCAGTGGAAACAACGCCCATTGCTTTTTAAAATTGATTCATTAATTAGATTTATTATGAAAATTACATACTTGGGGTTATTCACGAAAACCTTAAAAACTGCTTAAAAACAGTTATTAAAGTTAAGAATTGGCAATTTATAGAAATTTATTGTAGGACTTTCCATCTAAAAAGCAACGATGCTATTCGAATTTACCCAACTGATACCATTTCTGAGTAACGACAAGCAACTTCATTTTTCTTAAGGGCGTGAAACAGGCCCCGACATATTTAAACCCGTCTTTCTTTATACTTTTCATTAAAGAATTAACAATTTATAATATTTTTCGAGGTTACTAAAATAAAGTAAAACATTTTAATAATAATTTGCTATAAAATAAAGTAATAGACAAAGAAAAATTAGCAACCTTGCAAAGGCGAGTTTTAATGTCATGCCTACTTTACGCCCCCATAAGGAAAAATGAAGTTGATACTCATTACTCAAAAACAGTTTCAGTTGAGGACTTACCCAATTTTGCGCCAATTTTGGCGCAGTCACATCTCTAGATCAAGTTATATAAATAATTACCACATACACTGTGTCCACATTTCGATGCTCACCATTGGCATCTCGTTTATTAGAAGACATAGAGCAATGGTTAAATGGGGAATGTTTTGCAGAATTCAATGCTCGCAACAAATTTCATTTCAAATTCACCATAACTTTTTTAAATTTTAAGATAATTTAAGAAAACTAAAATTTGACGATTTCAATATTCCTCAATAACTCGATGACACCTGATGTGACCTCTTCTGAACTTTTACATTGTTCAGACACTTTTTTAAGACAAAGTTTCTGATGCAAACAGAAACCTCCGGTTGTCATTTCTTTTCAAGTTATTAGCGCTAACTTTTGTTTTTCATATGGCACCCATATTAGGTTTTAGATTAGTTAGATAGTCTTTAAAAAGAGCTTTTCAACGATGTATAACATACCCGAAAAATGTTTATTTTTAGGGGAAATATTAACAAAAACATAAATCAATCTCTTATGAAATTAGTAGGCTATGGAATTAAACACCAATGAGAAAGCTTAAAGATATTTGAAGTAAGCAGTAAAATAACGAAATGATAATAAAAGTCATAAAAGAAACAAAAAGTAAAGAAAGCGTACTAAAAGTTCAGGTTGACTTAAAGAAACTGTTTAATATGACGACCATTCTGTTCCACACACTTTTGACACCTTATTCTAACAGAGTTTCAGACACTACAAAGTGTGTTTTCGTTTAATGATCTCAGCACATCCAGAATTCTTTGTTCTAAAATTCCCCGAGCTTTTGGCGGTGCAAAATTAAATACTTCGTTTTTAGTGGTACCCCATAAATGAAAGTCAAGGGGGGTAAGGTCGGGCGACCTCGCGAACAATTGTACTGGTCCATTATTTGAAAGCTCTCTCATTAAAGTTTTCTCTCAAAAAATGTACGTCACGACTGTGATGGGCCAGGTAACCATCCTGTTAGAACCAGATGTTCTGCATGTCGTCAGGATTAATAATTTGTTTCGAAGCAGGTATTTTTCGTTTGTTAGTAGTTCCAAATATCTGTTACGTCGATATCGTTTCGTTATTTTACAGTATTGAGTGTTTAATTTCATAGCCTACTAATTTCATAACGGATTAATTTGTTTTTGTTAATATTTCCCCTAAAAATAAAAATTTTTCAGGTATGTTATAAATCGTTGAAAAGCTCTTTTCAAAGACTATCTAACTAACCCAAACCTAATATGGGTGCCGTATGAAAAACAAAAGTTAGCGTTAATAACTTGAAAACAAATGACAATCGGAGGTTTCTGTTTGCATCAAAAACTTTGTCTTAAAGAAGTGTCTGAACAATGTAAAAGTTCAGAAGAGGTCACATCAGGTGTTATCGAGTTATTGAGGAATATTGAAATCGTCAAACCAAATTTTGGTTTTCTTAAATTATCTTAAAATTTAAAAAAGTTATGGGGAATTTGAAATGAGATTTGTTGCGAGCATTGAATTCTGAAAAACATTCCCCATTTAATCATTACTCTATATCTTATAATAACCGAGATGCCAATGGTGAGCATCGAAATGTGGACACAGTGTATGTATTTCCTACCTATTGAAATAAGAAAGCGCCATTTTCATTTTCTTATATGTATAAGTAATTCCGAAAGTATAATTTTTTAAATTGGCTGATTAGGTTATCCTATTTATTCATCGATTCTGTGTTTCGTATAATAATGGAGTTCTACGATGGGGATGTTACCTTGGACACTCTGTGTACCTACTTGTTGGGTTTCTTGCTTTAAAAATAAGAGGAGCAATACATGTCCTTATCCGTAAATCGTACCATTTTAAAGATATTTTGAATTTGCTAACAAAAAGTGAGTTCTGGGAGTTTAATCTAGACAATAACCAAGCTATTATTAGAGCATTTTATTTGTAACAATTGAAGCTTCTACTTGGAGCAATTGGGACTTTCAAGTAAACATAATTTAACATTTCTTTCTCGACTGGTTCATTTCCTTCCCCCCTCAAACATGCTAAAGTCTTACCCATCTATAAAAATAAAGGTTCGAAATACGACATGAATAACTACCGTCCGATAACTCTATTATCTATGTTTTCTAAAGTTTTTGAAACACTTTTCTATAATAGATTATATACTCCAACTTGAAGAAGCACAGCATTCCATCCAAATGTTGGCATGGATTCATAAAAGGCAGATCAACAGAATTCGCTATCTTTGAATGTTTAAATTATATAACGACTTTCCTGGATAAGGGGGAAACGCCCGTTGGATTGTATTTCGATTTATCCAAAGCCTCTGAAACTTTGGACCATGATATTCTTTTGTTCAAACTTGAATCTGTCGGTGTTAGAGGAGAAGCTCTAAATTGGATACATTTTTACCTATCTGGACGTTATCAACAAGTGTTCATCAGACATATGCAACAAGGTGTAATCTCCGAGATTTTGTCTGACCCAAAAATAACACTAGCCTGCGAAAAAAAATTTTCTTTTTTTACGGATGAGATAAGACTACGTGCTCTTCAAAGATTTTAACATTATAAAAAAGAATCTGTTATTAGTTTTTTGCTATCACGTCAGGATTCCAAAAAAGAAATTAAACTTTCTAGAGAGTTTTTGTTTAAATTTTGTTCGGTACTTGCACACTTTATTGTCAGACATACCGGGTGGAAAGTTTCAAACCCGAGCATAGCAAACTTGTATTGAAAACTATTTTTTGTGAATTGCTGATCGCCATTTGAAGATACAAAAATGGCAATGGTATTAAAGAAAAGAGAAAATTATAGACAATATTATGGTGTTAAGATTATTCCTAAATATTAATACTTTCAGAATATAAATAAAATTTTCAAATTTTTAATCTATAAAAATATAGTTCTCAATGGAACTTTGCTATGTTCGGGTTTGAAACTTTCCACCAGGTATAAAAAAATGTTAATTGCAAACGTTTTAGTGATTTACCTGAATCGCCAGAATTTACTTAAAAAAAAAACAAGTGACGATTGGAAATGACAATCAACTTCATCGATTTTTATCCAATTTTAAAACTGTCTAGTTAAAGTTTTAAAAACTATTTTCTATGATATTTTAAATTAAAAATTCAGTAAATTTTCTCGAATTAACAAAAGTTCCCCTTTTTACTTCCAAAAATATATACAATCGCACCTCTTTAACTCGAACCTCCACAAATCGACGTTTTCTTTAAGTCGTAATTTAGTGATGGTACTTGCACATTATATGTAACTGCTATCTATTTCTTTAACTGGAAATTTATATAACTCTTAATTTTCCGGTCTCTTGAAATTTGAGTTATGGAGGTTCGATTGTAGTTTGTCTATCAAAGCCCTGTACAGTGAAGGTCGGCTGTAGTGAATCCGTTTGTAGAGAACTCTGGGTTATAAGCCTACTAAATACATATTTCGTTTTTATTTACCGGTTATAACGAACTGTGGATATAGCAATTCTATTTTGGTGTTTTTTTTTTGGGTTCAACCACAAATGTAGCAAAACTGTTAGAATCATTTAGACAACATCTTTTAGTAACTTTTACCTTATCATTCATTTTTTCTCAATATTTGCTTAAATAGGAATACACGGTGTAGTACAAACTAATATTTCGTATAGCATAAAACGTATAAACACTTAAGCAATCCTAAGCACAAAATCCGTCAATAATGACAAGTGAAAATGTGCAAACAAGTGAGTAACAGTTGGCTTCTCGAAAATTATGACTGAAAAACCTACTTTAAAATAATGTTATTTAAAAGAAAAGTTGTTCGTGATGAAAAAATTATTATATTTTTCTCGAACTCGGGAACACCAAATCTACTACATACACCTAATTTTATGTCATCCGCAAAACCTTCGCAGGCCAGTGTAATTAGTAAAGGAGTCCCACAGGGATCTACCCTTGGGCCACTGTTATTTCTGATCTATGTCAATGACTTAGAACAAATGATGCCCTCCGTATCATTGTGCCAACATGCTGTGGTGATACCTGATGTATCGTAACGAGTAACTCAGAGTCCTTACATGCTTAAATGCCTCCTCAGCCATTAACGTCATGTCCAATTGGTCTGAACTGAATCATCTTTTAATTAATTTTAATAAAACTGTAGCACTGCAATTTGAAAATGGTCCGCTGTCTTCTAATATCTTTATCAAAGTTAATGCCAAAACATTTCCAGTGTCCGACAGCGTAAAATTTTTGGGTTTATACATGGATACTTCCCTTAAGTTTAATGTCCACATCGAGTCTGTTTGCTCAAGATTATCAAAATATTGCTATGTATTACGGAACCTTAGACATTATGTCACTCTCTCCTACGCTTTAATATTTTGGGGAGGCTCTCCTCATGTTCCGTAAGCGTTTGCTATGCAAAAATTCATTATTAGAACAATGCTAAGTAGGAAGCCTTCTGAATCCTGCAAACCACTGTTTAAATTACTCCGTCTTTTACCCTTACCTTATCTTTACATCTACAGCCTTGCGGTTTTCGCCAATACAAATCTCAATTTATTATCAAAAAAATAAAGATCAATATAATCCCAACATTAATCATTAAAAACTAGAAATTTTAATAATTTATCAATTCCCAGGCATAACACCAGCTTTTATGAATGAAGTGTATATTACCGAGCATTAAAAACTTACAACCGCCTACCCTCATCAATACAATCCAAGGATAATTTACCAGCATTTAAACGTGAAGTTAAATTGTTTCTATTGGATAGCTGTTTTTACGATTTCAAAGACTTTATTTAACTACAAGACCAAATGACGATGCCCATATCTCGATGAGATCATTGGCTAACAATCTAAAAAAAAAAAAACTTGTTTATTGTAATTTTCCTGAAGAAGGTGTCAAACCACAGCAAAACGCCGCCATAAATCACAATTTTACTAAGTGTTCCCAACAAAATATGTAGGGTGCTGCGTTTTGAAACGCGACATAGAAAACTAGGAAATCCCATGTTAAATTAAAGGTGTTCGAATATTGGATTCCCTAATTATTTTAGAGCAACATTTCATTAGATTTCTTAAAGTGCTCTTCAAGATGAATCTGTCTGTGAAGTTTGAGAATTTTTTATTCGCTCACTTTCGAGATATTTAAAAAAGATCAGTAACGCAATTACATTCATACCAAACTATCAGCACGGCCTTGATCAGTGAATATTAAAATAAATTACTAGAAAAGCTTTTTCTATCAATCGTTTTGAAAAACGAAGTAGATTTGGTATAAATTGAATCTTTTTTTAAATATCTTAAAACTCAGCGTATGAAAAATTCTCAAACAAATCTCACAAACAGATTCATCTTGAAGAGTACTTTAAAAAACCTAAATGGAATTTTGTTGTAAAATAATTAGAGAAGTCAATAATCGAGCACCTTTAAATTAACATGGGATTTCCTATGTTGCGTTTCAAAATGCAGCACCCTGTATATTTTACGATAATATTCATCAAACAGGTGCTTCAATTTAAAATTTTTAGATTTAGTAAGTCTTGCCTCCACCTAAGCGAATTCCTCACTTAATATTCTCTTAATTTTCATTTCTCACCTTTCGTAAATAATTTGTTTGAATCGAACGGATCGAATTAATGTCCCCCCCCCCCCAATTGATCGACATTTCAATATGTGTTGCGGCGAACCTTATTAGGAGCGAAAGTATCAGATAAACGTACTAATGATAAGTGAATTTTTTACTATTCAACGTTGATTATCTTAGTGATTATAAGTATAAATTTTCATATTTTCACTATAATAAAACGACAATGACAGTGTCGAAATTTATCATCAAACTGATTACTGGATTCCGTGAAACAAAAAAAAGTTATGAAACTTATACCGAGTAATTTGAGTATTACTTTATTAAATTGGCAACACTTACACTTTTCAATGTTTATGTTGGTATACAGTTATAAACCTCTAATAATTTGAATAGTTTTTATCCTTATTTTTACCAATACTTACAGTGTTGATTAATTCCATCATAACAATCTTAACTTAATCGAGCGATCACGTGAAAATAACGAACCATGAAAATTTTCACGAGTAGTAAGTAGTGCCAATTGTTCAATATTCCCAACCTACTAACTTTGCTTCAATTATTTATAGCCACGCCACGCCACGCCTATAAGATGAGGAAACAAATACAATCTACAATATCTTACATTCGCACAACCATGGATCAGTCTACTTTACATTTAAACTTGTTATTTTTACTTCCATGCTTTATCGTTTTGTTGCGTTACATTTTTCTATGAAGTGACACGATAACACAAAAAACTTCATAAATTGCCGCTTGAAAATTCTGCATAGTAGGACAAACATATTACTAAAGTCGAATTCAAAACCAAATGGAAAATCAGATAGTGAAAAGCGGTTTTAATACCAATTCTGGAAAATAAAAGAAAAAGAAAACTACCTTTCGACTTTAAATAGGCAAGAGCAAGTTATTTCTGGTAGAAAAGAAAGAAGAATTTTACAACTGGTCATAAATATGTCAAGTTTAATTATTTATTGTTAAGAATATTTTTGCTATTTAATAGATCGTTAAATTCCTCACCGATCCACTACATTTATGCATGTCGAGGGGAGATTGAATCGTGCATATTAAAATAACTGGAAACATGTGCATCAATTAGTAATAAATTAAACAATAAAATTAGATGGTAACCCAATTATGGAAGCACGCGACATGGAGCACATTAAAAATAGAAAGGCGCACGCTCGTACGCACAGTTTACGTCTGAATGTAACAAGTTCGAAAAGTGATTCGTTAAGAACGCTGTTCAACGAGAAAGTGTTCCATTTATAAAAATGCAAATGTTTTCCATGTACAACCATGGATAACACAAATGCGATCGGAATTGACTTTACTTTTCGTTACTGACTTATCACGAGGACTTTTCAGTTTACGTGTGTTCAATAGAAGCATCATAAATCTTCAGGCATTTTATTTTATTTTAATGCATTGTTTTAAAAATCAAGAGAACTAATATATTTCTTTTCAGTATTTACTTGGTATGTTTATTTTGGTTTCTCATTGTTAGTAACTGCAATTTTAAATTTTCTTTCTTCTTGATCTGTCAATTTTCGCAAAATGCGATACGTAAATATCAATTATTTTCCATTTACACATAATGTAGATATAACGAAATGAGAATACCGTACAATTTGAATTTTTCGAACAAAAGAATGACATGACAATTAGCACTCACGTTTTATGGGTCTAGGACAATTCGCCATCGCCGATTTGTCGTCGCCAATTCGCCGTCGCCGAATCGTCGTAGGTACAATTCACCGCCGGAAACTCGCCGTCGGTAAATTCGCCGTCAGCGATTAAAGTTTTAAGTCCAGGTACATATCCAAATCATAATATACCGATAATTATATGTAAATAAAATAAGAAGTTAACATAATTAATGGAAAATAAAATAATTTGTTATTAATTAAATGTGATACATAGATAAAGAAACAGATAAAAAAATTTGGTCTTCCAGGAAGTATTTCTTATTCTTCAGGGTGTTCGTAAAATCCCTCCAATTCATCTTTTTTATATTTTCAGATTCTGCTCAAAATCATATTGATTTTCATATCAATCAAAATCACTACACATCAAAAGTCCACTGCTTTCAAAATATTGATTCATGAAAGCTCGTCATTTAAAATTATAAATTGAAAAAGGGGTTCCATTTAAAAAAATAGAATTATGATTATCTGTACGTACAGCACCAATTTGTTCGTAATTTTGTGTCTTACGGCGGTCGCACTGTAATTAGGAATTTATTTTAACTTGAAATAGAAAAACAATAGTAAAGTCCATTTTAATTTACTTGAAACGTACTGAAATTATAGTTATTTTCTTGAATTCGTAGGTATAACTTGGATATTATCTAAAATGGTCAGAAAGTGTTTTATCAAGCTAAATAAAGCAGTAACAGACAGAGACCTTTTTGATAATTTAAGACAGAAACCTGTACTTTATGCTCTTACCAATAAAATGTGTTTCGGTTGTTGCAAACTTATATGTGCAACTCCATGTTTTAATGGTTAAAGAAAACTTATTCAAGCATTTTGAGAATGCGAAGCGCGATTGTTTTTTTTTTTTTGATATAATCATGAGTAAAAGTTAGCAATAACTTTGATCACCTTTTATAGAAAGTGCTGCATTTTGAAACGCAACATAGAAAATCCCATGTTAATTTAAAAGTGCTCGAATATCGGCTTCCCTAATTATTTTACAACAAAAATCCATTTGAAGTTTGACGACTCCAACTCCGACTCCGGTCACGCAATAATTGCTTTTTACTCTTGACTGCACGACTCCGACTCCACAGCCCTGCTTGCAACCTAGCAACAGTAACAATCGTGGTACCTCCTTAGCAACGTGGTACCTACAGCAACATCGGTAATGTTCGGTTCTAACATGATATGGTGACCAAAGGGAGGATCTAAGAAAGAGAACTGCGTGAAACCAGTTTGAGACAGCGGTAGTCCGACTCGAAACGGGGGTCTAAATGGAAGCGTTAAATGTTCCGCTCGCTTATACGTGATTTTCAATCAATCAGATTAATATCGCCACGGCAACAACGCGAATATAATTCCAGAAGCTAATAACAGCTCTTTCTTCAATTTAGAAACAACAATTTGGTTGATTTGAATTAAATAGAAACACGACTCGTCTCTGCAGCACACTCTCTTGTGCGCAACGTGTCCGAGCATCGCAGTCAATCGCGACATTATTGTGAATATTGTCATGCCGTCCTAACGAATGGCTTACCGATTGTTCACTATCAGCTAGATGCGCTGTCCCGGCAAATAAGTTGAGGCGTGTACACACTCTATTTATAACATCGCACCGCTTCGTTGCAATAGTAAAGTTTTACACTTTTTTCTATCCGCCATGTGATGATGACGCAACTATGCAATATGATCATATTGATCATTGATTAACTTTATACGTTGGTATATTCCAATAGGAACGATATTCTTCATACTTGTACACATGGAAATAAAACCCCAGTTTAAAGTTAATTCATAACTGACTTACCCTAGAGGGACATTCGACGTTCTTAGCAACGTGGTAAATAGCTACAATTTCGGCCATACTCGGAAGGAACAGGTTACAATGTTGTATAACTTGGGCAATGCTCAACAATATCAAGATCAGCGGTGCCAAGTGTGGGGATTTTTCTCCAATTTTGGGATTTTTGAAGGCAATGGAAAAATAGTTGGCGATTTTTTAAAGTGAGAATTGTCGGGGAAAAATAATAACTTCACAAATAAATCTCTTTCTTTTCAATTTGAATAGAAATGTTTTAAATAAAATATTAGTTTTTGACAATTTCATGCGTTATTCAATGTCAACACATTAGGTTCGGGAAGTTAAATCATTGACTTATCTCTGAATTTATCATTTATCAGACAGCTGACAGCGTTGCCAGGGTGTTGCAAAAAAATCGTGCGCCTAAAACTTGGAATAGTAACAAATGAAGATCTATACTACGACTGTATGTCCAAATAAATGTTTGATAAAGGTAAGCATTAAAGATTGGAGATATATGTGTGTGTCGTAGCCTACAACACCAAGCAGTTGTCAGTTCATTAATTGTCAAGTAAATAAATAAATTTTTGTAGCATCTAAGACGAGCGTTTTCTCTTCCACGGCCTAACTTTATCAAAAATGTATTTAGAATACACGGTTTAAGTTAAGGGGATGTGTAACATAATTTTTACATCCCCTGTCTTTTATATTTAAAAAAAAAGTGTGAATCATTTATTGGCGGCCTTTTCACCATAGTAAAAAGGAACAAAAATATTCAAAAATTAAATTTCATTTTTATGAGTTTGTGTGGTTTTTTCTTGCTGTCAGTTGTCAATAAGAATATAAAATTTGAATTATAGTAGCTGCAACTACTGGGGATTTAATATTCTCAATTGGTACGATTTTAAGGTCCATTCAAAGAAGAAATATTTCACACCTGGCAACGCTGATCAAGTTAGGATTTGTAATAAAACTAAGTAATTGGTCCTTTTACGTTTAAATGAAAAGGAAGTATGTAAAATTTTTATTTTAAACGAAGGCATGCCTTTTATGGTGTAATGGGTGTTATCTCATATAAATACATACAAAGAATATTTTTTTACATGTGCCGAGACGGATACGCTCCTAGTACGATACGGTGTAATGGGCGACGACCTTAAGACAGAAATGTTTTTGAACACTCGTTATATGTTAGTATCTCACCACAGGAAACATGGCTTAACTATCACTTTGATAATTTAAAATGCTCAGCGATAAAGACGATCTACTTATTGTAATTCTCTTTTTATCGGATCATCCGATATGTTAACGGAAAGTAAGCAAATGATTGTAGTTATGCATATATTAGCTGTTCACGATCTTTCGGCACTCAGAGTGAGCCATGTTAGGGTGACATTTTTGTTGGTATCACTAAAAAATATGGACGTCAGAAAACTGGATTACAATTTGATGATTATTGTTTCTGAAGATGGGAACTCCCATTAGTAAATGATTTCATTTCTTTTTACTATACCTAGGGTTGCCATAATTGCCAAGTGTTGATACGGGACGCCTAAGTGCTAAATAAGAAAAAAGTTGCCTAGATAATGATTTACTTTGCTCCCATAAATAAATGAATAAAGTTTAAGAAATCTAATAAAATGAACACCTAAAATAATTTTAAAAAAAACATCCAAGGTTAACCCCTTTTAGCCCAGTCATATTTTAAAGTTGATTTTACTTTGTCTATTGTATTATTTTCTTTTTTCACCTAACTAATTAAAAAAGTGGATACAAATCAGTTTAAAAATGTAATGACAAATCAATATTGCTTCAATTGTCTCCAATGACAACCTGTTTCTCTAAATAAAAGTTTGAGATTTAGTGTAGCGCGTGAATAAGTGTAGGGAATTTCGTCTTAAAAGATTAGGTGGAAAACGGGACAAAGAGTAATACGGGACTGGGGAGTGAAATATGGTGACAGTCTCGTGCATACGGGACGTATGGCAACCCGAACTATAGCCCCTCTTTTTACCTTATTATTACCAACCATGATAAGTATTGTTCCAAATTATTAGCACAGTCATTATTGCAGAATAAGGAAACTTTTATATAATTTTTGATTTGAATTAGAAATTTTGGCATGCCAAATATTTCTTTCAAATTACATGCACGTAACCTAACAAAAAAAAAACAGCCTACTAGAATGTCAAAAGATCGCGAATCCTTTAAACTTTGGCAACCTTCTCAAAATTATAAGAAAAGGTTTTCGCGTTGAAAACTTATAAAAATATTAATTGACATTACTTTGTTGTTTAGTTTCCTTTAAGAAATCGGGTAAATGCACAAAAACAATCATTTCCGTAACTAAGCAGTTTCTAATGATTTTTTAAATAAAATGCGTTAAGCCAAGTCAAGCGAAAACACGTTCGACTAAAAAGCAAAACAAAGTTACGCACAAGTGTAAAACTGTGGCACTTTAATTGCACTTTCTATTTATAATGATTTATTATTAATAAAAACGCTCGTTTAAGTAACCGCTTCCGCCTCACGAATACAAATAAATGTTTGGTGCCCAAAAAAATAAACAACTGGGACGGCTCGGTTTTCCTGATCAATCATCGATGTAAACCCCGAATAAATCGTTTCTGATTGCGTAGGTGAAGCGGAAAGCTTTGAAGTACCAAATACGGTTTATGACTAATGCAAAAAAAGAGAAACAAAAAAAAAGTAAGCAGTCGATAATCCCGAGCCACAAAAAAATTCTTCCAATGTCACCGATCAGTCGATTCGCATTTGGACATTAAATTTATCTCAACGAAAATTTTCAGACACTCACCTCATTGAAGGCCATTTCCGAAGGTAGTTCGATGGCCTGTTCACCTGTAGTGTCAACAAAATTACGGTATTCGTACCCTTTTCGCTTTCTTCAGGGAAGTGCAAACAACATTTGACACTTGATGTAAAAACCTCCACCGCACAAGTTACAAGCGAATCATTGGGACAGTTTGCACACTGTTTGTTGCGTATTCCGTAAAAAAATCTGCTGGCATCGTAATACCTAGGCTGAAGAACATTACAAAAAATCAAACACACATACACAGGTAAGTAAAATAGTTCCACAAGTTCGACTTCAGAGATGTCAGTCAGTATGAAAAACACTGTCCATCATTGCTGATAGTAATTGAATTCAAACGCACGCGAAAAACGCATCGGTATAGTAAAATACTTGAGATTTTAGATTATTTTTACGGACATATGATACACCACTAAACAACACCGCGCCATATTGCATTTTCTGATGTCAAATTGCAAGCACGGAATCTGGCGGAGACTTACGGAACTAAACGATAGTTTTCAACGCAACGTCGCTTCTACCGTGCCATCAAATAAATTTAAGCCGTACTTATCATACATTATTTTTATAGAACGGAATTTGCAATTTTAATAATAAAAATAATAATAAGAAATTCTAAGACGTGCAGAAATTTCTTATATTATTAATTATATTATATTTATATATTGATAATTTTTTATTCAACAAATTATTTGTGAAATATTATTTACCTGAACCGTCAGAATTTACTAAAAGAAAAAATAAAACAAATGATGAATGGAAACTTAACAAATAAGTACCTATAGGTGAACATTAAAAGGAACTCACTGCCAAACTTAAAAACAAAATTATTTCTCTGCAGTTCTCCGTTGAACGTATTTGCCATCGTTTGGTGATGAAAAGATCTACCTTATACAGAGTGTCTCAAAACCTCTGTCTTTAAATGAAACTCTAAGTTCCTCGTTACATAAGAGATTAATTCGCCAAACTTGAAATTCCGTGCCCAAAAATAAAAAAAAAACTGATCTACCACAAGCGAGCGCAGTCCCTTTGTTCTGAAACCTCTGCTTGGTTTACGACTTGTTTCAGCAATTTATTCCGATAAAAGCAATAAACCGCCATAAAACTTTTTTATTTACGTTTAGAAGAACTAGGTCAAGGTCTCATTGTATAGGAATATGAATCCAACTTGCAACATGCGATAAGTAAAAACGTTTATTTACGCACCTCTTTGTAATAGACAATAACAATAATAGACGAGTACCTAATCTTCGTTAGATTTTTGCTGAAGTGATTAAACATCTTCGTACTCTAGTTTAGTAACTGCGTTGAAAATGCGTGAAATTATTCCTTAATTATCGCACTAATAGCAGAATAAGTATTGCAAGAGCAGAAACTATTCCTATTGTAAAAACGGAAAGCAAGAACTGGAGTATGATACGATGAAAAATTTAAATAAATTAGATTGCCTGTATACACAATAATCTATGGGTTCAAAATAAGTGATTGAATACCTTCGCTAGCTCTCAATAGAACTGTTTTAATAATTTTTTACAGTCCAACACAGAACTCATGTTTTTAAAAGGATAATATTGAACCTGAGTTTCTATGTCGGTTTAAACCTTAAAAACATAAAAGCTCTCGTCTAGTGCAGACGTTTATTTCGACGTTTATTCAAAGTTTTAATAAAGAAACAAATTTATTTTTGCCGTACAAGTACAACAAACTTTAGTAATGAACGTTGTAAGTTTATTATTGGCAACTTACAAATTAATATGATGTAAGAATTTCCACTTTTTCGATCGTCTTTAGATTGATTTTTTTTAATTTAACTGTTAAAGTACGGATTAACACAAAACTAATCATCATCATCGCACAGAATATTTTAACTATTAAGAACTTACCTAGTTACAAAATTTATCTGCTTTTAAAATTAACAAAAAAACACAATACTTGACCAGCCTTAAGTACAATATCTGTGCATTAGGTCATGGTCTGCGTTTTTTGATTTTTATGGCCTCGAACGTCGGAGAATAGTTGAAAACCAAGCTCCGCCGGAACATTTAAGCTGCATTCAGCGACCCTCGAACAATTTCTTTGAAAAAGTAAAATAATTTTTATCTGCGTTATTATTGCTATCTGACCACTAGTTGTATAACCATTCTATGCTTTTTTTCTTGATAACTATTTGTGGTTTAAATTAAAAGCATAGGTTTAGAGACACGCTGTATTGTGCG
This sequence comes from Prosopocoilus inquinatus, assembly GCA_036172665.1. NCBI lineage: Eukaryota > Metazoa > Arthropoda > Insecta > Coleoptera > Lucanidae > Prosopocoilus > Prosopocoilus inquinatus. The sequence continues at coordinate 55,263,103 of CM069874.1, forward strand.
GTTACGTCAGAATGTCAACTCTAACAAAATGGGTTGGTGGAGGAAAGCACTGCCAAATTTTGGTTCCTGGAGTTAGTGCTTTTTAATTCTCACCGATTCAATTTTATTACGCGCAATAAAAGTTAATCATAATTTTAAGAAACTGCTAATTTGGAACGTCTTATGACACTAAACGTTAGTAACAAATTAATATATTACCAAATATACCAAAATAATAAAGACTTCAAACTCAAATGTGGACAAATTCTATATTTTTGACGTTAGGTTTATTAGCTATCCAATCGTCAATTGTTTTATTTCTAATAAATTTTGCCGGTTTAGGGAAATCTCTAAAAAATTTATATTTAATATATTTTTAATATGTCTAATAATAAAGTGTGTAGGTACTGTCCAAAATATAAACAAAAACCCTGTACAGTTGTAAGCAAAAAAAAAACTTACTCGTCATTCCTTGAGGTAGTGTGCTGTGATTTGTAACGATTAAATCGATTTCTTTTTAATAGCACAAACGGTCATTTTTTCTCGTGCATGTGTTGTCGGTTTTCATCAACTTTATTATACTAGACGGGGACATTTTCTTTGTTAAATTAAACATTACAACAAATTAAACCATTTGATCATATTATTAACTAGAATTTGAACACCCAATTTTAGTTTCGATGGTTTTTGAAAACATTTAAACTAATCACTAAACCGAGATTAACAAGATAAACAAATTTAAGGCCCAGTTTTTCCATCTCACTTTAACTTTAAGCTTCGCTTTATTCCCGTAGTAACAATTGTAAAGACAATTGTTTCCATAGGAATAAAACGGACTTTAAAGTTAAACCCCAACTGAAAAACTGGCCCTAAGATTATTATTAAGTTTTAAAATATACATACAGTCCGAGCAACAATGACTGATATGTCTGAAGTTGCAACTTAGTCAATTAATACGTATTTTACGGTATAAGTTAACTAAGCTATAGTTTTGTTAAATTACCAGTAATTTGTTTTTAATGTTACTTTACCCGTAATAAAAATATCAGGTCAAAAAGCGATCGTAAGATGTCGCTATTTTATCTGTTTACCGGTAATGTTACTGTAATATTATCGATTGCAGCTCAAGTGGCGACATCTCGCGCCGGAGTTACCAATTACGCTTTTACTAATAGCGTTTTCCACTGGTCGCACTTTCTTGCACTCAGTGCGCACTGAGTGTATCTCCATCTCGGTTCAGCTTTATGTAATAAAAGGAGATAGAGATACACTCATTCACACTGGTGCAGCCAACGGAAAACGCTATTAAAATGTGATATTTATTCAATTCTCTGTTTAATTTGTTTCATTACACATTGTCTTTTATTAAAAAATAAGGTTTCCAATATAATAAATACTAAATAATTTCTTGTCTAAGCAAAAATCATTTTAGGTTATGAAGAATTCATTTTGTTCTTTTAGTATTTACATTTTCCAAACTAATTAAAAATATTCCTTGACCATTTGTTTCATTGGTTTACTTGTATTTTGCAAGTGTGCAACTAGAAATTACATTACGTTGACAACAGAGGTAACAAACGGTAACTAAGGGTAACAAATGAATGTTACCTTACCGGTAACATTGGAAATTTACCGTAAGGTAACGTCGTAAGATTACCCACTCACAACGCTATTAAGCTAAAACGTATGAAGTTAGAGCTTAGTTAAGTTATACCGTAGAATATGTATAAATTAACTAAGCTGTAACTTCACACGTATCAGCCATTTTTGCTCGCACTATATTAGGTGAATTTTCGCCATACTTGATTCTGTAATCAGTATTAACCTAGTAGGTTAACCCCCACCAATCGAAAGTTATAACTTTTGCAGTGACGGCGAAAATGCTGCCGGTACGGTACGATAATAACTGAGGTGTGATTCTAAAAGAAGATGTATTTAGAAAATTAATCCCAATAATTTAGGAATTATTTTTAATAATGATGTTCAAATTTACATTTACATCACTTTATTTTATACAGTAGGGATTGATAGTTCCGGTTTTCAATTACCTATGTTCATTACCTACCTCGCGACCTAGGTAACAGATTTCTGTTACCGAGTAACAGCAATGACGTATTCGATGACGTCAAACAGCATTACTCTGACATGGCCAAAATGACAAATGTAATCGGTTTCAATTACCGGTTATAACAAGTAGCTGGCGAAAATTCACCTATTATTAGAACTTGAAGAATGTATTTTTAAAAGATGAAACGTTTTTCGTTTTTAGGTTTGTTCTGAACAGAAACACGAGTCCCTCATATTCCAAAAGATACTGAGTAGCAACTAGAGATGGGATTCCACCCGGTGCAATCGTTTGCATCGGTGGAATCACGGAATGCACCCACAATGCACCTGGTGCATTGAGTGCATTGCCCGGTTGCCTGCATTCACATAAGACATAAAAAATGCTTCAAAATGACACCAAATATGATATATTTTATACGGACTACCGCTAGACAATTATTTTGTAACGTTAATTTCAAAAATTTACTCATTTTGTTCAGATTCTAAGCTATAAAGCTTTCGCTTAAACTTAAAAGTTTGCTATTCAGCTATTCACCATACACTATGAAACTTTAAACTCTGTAAACCACCTGCAAACAATCAAATAATATCAAGAAAAGGTTATTTCTCGTTCGATTTGCGCGGGAAATTTACATTTATGAATGCACCCGGTACATTCACGCATGCACCCTGGTGAATGCACCCACATGGGTGCTTTCAATGCACCGGGTTCATTCCCTGGCCCATCTCTAGTACCAACCTACATAGCAACTCTAACGCCCAGTTACCTGAACGGGACCATTATGATTCATGTAATTTTTAATTTTGTCCATTCCATTGAATTCTTATGAAGTTATAATTTTCCTTAAAAAATACGTTAAACATCTGAAATTTTTTTTCTTTTTAATTATTAATACCTAATGTTTTTATGATTGAAGTGCTTTATGTATTGAGTCCACATTTTAATCTATGGGACGCATTCAGAGTATCTTCATGTCGTTTTATTACAAAAGGTTAAAGTGAAATGGAATGGAAATATGATGATTTAGTGCACGTCATAACCGCCGTTTTAAGTGATTGGATGCAAACAAACTTTCTTCATATGCTTTTCAGTTCAGTTTAAAACTAATGGGCACTTACTCCGGCAAATGTTTGTATTTTTTTCCGCTCAGTTGGTCATTTTCTCCGGAGTTTGACGTATTCTGCATATGAGCCTAACATACTTAAGTGTTTTTATGATAATTAAAGCGGTCATGCCTATTTGTGTTGGGGCACTGGCATGTATGGCCACCGGTGCCGCACTGTTGTTAGTAAGATTAGGTACTACTCCATAAACCAAGGAGAGATGCAGTTCGTAACGGATAGACACATTTAAGAATTTTATATTAAATAAATCATTTAAGGCTGATCAGTGAAATAATAATTAAATAATTATTCCTAGAATTAAATATTCTAAAACAAAAAAAAAAACAAATAAAATAAATTGATTATTTCTTGAATTGAATGACCCCTAAAGTATAACTTCCTAATTTGACTTTTTTTGTTTTAGAAACTGTTGGCGTGGCATGTAATGCTATTGCCTTAAAGAATTATTGTGTGGTTTGGTTCTAAAAATGTCAAAGTCATTAAAAGTATATTTCCGGAAAAAGGATTTAAAGTTTTACGTAAAATACCAAGTTATGTTTAATACTGGCCCTAACTAGCCTAACTCATCACCAGGCCTAGGCGCATTTTAGGCGGAAGGTCTCGTTAAATATATGAGGAACTACTAATATGCTGAAGCCATCATAGTCGGAAACAGTTCTAATCTTTAACGCGTCTGCCCTGTAAAAACAAAACAATAAACCAGTCGATGCCGGAAAAGTCTATGCGGCACGCAGTAACCACTACAGTTCTGGTCGACTGGATATAAAAACTTGTTCACATAACCGATTCATCCGAAATAAATTCGCATTCTTTTTGTAGTGACGGCGCTACAATTGATATGAATTAAATGCATTATGCCTGTCTTTTAAAAGCTACATTAAAGAATTATAATGTTTTCATAATTATTAATTTGAAAGAAACTATAAAGGCAGTTATGTTACACACGTAATTTACATCAAACGGTTACTTCTGATGGAATGAGCGTGAGGGTGAGAGTGCCTCAGGCATATAAGCCGTTCAGCGGCGACGTTGAAATCTACGCCGCTGCTTTGTTTATCTTTATACTGGTTTATACTGGTTACCAGATATCCTAGGAATGTCCAATCCTTACTCATCACTCATCAGCATCAGTAATGTACGAATAAAATAAGGCAACCGATTAAAACACCGGACAACTGAGTTTGTTCTCCTGCTTTCACAGTAAGTTGGTCGATCGATCCAGGGCCGATCTCGGACAGGAAGTAAACCGTTTATCGAGGTATTTATTAATTTATCAACAGCCGAAAAATGATTTAAATAAGCATTTATAATTACTAAACATAGGATTTGAATAAGTACACGCCATTGTTTCAGTAGCGCCGTAAAAATGTGTCGAATAGGCACATTGTGTAATGGGACGGTGAAAATAATTTACGGCGTTCTTACTATATGACGCAATGTCGCAATAAAGTCCGTCGGTCGAGGTACAACTGGTCAATTAATTACTCTGAAAGTCTTTACACATTTGAACAAGAAGAGTTGATTACACAACTGTAATTTTTTATTGCTACAATATTGCTATGTTTTTTGTTATACTGAGTAACACCATTGCTGTAGCGGCGTTAATTGTCTCCGCAGCCCTCGCGTTTGTTTACACGCTACGGTCTAATACTTTATATTGCCTGCTTCACTAGAATTTGAACCGCGCAAAATATATTTCTCCTATATATAATAATTACATATTTTTCCAAATTTTCCTCCATAAATCTCGTTCGTTTTGATTTTATAATATCTTTAAAGATAGAGAAACTGCGCTCAACATCGCAAATGGCCACCAGTGCCAAAGCAAAGTACGATACAATTTGCGAGTAATTTATTACGTTTATTTGTTCATCAAAACTGGGACCGATAATTCGCTTTAATATTCTAAATAATGCTGTTATAATAAAAAATAAAGTCAAGAAAAAAGTATTAAGTGAATAGTTAAACATACTATATCTTGTCCAATGTTAATTATGCTTCCTATTAGGATAAACTGAAGACTAAACGATTGAACATTCAAATCAAGGCAGAACCTGACGCAAACGCTAATGAAGGATGTGACCGTCCACCCCTACTGCTCCCTTCCACCTATCTCCTGTACGACTTTCCTATCACTGGTAATGACTGCACAATGAAAGTCATTTTTCTTTCAGAGCAACACTTTTTCAAACATCAATTTTTCTACATCTTCCTTTCTGAGCTTTAGGTAAAGAAAGTCGCGTTATAAACTGAAACAAATAGTGCCTAATATAAAAAAAATATCATATTATAAGTAAGTACTGTTAAAAAAAAAACTCGACTGACTTGACGGTTTCTGTGATAATGGATAATTCAATCATTCGAAAATAATTTGAAACTGGTTTTCAGGTTTTCTTATACCTGCGAAATATGTTAGGAGCAACATCGGTTTACTTTTTGCGTGTAAACTGCAGCGAATAAGCCTTAATTTTACTTTTTGGACATGATTATAATACTATTAATAAAATTATTATTAAAATAAAGCAGAGAGGCGATTTTTTTAAATATCATCAACATCCCTGTCTAATGTGGAAATTCACAAGATAAAGCGTTGTGACGTCATTAGTGCGCTCGGGGCAACTTTTCCTTGGTAGCCGAGGGTGCCTTGCACGAAGTTCTCAATACTAAGTAGGTTAATTCAATTGGAATGTAGGTTGTTGCATTTGTAGTTTTTATAATAGTCCAGAGTTCGCGATGGTAGGCAGCGCTCTACGAATTTGATAAGGTAAAAGCACCTCTGAAAGTAAAAGCTTTTGTAGAATAATCGTAGACATGTAAATCCTTGTTGTGTTATAAGTTGTTTCGTTATTAATTTACAATTATGTGCATAAAAGTACATATTTGAATACATCAATTTGATTTTTTTTAATAAGTCGATTAATTTGTTTCTACTACTGATTACTTTATTTACTTGAAAGCAGGCCCACATATTGAAATAAAATTCTGAAAATTACTGCATTTGAGTGAAAGGAAAATTTATATAAACATTTACATATTTATTGGAAAAATTTCTACTCACTGCATTCATTATACAGGGTGCTGCGTTTTGAAACGCAACTATGAAATCCCATGTTAATTTAAAGATGCTCGAATATTGCCTCCCCTAATTATTTTACAGCAAAATTCCATTTAGATTTTCTAAAGTGCTCTTCAGGATGAATCTGTCTGCAAAGTTTGAGAATTTTTCATTCGCTCAGTTTCAAGATATTTAAAAAAATCCGCAACGAAAATCAATTTATACCAAACTATCAGCACCGCCTTGATCAGTAAATGTTAAAATAAAAGCTTTTTTCATCGATCTTTTTCAAAAACGATTTAAATTTATTAATTAGCTGCTCATTTTTTACTATCATTGATCAAGGCTGTGCTTACAGTTTGCTATAAATTAGATTTAATTACAGAATCTTTTTTTAAATATCTTAAAACTCAGTGTATGAAAAAATATCAAACTTCACAGACAGATTCATCTTGAAGAATACTTTAAGAAACCTAAATGGAATTTTGCTTTAAAATAATTACGGAAGCTAATATTCAAGCACATTTAAATTAACATGGGATTTCCTATGTTGCTTTTCAAAATGCAGCACCCTCTATAATATACCAAGTAAATTTAAAAGCAGCTATTGTCATTATTAATTAAACGCTTCAAGCAAGGGCGGTTATAAGAATAAACATTTAAGGGTTTCGCACTCTAAGAGTTTGACGAAAATTTTTGAAATTAATAACATACCTGGTTCTGAAAGGGCCATAAATAAATGTTCGGCTTGATTCCTTATCATTATCCCTTAAATCCTGCTCTGTTAATTAATCTAATTATCATCATCACCTTCAATTACGAGATAATAATTTTGTGTAAATGTGCATCTCATGGACTGCATAAATACACATAATTAATAACTGTAATATTATTTATTATTTATTTATTTTTACAATACCGTTTCTTGAGTTTGTAATTATTGTGCCCTTCCTAATATTGAATAACAAGCTAACGTACTGTAAGTGTAGGTCATAGGTCCTGTTTATTACTCAAAGCATATGGAAAGATTGAAGAAAAAATTACGTCGAGCTTGTCGTTTCAAGAAAATTTATAAAAATTATTACAAACAATTATTATTTGAATTTAATGAAGCAAAGCGACACGCAAATGAACAATATTTAAAACACTTAATACCCAAGGACAATGGAAATCACTTATGTCGGTGTATAAAACGTTTGAATAATTTTACAACTTTTGAAAATGTACGTCTTTTAGAAAACCTTACAGATCTAATAGAATAAATAAGTAGGTATTTTATTAGTGTTTTTAATGAAAAAAATAATGCGATTGTAAATTTTAATGAAAATCAAAGAGAAGTTTCTGATTTATTTGATTTTACTCGAAAAGATGTAGCTGATGTCATTAAGGAACTTAAATCATTTAAATCTCCAGGTATTGATAATATAACAGCCGAAATTGTTTCAAATTAGTATTAATAACAATATTTTACCAAACGACTGGAAGATATCAATAGTTCTGCCTGTTTATAAATCTGGTGTAAAGTCTGATTGCAATAATTATCGTCTATTAGTTTAACTTATATGCAAAATTTTAGAAAAACTTCTGATAAACTACCTGCAATATTTTTGTGATAAGTAAGGGTCGGACATTCTTCGGATATCTGGTAAAAACCAGTATAAAGATAAACAAAGCAGCGGCGTAGATTTCAACGTCGCCCCTGAACGGTTTTTATGCCCGAGGCACTCTCACCCTCGCGCTCATTGCGTGCCGCAGACTTCTCGGGCTTCGACTGGTTTATTGTTTTGTTTTTACAGGGCAGACGCGTTAAAGATTAGAACTTTTTCCGACTATGATACCTTCAGCATATTAGTAGTTCCTCGTATATTTAACGAAACCTTCCGCCTAAAATGCGCCTAGGCCTGGTGATGAGTTAGGCTAGTTAGGGCCAGTTTTAAACATAACTTGGTATTTTACGTAAAACTTTAAATCCTTTTTCCGGAAATATGCTTTTAATGATTTTGGCATTTTTAGAATTAAGCCACACAATAATTCTTTATTGCAGTAGCATTTCATGCCACGCCAACAGTTTCTAAAATAAAAACTCAAATTAGGAAGTGATACTTTAGGGGTCATTCAAGAAATAATCAATTTATTTTGCCTAGGTCTGGTGATAAGCATAACATAATCAGTAGGAATAAACATGGTTTTACTCAACTGATAAATTTTCACAATGAGTTTTTAGAAACTGTTGATGATAAGGGACAGGCCATCTTTATTGATTTTACATAAAGTTCCTTATAATATTATTATAAGAAAATTACAAAATTTGGGGAGTGACATACAAGTCATCAAATGGATAAATGTATACTTTACGGTTAAGAAGCAAAAAGTGAGAATAAATCATATTTTTTCATCTGTGTTAATTGTTGCATCTGGCGTGCCTCATACCGGTAATACCGAAAAACCGGAATACCGGATACTTTTATACCGTTCATAAAACCGGTAATAAGATTTGACATATCGAAACGTCGATATCGGTATTATCTCACTTAACGCCAACAAAATTATCCTAATTTATAACTTTGACTTTTAGTTTTCATTATTCTTTGTTGATTGTTTTCAGGAATTTACTTATGTGTTTGTTTTTTATAATTGTTATTGTTTTCTAATGATTATATTACTCAACAAATGAACCGGGCCACTTAAAAAAAATAGATCAAGTGAGAAAAAAATTAATATAACAATTTGTCCGAAATGTTTTAGTGGTCCACTTCATTTTTTTATTATTATGTTTTCTCACTCTCACACTTATACTTTTACAATTAGTATGTATTAATTGCATGATTTATATTTATATTAAATAGGTTCTATTGTTGATTAAGTGGCAGAACAGCTTGGCTGAACTTCGCCAACAAAATAAAGACGTTTATTATACATAAAATAAAATAAATATGTTTATTATGTATATTTATTATTGTTATTATTATTTATTGTGTAGTATATTATGACAAAGACAGAAGCATTGTTTTTCTTTTAGATACTTATTGTTATTTAACAGAAAAGTTGACTGTTTATGAAGTATAATGTTACTCCTGTCTTTTGTACTAAGTAATCATATTTATTTTAATACTGAAAAATACCGAAATCCCGGAATACCGGTATTGTAAAAATGCCCCGGTATTCCATGTCCTACATTGGATATTTGAAAATATACATTTAACAGAAATCTTTTGAGTAAGTTTGCTCTAATTGCTAATAAAAAATTTTGCTGTTGCTTTAAGCTTCGAACAGGCGCCTGGGGCGTCTTAGCGCCGGGTTGCTTTGCAATCACTACCACCCCTATAGCTACGCCACTGAATTAGACCTGCGAAAGAAGCACATTCGCCATGAGAAATTTGTTTTTCATTACTTAGGCCCGATCTTACCACCTCCTAATAAATTTAGCCGTCGGTTAATATCCTTGGAAACCATTGTGCCGTCAATAGTTGCCTAGGATATTAACCGACGGTTAAATTTATCAGGAGGTGGTAAAATCGAGCCGTAGACGTTTGATTTCCTTGTAAAACCACTCCTGTCTTTTGTACTACACAATTATATTTATTTTAATACCAAAAAAATACCGAAATCCCGGTATTCTAAATATAAATATCGACTGAATACCGATATTGTAAAAATGCGCCGGTATCCCATGCCCTAGCTTCAAGGTAGTGTGATCAGTCCAATATTATTCATTATTTTTATAAATGGCATTACACAAAATTTGAGTTGGGAAACAAAATTATTTGCTGATGATTGCATTATTTCTAAACAAAGAAAGAATGCAGAAGATTGGATTTTGCTTCAAGAAGATTTAGACGAAATTCATATGTGGTGTATGAAAATAAAATGGAAAGTAATACAAAAAAATGCGAAAGCAATACCTTTTGGTACTACAATGTCATTCCAGGCTCATCCATATAAATTAGGAAACGATGATACATGTAAATACTAGGAGTTACTTTTAGAAATGATTTAAATTGGAATAATCACATTCAGAATATTTTAGAAAAGACTTATAAATTTTTGTATTTTATCACAAGAAATCTTAAAGGCTCTGGTAAACCTGTACTTCAAGTGAGTACGCACAGGAAGTCTGAGATCCACATCAATATTATTTAACTCAAGACCAAAAAAAGGCACTGCAGTCATTTAGATTTTTCTATTTTCAATAAATAATAAATATGAATTAAAAAAGGCACCAGAATGAACTAGAATATACCTGTTATTAAAGCACCCAACTAGTATATTGTAGGACACATGCAAGATTTGATACGAGACTGTGGTACGTAGTCTAGAATAAATAAAATAAATTGGTAATCTCGAATAAAGTGACAGAGAAGTACTGAAAAAAAGGAAATGGATTTGACCTCCTAACCATTGAAGAAGAAGTTTGTTTAAAAACTAAATACGTATTTCGGCAGCTATGCTGCCATCTTCAGTAGATGCACTCTTGATCACAAAAGAAGTCACTTCTCTTGTGATCATCTAGCATCTACTGCCGAAATACGTATTTAGTTTTTAAACAAACTTCTTGTGGTTAGGAAATCAAATCCATTTTCTTTTTTTTTTCCAATACTTCTCCGTCACTTTATTCTAGATTTTTTATCAAATCTGGCATAGTGTCAACACAGAATGTGTTAGAGGGTTTGATAAATATATTTTTATTCCGAAATATACTCCTATAATACGGAAACGATATTATTCATTGGCATGTATTTAATCGAACATCTAAATATTATGATTTCAGTACGCAAAAAAAATGAAAGTGTCCTCTAAAATACTGACTGAGCTTTTCTACATGAGCCATGAATCAAATCCAAATGATCGATACTTTTTTTCCTTTTTGATCACCGATTAATGTAACTGAGCACTTATAAAACAGTTTGGACATTTGAGATTTAATTTAGGATACAAAATGCGAACACCAAAAAAATTAAAACAAGCAATTAATAAACGGTTTTTGGTGTTTATTTTTTTCTATTTTGGGTTGCACAATGAACGTTATATTTTGTATATCAAATAATAAGTTTTACTAAGTAATAAAGGTGGATAGGTTGTTGGTTATTTAAATGTCTTATATTTAAATGATCACTCAGTAATTCAATAATTTTCAATAGCCAGTGATTCTAACGAATCGATAATTATATCGCGTTCCGCAAAAACAAAATATTGCATTTCCAGTAACAGTTGCATCGAAAAACTCAAATAGTATTTAGGCTGTTACTTTAATATCGACTAAAGTGTACTTACTTATTTATGAATCAATATTAAACGACACATTAGTTAAAATAACAGATCAATTAGAAAAAAAGATGCTCAGTTAGTATTTTGAGATATAATGTAGAAGTTTGTTATGCTCATGTTCGATAATTCTGTTGCTGTGTTAGTATCAATTTGTAGATCTTGTTTTACAGACCAACTGGTTTATATGAGGAATAAAAATTTAAACATAGTTTGTTTAGATAAATTAATGCACATTTACATAGATCAAAAATTTATTTATGGCTCATTTAAAAATTTCCCTTATTCATTCAAGGGAAGCCGCTACAACAGCTAACTTTCTTATTTGTATTTTTATGAAGTAACTTAAATTAGGATAGTTTTAGGACCTTTCCTCTTCGATTTTATAGTACTTCCAAAATAACAAATGCCAGTCAGGTTTTCGAGATTTTCAATTCTTTTCAATTTTTTTTAATAGAATGTTAGGTTTTTTATCATTGTATCACATTCGGGATGTCAAATTAATTATGTCTAAAATAGCATCTTCCAAAGCGTTCTACTTTTATAAATGATTTGGTAACAAAATCATGGTGTTCAGGGGAAATGACTACAATAGCTAACTTTTTTATTTGAAGTTTCACGAAGTAGCTTAAATTAGAAAAATTTCAGGACCTTCCTTGCTCGATGTATGGTACCTTTGGAAAAACAAATGACTATCAGGTTTTCGAGATTTTCAATTGTTTTCAACTTTTTTAAATGGAACATTATGTTTTTTATCATGGCATCGCATTCAGGATGTCAAATTAAATATGTCTGTGAAATAATATCTCTCGAAACAGAATATTTCATAAATAATTCATATTTGATTTGATATTCGCGGGAAGAAGTGTATCGTTACGATAGTCTTTTTATTCACGAAAACAATATGGTGTGCTTCGAAACAAGAGAATAAAGCAAGTGTGTTCAAACTGTCAGACCTTTGTGAACTGTCTTGATTCAAAATTTGTTTAAATTTAGTTCAAACTAAAAACCCTTGTGTCAAATATTGAAAGCGCGACATGTTAACATGTCTGATACCATTATTTACCAAATAATTTATAAAATAGTAGACTTAGGAGGGAAATATTCTAGAGAAGTACTTAATTTGGCATCCTGAACACGATACGCTGATAAAAAATATAACGTTCCATTTAAAAAAGTTGACAACAATAATTGTCAATTGTTTCTCCAAGGGTACCATAAAATCGAACACGGAAGGTCCTGAAACTTTTCTAATTTAGGCTATTTCGTGACACTTCAAATAAAGAAGTTAGCTATTGTAGCCATTTTCCGTGAACACCAAGATTTTGTTACTAAATCATTCCTAAAATAGTAGGCTTTGGGAGATGATATTTTAGAGACATAATTAATTTAACATCTTGAACGCGATGCGATGATAAAAAACCTAACATTCCATTAAAAGAAGTTGAAAACAATTGAAAATCTCGAAAACCTGATTGTCATTTGTTTTTCGAAAAGTACCATAAAAACGAGGAGGAAAGGTCCTAAAACTTTTCTAATTTAAGTTACTTCGTAAAAATACAAATAAGAAAGTTAGCTATTGTAGCGGCTTCCCATGAACGCCCTGTATACCATTGCCATTGCAAAAACCATAAACTGGTCGGTACCATATGTGCCTAATGCAGTTTAAGTAGCATAAATGAGTGATACCGTGGAACATCTGCAAAAAAACTGAAATAAAACAAAATAATACTCCTATATTTTTATTTACATGTTCAGTCTTAAAACTTTTATGCAGTACAGCCTTAACGATACCAGGTCCTCATATAATCCTGTATGCCATGCGACATATCAAGCCAGTCATGTAACAGTGAAATAAAATTTATAAATATAAGGACCTTGATCGACAATAATCTGAAAAATGAATAATTATATTCCGTGATGACTTAGCTGTTTAATTTACAAGCAGAACTTGTGATACAATGTGATACAATGAAATATGAAAAGAAACAAACTCAGAGTCACGTGGAGGGGGAGGGGGCAAGAAGTATTGCAGCAAGCAACTATCAAATTATTGCATAGATTACGTTTGAAAAGAAACAACTGAAATATCGTGTCTATAAAGGATTAATACATTGCATAAGATCAAAAACAGTAAAAACTGGTTGTAAAGGATGAAATTTACATTGGATTAATTTGGAAATAAGAAACATATACAGGGTGTAACTTTTATGAGGGGACAAACGTCAAGGGCTAGTTCCTCACGTCGAATTATGTTTCTGAGATACAGGGTCCGTAGAAAAGTTGAGAAACTCTTTTGTTATAGATTTCTCAGAAAAAATTATTCTTTATGAAAGTGCCCGCATCTTTCCAAACCTAAAACACACTTGTCAAAATCTGAAATTTATCGTCATATAGCGAGAAGATCGTAATGTTTGAATCGAAAGAGTATAGTACCTTTATTTTTCAAGATACTCAGAAATGTTATTTGAGAAAGTTGTTCGGGAGAGTTATGAGATTTCAAATATGAAATCGTGGCTGCCGACAGTGATTTTGTTATACCTCAGAAACTATGCATGTTTATATAAACTTTTTTAAAAGAAAGAATGCAGAAGATTGGATTTTGCTTCAAGAAGATTTAGACGAAATTCATATGTGGTGTATGAAAATAAAATGGAAAGTAATACAAAAAAATGCATTGCAATATCTTTTGGTACTACAATGTCATTCCAGGCTCATCCATATAAATTAGGAAATGATGATACATGTAAATACTAGGAGTTACTTTTAGAAATGATTTAAATTGGAATAATCACGTTCAGAATATTTTAGAAAAGGCTTATAAATTTTTGTATTTTATCACAAGAAATCTTAAAGGCTCTGATAAACCTGTGCTTCAAGTGAATACGCACAGGAAATCTGGGATCCACATCAATATTATTTCATTCAAGACCAAACAAGGGCACTGCAGTCATTTAGATTTTTCTATTTTCAATAAATAATAAAAAAATGTATAAAAAAGGCACCAGAATGAACTAGAATATACCTGTTATCAAACCACCCAACTAGTATATTGTATAATATATGCAAGATTTGATACGAGATCTTGTGCAAAGTGAGAAAAACAGGCTACCAGGATCATTGTTCATAGTTCATGGTGTTGGTCATTGTGTTAGAGGGTTTGATAAATATATTTTTATTTCGAATTATACTTATATAATACCGAAATGATATTATTCATTCAACCACAACTCTATATATACCATTCCCATTGCAAAAACCATAAACTGGTCGGTACCATATCTGACTGATGAGTTTAAGTAGCATAAATGAGTGATACTTTCAGAAAATCATGTATATTTAATTCAAACAACCGAAAACCGTGGAACATCTGCAAAAAAACTGAAATAAAACAAAATAATACTCCTATATTTTTATTTACATGTTCAGTCTTAAAACTTTTATGCAGTACAGCCTTAACGATACCAGGTCATCATATAATCCTGTATCCATGCGACATATCAAACCAGTCATGTAACAGTGAAATAAAATTTATAAATATAAGGACCTTGATCGAGAATAATCTGAAAAATGAATAATTATATTCCGTGATGACTTAGCTGTTTAATTAACAAGCAGAACTTGTGATACAATGAAATATGAAGTCCCTGTATAAGCATCGGACTTCTTATTTACAGAAAAAAAAAGAAACAAACTCAGAGTCACGTGGAGGGGGAGGGGGCAAGAAGTATTGAAGCAAGCAACTATCAAATTATTGCATAGATTACGTATGAAAAGAAACAGTTGAAATATCGTGTCTATAGAGGATTAATACATTGCATAAGATCAAAAACAGTAAAAACTGGTTGTAAAGGATGAAATTTACATTGGATTAATTTGGAAATAAGAGACATATACAGGGTGTAACTTTTATGAGGGGACAAACGTCAAGGGCTAGTTCTTCACGTCGAATTATGTTTCTGAGATACAGGGTCCGGAGAAAAGTTGAGAAACTCTTTTGTTATCGATTTCTCAGAAAAAATTATTCTTTATGATAGTGCCCGCATCTTCCAAAACCTAAATCACACTTGTCAAAATCTGAAATCTATCGTCATATAGCGAGAAGATCGAAATATTTGAATCGAAAGAGTTTAGTACCTTTATTTTTCAAGATACTCAGAAATGTTATTTGAGAAAGTTGTTCGGGAGAGTTATGAGATTTCAAATATGAAATCGTGGCTGCCGACAGTGATTTTGTTATACCTCAGAAACTATGCATGTTTATATAAACTTTTTTAAAAGAAAGAATGCAGAAGATTGGATTTTGCTTCAAGAAGATTTAGACGAAATTCATATGTGGTGTATGAAAATAAAATGGAAAGCAATACAAAAAAAATGCGTTGCAATATCTTTTGGTACTACAATGTCATTCCAGGCTCATCCATATAAATTAGGAAATGATGATACATATAAATACTAGGAGTTACTTTTAGAAATGATTTCAAATGGAATAATCACATTCAGAATATTTTAGAAAAGGCTTATAAATTTTTGTATTTTATCACAAGAAATCTTAAAGGCTCTGGTAAACCTGTGCTTCAAGTGAATACGCACAGGAAATCTGGGATCCACATCAATATTATTTCATTCAAGACCAAAAAAGGGCACTGCAGTCATTTAGATTTTTCTATTTTCAATAAATAATAAAAAAAAGTATAAAAAAGGCACCAGAATGAACTAGGATATACCTGTTATCAAACCACCCAACTAGTATATTGTATAACATATGCAAGATTTGATACGAGATCTTGTACAAAGTGAGAAAAACAGGCTACGAGGATCATTGTTCATAGCTCATGGTGTTGGTCATTGTGTTAGAGGGTTTGATAAATATATTTTTATTTCGAATTATACTTATATAATACCGAAATGATATTATTCATTCAACCACAACTCTACATATACCATTCCCATTGCAAAAACCATAAACTGGTCGGTACCATATGTGCCTAATGCAGTTTAAGTAGCATAAATGAGTGATACTTTCAGAAAATCATGTATATTTAATTCAAACAACCGAAAACCGTGGAACATCTGCAAAAAAAACTGAAATAAAACAAAATAATACTCCTATATTTTTATTTCGGTTCGGTCTTAAAACTTTTATGCAGTACAGCCTTAACGATACCAGGTCATCATATAATCCTGTATCCCATGCGACATATCAAACCAGTCATGTAACAGTGAAATAAAATTTATAAATATAAGGACCTTGATCGACAATAATCTGAAAAATGAATAATTATATTCCGTGATGACTTAGCTGTTTAATTAACGAGCAGAACTTGTACTACAATGAAATATGAAGTCCCTGTATAAGCATCGGACTTCTTATTCACAGAAAAAGAAGAAACAAACTCAGAGTCATGTGGAGGGGCAGGGGGCAAGAAGTATTGAAGCAAGCAACTATCAAATTATTGCATAGATTACGTTTGAAAAGAAACAACCGAAATATCGTGTCTATAAAGGATTAATACATTGCATAAGATCAAAAACAGTAAAAACTGGTTGTAAAGGATTAAATTGACATTGGATTAATTTGGAAATAAGAGACATATACAGGGTGTAACTTTTATGAGGGGACAAACGTCAAGGGCTAGTTCCTCACGTCGAATTATGTTTCTGAGATACAGGGTCCGTAGAAAAGTTGAGAAACTTTTTTGTTATCGATTTCTCAGAAAAAAATATTCTTTATGAAAGTTCCCGCATCTTCCCAAACCTAAAACACACTTGTCAAAATCTGAAATCTATCGTCATATAGCGAGAAGATCGAAATGTTTGAATCGAAAGAGTATAGTACCTTTATTTTTCAAGATACTCGAAAATGTTATTTGAGAAAGTTGTTCGGGAGAGTTATGAGATTTCAAATATGAAATCGTGGCTGCCTAGGATGATTTTGTTATATCTCAGAAACTATGCATTTGCGGACCTATGTTTATATAAACTTTTTTCAAATTTCTGTGTGAGGAACTGACCTTTAAAGTTTGGTCCCTCTTAAGGTTACGCCCTGTATTTTGTAAAAAAAATGTATCACCACAATATAACGAGTGTCTAAATAAAAATCTGGTCAAGTAGCCTATGACCGAGAATTTGTTCGCTGTGTGCATGTCGCTTCCAAATTCAACTGCGAAGCTGTCAGGTGTAACGTCAAAATTTGCTGTTGAATTATTACGTTTACTGTTACTTTTTCATATTATTTTTTATAAATGACAACATGCTAATTTATGGGAACCCATTTTAAAGTTATGTTTACGTTTAGCTTGACACTGAAGTAACATTTAACGAATTACCATATGGGGGTTTATGTCTTTGCTGAAAGTACGAAATTATCTAAGACGTACAGACCTTTGTTTGTGAATATCACCACAGCCTGCTTGACCAGTTTTTTATTTAGACACTCGTTATTATGACTGTTGATGTATGATAATATGACCAATTTTTCTTTTTCGTTTTAAAAACAAAATATGGTGAGTGTTTAAATAATTTTTGCAGAATTTTTTCCACAAGAATGAGCAACATAGTACTGCCAGCAATGCAATCTCAAAAAATCACAGCCACTTGACCCAAAAGTCTGGGCGACAGCTGTCTGCGGTTGCCCAGAGATAAAACACCAGTCACCTCATCGAAACTTCACAAGGTGTGTCAAAAAATGGAACCGGAACATGAGCAGGAGCCAGCGCAAACCAACCAAGAGGGGCCAAAAACACAAAATCCAACCGTACATGTATCCAAAGGCTCTTCACCACAATTCGCCACCCCTACGCCGAAACAACTGGCGGAGAACATAGTCAGATCGAACAGTTCCACAGAAACAAACAAGTACAAATGCACCATCACGTCGGAGAGACTGGCTCAGCTCAAGAAAACCGTAGAAGATGCGCTCAAAGAACATCAGACTTTCACAATTAAAGGTGGGTAATTATTTTTGTTTGTTTAAAATTAAAAAGCAGACAAGATACTAAACCAGTCACTAAATTGTTTGATTTTATCTTCAATTATGAATTTTAGATTATTGACAAAGAAAAAATCAATTACTAGGAAAAAAAATCAAATTTATCAGAGCTAGAGATGATCAAATATAAATGAAAATGTAACTGTACTTTTTTTACAAAATCTGTGTCTAATGTAATGATTTCTCAGGGGGGTGGCAAACGTTAAGAAATGCATTACTCAAGAGAAATTGGATTGAAAAGTATGAAGTGGTACAGAAGAAACCGCAGACCACTCAACAACAAAGTCTTGATGATTTATGTAGTAATCTACCATGCAGGCAAGCATGGGAAAGCAGCGCAGCACATTTAGCTAAATGCGAGAAAACGATAATGTCTCGACTTCTGCAAGTACACGACGTAGATTTTTATTGGAACATGAGGAGAGATCAAAGCGATTGGCAGCACAGAGTCAATCCCAATAAAATCATGAACCGATTCAGTAGGTCTTTGTACACGTCGAAAGAAGGTCTGTGCCTTCTCCTTCAACAATTATATTGGCACATAGAACCTGGCGTTGCTCACGTCAATTTTCCCAGGTGTTATGTTCTAGGTATGTGAAAAGAACAACGGAACATGTAACAAAAAAACAAAATTTCAGGTTTTCCCGATCATTTCAGCAATTTCGTAGACGATTTCCGGTTAACCGCGTGCATGGGCCTTCTAAAATGGTTCGTGCAAAGATTGGAATCGCATGATGAATATGCTGTTCGATCACCTGAAGGGAAAATACCGTTCACTGCACTACAGTTTGCAGTGAATAGACTGGATGAATACATAGCTTGTAAGAAGCACCTCGATATCGACAAGGACTTCCCCCAAGTATGGGACCACGAGTGGGACCAATTTTTGACGCACTTTCACCGCATTGTTCATCAGGACGCGCTCTTCCTAGATTCTAAGGATTGGTCTGTCAGCGTATTACATGCCGCCGCCAAACTCACTTTGCTCGAAATCACCAAATTTTGGCCACAGTTTGAACTTGATGGCTTGAAAAATATTTGGATTTTAAAGCCAGGGAATAAGTGTCGAGGCAGAGGGATACAACTGGTTAAAAACGTAGAAGATGTCGCAAAGGTCATGAACATGAAATTAAAATACGTTGTCCAAAAATATATTGGTAAAAGGTTTTTTTGTTTTTCTTCCAAAATATTTATTACTTATTTTATTCACTTTTTAGAGAAACCATTGCTTATATATAAAACCAAATTTGATATTCGTCAGTGGTTTATGATTACGTGCGTTCAACCGCTTACAATATGGATGTACCGGTAAGTTCGTAAGCGTAACTTTTCCTCAGTTGTGTTTAAAAATTCTCTTATTCCAAATTATACATTAATAAGATTCATAATTGTTTTCTGTTCACCTCCTCATTTCTTTCAAATATCATTTTCACCTTCTTGCCTTTTTATATCTAGTCAGTCGTTTATTTTTTCAAATAACTCCTAACATTTTTCCACTGTTTCCAGGGAATGCTACTTCAGATTTAGTTCCCAAATTTTCAACTTGGAGAACTTCCACGAGTCCCTGCATTTGACCAATCACGCGGTGCAGTGTAAGTACACGAACGTGCAACAGCGAGACAAAGCTCTTCCAGAAGACAACATGTGGGACAGCAACACCTTCAAGGCGTATCTAAAACAAATTGGTTATGAAAATAAATGGGACGACGTCATCTACCCCGGTACTATATCGAAAGGTTTGGTTAACAAAGAATTCGAATCATTGTTTTAGGAATGAGGCAAAGCATAATCGGATCAATGTTGGCCTGTCAGGAAACGATGGACCGAAGACCGAATAGTTTCGAGCTATATGGAGCAGACTTTATTCTTGCCGAGGATTTCACGCCATGGTTATTAGAGATCAACTCCAGTCCAGATTTATCTAATTCCACAAGCGTTACTGCCAGACTTTGTCCACAGGTTCTGGAAGACGTCATTAAAGGTAAAGAAACAGCCCAAGATCACGATTTTCCATTAATTCTTCCCTTCACAGTCATAATAGATAAAAGAAAGGATGCCAAGGCAGACACCGGCATGTTCGATTTAATTTTCAAGCAAAATTTTCCTCGCCCTCCGGCATATTTGGGTATGAGTCTGTCGGTGAGAGGGAGAAGAGTTTTCAAAAACAGAGCGAAACGTTCGAAACCATCGGCCAAAGAAAATAACGAGAATTCGAAGAAAGAATCGATAACTTTACGGGCTCCTCTGCCAATTTTGAATCAACCAAGCTACATGACAAAATTAATTTCCGCCGAAACGTATGAGGGGCCAATCATCGGCGATCTAATGGAAGAAATACAGTCATCGTTTCATCACAAACAAAAGGAAAGTGGCAATGATAAAAGCGTAGAAATGGTTCCGGCGGTTCCACTTCCGGCAAAGGCGAAAAAGAAACACTCCGGAAACAAGCAGGAAAGGGTATCAAAGAGCGAATATGGCGCGCTAAAAACTAAAACTCACAAAAAACGTTTTGTTAACAGAAAGGCAAAAGGAAACGCAAATGCTAAGGTCACAAGTTCGTCGCGCCATAAAAACAAGTGTATAATAAAAAACTGTTTTGGACTGTTCATCGAACGCAGTCCAGATTCAGAGGCGCAAAAGGACGACGTCGTTTGGGAAAAACAAACCGCCACCGTACTCAAGGGTAAAAACATTCAAGCCAAAATTAATACAGCAAATAAAGAAACTTGCAAAAGCCCTTATTGTTTAGATTCGGTCAGTTTGAATTCGATTTTGCCGCAACTTAACACCACCAGCGACGATGACTCATTTCTCAAAAAGAGTCTTTTAACGGTCGGCTTAAATTTTCGTAAAAGTCCAAGCGGTATCTCTAAATAACATACACATGTATACAAACATAAACAAACTGTACAAACATTTTTAAATATCTTAGATTTAAGCGTCTTTTTAAACTTAATGTGCAAGCCTTAAGATGTTCAAACGCAATGCCTTAAGATGTTCACCTATTACAAAGAAATTTCGTGTGTTCTTCTGAAACAATCAGCTGAGACTAACGTCAGATTTGTATATTTATTTGAATTTAATGTATTATAGACTCAAGCTAAAATATAACAGAATATATGTATATGAAACTTTCATCAGAAGAATTAAGGCTTTTAATTCCCGTAAATTACAACTACTGCTGAAATATACGTTACAGGTAAGTGATGAGGTAAAGTTTCATAGTTGCTACCGTTGTAATATTTCTTCCCTCGTCTTCATCCATCTCGAAGGACCATGTATAAAACACCAGACTTTTAATTGCGAATTTTATGACAAGTTGCTACCTACCTGCTTAGGTATCTGCAAGTGTTCGCCGTGACGAAATTATTATTTTGAAATAGTATTACATATACTAACCCTCACCGCCTACCTAGTTGTTCGAGTCAATCTGTATATGTTGACGTTTCGCTATTCGTTTAACAGCCTGTAGAAATTATTATAGTCATTTTTGAAAACATTTGAAATAATAAATACGTTTCTTGAGAGTACTACAAATATTTACAAATGATAATTTCTGGCTCAGATAAATAATAAATTCTTGAACTGTACAGGTAGCTAAACGTCGACGTATACAGATTGACTGAAGCAACTACGTAAGCGGTGCGGGTCTTTGTGCTTGTTCGGAACGGATTGTGTAAAATTATAGAACTAAACAAAAACCATAAAGACTCATCATAAATTTTGCAATTCAAACGTAAGTAAAAATCCTCGAATAAAGTTTCGTTCTAAATTAATCAGTTTCAGGATTACAGGCACATTTCAGTTTTTAAACTTCACCTCAAAAGATGGCCTTAGTTATTGACTAAATACTGCTACCTACCTGCTTAGGTATCTACAAGTGATCGCCGTGACAGACGTTTCGGCGTCGCCGGCCAGCCCCAGTGGGATAGGGTGGGTTTGTACAAAGTCTTCACAAACAAAATGAAAATAAAAAGGAAAGGCGCCACTTAATTTTTTTGGCTAGGAGGGACCGCGGGAAAATCAAGAAAACGCGACTCATCCAAAATATTTACAACACTTTAGTTTATTTACAACAAACAAAAACAGTACACACAATCAATACATTAATGAAAGATCAGCAACGACGTGCGCAAAAATAATTCAAACGAAAATTAACTTATGCAGTAAGCGGCTGATACATTTAACTCAAATTTTCGGACTGGAAAAATCACGCCGCACACAATCCAAGCAACTGTCTACAATTTCGTCTTAAACAAAAATTAAAATTAAAACGTCGTGCCGCGCAAAGACGTACTTATAAGGCAATCAAATTAAATTAAATTACAACGCGTGTAAACACGCTTTTCACGAGGAAAAATAATAAAAACTTTGTCCGACCTGGTTATCTGAAGATGTCCTCCACCAGTGGGCCACGCGTCGTGCTTCCCGGCGGGGAGGGGAAGAGACCTGGGGCACGTCGTCGGTCGGGGCGGTCAGGAGTATCCAAGCCCCGGGGAAATCCGATCGGCGTAAATAGGCCCCGAAAAAGGTGTCCTCGAAAATGCGGCGATAACTGCCGGAACAAAAGGACCCCCAGAAGTTACATGAATCGATACGTAAACGTAAACGTAAAGATAAAGGTAAACGTGAAGATAAACGTCACAATAAACGTAAAGCCTGTAAGGAAGAAAAGTACACGATAGAAACGTTCGAAGCGAATCAAAACATCAACGAGTGGACTCACCTGTTCACAGAGCTACTTGGGGGAACAGGCGTAGAAAATGCGAACGCATTAATCTACCTCGAACAGCGTTTTAATCCAACAGAAAGCTGCAGTTGAATTCCCCAACACAAATTTTGGGCGAAAACACACACCTAAATTCACAAATGCAAAACGTGCTGTTACGTCGAGGGATCCAACGGAAAGTGAGTTCAGAAATCGCTCCGAACTGGCGGATGAATAAGAGACGGGGTAAGAGAAAAGAAGAGGTGAAAGCAAACACCAACCGCTACAGAATCTTACGTCAACAACAACCAATGGGCTTAAATACCGGGGGTCAATTTCTATACGGCCTCCGTGAGAACGAAGACGCTGATGTCGAAATGTTTTGCAAGATTGCGTAACTCTAAAAATGCTAAATAAAGAATCAATTCGACCGAAAATTAACTTTCAAATCCCAATTTTCCCTTATCCTAATTTTTACAGGAAAACTTATAACACTGGGGAATCACTTTGAAAGCAAATTGGCGAAACGCAGAGTTCGCTGGGGCGGGTCTGCGAAAATATTCCACGGGAAACAATATACAGGGTGTTTCGGGGTCGGGCAGAAATTGAACGGTAACAAAGTAAGTACTGTGTTTTAAGCAATACTTTCTTCACTACAAAACTGTAATCGTAGATAATAAACAGTAATCGTAAAGTGAACCACTAAACACTCGTTGTATGAGGCTTAATCAAAATATATGCGATTCTCACCACGTACATCAATAACATACAACATATCCACTATACTTTGAATGTTTATTTCAAAGTGCCAATTTCAAATTACCATATTTTAGCTACATTAAAAGTTACTCAACGGCTCTTATATTTGGTTATAGAACATGCGCAAACTATTGGTGCAAAAATTAAAAAAAAGAATCAACACTAAAAAAAATTCCCATATGGTGCGAACTTTTTGGCGGTCACTGTATATTTTATAATAATTTTCATCGAACAAGATAGTGCCTCGATTGTAAAAATTATAATCAAGTATACATGTGTACGTCAAATATTTAGACAGATAGATCATATTTATGATTATTTGTTGTTCTGTCAACATATAAAAATTCTCGTGTAGCTCACCCACATCGACTTGAATTTCGGTTCTCACATCTCGCCATTTACCAACGGTGCAAAATTTCAGTGGTTAAAAAATTGAAGTGTTGCAAAAGAAAATAAATTCGGAAAGGTAAGTAAGGTAAGTTTTGTCGTTTAACCAAATAAATTTTGAGAAAGACTTTTGAAAGACTTCGTGAATATTATTAGCAGTAAATTGAATTATCTTGCTATTCATCTTACTAAAATATATAGAAGAAGCAGAAAGGTTTTCAAAAAATTATTAGTGAAATGCAAAAACACGAAAATATTTTTAAAATTTCAATTTTGCTTCAAATTAATTTCAAAAAAGGAATTCAAAATACTAATTTGAAATGGTAAAGTCATGTTAAATATAGTTGTAATGTTCTCACCTTTCTATTTATTCTCGCCCTTTTTCTTCGGCTAATTCATGAAAGAAGATAATAAAATAAGCATTTTACAGAAAAAAAAATGTATAAACATAATTAAATATTCAAAGAAAAATATATTCTCAATGGAAAGACCCTTGTCCAGTTCAAAAAGATCACCGAAACGTAAACATCGCCAACGGGAGAAACTAACTTCTTCATCAACCAGCAAAGCCGAACGAAAGGAAACCAAACCAAACCATAAATCAGCGCCCCCCTTCGATTTAAATAAGAACACAGAACTTCCGAAGAAAAATTCTAAATTGGCCAGGTTATCTCTAAGCTTGCCTTTAAATCCTAATTGTTTTAAATCGAAACGTAATTTACAGCATCCATTCGGGATTTTCTAACAAAGTTAGCGACTTACCAACCAACAAAGTTCACATAAACAAACGTCATGAAAACTGCTTCAATCCGGGGGTTCCTTTGCCGAGCAACCCTAAAGAAGGGCAAAAACTGCACTCCACCTCTCTCATTAGCCAGACATCCTCACATAAATCTTCCAACAAATGTCCATCGCCGATTCGGAAATGTTCCAGCAGAAGCAGAAGTACTTCACATGAGAACAAAATAAATAGCAAGTCCACGGTGATCACACAAAATAATTTATCTGAATCAAAGAAAGAAGCCAGTGGATGTTCGGTGATTGTCAAAAATAATAAAGTGCCGGAAAGTCCGATTAAAAGCCCTGCCAAATTAGAAGCCCAAACCAAGGACTTGCCAAAGGGACCAAGCCCGCCGAAAGTTCAAAGGGACGTTACACTGCAATCTCTTAAAGAAACGGCAGAGCGAGCTATGAAGGAAAGAAAAACCTTCACAGTTTGTGGTAACTATTCAAGCGTCAGAAGGTCGCTTTTTGCAAGAGGGTGGGTAGAAAAAATTCATTTATCACATGCGTACCCCGATCGAGAAAATTTACGCAGGCTTACCTTTTTACCAACGAATGAACTCATCCTGTTTGTTAACGATAAAAACAACGGCAATCTTTATAAACGGGTTATCCTATCGAAGTTTCTAGCACATCATCAAGTCGATTTATTCTGGGATTATGGCGGTGAAGCGTACAAGGTGAATTCGGATAATGTGAAATTTACCATCATCAATAACATCAAGAGAAGTGTGTACAGTTATTCAACCAAACAGGGTTTATGTGAATTAATGAAACGCGCTCATTGGTATCACGATCCGGGGATTTCCTCAATTCGCCATCCGCGATCCTACTCGCTCACGGAAACAGGCGACCCCGATGGTTTCATGAACGATTTCAGAATAACAGCGACAATGTCTCTACTTAAATGGATAATCTACACCAACGAAAACTCCGTGGCCAAACTTATCTCCGACTCCGGAAAAATCCCCATCACCTCGTTCCACTTTGCACTCCAAGAATGCGAAAAATTCATTCAAAAATGTAAACACAACGACATCGATCAAATTATCAAGGACGCTTTGGAGTTCGAATGGAATCAATTCTTGGACATCTACTACAGATGCGTCCACATTGGAAACCACTTCAAGACCAACAACGAGGAAACGGAGCAATCGCTGGTGCACAAGTCAAAAATCATGCTGGCGAAACTTCAAAAGATTTGGCCCTATCTGCAGATGGACGGTTTCATGAACATTTGGATTTTGAAACCGACGATCGGAAGCAGAGGAATCGGAATACACATCTGCAGAACTCTACAGTACGTGTTGAAAGTCGTTAAAGAAAATAAAACCCACAAGTACATCATTCAAAAATATATTGGTAAGATGATAACATTTTCTGTGAATCATTAAATCCATTTTTATTTATTTATTTTGTAGAACGACCTTTACTCATTTACAACACAAAATTTGACATCCGGCAATGGTTCATGATAAGCTGCACCTCACCATTGACAATTTGGATTTACAGGTAACCTCAATAATTTTCTAAATAAAAAGAAATTAGTTCTACATGTATGTATACCGGGTGTACCTCTACGAGACAAGCAATTCAAACTTAGTAAGAATCTCTAATATAATAAAGTTTCATTCTAAAACAATCCCTTTCAAAAGTACAAGGTGTTCATTTTTACAGACTTAACAAGTTTAGATCAGGCCTAATCATGCGAGGGGAATATGTCGAGGTATATTCTCCTTCTACCATCGCACAGGCAGTGCCGGTTCCCGCTTGACGCTCAGTCGCTTCAATTTCAACAACCAACGATATACAAAACTTATGTAGATAATATTCTTTATGGAAAATGTTGTAGTGACGAGCAATATTACATCGTTTTACGCTCAACAGTTTACCTCAAATAATACATTCTGCATTACCTGTACTGTTTATAAATCACAGGTACTTAAATTCATAATTTTGGTTCATGTTTGTATTTCACGAGAGCCACACGTTTTATAACTTCTGTTGGTACACGATCGGCTGGCAGGCTGGCTCATTGATGTCGACGTTTCATTGATCTATCGAATAGTGGGGGATACTATGTCCTCGCTCTTCTCGTATTTTATGTCCAGGCCTGGTTTAGATTATTGTTCACGGGATTATAACACAAATTATACTTATTTTTCACTCACAAATTTTCGTTCGCTCATCACCAGGGACCGGAATTATATATTTTGTTCGACTAATTACAAACGAGGCGGCAAACGTATAACATTGCAGTGACGTGTCGATGCACACGCTTCGTTGCCGCCTCGCTCGAAATAAACCGAACAAAATATATAATTCCGTCCTGTACTCATCACATAGAGCGTTAAGCTCGTCAAAACTTCAGACAAACTACACTTTCATTAGTTGCCGCTCTTTACATAACGAATACTAACCAAAAAGAGGACAACGCTCTCAAAGCTCCATGCAGCGGCGTAGCCAGATCTAAATTTGATGTGGGCAAGATAAACTTTGCGAGGCCCTTTGGTGGCGCAAGACATATTTTATAAAAAAAAATTAAGGAACTGTCAAATTCTTATTCACAAAAATGCTAATATCTTCACTTTAACTAACACTATTAAATAATAACTAAAGACAATAAATTATCTTTTAAAACTTGAAATACATTTAATTATTATTTGATTCAGTCACTGAGAATGCCTTTGATTCAAAGATTTTAACTTTCCGCATATTTTCTTATTAGTTTGTTATTACACTGTTTCGGTTTACCTGAAAGGGTCGCGTTTAGATCTCCACAGCAGCTAAGTTGCTGACTCAGCTTATGCAGATAGCTTATGGTGCTAAGTTTTAATAGTTCGCATTTTAAAGTTCGCTATGTTTAACCGTTCAGGAACACCATTCGCTGAAAGTCCACGTAACGGTCAGCAATTCAGCTGCTCCGGTTATCTGAATGCGGCCTTTGTAAGTCACATTGACTTAACGACAATTTATTATTTATTTATTTTTCAGCGATAGCAAAAAGAATCCCGTTTAAATAATAAACATTTTTTTATTTAGGTGATAAAAGGGCAAATTAGGTAAAAAAAAAGTTGCATAGGTGAACAAACATTAAAAAAAAGGTACTCTAAATGGCTCTATTTTTAATGAAACGAAAAGGTATGCAAAGAGATCTGTAAAATCTAAAAATCTGAAAAAACGGTGTTTTACCTAAAATCAGGTTCTTATATTTAATGTTCTAAAATGCAATAACTTATCTTTTACTGATATGTTGCGTTATACTGATATGCTATGACAATTAAATAGTTTTAATTAAAAATAGAAAATTTAATAATAATAAAGGTAATAAAAATTTTGTTCCAAATCGTTTTTGATTGCAGTGAAAACCTCGAGCAGCCTCTGTACAGCTGTTTCAGCCCTGTTAGGGGCTTCATCAGCAGAGACGTAGCTCGAAATTCTCACTGCAAACCAAAAACGACTTGACCAATTTATTCGCAAATGCTCGAGGTTTTCACTGCATATTTTTTTTTAAGCTTTATTAAAATTAAATAAAATTTTATCGGTATGATTAGGTTGTTTTTAGATTCTTCTTTTTTAGAGTTATTAAGTTGGTAGCGTACTGAAGATGGCAGCTTAGCTGCCGAAATACGTATCTACGGATATAAAAATTATTGTGGGCGGAGGTTAATTTCAATTATCTCTTTAACCACAGTCTCCTTTACTATTTTAGAAACGTACAGTTAAAAAATGAATGTTAATATATTGATTGAAACTCACCTTGTTTCCAGACTGCAATGCAATGCCAATGCATTACAGACTGCCTTTTTTGCCAAAAACTGAACATAGCGATATTTTCTTTGTGTGCTCAGTTAAAAAAGATATAGATATAGAAATAGTGATGAACAGATAAAACAGCGACATCCTACTATCGCTTGAGGACTTATTAGGTAGCAAATCCGCTTCAATTTGTCTATACTACTGCAATGTCAGGTCAAAAATCGATCGTAGGATGTCACTGTTTTATCTGTTCAATAAAGGTAATGTAATAAGAAAAAGAGTACGAGTTACCCAAAACTAGTGATGCGACGAGTCGAGTAGACTCGCTATCAGACTCGATTCTCAAAGGTACTCATTGTACTCGAGTAACTAATTCTGTGAACCCGAGTCAGCGGTACTCGAGTCGACTCGAGTACGATACAAGTACTCGAGTATCGACTTTAGAATTTGTAGACTCGGGTCCCAAAGTTATTCGTTCTACTCGAGTAACTACTGCAGAGACACCGAGTCAGCGAAACTCGAGTCAACTCGAGTTCGATTCAAGTAATTCGAGTACCGGCTTTAGAATTAAATAACGAGTCGAGTAGACTCGATGTCAGACTGGATTTTATTGGATTCTCTTTATAGAGCCTCCTCGTCAGTTGGTAACAAGTCAATGAGTACCGAGTTTAGAATTGAGATTATGTGTGTAGGCAATAAGCGTTAACGTTTGACAAGTTTCATTCGTCTTAGAAGTACTATGCTTTTGCTAAAACAGTCGACTGCCGCAATAACTTACTGTGACAGTCAGACGCTTGATATCGGGACGGCTTGGCGGCGGTCATTGTTTTTTTTTTTTATATTTTATGAAAAAGATTACATAAAAAATTAATAAGTTCTAAAATTTCAAAGGGAGTAGAGTTTTTTGTAACTGAAAAGGCTGTTAAATATTGTTAAATAAAAACTGAAGACTCATACTCATTTAATGAATAATTTGTGGCTCTATATTCTATATTTGTTTTCTTTTAAAGAAAATAATTTTAATTCAACTAAACATGCAATTTAAACAAATTTTTCTTTTTATTTTACACAGAGCCTGCACACTTTATTATGAGACATATCAAATAATATTATATAGTTACAAAATTTTAAATTTATCTGAACCGCCAGAATACATTAATAAAGAAAACACGTGACGATCGGAAATCAAGTAAAATATAGAATGAACTTTGTTATTTTAAACGGAACGTCAATATACAGTTGAAAACAAAAAAGTAGACAAATTACTGTTTCCTGTAATTATTCTTCCTCAAAATGCTATAGAGTAAAGCCGAATTCACAGATTTTATCACAGTTTTAAACTTGTTAATTTTGAAAGATTTTAAATTTGTTTAAAGTTATTTATGAAGTCGTCTTTAATCACTACCATTTTCAGAAAGAATAATTATAGGAATCTGTAATTTGTCTACTTTTTTTGCTTTCAACTGTAAAGTCGGCATATATGGAATACCCATTCTTTGGGCCGTCATAAATTCTGAACTAAGATACTAAATACTCAGATATTTTCATTAAAAATACTTTATGTTGTTTTCCAGCGGTTGGATATATAAATTTAAGAAATACATATTTTTGGGGAAAATTCTGAAACAAATTAAAAAAACTGCATTTTCATGATATTATTTAAAATGGCGGATAATATGGAATAGTCAGTTGGGGTGACATGAAATAAAAGAAAATGTGCAATACTTTGAAGTAATAAGGTAAAATATCAACTGTTGTACTAATCTACACTATAACAAACTAACTTTGGTGTAATTTTAAAAAATACGCCCAAATACATTTTTCTCGTACCGCGCGAAAACTTCCAAAACGATAAATTCACAAAATCATGTACTGTAAAGTTACGCAGTCTTACCAGCTAAGAACCTCTGTAGTAATGACCTATAACACCGAAACTCATGTTAATGTCAGAGTCGTTTAACAGATTCTTATTTCAAAAATACTAAAAATAAATTTCATATTCGCCCGGTCTATTCCATATATGTATGCTAACTTTATTCTACATGTTTTCTTGGATTAAAAAAAAATACTTAATTCCTAATTCAAAATATAGGTACATGTTTATGTTGTTTAGTTTATTTGCATTTTCATTTTTTTACGATATTTAAATTTAAAAAAATGTGTATTTATTTTAGTAGACCTTTGCATTAACAAGAGTTTTTAATGCGTAACAGGAGCTAATTGTAATTAACAGACAAAACGTTAACAGCTATAACAAATTAACATTATAGAGAAGATCAAATTAAAGAATTTTTTTTAATACACTTTAGTTGAAGTTTGTTCTTGTCCGATGAAAATTGTAAGTAGAAGGTTTTTTTAATCTCAAACCGGACAGAAAAATGAAGGGAAACACACTCAACGTTTCGCTATAGATTTATAGCTTCGTCAGACGAAGCTATAAATCTATAGCGAAACGTTGAGTGTGTTTCCCTTCATTTTTCTGTCCGGTTTGAGATTAAAAAAACCTTCTACTTAATAAACTTTAGGTAAAAATCAGTAACTAGAAAGTTATAAGAGTTTAATGTGAAATTAATTAACAAGTAAAAGTTACTACTTGTAGTAATATTTTACGTTTTAAATTTTGGTTTTACAACCATTTAAAAAAAATCTAGTCTCGTAAAAGTTACGGATATTTCATTTTTGTGTCAATTAAAGAAGAAATTAAGAAATTTAACTGTAACTTTTTTAGGGTTTTGGTCAAAAACGAATTAAGAGAAAAGCTTTATTTTGATCTTCTACAGCTGCCCTACCAATCTCCGTACGTTATAAAATAAATTAATAAAAATAAATCAAACCCTAATAATTTCAAGCTCAAATATCATGAAAAGTATGAAACCAAATAAAGACAAACTACAAATTGTTGGAATTAGGAATCTTTGTCAATTCAAAAAAATATGTTGCGAGTTTAACATGAATGCTTCTACGGCCGCCATACATGATTGAATTGGCTACCGGTTGAAAACACGTCATTATTATTTCTTCCACTGCCGTCATTTCGCCCTTCATTGTAGAAGAACCTCCTCAGGACTGATATTGCTGGATGTAGCTTTTTCCTAGTCGTTGAAACTGACGGGAAGCAATAGAACACCATTAGCAGCTCTGAGGAATTTCTTCTGCAATGAAGAGCAAAACGTCGGCATAGGAAATATCTTGATGCGGTTCCAAACGGAATCAGTCATTTGGGTTTCCGATCGGCACTTGTTTAATTTTTTCTTAATAATTTCTTGATTCAAACAAATTCCTAAAAGTTACATTTTACATATTTTGATATACGTATCTAAAGAGTGTTGATAACATTAAAAATGTAAACAAAAACACTGCACCTTTATTCTATCGATTCTACTAGCAGTAAAAAAGTAACGTCATGAGTACTCATATTTCCGGGTTTAGTTAAATGTTCGAAACTTAATGTGGACTCGAGTCAAAACTCGCATTTTTTATAAAAAAAGTTCAAGTTTATTACATTCTTTAAAACGGCGAGTCCCGAGTTCAATTCGAGTACTCGAGTACTTTTATCTGAACTCGAGTCAACTGACTCGAGTCGACTCGATTCCTTCAAACGGCAATTTTCAACCAAGTACTCGAGTCTTTTGATCTGGACTCGACTCTCTTGACTCGAGTCAAGACTCGATTCTTTTATAAAAATAATCGAGTCGACTCGATTCTTAAAAACAGCGACTCGTCGCATCACTACCCAAAACTGTCCATTACCTTACCCGCATAAGGTAAATTTATCCGCAGTTCAGGTAATTATCCGTAATTTGGCAACACTAATTGTTAGGGTAGTTTTTTTTTTAAACGAATGACATCTAAATACTTTTATGAGTTAAATGGTTAAAGAAAGCTGTATAAACCTTCGAGACGCGAGGCCCCTCAGGCCGCGAGGCCGTAGGCGATGGCCCACGTCGCCCACGCCTTACGCCGCTTCTGGCTCCATGTAACTCCAGTTTTATAGTCCACATCCGCAGTACTAAAACGTTGATAACGGAGATCAAAGGTGCCGCATGTATAATCTGTGGCCATATAACATAGAGTGTTTTTTTTTAACTGTTGCCATAGGAATTTACATGGGGAAAACTTTGCCTCGTGTTAATTTTTGTTTGTACAGAGTGTTCTTTTACTGTGTGCAAATATTTAAACCTGAAATATATCACCATAAATGGCAATGATTGAACTCATATGTTTTTAACATAAATGTAATAGTTTTCGAGAAAATGCAGTGGCAGATTTTCACTATACCGTTTGAGAACTGCTGGCATAGCTAAAAGTGGAATGCGGCCCCTCTTCAATTGCGACCCGCAGCCGAAGTAGGCTAGGGTCAGTGCCTAACTGGATCTTGAGCAGGAACAACGTAAATCAGAGCCGCTCCGATAAGCTGATCCATCAAAACGTTTACAATTCAAATTAACTTCACTGCAAGTAATTACAAGTTTAAGTATTTTAGATTAAAATCTAGTGCAATTCAAGAAGCTGCGGTTCGAAATTGCCAAACAAATTAAAAGCGAGGTACAAACAAATTGTAATTGGTGCATAAATTTTCATCGATAGTTGATATTGTAAAACGTATTACTTCGCTCAAAGAATTAAAATTTTAAATAAAATAATTAACAAATGATATCAGTGATTATTATTACGAAACGCTGCGTTGAACATCGAGTGCGGTATCGGTGGGCGTGTTCATACCGAGAGGAAGACGAAGTTGACCTTCCTATCTTTCTGGCACATTTCAGCGGTTCCAAACAAGTGGTCCATCCGAATTTTTTTGGCTATGATACGTAGCCACAAAAAAATACCCGCAGAAGGTAGCATTTCGTGTACTTAGACAGAGGTTTTTTTATTTGCATACAGTAAAAGAACACCGTGTATATATAGATATAAAAGATTACTCCAAGAATCATAGAAGAACTCCGTTAGAAATTAATTAAAAACATTCAATAATATGCTGCATCCATTTTAAAACGAACTAGAAAGTATTGTTACCGTTCAATTTCTACCCGACCCCGAAACACCCTGTATATTGTTTCCCGTGGAATATTTTCGCAGACCCGCCCCAGCGAACTCTGCGTTTCACCGATTTGCATTCAATGTGATTCCCCAGTGTTATAGGTTTTCCTGTAAAATTAGGATAAGGGAAAATTGGGATTAGAAGTTAATTTTCGGTCGAATTGATTCTTTATTTAGCATTTTTAGAGTTACACAATCTTGCAAAACATTTCGACATCAGCGTCTTCGTTCTCACGGAGGCCGTATAGAAATTGACCCCCGGTATTTAAGCCCATTGGTTGTTGTTGACGTAAGATTCTGTAGCGGTTGGTGTTCGCATTTCACCTCTTCTTTTCTCTTACCCCGTCTCTTATTCATCTGCCAGTTCGGAGCGATTTCAGAACTCACTTTCCGCTGGATCCCTCGACGTAACAGCACGTTTTGCATTTGTGAATTTAAGTGTGTGTTTTCGCCCAAAATTTGTGTTGGGGAATTCAACTGCAACATTCTGTTGGATTAATACGCTGTTCGAGGTTGATTAATGCGTTCGCATTTTCTACGCCTATTCCCCCATGTAGCTCTGTGAACAGGTGAGTCCACTCGTTGATGTTTTGATTCGCTTCGAACGTTTCTAGCGTGTACTTTTCTTCCTTACAGGCTTTACGTTTACCGTGCCGTTTATCTTCACGTTTACCGTTATCTTTACGTTTACGTTTGCATTTACGTATCGATTCACGAAACTTCTGTGGGTCCTTTTGTTCCGACTGTTATCGCCGCATTTTCGAGGACACCTTTTTCGGCGCCTATTTACGCCGACCGGATTTCGCCGGGGCTAGGATACTCCTGACCGCCCCGACCGACGACGTGCCCCAGGTCTCTTCCCTTCCCCGGCGGGAAGCACCACGCGTGACCCACTGGTGGAGGACATCTTCAGATAACCAGGTCGGACAAAGTTTTTATTATTTTTCCCCGTGAAAAGCGTGTTTACACGCGTTGTAATTTAATTTAATTTGGTTGCCTTATAAGTACGTCTTTGCGCGGCACGACGTTTTAATTTTAATTTCTGTTTAAGAAGAAATTGTAGACTGTTTGGATTGTGTGCGGCATGATTTTTCCGGTCCGAAAATTTGAATTTATTTAATGTTTCCGCCGCTAACTGCATAAGTTAATTTACGTTTGAATTATTTTTGCGCACGTCGTTGCTGAACTTTCATTAATGTATTGATTGTATGTTCTAGTTTTGTTTGTTGTAAATAAACTAAAGAGTTGTAAATATTTTGGATGAGTCGCGTTTTCTTGATTTTCCCGCGGTCCCCGTGCCAACTTTGTACAAACCTACCCTATCCCACTGGGGCTAGCCGGCGACGCCGAAACGCCTGTCAAGGCGATCACTTGTAGATACCTAAGCAGGTAGGTAGCAGTATTTAGTCAATAACTAAGGCCATCTTTTGAGGTGAAGTTTAGAAACTGAAATTAAAAGTGCCTGTAATCTTGAAACTAATTAATTTAGAACGAAACTTTATTCGAGGATTTTTACTTACGTTTGAATTGCAAAATTTATGATGAGTCTTTATGGTTTTTCTATAGTTCTATAATTTTACACAATCCGTTCCGAACAAGCAAAAAGACCCGCACCGCTTACGTAGTTGCTTGAGTCAATCTGTATACGTCGACGTTTAGCTACTTGTACAGTTCAGGAATTTATTATTTATCTGAGCCAGAAATTATCATTTGCAAATATTTGTAGTACTCTCAAGAAACGTATTTATTATTTCAAATGTTTTCAAAAATGACTATAATAATTTCTACAGACTGTTAAACGAATAGCGAAACTAGTGCTGGCAAAAACCGAAAAAAATTGAAACCGAATAATCGGTTTCTTTAAAAACCGGTTTTGGATAAAACCGGTTATCCAAATAATGGTTAAAACCGACTATTCGAATATCCAAAAACCGGTTTTGGATGAAACCGGTTATCCAAATAATGGTTAAAACCGACTATCCGAATATCCAAAAACCGATTATTCGGATATTCGAAAAACCGACTATTCAAATATCCAAAAACCGACTATTTGGATATTTGAAAAACTGTCTTGAATATATTCAAAAAACGACTATTCGAAAACCGGTTAAAAAGGTATTAACAACAACTGATTTATAAAAAACAGACTCCACGGAATTTTATCTCTAAACGCCAATTTTACAATGGCCACATATTTTTGAAATATAATTATGAATTACGTGTTACGTTACAGGTTATAGTACAGAAGGAAATGCAATGTACTAGTGGTTTAAAAGTTTGTTATTTCCAAGGCAAGAGCGCCACTAATGTTTCTGGTTTTTATTCAGATGAAGATGTTTTCAAACATTTCAATTTTGTGCTTCTCATCTCCATTTTAAAGTATTAACTATATTTGTAATTTATAAGGACTCACACATCTGAAACTTGACACAAACTCACTAATAATAGTTTTCGTTTTCTTTTTGTTAAATAAGATAAATGTCAGTTATTCTTGTTCTATTTAATGAACAATGTTCAACAAATCATAGAAGTAATGCAAATATTTTATGTTGTAAAAATTCATTATGGTGTCGAACAACATCTGTACCATAAATTATGGTATTATGATCTACAATAAACTTCTTGAATTCTCCGAAAGACGGTTGGGTACGGTCGAAAAGGCTACTCACAACAAAAACCAAAATTATTTTAATTCTTCTTCTAATCTGTGGATAAGATCGTACCACTTGACACTTACATTTTTTTACGTAGTGAACATAACAGATAAGATTTACCTTCAGTTCTTTTTGTTTAATACTTCCAACATTTTCAATTTTATTTGAGTTTTTAATATGCTGTCTCAAATTCCTAAGATTATCTTTAAATGCGTGAAAAAAATAAATACGTAATTATGTACAGTTATTTGAATTTCAGGTAGTTAGGCTATTTGAATATTTTTCACCGTTCGAATAACCGGTCATTCGAGTATCCAATTATCCAAAAACCGATATTATTCGAATATCCGGCTATCCAAATACTTGGATATTCGAATATCCGATTATCCAAATAATTGGATATTCGAATAACCGATTATCCGGATAACCGGTTATCTGGATAACTGGTTTTCGGTTTTGTTTAAAACCTCGGATAATCCAAAACCGGTTAACCAAAAAACCGATTTGGTTGCCAGCACTAAGCGAAACGTCAACATATACAGATTGACTCGAACAACTAGGTAGGCGGTGAGGGTCAGTATAAAGTCAGTCAAAATAATAACTTTTTGTATTTGTAAATAATAATAAAAATATGTATTATTAACTCGGTTACTACTATTTATTTATACACAATGACTTTTATGCAAATTATGTTATGTGTTCTATACACAAAAATGTTATTTTGCCTTGTATTTTAGGGATTGCTATCTACGATTCAGTTCTCAAACCTACAATTTAAGAAAGCTACATGAAAGCATCCACCTAACTAACAACTCTGTGCAATGCAAGTACAAAAACAATAACAGAGACCCGGCCTTGCCCGAATACAACATGTGGGACCTAAAACGATTCAGGAGCTATTTGGAGATGATCGGTTACCCGAAGGCGTTCGACGAAATTATTTTTCCGGGGATGAAGGAGTGCATTACTGCAGCGATTCTAATCAACCAGGACTACATACATCCGAGAA
The DNA here is from genome assembly GCA_036172665.1 of Prosopocoilus inquinatus. Classification (NCBI taxonomy): domain Eukaryota; kingdom Metazoa; phylum Arthropoda; class Insecta; order Coleoptera; family Lucanidae; genus Prosopocoilus; species Prosopocoilus inquinatus. The sequence goes on from CM069874.1 coordinate 55,300,684, forward strand.
AGAACAGTTTCGAATTGTACGGGGCTGATTTCATGCTGACAGAAGATTTTCAGCCGTGGTTGATAGAAATTAACTCGAGGCCGGCCCTGCATGCTTCCACGCCGATTACATCAAGGATGTGTCCTCGAGTTTTAGAAGATGTAATTAAAGGTAAATTTCTAAATCGCCTTGTTCGATTCTTCTCTGAAACTGTGGTTATACTTTCAGTTATAGTGGATTTCGCAAGGAACTCAAAAAGTAGCACTGGCGGTTTTCAACTTCTCTACAAAGAACGTTACTGCCCGCTGCCTTCGGTAGATTTGGCAAACCTCAAAATACAAGGACATCCACTCCCTCCGAAGTACTTCTACACCCCACCCACCGAAATGATTCAGAATCAGAAAGAACTTGACCGTGTTTCTTCGGAGATAATTAACATAAACAATACGCAGACCTACATGAAATACGTGAGCAAGCAGATGAAGAAAACCTTGGAAAATCTACTGGAAATTATTCATAGAGAACGCGAGCGAAGGAACTTCGTGAAATCAAAAAGGCGCGATAATTATCTCACCATGAAGACTGCAAAGCAATCTAAATTACCTTTGGATCTGCAAAAGGACAGCATTCAATACCTAGATGATATCACTAAGGTTAACAAGGATATAAAAGAGATGCAGCAAATTCTAAAACCGGATTACTTCTCTGATAAAGGCCTGAAGCAGTTTACGGATAAAGTCCAAAATTGCAGCCGCAACGACCTACCACCAAAGAACGCGAAGCCTAAAAACGACGATATGATTATAATTGGAAAGCCACAAGTGATTGAAATCAAAGAATTTAAAGATAAAAATGAATTCACGGATGCCGATAGTATTGACGAAGATTCAGAATGTACGGAAAAACACGAGCTGTATTTAACAGAAGAAAACCTGGCGAAGGTTGCCGAAGAGCTGCCGAAAAAATCAGATTCAGAGTTAAACATTGAAACGAAAAAGATCGAGGAGGCTATCAGAAATATAACAAAAGGTTCGGGTAAAAAGAACCGATCGTCTATCTTCGGTGATTTCTTTAGTTTCGTAAATGTATTTCACAAAAAACGAAAATAAAAATAAAATAAACCTTGTCTGTTAAATACTTTCTTTTTAAAGGTAACAAAACTTGATTTGAATTTGAATTTAATTCGCAATTCACATACATTCGATCTTTACGAGGATTGGATAACGTTTTTGGGGCGAAGCCAAGTGGTGGCTTTATTAACTTGAACTCTTCCAGACTAGTGTGCATCGGCTCGATTCCTTCAGGGCACTCGTGCCTTAAGGGGGCGTGGCCCCGAATTGGTGCTTCTCTCCTGTCTCCGTTTTCATCAGGGTAGTCCCGTTTTTTTTCGTGTGTATTGATCGTACCGTTTCTTTCGCATTTTCAAAAAGAAAACGTGTTGATGAAATCACTTATTATTATTTTTATTATCCGTCCCGAATAAAGAAATTTATCATAATACATAGAACCCGTCGACTTATAAACGTAACTTAGTTCTTAAAAAATGAATCAGAACAAGCTTTCTTTTTTTTGTTTCAGCTGTCTCATTTAATTGGGAAAATATCACGACGTTAAAAAAAAATTTGCTTCGAACTTGAACCCTTGACTTGTCAGGGATAAAAGTCACAGCAAGTTCGACGATAACTACCGGCCGTACACTATTTGCTTTAAACAGGCTGTTAAGCCTGCAATAAAGAAAATTAACAATTTTGTTCTTAAGTTGTAAGTAATATGTTCAGTGGAAAAAAAAATCGCAGCAAACCAAGGAAAATTGCAATATTTTCAGAACGACAGAACTGAACAAGCTTTTGTTAACTACAGATTTTCCTGTTTAAATTTCAGTCATCATGGTGTACACAAGCGACAATTGCAAGTACAGTAAATCAAGAGTATATGGACTAAGACACACTTTCATTGTCGTTTCAAAGCACGCTAGAGTTTTTTAGACTGAACATACGTTATAATAAGTCAAACATCATTAATTTAATCTCAAAATACTATAAAACCCAAAATCTTTCCAACTGCAACATACAAATTCCAACGAATTTATTTAGGAAGATAACATAAATTATGTATACAGGGTATTTTAAAACCTCCGTCTTTAAATGAAACTCTAAGTTCCTCGTTACATAAGAGATTAATTCTTCAAATATGAAATTTTTGCCCAAGAATGAAAAACTGACCTATCACAAGCGAGCGCGTCCCTCTTTTCTGAAACCTCTGCATGGTTTACGACTTGTTTCAGCAATTTATTCCGATAAAAACAATAAACTGCAATAAAACTTTTTATTTACGTTTAGAAGAACTCGGTCAAAGTCTTAATGTACACGAATATGAATCCGACTTGCGGATATCGGCATGTTTACTTGTATTTTCAACAAGCGATAAGTAAGAACGTTTATTTACGCACCTCTGGACAATAACAATTATGTTAAAAATAAATACCTAATTTTCGTTAGATTTTTGCTGAAGTAATTAAACATCTTCGTACGCTAGTCTTATAACTGAAAATGAAAATGCGTGAAATTATTTTTTAATTATCGCACTAATAGCTGTAGACTAAGTATTGCAAGAGCAGAAACTATTCCTTTTGTAAAAACGGAAAGCAAGAATTGGAGTACGATACGATGAAAAATTTAAATAAATTAGATTGCCTGTACACACAATAATCTATGGGTTCAAAATAAGTGATTGAGTAACTTCGCTAGCTCTCAATCGAATTATTTTATTAATTGTTTACATTCCAACACAAAAAACATGTTTTTATAAGGAGAATATTGAACCTGAATTTCTGAGTCGGCTTAAACCATAAAGACATAAAAGCTCTCGCCTAGTGCAGACGTTTATTTCGTCGTTTATTCGAAGTTTTAATAAAGAAACAAATTTATTTTTGCTGTACAAATACTACAATAAATATTAGTTATCATCATCGTAAGTTGATTATTGGCAATTTACAAATTAATATGATACAAGAATTTCCACTTTTTCGATCACCTTTAAATTGATTTTTTAAATTTAACTGTTAAAAGTACGGATTAGCACAAAACTAATCATCAATTAATGCAACACGTGGTCAGCGATTTTATGGCCTCTAACGTCGAAGAATAGTTGAAAACCAAACTCCGCCGGAACATTTAAGCTACATTCAGCGACCCTCAAACAATTTCTATGAAAAAATAAAATATTTTTTATCTGCGTTATTATTGCTATCTGACCAATAGTTGTATAAAAAATTTTGCTTCTTCCTTGACCACTATTTGTGGTTTCAATTAAAGACATAGGGTTAGAAACACGCTGTATATTATTTATCCCTATGTTAAATTCTTAAGTCCCTTTCACAATAGGACATAGATGGATATACAGCATGTAACTTTAATGAGGGGACAAACTTCAAGGGCTAGTTCCTCACGCCGAAACATGAAGAAAACTTCATATAAACATATGTCCGCAAACGTATAGTTTTTCAAATATAAGAGAAATAAATTTCTATTAATGTGTGCACTAAGTAAACTTATGTTGATCCTAATCAAGTTGAGCTCATTTGTCTAAAACCGATTAGAAATGTCAGATTTGCTCGTTTAGTCGTTTCTTCACAATCTTTTGTGAGTTATTTGTAAAAATTGGGAATAACTTTTTAAGAAAACATTTTTTTGGACACGTGTTTTTTATAGTTATTACATCGTATTTGCTAAGTTTGGCCAAATAATTCAGATACAGCCTGCATCCTCATATACATAGGTACATAAATCAATTCTATAACTGGGCTGCAGTCAAAAAAGGTTGATAGTAATACACTTTTAAAACTTCAACCTTTAAAAGAGTATTACTATTAACCTTTTTTGACTGCAGCCCAGTTATAGAATTGATTCCTTAATTGATCAGTCGTGATCATACTTCGCATAGGTACTGTGGCTTGCAAAAAAATCACGTACACATGTTCTTTGTATTAAGTTGGTCTTGAGATTTAATTTGTCAGTGTCAAACATTCAAAATTCAGACTGACAAAAAACGAGTAACTTAGGCCCAGTTTTACAATGACGGTTTAACTTTGAGCCGAAGCTTAAACCCTTCACAACAATTGTTGAAATAATCGTTGCTAAGGGTTTAAGCCTCAGCTCAAAGTTGAGCCCCATTTGTAAAACTGGACCTTAGAAGACGAATAGTGGTTCACAGCAGTAGTGAATGATTATAGCTTAAATAAAAATACTATGATGCACAAATAATATGTGGGAAGAGGAAGAATTTGCAAATAGAAAAGATGGTTGGAGACAAATGTCCAAAAATATCGATTCACGACTCGGATAATTAATAATTCTGAATTAAGAAAAAAAATCATTATAAACCGCAAGGGATTCCATGTTTTAATAAATTTTCCTATACTCTTGTCACCGACACGTCGAAAATTACAAATTCAGATTTGAAGAGTCTTGACAAGCGTTAAAAAAATTATATGAATAGGACAGCAATCGACAATTGCATTTCGATTAAATCACATTACATTTATGGACCGTTAAATATTTGGAATGTCGTGATATTTATTGAATACCTACTGTCTGACTCATATCAGGTAAAATAGTAATAATTTCAACGGCCGTTCCTAACCTGTATATTTCGAAACATGACAAAATTCTCAAAATACCCGTTTACAAAGCAAAAAATAGATAAATACTCGGCTACTTGATTTTGAAGGTGTACGCGATTTTATTGCAAGCAAGTGTACATATAAAATTGTAATTTGAAAATTATTTTAAGAGTTGATAAAATGTTATTCTTAATTGATTTGACGTGTACATCCATTCTTGTAAATGGCTACTTACAATAAAGGAATTTATTATTTTTATTATTAAAAAAAAAACTCTAGATTTACTTTTATATATTCTATTACTTGTACTTAAAAAAATCTGTAAATTATAAAAAAAGAACCTCGTAATCATATTATGAAAGGTTATCATATTGAGAAAATTGAAATAACTACAACTTCCTGAATGGACATTTAAAAAGAAATTAATAATGTCACTCGGCACAATGTTCAGAAACGTCACACCTAGTAGTTCACCTTCGATTCACTTAATTTATTATAATACAAAATGTCGCGCCTCGAAAAATATCACAAAACTTACACTAGAGAACAGGTTTCAAAGAGAATGACAACTTAGGCCTAGAATTGTTTTTCCCCAGTATCCTCTTTTGTTCTTCTTTCACGCGTTTTTCCTGTTCTTTCCGCAGTTTCTGTTTTTCCTCTTCCATTTTTCTTTGTTCTTCTACCATCGCTAACCTCTCTTCTGCCTTAAAATAATACATACAATATTATTACACGACACTGTAATAAATTCAACAATCCAATACTTTAAAGACAATTTATGTATTTACTAACGCTTACCAGTTTTCGCTGGGCTTCTTCAATTTTTCTATTATTTTCAGCCATAATTTTTTCTAGATCTTCCCTTTTACGTCTTTCCTCCTCCTATAAACAGTTCAAGCGTGAATTTTAGAAAAGACATTTGGAACGGCCGGCCCCTAGCTTCCATTTATTCTGCCCCATTCATAAACTTCTTTGTTTCAAACCGAGATCTAAATTTAAACATTAATATCACGCATTCGGAGCAACAATTTGAATCAAAGAAAATACTCTTGCACATCGTTTATTATTAAGTTCCTGTACACACAGAAATGTGAGTCAATGGTTAAGGGACCCTTGCGCTTTTCGTTTTCTGTTTAAAACTGCGACGCAGTTTTCTCGCCAACTGAAAGACACATAGAAAAGAATCGAATGTTTTTGACAGGCGAAAATAAAAATGGGCGGAAAAGTGCGGCGCAAATTAAATCATCCCCGTGGAGGGAATCAAAAAGAAAAACCACAAAAAAATCCCTGGTTTGATTCTGCGTTAATGCAATTAAACAGCAGGCACAGCTAGGTATCGGGCCAGTTTTGAAAGGTATGAAAATACACAAACTCCCTGTTCAATCTTAAAATATACTTAAAAATATACAAAAAAAAAATAGAAAAAGCTGGATAATACCTGCTAGACGAGGTAGGTCCACGATGGCTCGAAACAGCTCGTGTCTTGAACCTTCTCTGCTTAGCTGCTCTCCTTATCTTATAAGCTATTAGCCAAGTGGCAAATGGTTTGTTAATTATTTAACTATTCTTGGATAATCCTTACACACTCGTCTAGTGCTATGTCTATGTCCTTATTGGCCTCAACTTTTATATTACTTTCAATTCACAAAGAGGGCTTAATATTTAAGTTTTTTCCACCATCTTTACAGCAATACAAAACACAAGGAAACAATTTCATTGGTTTCATTTCAGTATTTGTCATACAGGCAAAAAGGCTGAATTAAATTTTTATAAACAAATCAGATACAAGATATTCTATGACCAAAAAATAGTTTTCTTGTTAATATTTCAGAAAATGACAGCTTGCAATCATATTCATATTAACAATACAAACTAAATCTAAACAATATAATATTTTTACAATAATGTAATACTATATAAAAAGCTAACGTTTTTAAAAAGTAAAGAAACATGCATTTTAAATGAATATGATCACATGTAATTCGTACAATTTTGTTTTAGCTTTGAATGTTTGTCTCACAAATTATGTAATGCAGAGCTAATCTCTTTAAGTATGTTTTAAATATAACTTTTGCTTTAGAAATAATCTAATCGTTAAAGATAAAATAAATCCACGACAAACTTCATTCATAACATCAAGTAAATTATGCCTGCTCAATTATATTATCGGAGTATAAATGTAGAATCTCAAAAAAAAAGGACTCGATAGTTTTAGAAAATTTGCTGCTGCTGTCTTATTTATTAATTTCAATACTGCAGACTGTTAGTTACTTTTAAATATGTTTAAGCATGAAGGTAAAATTCAAAAAATCTAGAATTATTTCAAACTTGTTTTAACTGGATATTTAGAATAAATCAATGCAATAAATTTTAATTTGTATTCTTGGGGTATACAATGAGACAGCCATAATTTACAGAAACTGATAGGTATTTACTGAATCAATTTATAGTAATAAACCCTTTAACCATAAGCACTTATGTTAATTATAAATTGTAAATTGTTTTGACTACAAGTTAAAATTGTGAAAAAAAAAACAGAAAATATAGTATTAATAAAATTTAAAATAACTTTTTAACCAATAATGACACAAGCTTTAAGTCATGTTTGTTCCACGGTTTTCATTTAAAACTGCACAAAATGCATATGGTTAGGGAAACATGATCCTTTTACTGATTCAATTTGCAAAATATATTTGATATATCAGCAAAGAAAAATTAAAGAACATAAATACTATTGTATTCTCCAGTTGTTAGCTTTTATTTTTAAAGATATTGGAAAGCCGGAGGGAAAGAAGTGGTAGGAATAGAACTATGTCATTGTAAGACAACCAAGCCTTACAGCAACATTTCAAGAAAACTGATCAACTTAAAAGAAGAAGAAAAAAGATACTTACAAAACGCACAACTTTAAATAATATAAATCTATTTGAATCAAATGACAAATCTATAATAAATATAATACAAACGCTTTGCCAATACTGAAAAGTGCGGCGGCCAAAATTTTTCTCTTACCTCTCTGTGTTTCTCTTCGAGCAATTGCCTCTCCCTTCTTTGTTCCATTTCTTCCATCATTTGAGCTTCCATTATCTTTTTCGCCTCCTCCACTCTTTTCGAGACTTCGCGTTCGATTTCATCTTTTCTTTTCTCCAATTCCTCCTCCACACGTTTATTTACTAATTCTTCTATACGTTTGGCGGTTTCTTCTTCTATTAATCTCTGCTCCGCTTCTCGTTGTCGCCTGTGCCTCTCCATTTCTGCTAGCCTTTCTACTTCATCCATTTTACGTATTTTCGAAGACTTTTTGTGCTTATGCTTTTCTAATTTTGTGAGATCAATTGAGCCATCACTGCTTGACAAGGAAGAACCTGAATTCGATCTTCTCCTACGGTAAACAGGCACACTTTATTGAAACTAGACCCAAACAAGCTACGTAAACAGTAGCACATAAGAATATTGATGCTAAACTGTCTAAGAAATATTATTTAATTAAAAATGCTTTTTAATAATTAACATAAAAGCTAACCTTGACTTGGAGCTTCGTTCCTTTGATTTTTCTTTGTATGTTTTGCTGTGAGAACTGGAGCTTCTTTCCGATCTATCTCTGGACTTACTCCTTTTATGGTGTTTAGTTTTGTGATGCTTTTTCGGCGACCTACTTCTCGAACGCGATCTTCCCATTTTCACACCTTATTTTTGTACTATAACGCTAAAACACCTTTCTCTGGAACTCCGCCAACTTGTCGCCAGCTGTCAATCAAGAAAGCTAATCGAGCATGCGCTATCAACTATCAACCAGTCGCAAACAACGCTCAAAATATCTAACGTCTATTTCACCTAAAAAAAAAAAAAAAACAATAGAGTAGATTGTGTTCAATTTCCTGTCCAAACTTTACCTAACAAAGCTTGCACTCTTACTTCTTGAGCGGAAATATGAACCATATGAACAAAGTACAAAATAAACACTAACTAGTAAAACTCTTGTTAAGTCAGATTAGAGATGGGACTCCACCCGGTGCAATCATTTGCACCGGTGGAATCACGGAATGCACCCGGTGCATTGGGTGCATTGCCCAGTTGCTTACGTTTACATAAAACATAAAAAAATGCTTCATTATGACATCAAATATAATATAATATAATATTTTTTGTGCGGACCATCACTAGACAACGTTAATTTCAAGAAGTTACTCATTTTGTGCAGACTTTAAGCTATTCACGACACAGTATGCAACATATAATCTTATAAACCACCTGCAAACAATTAAATAATATCAAGAAAAGGTTATTTCTCGTTCGGTTTGCGCGGGAAATTTAAATTCTTGAATGCACCCGGTGCATTCGTGTATGCACCCTGGTGAATGCACCCATATGGGTGCTTTCAATGCACCGGGTTCATTCACTGGCCCATCTCTAAGTCAGATAGTGACAACTAGAGATGGGCCAGGGAATGAACCTGGTGCAATGAAAGCTCCTATGTGGGTGCATTCACCAGGGTGCATACACGAATGCACCGAGTACATTCATAAATTTAAATTTCTCGCTCAAACCGGACGAAAAATTACCCTTTGTTGCTATTATTTAACCGTTTACAGACGGTTTACAGGTTTATACCTTTCATAACCTAATAGTTAATAAAAATAATTTAATAGTTAATAGTTAGTGTTAGGTTTAATCTAAGCTTTTACAGCTTTAAATCTGAACAAAACTTTGAATATGTTTTTTAAATTAACGATAGGTTGGTGTTACAAATTAATTGTCAATAATTGTATAGCAATAATCCACGCAAAATATGCTACATTTAGTATCATTTTGAAACATGTTTTTATTTCTTACGTAAATGGAGGTAAATTGGCAATGCATCCAATGCAACTGGTACATTGTGGGTGCATTCCATGATTCCGCCGCCCATCTCTAGGGACAACTAATGTGACTTGTGAGCATAGAGATAAATATATAGTATATTTATCTCAATGCTTGTGAGTCGGCAATATTACCACGTTACCTTACGGTAAATTTCCAATGTTACCGGTAAGTTCATTTGTTACCGCTTGTTACCGTATGTTACTTCTGTTGTCAACATAATGTAATTTCGAGTTTCAAACTTGCAAAATACAAGTAAACCAATGAAACAAATGGTCAAGGAATATTTTTAGTTAGCTAGGAAAAACGTAAATACTAAAAGAACAAAATAAATACTCCATAACCTAAAATGATTTTTGTTTAGACATGAAATTATTCAGTGGAAATATTAGTGTTGTGAGTCGGTAATATTACCACGTTACCGGTAAATTTCCAATGTTACCGGTAAGGTTACATTCATTTGTTACCGTATGTTACTTCAGTTGTCAACCAGGGTTGTCAACATAACGTAATTTCGAATTACACACTTGCAAAATGCAAGTCAACCAATGAAACAAATGGTCAAGGAATATTTTTGATTAGCTAAGAAAAACGTATATACTAAAAAAAGTAAATAAATATTTCATAATCTAAAATGATTTTCGTTTACGCGTGAATTTATTGAGTGGAAATACGTACTATTAAATAACGGAAACTTTATTAACATATAAAATAGCGATAATTTGTCGCTATTTTATATGTTCATCATTCTTACATCGCAATTGCGAATAAATTGGGCAAGTCGTTTTTGGTCTGCAGTGGGAATGTCGAGCTACGTTTCTGCTGAAGAAGCCCCAAGCAGGGCTGAAACAGCTGTCCAGAGGCTGCTCGAGGTTCTCACTGCAATCAAAAACGATTTGCACAAAATTTTTCTGGAAACTTTATTATTAATAAAAGACAAAAACGTAATGTGTATCCGATATCAAATTAATCGAAATATTGAGTAAATACTAAAATTTTTAGTTGAAGCGGAATTGGTATCTCCAGCATGAGATGTCATCACTTGAGCTGCAATCGGTAATGTTACGGTAACATTATCGGTAAGGAGACAAACATGGCTATTTTGTAGAGATGGGCCAGGGAATGAACCCGGTGCATTGAAAGCACCCACATGGATGCATTCGCCAGGGTGCATACATGAATGTATCGGGTGCAATCAAAAATTTAAATTTCCCTCACAAATCGAACGAGAAGTAATCTTTTCTTGATGTTATTTAATTCTTTGCAGGTGGTTTACAGGTTTAATGTTTCATAGTGTATGGTGAATAGCTGAATAGTAATTTTTTAAGTATAATCGGAAGCTTTGTAGCTTAAAATCTAAACAGAATGAATAAGTTTTTGAAATTAACGTTACAAAATAATTGTCTGGCGATAGTCCGTACAAAATATATTACATTTGGTGTCATTTTGAAGCATTTTTTGGATGCTTTGCCCGGTTGTCTACATTTACATAAGACATAAAAATGCTTCAAAATGAAACCAAAAATAATATATTTTGTACAGACTATCGCTAGACAATTATTTTGTAACGTTAATTTCAAAAACTTACTCATTTTGTTCAGATTTTAAGCTACAAAGCTTCCGGTTAAACGTTAAACGACTTAAAAGTTTACTATTCAGCTGTTCACCATACACTATGAAAAACTAAACCTGTAAACCACCTGCAAACAATTAAATAACAACAAGGAAAGGTACATTCATGTATGTACCCATGTGGGTGCTTTCAATGCACCGGGTTCATTCCCTGGCCCGTCTCTAATTGCAATATCCCTAAAGAATTATTAACCGTATAATTAACTGGTTAATAACCGGTTAATAATCCAATTTACTAACACTAGTTTCCACGTGGTGGCAAAATCTCTTATGTCATTATTTAATCCAATAAAACCGAGATTATATAATAATAGAAAGAAATCATAAGGAAAAAAATTCGTCTTTTAGCTCTCCCGAAAAATACGGCTCTTAGACTTACGAACTTTTGCATTTTGAGCAATGATATGCGAATTATTAAGCGTTTCTTTGCCTTCAAATTTAAATTTGTTCCCCAAAGAGAGAGAGAGAAGCCGAAAGCGAAGCTTATGCTTTAGCCGAGGTACATTCCAAGATTGGCGAATTTTTTAAACTTGACATTTGACAACAAAATTGTATTTTGGGTTTGTAATTACTTATATGGGTTTTGACCGACCAGATAAACCTATTTACAATACATTTACCATTATTATGGTGTGTTTATGAGTTTTAGAGCTGTTGCTTAAATTCCCTATGTCCAAATCATGCCACTCTGATGAAATTATATCCATAGTTATATCTGAATTGGTGCATTGACTTGCATATTTGAGCGGATCAGAATTTGAAATTTTATTAAAAGGAATGAACCTAGTATAAAAGCAAGATTAATTTAAGCAACAGTACTTTTCTCTATAAGTCAGTACTTTTCTCATTCTCCTTTTAATACTTTTATTTTCACGCTACTGGTAACACTGAAAATTGAAATCCCTGTTCAGTTCAAATTATGTTGAAATTTAGGTTAGAAAACGTCAAAGTTCCAAGTTCTAGTTCAGTGTTCATAGTTCAAAATAATGGTACCTCTAAGTTATAAAACAGTTTTACAGAGATTATCACTTGTAAGAACATTAAAATTCGAGCAAATATGCCCTGTACATTATATTCAAGGCCAGGAACCTGAGCCCAAAGTTCGTGAATATTTTTATTTCATCGACCATCAGGGAATGGTAAGCTCTTAAGAAATCTAGTCTCCTGCTTAGTAAATAATTAGTTGTTTTTAGACGACGCCAGGATGAAGAATTTCACCTCGTGTTTCAAAGAGAAAAAATTCCTACGATTCTTTTTCAATCAGATGCGCTTGAATGAGACTGGCAGATACAAAGAGTTTCCCTACCTCTCAATCTGTGGTAAAGAAAGAAACTACATTCGCTGTGATGATTTTCCATTTGTTTACACGCACGTTTTTAAGAAGGTTGGCAAGGAAAGAGAAGAGTTGCACTTAGGATATAATCATGCAGGGGACTTGTTGTCTACAAGGTTTGTGCCCGAGAAGATTTTTATGTTACCCGAAACAGGCAGGGTTTATCATCCAGCTCCTGATAAAGTTGGATCTATTGGATTGGTCAGATCTAAATTGGCTATAGAATTTAGTAAACATTTCACTTTTGACAATGGGGAGACTGAACCACCTACTAAATTTACATATGAGGGAGTTACTTATTTATTAGATAATAATTGGTATCATGAGGCTATGAAGAAAAAACCCAAATAATATGTTTAATAGCATTTTTAGTTGATTGCTCCAGAACACGTAGTGTCTCCATCCCTTATTGCAAAACGAGGTGAGAATACTTTCTAGAACAGTCAACTGAAAATTCTATAGGTGAACAACTAAAGATTTTATAGCAAGTTTGAAACACTTTTTTTTACATGCCATTCAGTCTATTATTAAGTGTATATAAATAAACCTAAAAAATACTCGGCGAGTTGCTATAAAACTTTAAATTCCTAACTTGAATTTAAAGGAGTTTAAAATTAAATTATATTGATTAAAAATTTTGCCATGCTATAAATGTTATGTATATTCAATTCTATTTTTTTTTAACTTTGCAACATAAAAATTAAACTTTGTTATCCCTGGGTATGATGTTTCAACTACTCTAAGGATTTCAAGCTACAGGTGGAGGAAAATTAAAACAACGTGCCCATATTCAATGTTTGTGATATAAATGAAAATATTGAAAATTTACTGTAAATTTATTATTTATATTAAAATAAAATGTAAATACAATTTATATGTTACAATAAAAGTTTTATGTAAATAATTATAGTACGTACTGCTTAAAAAAGTTTGAACAATGATTGTTCTTTTCATATTGCAAACTAATATTGTCATGTAAAATATTGCCACATAGCTGGAAACAAACAGCAAGTATCGAGACACAATTAAAAGTTTGCTGAGCTTCACTTTGTACTAAAACAATAAAATTTAAAATCCTTTTACAACCATAAGTTAAAAAACGGCATTTTAAATTTAGACACAGCCACAGGCAAGTTTGTTTAAAGTTATTTAAACATTAAAAACTAGTATAAAACAACAATCCCAAAAATTAAAACCTACGTTTAATAATTACGTGCTTAATTCATAATATTTTGGACATATTTTTGATAGTTGCAATTCTTTTGCAAAGAAAATCCTTAAGTTTGGTCACGCGGTATCTGTCAATAGCGTATGAAACGTGCGCTACATAAACTCATGCAAGTAACAGAAACAATTTCATGTTTCATCTTCAGATACTGGTGTAGAGTCTCTAGTTAAAGGCTTAAAACTGCCAGGGGAAACCCATGAGTGACCGGTAGGCTTTACAATCTCCTCGACTTGTGCTAGCATGCTGGTTTTCACACTGTCATGTATGGTAGGCGTATATTTTTCAAACGTTATGTAATGCTTATCATCTATTGGTGGAGGATCATAAACATGCTCTTGACTCGCTTTTACGTACGTTTTAATTTTTTCTAAGTAGGCCGCTTGGTTATCTTTGTATCTGGAAAAATAATTTGCACGTATAAACACTGGATTTGGAATTGATTTTGGTAATTACTTACAAACTAACTGCCTCTGTATTAACAGCATGAGCAAGACTAGAATTAAAATTATAAAAAATCCACTGGATGTATTTTAAAACTTGCCACAGATGATGTTCTCCTTTATTCCATAAGGGAAAGCCGTCTAGTAAATGCAGTTCATTGGTGTCCATGTGTATCACAGGATGGTAAATATCTGAATGGAAGATAATTTGCTAAAAAAGACAAGTCGTAGTTTTTTCTTTCTTCTTTAAGAAAAATTATTTTAAAAACTTGATCAGAAATTTTACAATTTATTAGAATTTATTTGTACATAGAACTAATAATTAATTCTTTTTAAATTTGATTTTTTTTTTCAATAATTTTGAAACATTGTAAATACTCAGCTAATACATTGGCCTTTTTGATAATTATAAACGTGTACAGCCGACTAAAAAGATGTATGTATAAGCACTATTTTGTAGTAACTTCTTCTTTAATAATTATTATTTTTCTGTTACCTGAACACGTGCTTTTCTCCTTCTGTATTAAATGCACAAAATATTATTTAAACCGGCAATAAAAAACCTAATATCCTTTTTTCTGAATGTTTATGAAATAGATTTTTGTAAATATCGAAAACTTTTGCATTACTTTGAAATATGTATCGACAATTCGCTCTACCTTGACACTTTTCTCAAGTAAACAAATTATACAAGTTCTGTGGAGAATATTTTACTTTGTTGAAAACAGTATTTATCTTATAAATAATGGTGTTGTGAGTCGGTAAATTACTTTACGGTAAATTTCCAATGTTACCGACCGGGAAGGTATATTCATTTGTTACCGTTTGTTGTCAACATAATAAGGAATTTTTTCTCAAGTAACCGGTTACGAACAGCTATGGTATAGTGACGTCAAGGTTACGTGCATTTGTCATGGTTAGTAATAGCGTTTTCGACTGATTGCTCAGGTGCGGTCTCCAGAGTATCTCCATTTTACTTTATTCTAAAAGCAGAGGATGGAGATACTCTCCAGAATGCAGAATCGAAAACGCCATAAGATTCGCCAAAATGAAATAGTTACGGTTTGGCACCTGCATTTTTAAATTTGACGTTTCCAGATTTTCAACAGCCTGTTAAAGTGATTGTTATCTGCCAGTGGAATAAATTCAATCTCTCTGGTAACGTAGTAAGATAAAAGAAGTAAATATTTCGTAACCTGAAACGATTTTCGTTTAGACATTATCATTTAGCGGAAATAACAGGAGTATTAAATATTTGAATTTCATTTTTTAACAAAAGCCAAAAATGTAATGTGTATTCGATATTAAATTCATCAGGAAATTTAGTAATTATCAAATTTTTAAATAAAAGTGTAATTGCTAACTCCGACCAAGAAACGTCGCGACTTGAGCTGTCTTGCTCTAATTGGTGTAACATTACCGGTAAGATAAAAATAAATAACCGGTAATTTAACAACGTTCAATCTAAGGTTCTAAATCGACACACTTCGTGTTCAGGTAGTGATTTTTTCTATGTATCATTATTGCACAATGAGCTAATTTAGGGATAACAAAAAACATAGTCGTAAGCTTGTTATTCAAAGTGACATTTCGCAAATGGCAATTTACTATGGCTGCGTAGAATAACATAACCTAATACATTTTTGACTAGATAGTCGGCCGTAAACTATTACCATCATACTAAACAGAATTTCCTAAAAGTGATAATTTCCTTGTTGCTCTTGTGACATTTGTATTTGTTATCTTTGTTACACAATAAACTCAAAATGGGAATGGGATGGCGTTACCTGAACACGTAAGTGTGTTGATTTAGTGACCTTGGTTCAAACTACACTTACCGGATGTCCTCCATCAGGAAAATTCTCTGGCAAATGTATAACAAATCTAAAAATGCCGTCTTCGTAAATTCCACTTCGAATAAAAATCACACCAAACCATGCTGTCAACAATAAAGAAATGTATAATAATTATTTAACTCTTGGATAGTATTTGATTTTTGACTGCAGTCTATTTTTTTCGGATAGGCGGAAAACGCGAAGTTGTAAATGAATAAATGAATGTGGTTCTGCTATTACTCAGTTATTTGTGTTCTTTTTTTTATTTTATTAAAACTGCAACTGTTAGTAACGACTGTGGTCAATTTTGAAATTTTTTGTCGTCTGCGTAGTACTGTAACACGTTATAACAATCTGTAAATTTCCGCCTATCAATAAAAAATAGAGTATATGAAGACAAGTCTTTACATTTACATACATTTTTGAGTTATTTTATTGGTTTAAATACAACTTTAGGTAAACTTGCCTCTACGGTAACGTAGAAAACACAAAAATAAACAAACTGACGAATACTTCATAGGAACAATAATTTAACTCGTCATATTTAAAATATGTCATATTACATACACATAATGAGCAGGGAAACGAATCAAGGCCACTTAATGTTGGACGCTTTTTACGCCGAATGTATTATTTATCTTTCGCCATTCCGCGGTATCGATGCATTAAATTGTTATTGAATGGGGGGGGAGTGCAATTTGAGTGTCCTTATTTCGCAGGAGATTATTGTGGGCGGGGTTAATACAGTCCGAGTACTAAATTTTTGTACAGTTATAGTGGAATAAGTGGCCCGAATTCTGTTCCCTGGTAATAAGGAGTGATGGAGCCCGAAGTAACTTTACTCCAGACCGTTACTTGTAACTATCCCCTGTACCAGCACTCTAACATTTTAAGCTTACTCTCTGCAGAGTACAGTAAACCATAAGCTCAAAACCTTACCGAAGTTACATGTGACGTCATGACGCTAGCTTAAAATAAGAGTGTTATGTATTATGTTATGTATTAGTAGGGATGTTTAACATTGGCCGCGTTCAGCGGACGCTAAGCTGATGAGTTGCTTATTCAGCACCCGTTTGTGATTGGCTATTACCTTAATGTGAGCCAATCATAAACAATAATTTTACAACAAACTGAGTAAGCAACTCAGCCGCTGAGTTTATTATTAAACCAAGCTAAGCCTAAATGGTTCTAAGGAACTTAAGATAATGATGAAAATAAAGTTTTAAGACGTTAGAATTAGGGCAAGCATAACAAGTCTATGCAAGTTTTAAAATACTTTTCTAAATATAAATCTCATTTTTGCAAGAAATTGGAGTTAGGATACTCTTATTCTAAGCAGGAGATGAGTTAGTCCCCTGAAGACGAGTATCATGTAACTAGATGGTAATTTTACCTTGCCTAAAATCACTTTTGATGTTTAAAAACAAAAGCAATTCACAGACATCATAATTAGGTTTGAAAATATGATATAAAAAGATGTTTCACTTAAAAAAATATAAAAACATTTGAATATTTCTTCTCAAGCATGTCATTTGTTTTTCTAATATTACCATAACATTAGTGAAGATCGTAAGACATAATTATAACTCATCTCGTGTGAGCAGATGAAACAGTCTACATGCTTGGAACTGAAATTAATTTTGACTGAAAATTAAGGGATGTATTAAAATAACGTGAAACAACACAAAGAACATTATTTCCCCAAATAAAAACTTTTGTCGGGTCACATACATACTTAAACAACATTCCTTGGACGGAATCACATATACTCCTTGAAAATTCTCACTCTGCACCATTTTACTAAAAATAAACATATTAAAGCACGTTTTTCCTGATGATTCTCCTACATACTACTCAGCTAATACTACGTATTCCTGATGGAATTTCTTATAAAATTTGTTTAAGTCTTGATTCTGGCGGCCAAATAAATTCTCTTTATGCCCTGAAGACAGGACACGTCTCAACGAGCCCTGCCTGGTAAAGGCAGTCTCATTGGTGTCTTCCTGCAAAGCAACATAACCTCACAATTTAATTTTTTAATTAGATTTGGGTGTTACCTTGAGCGAACGTGCCTGCGTGTTCAGCATATTTATTAAACTAAAAATTACAAGCAATTATCAGGAACACATCATTAAGAGATATAAAATGATAAAATGTTGTTATCGTCGCAATTACATCGCCATCTGTTATGTCAGATTTGATGCGTAAATTCAATCGTAATTCAATTGTTCGTTTTTTTTTTTTTTTTGTTGGTGTTTGGTGTGACTCAGGTGTAACTGGAACGAGCTTTCACATTATTTTATTATGTGCCAAAAGTGACAAAAGTTCCAGGATTATAACACAAACAACCCTTAAAAATGACTATTTATTAATAATAAAATAAATAGATGTAATTTTTGCTAAAAATATCACACCTAACCTAGAGCACGTGTTGCTACCAGACAAGATGCAAGCCAAAAACGGAGCTAAACTCTCCAAGTCTATCTTGGACATGAAGTTCATGAAGAAATCCAAAGAAAGAGTCCAAAAGGAGGAAGAAGACGCAGAAGGTCAGGCGATGTACTCCGGTGAAATCACCGAAGAAATGCGAAAAATTGGCAACACATTATTCATCGAAACAAGTATTTCTACCTGCAAGGACCTGGTGGAAGGCAGGTTATCATTTGGAGGGATGAATCCTGAAGTGGAGAAGTCGATGGTTAACACTTACAATCAGAAATTCGACGAAGCAAGCAGGCGCAAAGAAAAAGACATCTCGGATGTAGAGATGGCCACAGGATATTCTACTGTTGTGGATACGATAAACAAAAAATTTACAGATAAGAAACACAGAAATCAAAGTAGAAAATTTATGAAACCACCTGTAGAAGATTTATTGTAAGTAATATAAATGTGTCTGAAAATGTTGTGCGAAATCATTCACAAATTTCAAACCCTAAAAATTTAATGAATCATTGACCGAAGTTTTGAAAATGTAAAGAAATTGTATCATCACTTTCAAGGTAAAGAAAAATTAAAAAAAACTCTGCTACACGTCTGTAAACAAGAAGTCTGATGAAAATATGCAATTTTTCTAAAGGAATTGGATTTGACTAATCTTTGAATAGCTAAAAACTGTACAGGCTGTTGCGTTAATGAATGCAACATAGGAAATACCATGTTATTTTAAAAGTGTTTAAATATCGGCCTCCCTAATTATTTTACAGCAAAATGCCATTCAGGTTTTTTAATCATGGTAAATCTGGCTGTGCAGTTTGAGAATTTGTGCTCAGTTTCAAGATATTTAAAAAAGATTCAGTAATGAAATTCAGTTTATACCAAACTATCAGCACAGCCTTGATCAGTCAATGTTAAAATTACTGGAAAAGCTTTTTCTTTTAACCTGTTTCAAAAATGACTATACAGGGTGTAACAAAAATACAGGACGGTACTTCCCGGTGTTCACGGGAAGTTGCAACAACTAACTCTCTTATTCGAATTTTTACGATGTAACTTATATTGGAAATGCTTCAGAACCTGTCCTGCCCGATTCTACGGCAATATCAGAAAAACAAATGATTCAGATTTTTAAGATTTTCAATTGTTTTTAACTTTTTTTTAATAAAACCTAATAATTTATATCATCGCAGCGCGTTCAGAACGTCATATTAATTATGTCTCTAAAACATTTTCTTCCAAAGCCTATTGTTGTTTTTTATTATTTGCAGGCTTCAGATTCGATCACTATTTATGTAAAAGTACATATTTTTATCAAAAGTACATAAAAGTACACATTCTTCGACAATAGCAATGAGTACTCACTCACAATAGTCATTATTGTACATATTTTGAAAATAGCGCGCATTTGGTAATGTTTCAACTGCCCGTTTTTTTTCTGTTTTTTTATTTATTTACCATCAAGTAGCTTTGTGATTTTGTTTTATTAGGTTGGCTATTGTAGTAAAATTAGACAAATTAATTTCATGTCATTGGTTGAGTTAAGTCAATGGTCAAACTGCACGAAATCAAGTCAACGGTCGGACTACACTATCTGACCAATCAGCGATTGGTAAAAGTAATCCCGTGGTTTAGTCTGATCAGTTCGACCGTTCACTTACCGCAGCCCTAATAACATATGTCAAAATGTGACACGTCAAATCAGATAGATCAACCGATGTTGTCAACTCTCAATTTTCCCGATGAAAAATACCAAGTATGTAAATCTGGACGCGAATACATCTTGTGACGAAAAGAAAATATTGCAACGTTACTTCATTCTCAGTAACCTTAAATTCAAAATCAAAATGACTTTCATTGCCAAAGTTTAGTTACTTGTATAAGTACCACTTTTTCCCTAAACTTTCAGGGCATATTTCGATGGTAAATAAATCAAAAACAGTTAAGGTTGAATAAAGCTAGGTTCAAATGCGTCCAGATACACAAAATATTAATTGCGGTCCAGTTTCTGATTGGTTCCTTCAGAAAAACCAACCAATTAAAAACAATCGGCAGTAAATATTTTACGTATCCGGAATTCATGTGAATTTAGCTTAATAAAGTGCGTTCTCGTGTATCTGCGGATCTTTTATTTGTGAAATTTGTACAACTTATAACGTTTGTTCAATTGAAAAAAAAAATTAGCTTTCTTTGAAATGACAATTAATCCATATTAAGCAGTCACTCTTTTTTCTCGTCAGAGTAGGCTAGTTAGGATTATACTTTTGTTGGTATCACAATGAAATTTACAGGGTGTTGTTTTACTGTATGCAAATAAAGAAACCCTCAGTATTAAGTACACGAAATGCTACCTTCTGCGGGTATTTTTTGGTGGCTACCGTATCATAGCCAAAAAATTTCGAATTGACCACTTGTTTGGAACTGCTGAAATGTGCGAGAAAGATAGGTAAGTCAACTTCGCCTTCCTCTCGGTATGAACACGCCCTAAAGCTAACTTTTTTATTAGAAATATTACGGGGTAACTTAAATTAGGAAAGTTACAGGATATTTTTCACTCGATTTTATGGCAGTATCGGAAAAACTGTTTGGTTTTCGAGATTTTCAATTATTTTTAATTTTTTTAACGGAATATCAGGTTTTATCATCGCAACGCGTTCAGGATTCAGTATGCTTCTAAAGTGTTCTTTTTTAACTAAGATACGGTTTCCTCTCGCGAGCACCCTGTATTCTTGTTTTTTTTCTTCTTTACTTTAATCTGTAGGATATATCATTGAAGTAGATGTTACTTCTGAGACATTCTGCTGACCAAAATGAAGAAAAAGTTACATACATCAACTGTTTTTATGTTGTAGTTAAATTATTAAAATTATGAAATTAAAAATTATATTATTATATTATTAAAAAATATTTCATTTTAATTAAAATGTTAAAGAAACGTAGAAAAAACATTTAAATATCTATACAGGGTGTTCTCGGGAAACCGTATCGACAGGTAGAAATTTTTTTTCTTTGAGACGAATTCAGATATACTGAACGGGATGCAGGGATAAACAGCTGATATTCCGTAAAAAAATACAAGAACAATTGAAAATCTCGAATTCCAAACAGTCATTTGTTTTTCCGATACTGCCATAACATCAAGCGGAAAAGGTCCTAAAACTTTCCTGTTTTAAGTTACCTCGTAAAATTTACAACAAAAAAAGTTAAGGTAGGCATTTTCCTTAATCAACAAGATTTCTTCCAATTAATAAAAAAATACTAGGCTTTGGAAGAAAATATTTTATACATAATTAATAAAACGTTCTGAACGCGATGCGATGATAAAAAAATATGTTTTTTTAGATAGAAATTCGATTAAATTAACAAAGAATTTTTAGTCAAGAAAAACAATTGCACTGCTATCATCAAAATATTTGTATGACCTTTTTATATATTTTTAAGTTGTGGTGTAATAATTTTTGTACTTTATTTAGTAGAGATCTTCTTTCTTTTTATAAAGATACCAAGATTTCGTAAATGGAATACAAAAAAATAAAATAAAATCATTATGAACTGAGTAGGCCATGTATAAAATTATGTTCCCTAATTAATTAACAAATGCCAATGTTAATTGCGTCTCATATTATTGTTTATAGCACTAGATGTGAGAGTCTTATCACAGAGGCGTGTGTGCTTGAAATTAAATTCGTCCTAATCCCATAACACTTGCTTGGTTGACCGTCTTTAAACTTCGACATGAACAAGAGCATCTGCTTGTTGTCGGTGAAGTAAGAATATCTTCTTTCCTTATTGCTCGTATATTACATAACCAGAGGTAATTGACACAACCTGTATGTTATGTTAATAATTTTCTTGCTTAGAAAGGTATTGAAAAGGACTGGTTCATTTGTGAACTATACTTCACGGCAATTTGGTTAAAAAGCAAAACATCTGGTAATCTACAAATGACTATATTACAAAAGAAAAACAAAACAATCGAGGATAAAAATACAAAATATACAAAAAAAATTACAACACAAATTCTGACGCACACACCGGTATTATTACCTAAACTCTTACGAATTAACGCTAAGCCTAAAGTTATAAAAGTACAAAAAATCCCAAAAATATTCTCGCGAAAAATAGGGATTTTAATATACAATTGTCATCTATTTTTATTTTCTACAGCCGGAAAAATACCGCTTTATATTTTCAGTGTTGGCCATCAGGGTGAATTCTGTAAGGCAATCGACAAGGAAACGGAACTTATGTACAGTATATTGCTCGAATGTGATAAATATTTCGCAAGGGATTACGAGGCTTCCTTGTTATTGCCCAAGATTTCCAAATGAAAATGAAGTTTTACGTCTAAAATATATTTACACAATTACAACTAATATGGCTTTTGTGTACTGGCAATGGATAAAAAATGTTGTGCAACTTTACAAATCTAAAACTAGAAAGATTATCTCCTGTTTTATATGTATTTCTTTTTTTTTTGAATAGTTCTGATAAAATATCCAATTTTTAAATTTGCCTTTTAAAAATCTCGCAGTGGTTTAATTTCTGCAGCTTGTAGATTGACAATTTGCAATCCTTTAACGAAGTAAACGTCACGATCGATGGAGTTTCTATGTATTCTAAATCTTCTTAATATGCATCGTCTTCAATATCAGTAAATTTATTCGATTCACTTGCTTTCTGTACTTGGTTATAACCAGGGAAAAGAATTCAGGCCACTTACTGTTGGACGCTTTTTACGTCGAATGTACTTTGCGATGCATCGAATTGTTATTGAGTGGAAGGGGAAGAAGTGCAATGCGAGCGTTTGCACGTTATGGGCGAGGCTGATACAGTCCGAGTACTAAGTTTTTGTACCGTTCGCGGAACAAGTGGCCTGTATTCTTTTCCTTGGTTATAACACATCTCTCGCAACGTTATAACTTGTGAAAATCCACTTAGCGTCTTTTTCTATTGTCTCAAAAACTGTACATTGCAGGCAAGAATGTTGGACAACATTGTAAATCCACCTGATCCCATTTAGTTGTTTTCTTGTTA
Source organism: Prosopocoilus inquinatus (assembly GCA_036172665.1). Taxonomy (NCBI): domain Eukaryota; kingdom Metazoa; phylum Arthropoda; class Insecta; order Coleoptera; family Lucanidae; genus Prosopocoilus; species Prosopocoilus inquinatus. The sequence continues at coordinate 55,324,085 of CM069874.1, forward strand.
GTTCTGAGTGTTGCCTTTCAAGCACAGTTGGGTTTTAAACGCGTGATCGTGCATAAACTTATGGAAACTGGAAAGTGCGCTTTAGATTTTTTGGGCTTGTTTGCGTGCGCAAAATGTTGCTGCACTGTCTATATCTACAGTTGGATGATTTGTCTCAACTGTAAGCTCATATACAGGATGTGACTCTACCAGCCCTATATATCAAGTTTTTCTAATCGACGGTTCACGTAGTTCTAGTCCATAATAGGCGGTAATTCTGTGGAATAAATGACTGACCGGATCTACACGTTCCTCTAGATTTACAAAGACCTATTGAGAAGTGCGCGTTCTTTTGAGGCAATATACTCTTTAGTGGTACGCACCAATGTCCATTTTTCTACACGAGCCATGTGAGGCGGTGTAAAGGAACCCTTATGCACCAACGTTTCGTGCATTAAAAAGGTGAGGGGTAATGCATGTAGTCAATTTGTCTAACAGAAGGTACGTTTAGTAAGTTTGATAAATTCAGTCTCTCGAAACAGATATAATAGAAGTAACCCATGAATTAATGTTAATTATTGTTCTTAACATTTGTTAGGAGTATTATTTATTGTACGTACAGTTTGATTTGTGGCAGCGTTTCCATATAATCTTGAAAGTTCAGATGAGTTGCGGTGCTTGAAGCTCATGATTGGAAAACGTCTATAGATAAAAGGAAGTGATTCCGGAATCGATTAAATTAGAGCTAAAGATAATATCCGTTCCTTACCGTTTGTTACCTCTGTCGTCAAGATAACGTAATTTCAAGTTATACACTTGCAACATTCAAGTAAACCAATGAAAGAACTGGTAAAGGAATATTTTTGATAATTTACGAAAAACGTACATACTAAAAAAAAGGAAATGAGTATTTCATAATCTAAAATGACTTTTTCACGTTTCTGAATTTATGTAATGGAAGTACATAATATTAAATACTGTAAACTTTATTTTAAACAAAAGCCAAAAATGTAATGCGTATCCCGTATCAAATTAATCAAAAAATTGAGTAAAAATGATATTTTAAGTTAAAAGTGCAATTGGTAACTCCGGCGCGAGATGTCGCCACTTGAGCTAAAATTGGTAATATTACGGTAACATTACCGGTAAGGTAACATTAAAAATAAATTACCGGTAATTTAACAACACTAGAAGATTCTAACCGACGGTGCAGAAAAGTGTTTAAAAAATCATATTAGTGGCCATTATTGACTATACATACGGCAGAGACTCTTTAGTGATCATCACATACACTGCGGCAGATACTGATCTTATTTGTTTGCGAACAAAGCGCTATGGTGTGACTCATACCGTTTTCGATTGGGATACATTATATGCACTGAGTGAAATATTCATCTCACTTTAACTCATGGAATAAAATACAGAGATACACTGAGTGCGCACTCAGTACACATATTAGCTGTTTTCTCGTTACACAATTTGTGTACCTAAACGAGTCCAAAAGCATAAGAAATCGCGAAGCGCACGTCTTTTGACCCCCGCGTTTTAAACTCAATGTATCCATCCCCTGTCCCCTCAAGCAACACCTTTTATTTTTGCCGTTGGAGCTTATGTTCCCCACCCTTGAATTTTTAGCTTAAGTTAAAAAGTTAAAGTTGTTTTTGGAGTTCCAGAGTTCATTTTAACTACAAGGTAGAAAAGTATTTTTTTTAATCTTTTAATTTTGCTGTCACAAGCAAGAGAGAGAGAGTGAATGCCTCAACGTATTGTAGTAAGGCTCAATTCTCACACGGCATCGCGTCATTTTGCTGCTTTTAAAAATTGCTATGGTTTTAAATTAAGCAATTTTCACTTGGCAGCATTTCACGTCAAAAAATTACATGTAAAGCTTAGGAACCAAAATGACGCGACGCGCTGCCTCGTGAGAATTGAGCCTAAAAATACGTTCCCGTTAGATTGTACTCAAAGCTCGTGGGTTTAAAACTCAACTGTGTTTAGCGCGCAACATTCGGAGGTTATGGGAAAACACCTACATACACCCCAATCGAAAGCGCTATCAACAGAAAACCACGGTCAGCTGACTTGGTATATCATCTGCGGTCAGCCCAATTCTCCTAAAAATGTGTTCCAGTAAAGCGAGCAGTCGAACGTGTCAACTAGCGTCCTCTCATATTCATTAATTAGTTGTTACCATGGTTACGACAGCGACGCTTATTTTGACAACTTAAATATCAAGACGAATAGACTAGCAAAGTAAAGTCACAGAAGGCGGAGCTGAGTCGTTTACTATCTTTTGTCTAATAAAGCAGACGTGAGTTGTAAATTACTCTCGCTGTAACGCCGGAGTTGACCTGAACATAACCTAACATTTAAGAATGTTAAGACAACAAGACTAAATAAGTTTTTACAGTTTTATAAGTATGGTACATTGTATTGGAAAATTGTTGACAAACTCATTGTATGCTTTCCCAGAGACATTTTTTTTTATTTTGTTGCGTTAGGTTATGTTTATTAATGGTTCGTTGACCTGCAGCTGAACTAAGCTCAGACAAGCATTTTATACATTTTTTTAATAGCAAATGATTTATTATATTTTCAGTTTGTTTGTTGTTGTTGCGTAACCCATGCATTTTTACAGTCCAATAGACTCCGTTTCAAATTTTGCGCCAGTTTTACGACCGCCCACTTTTCTAATCTATTGTATTTCTCATAACTAAAAATTTCAAGATGACACTAATTTTGTAAAGTCCCTAGATCTATCAAAGTAACGCAAATGGTAAGGACAATGAGTTAGAGAGAGAACAATTGGTAAAGACCATGAGTTAGAGTAAGAACTATCGAAAAGGAATCAATATGGCGCGGTACGTACTTTGATAGATCTAGAGACCTTATAGTTTGGAATTTGAGGACGCCACTTGACACCCGCTTTTAATTTTTTCCAAAAAACATTTTTTAATACTCTTTAGACCGGCCGTATATGACATATCAATTCAGCTGGCCGTGCTACTCCTTAGGTTTCGTAGACATTTTTTTATCGGAAACTACTTTTTATAATAATTTTCACGCGTCTAACGATTCTAATAAAATTATTTCACCACAGTTGATCACGTCTACTCTAGTTACCGATGTCTCCACCCCATAGATAAAAGATATATTAGATGTCAAAGTCAACGTTGTATATGTGAAGCATAAGGTTCTTCACACCTCGTGTTCAGGTAGCGACATTCGTGATTTTTTCAGTCTGTCCTTGTCGCACAATAATCTTGTCTAGGGATAAAAAAACACAGTCGAAAGTTTGTTAATCAAAGTGACGTTTTACAAATGGCATTTTACTATGGCTGCGGAAAATAACATAACCTAATACATTTTTGACTAGACAGTCGGCTGTAAACTACTATAATCGTAGTAAACAGAATTCCCTAAAAGTGTTGATTTCTTTGTTGCTCTTGCGACATTTGTATTTGTTATCTTTGTTACACCAGAATCTCGGAATGGGAATGTATTGGCGTCACCTGAACACGTAAGTGTGTTGATTTAAGGTGCTTTTTTTCGCTTAAAAGTTTGAATCGTGTTTCGAATAGTTTGAACCTGAATTTCGTAGTTGTTGCATCAAAACACCTGACTTGAATTTTTCATTGACAGTTCAATTGTAAATAACTAATTCAATACAAACAAGTTTTAAAAATAGAGAGATTCCATGAGAAGAATGTTTGTTTTTGAATCAAAACACGTTTGGATCACGATTTTTTGAGCGAAAGAAAGCACCTTTAGTGACCTTAGTGGAGCAACAAAATGCGCGCTTAGCGCGGCCCGAGGGGAGTTAAGATAAAAAAGGCGGGTAATTTAAAAATATTTCTGCGTTAACGGTTTAAAATTTGTTCAGGAAATTAAAATCTAATACGTTGAGCTGCATTCTTGTCCAGATACTAGTTTAGGGCTATTCCAGAAGAATGAACAGATAATTGGTGATTTGCTTTCTATAAATTACAATCACGTTTGCCCGGATTTTTTCACTCCGGCGCATAATAAGGCCGTGGTAGCCGAAAAAGTGCACTTTTCGTTTATCATTCTCTCTTACCTTATTTTTATCACAAATTGTCCTGTTCGTTCGCCTGGAATGGCCGTAAACGAAATTTAAACGTTTACTTGAAGAAAAAATCGAATTTAAGTGTGGTTTATACAGTCACTAAAACTAATAACTAAACATTAAAAACTATCAACTAAGAAATTAAAAGGCCGTACTCATACGAAGCGGTTTATACAACTTCACTAAAAATTAAGAATTCGTTTATTTCAATTCTTAGTTGAAAAGGCGGGATGACCGTAAATTTGACTGTACTTTCCAGTTAAAATTCCCTCCACGGAATTTTCACAGCTAGGTGTGCAACGAGCATGCGTAATTTTTGCTTGTATAAACGGAAACTTTTGCATTGTTTTAATTTTAGTTTTAGTTAATTTTTAGTTTTAGTGACTGTATAAACCAAGCATTATACTTTGGCCTCTCACAACCGATTTCAAACTTATCAAAATCAATAAAAGGTAACCAGGGAAACTTAAAAAATATGCCAAAAATTACAGATTTAAAACTATGGCAACAGACATAAACCCCTGTGCTCCACCCGACGCCAACACTTGTCGTGAAAGTTCCCAATTAGTGACTAGTGTTGTTCAGGGCGTTAAACTGCCAAAGGAATTTTTCTTTTGGTGTATTTGCGTTTATTTCTTTACGAGACTTGGAAAATAGTTAATCCACAAGCCTGCAAAATCAAACCAAATGAATGTATAAAGCAAAATATTTTTCAAACACTACAGTATGCGTAACAGTAAATTTAAAAGTAGGATATTTTATCAGAACTATTCAAGAAAAAAAAATAAGTATAAATAGGAGACAATCATTGTAGTCGCATGTGTTAAAAAAAATTTATTTTGGCAATATCTCACCAAATCAAAGAAGAGAAGTTAAATAATGTAGTAGGTAAGAAAAATTGCCCATCATTTTTTATTAAATGAATGTCTGAACGTGCAAAGATCGATCAGGAAAAGTGTACAAAGTTTGTATATGAGCAGCAAGCTTTTGTCAGAAGGAAAGAAACTTCATCAATACAATACTTTTAAAAGAAACCATAACAATGAGGCGCTTGCTACTTTGTGATTAGTCTGTTCGTTTGTCCCACGTTTGTTGCACTAGTTTACACTGAAAGTATTTTCATCTCGTATTAATGTATGCGGTTAGATCAAGACATAAATAGTGTCACTAGTGCAACAAGCGAACAGACCCAGTATCATATGAATTTGACTAAATAGTCTTGTATCTCACTGAAATCAGTGAGATACAAGATCCTGTTTGACTCTTATGAAACAGAGTGAGTGAGTATTGTAATATAGAAATGACGTTTTTATAGACAAATGCCTCACTTGTTAAGGTTACTTTTTTGTGATTTTTCATTATACTCTGTTCACGCTAAGAACGTAGCAGGAGAATCGTACATTCTGCCTCCCCTCGTTGACGCTAGCGCGTTGAGTAGATTACTTAATTCCTAACAACGCTGATCTGGCGAGCGATTGGAGGGAGAGTGTACGATATTCCTACTAAGTTTATAGCGTGAACAAAGTATAGTACTTATGCAATCAAGTTAAAAACTTTTAACACATGCCGTAGAATGTTTGATGTCTTTTGGGGTTTTAGAACATTTTAAACTACCCTTATCAAAGATTTGGTTCAATTTCTACAATAAATATTTAAAGTAAGAAATTTTTGGACTGCAGGTATGGTTCAGAGATAGAACACGTTCTATTTGTTTCAGATAGTTTTTTATTCCATTCAAATTTTGATGAAATTTACTGAACCTATAATTCACTTCTTTCAAGAAATAGGATGACGTAATACTGGTGTCTGCCCACAATTTGTAAACCTTTGCACTGATCAATCTCGATAGAATGCTTTGTGTGAAATGATAAAAACCTATAAAACTTGCGAGTACTATTAATTCCCTGAGTGTTGACTAAACCTAACGTCATTATACTAGTTTAAATCTTATTTTTCGTCTTTACATGAGCAAACTCTTTTGTTTAATGTTTTCCAACTGAAAAATGCTACTAGAATCGGTGGCCTTTCACACAAAAACCTTGGCGTCTTAAGATAGAATTTAAAGTTAGTAACACTAAATAAACTTTCAATAATCAGTCAAAAATTTAACGCGAAATAGATTTTTCAACTGTCAATGGAAAACCTATTTCATTTTTCTTTATAAGAAAGCAAGTAAGTACTTTTTTAAAGAATATTTCATAATGGTCTTGAAACAATTAAAAAAAAATTGAGTGTATCGGCACAATTGAATAACAGAGTTGAAAAATCTAAAAAAAAGTTACACAAAAGAAAACTTACACAACCTTTCATTTCTAATTCGTAACCACTGTGAATTAAAGAGTAAAAATTGTTATGGATTGACAAGGAAAAAAATGCAAATGTACTGTTACAGCAAATTTTTAGATTTTGCTTTAATGTGACTGTAGAAAAAAACATTTAATTTTCTTTAAAAAAAAAAAGTTTTATATAATTAATTTTTTTAAAACTCAGTGTTTTTTTTGTGGTAGACGTCGCGTTCCTTTTATAGAATTTTTATAGAATTGAGCTTAGACCAGTTAGGGCTAAGTTGCTGTTCAGCTAATAATAAAGTGAATAAAAATTATATCAACTGAGGAACTAATTTAGAGAAAGTGTAAAACTGGTTTCGTTTAAATAAAAGTATCTTTTGGAAACTACTTCATGACAAAACTTTCGTACAATTAATTTTCACCGCTACTGAGAGACGAACAAACAGGTAAGAGGGATGCAATTTCCTCACTTTTGTTTACTTCATTTCAAAGGTAGTTTAAGTTACAGTGAGGAAGTGAGGTAAGGTAAGGAAGGAGACTTAAATTTTTGCAATTTAACACACTCGATAGATAAAGGTATTGGCATGGTATTCTTCGTCTATATTAATAAATGTAAAAATTTGCTGTACCAGCAGCACTCACGGACACGAAACATAAATAAAAGTATAAATATCTGAGTGTATTGCGACAGAAGCAGAAAATTTTTTCATACATCCTTATGACTAGAAGTCACGAAGCAAAAATTATAACTTAATATTAATTTAATGGCAGTGATATTACAGAGTTCGTTGGTACAAGAAATTCTTAAGAAGAGCAGAACTTTTTTTTTAATATTCAAACTGCCTACTTGCGTAAATAATCATCAAAATTATACTTTTAGTCTTAGATTTTTTCCTAAAACCTAAAACTTTCACAATGCATTGTTTTATGTGATTAATCAAATTCTGGAAATAGTTCTCTTTAATGGTTTTTAATACAATGAATAATTGCCAACTAATGCAGAAACATGTAAATAAACAGATGTAAATGTAACATTTGCGTAATAATGACAATATTAATAGTTTTTTTTTTAACTATTCAATTTATATAATATACTAGAAATGTTTGTTGCAGAAATGTGCAAAAATTAAAATGTCATCAAATTCTGTTAACAAACAGATTTTACAAATTTAAACAATATGTTTTGTAATGTTTTTAAAGATTTTTGAATTAAACAATGCCTATAAATCTATCAATTTTTACTTTATTAAAAAAAAAAAACTTTTTAAGTTCATATCTGAAGAATCTGTGAAACGGTAGCGGACCGTGAAGTTATTTGTAAAGTTATTACGAAATTGTTTTGTAAATTTTCATCTGACTAAAGTCGAATTTAATTATAAGACAAGGTATTAGAAAATAAATATATAATCGGTGATTTGTTTACAATATTTACAAAATATCATTACAGCTAGGTATATATTTCTCTAGATTAAAAATGGAAGCCCTGTATCAGCATATTCAGTCTGAATGTCCAGCAGTCCTTTTCAAGAATAAACTTAGCAATTAAGTTCACTGCTCCAAAGCTGATTCAGAAAATGAATTTAAGAATTTCTTGCACGAGATTTCCTAATGTAAAAAGAAAACAAATTAAAACGTCGGCTAGTCTCGTAAACAACAATGCAACAATCGCCCGCAGCAAACATCCGTACTCTTTTATTCAGTATTTACATAAAGACTTTGTCTCTTATCAACTACCATAAAAAGAGGCAACAGAATTTTAACCATATCATTATGATTTGTCAGCGCAGATCAAGAAGGCGGGTGATACTAAAACCTGGATTCTCACTGCCTCAGCTGGGTTTCGTTGAAGGCTGATGATGCATCTCAGAATCTCGTCTGATTACCATCTAAAAGCAGCACAGCATGAGGAATTTAAATTTTAAATTTTACTTCAAACAATACAAGCTGTAAAAGATTCAAGTGAAAGTACTGGGACCTCACCTATTATAAGAAATATGAATTTAGTTACGTTACGATTAAATTGTTCGTGCTTAGTTCTTTTTAGTTCTTCAAGTTTGCTACTTTAAATTTTTCCAACCATGATCCCGCTTCGTTTATATTTCTGATGGTATCCTGTTACGGTTTGAAAACGTTTTCAAAAGTCACTTGCAGATATCTTCGATCTAATTTTATGTTGCAAGCAGCAGGCTGTTTTCTTTTATACATTTCAGACCAATAAATCTTTTTACGATTTCGCTGTTTCTGCACTATATTTGTCTTTGTTAAACTTTTATCGGCCCGAAGTCGATTTCACAATCACTTGCAACGGTTGCAGCTGCATTTTCAGTCATTACGTGGGAATTAAACTGATGTTTATTCTAAACGTCAAAGCTGGTTGTAAAAGTCGACATCGCGTTAGTTTTTTTTTCGTGTTATCTTGTTCCAATGATGAACGTTTTTTTATTCACTTGTTTCGTCGGAAGTGTAAATTACATGCACACTTGACGCCAATGGTTCTTACGGATATCAGGCCCTCCGGAAGGCCAAAAGCCGCCCCCGTGCCACTCCATATTTTGGCGCCCTCTGACACATGAGTTGGGACATACAAAACAGTCAATTATTAGAATAATTAAAAAAGTAAAAGAAAATTTTAAGTGTTGGCGAACGCTCTTCCACTTTTCTTTAAACATTTTTCTTCACTTTTTTAAACATTTTTCTTCATATTTTTTAAACAGACAGCGCGAAGCGGTTTCTTCTCATCTGACTAAGGAGGTTTCTGTTTCAGATTCCCCCTTCAAAATGTAAGTGGGCGAAACCCGCTTGTTATTAGAAAAAGGAACTCAAAAAGGAATGTAATGTAATTTGTTTCTTTTTTTAACCAAACCGTAACAGCTCACATAATTCATTTTTTAACCTAATTATTAAGTACATTAAATTTTTTATGAAAAATTTAAGCACATGAAAATTACAACTTTTATTAGGTGTGTTCTGCATGACTTTTGCAGTAATATTTTAAATATACAGGCTGTTCTTTTACTGTGTACAAATATTTAAACCTGTAATACATCACCATAAATGGCAACGATTAAACTTACGTACCCTTAAGAACAAGTTAATAGTTTTCGAGAAAAATGCATTGGAAGATTTTCACCAAACCGTTTGAGAACTGCTGACATAGCGAACGACTGGATGGTACGCCGCCTTGCCTGTGTGACCCGAATATAGGTCAGTGTTTTACGATGTATTAAACGAACATCTGTTTGATTCGTATGAGGCCTATTAATAGATCGTAACAGTCGAAACATTTTAAACGCGCTCACAAAGCGCATGGATTAATTAAAACAAGTGCCACTTCGCTCCAAGTAAATACAATTTTTTAGATATTTTCAAATTATAAACTGCACAAAAAAATGCGGATGAGTTAAATAATGACATCACCGTCATTCACGGTTTTATTTTCGGATATTTTACCCTCACAAGCAATAAATTGCCTTTCCATTTCTAATTAAATAAATTAAGATTTCTTTAGTTTAATAAAGAAACTTTAAAATAATGTAGTAATTTATCAACTGTTTGGAAGCTTAAAATCGGTCGCATTACGTAATCACACTACGGAGAATAAAATAGCTGTTAAAACTGATATGTGCTCACTACCAATATGACTGACATTAAATTAAAAATTTCAATTAATTTAATTATGAAATTTGGCATTTTTAACGTGCTTGCATTGCAAATTCCAAAATGTACAAATTGATTAGCAAACGGAGAATCTAAGAAAGTGAACTGGAATCAACCGGTTTTAAACAGCGGCAGCCCCAGCACGGAACCTGCGTTACGTTGTTACCCGCGCTCATATCTCATCATCAGACTGCGGGAGTTTAGGCACTAAAAAAATCAATTTTAGGCACCTAAAAAAGGCTCATAAATGTGTAAAATAGGCACGAATAAAATACAAATAGTCTCCAAAATATTTGTATGTATGTATATTAAAATTAAACTAAATAGCATTTTCAAATAGTTAATTCGGAAAGTACTGATCGTCAGAAATATATATTTCTAGAAACTGTTTAAATTTTTTTATAATTTGCTACCTTTTAATTAAGACGTATAGTAGCATCAAACATAAGAAAAATGTTTGCACGCTTGGTAAAAAATTATATTACCATCAGTTGCAGAACAAAATGAATTTTTAATCCATTCTCGATTTTTCTGAGTTACCCATCTGATTAGAATCGTTTAAACAATTAAATAATATAGACACATTTCCTGCAAGTAGAAGAATTTATAAATTGGGGGTGCAAGAAGAGACGTTCGGTTTTGTTTTATTTTTTTTATTAAAGCCGACTTACTAAATAAAAATCAAATGTACCCCATGCAGTTCGGCTTAAATCAATGAAAACATTTATACAGTGTGTCCCCGGAATGATTTCGCAATACGTGTAATGGACCAAAAATGTTTGAATTCAGGTTACATGTCTTGCAGTTCAGGTCTGCTTGTGCGCGAAATAAATGTGTGCCAAATTTGACGCTGAAGTTATTCAAGGTGGCGGAATTAGCGCAAGAAGAAATAAAATCTCTGTAGGCTAAGTGGTCTTGCTTTTGAATTTAGAAGATAATATTGGTGAGATAAAATGAAAATGTCATCTGAAATTGAGTAGATATACCAAATTCGTATCGTGAACTCAATCTATGGACACACTGTACGTTAATGCGGTGTTCCTTTTGAATTTAGAAGAAAATTTTACTAAGATAAAATGTTTCTCACTTGAAATTAGGAAGATATACCATTTCCAACATCCTAGAAAGAAAACTTGAATTGCGAAAAATTATTAAATTTTGAAATTTCAGTCAGTTGGAAAATGTTAACTCTATCTACATATTTATTTATTGGCTAAAATTCATATAAAAGGTGATTAGTGAAATAATATTCCACTCCTAGTAGCACCTTATTGCGTCTTACAACTCTATTGAAATATTATTTTTCCATAATTTATTTATTTTTTCTAGGGTGTTTGAATTTAGTATATCTACCTGATTTGAAATAACAATCATTTTATCTCACTAATAATTTCTTCTTGTGCTAATTCCGCCACCTTGAAGAATTTCAACGTCAAACTTGACATACATCTATTTCGCGTCAAGCAGACCTGAACTGCAAAACATGAAATCTGAATTAAAAAATGTTTGGTCCATTATACGTATCGTGAACACAATCCGGGGACATACTGTAGAAAGAGAGGTATTGATGTCCTTAGTTGTTTCTCCATTTTGAATAGAAAAGCCTTCTTACCTTCAGGGGATATCCATAGCGTTTGTACAAGATTCTAAAAAAATCTCGCAGTCATAATTTTTTATACAGGCTGTCCCAGAGCTCCGTAAAACTACCATAATTTTCTTGCTATATACTAAATTCTGCGATAAATTTATTTGAGTCATTTTTACGTATCAATCATACTTTTTGATGTGAGCAACCAATTTTTTTTTTCAGCCAATGCCAATGATGTGATCAACCATTCGAGATCAAACCAAGTCGTGAAGGGATGTTCCAAGGCTTGCTACAATTTTTTGAATATGAATAACTATAAATAACAAAAACTCAATTTTTAGAAATAGAACACCCTGTATATTTTCACACCATTCCATAGCGTAGCGTTTTTGATAAGCTTTTCAATGATATACAGTTTGTAGGGCCCAATCCTGATATTCGACGAGTTAGGTTGGGTTGGGTTTAGATTGGCGCCAAAATGAAAACCCAACCCAACCTAACTCATCGAATATCAGAATTGGGCCTTACAAACTGTATATCATTGAAAAGCTTGTCAAAAACGCTATGGAATGGTGTAAAAATATACACGGTGTTCTATTTGAAAAAAATTGAGTTTTTGTTATTTATAAATATTCATATTCAAAAAATCATAGAAAGCCTTGGAACATCTCTTCATGACTCGGTTTGATCTCAAAAGATTGGCCACAGCCTTGGCATTGACTGAAAAAAAATCGGTTGCGTTATCTTTAGTGGTTTAGAAGTTACGAATTTTTGAGTGGAACCTTGCATCCGGGAATTTTCAAGAAAAAATTGACACATCAAAAAGTATGTTTGATACGTAAAAATGACTCAAATAAATTTAACGCAGAATTTAGTGTAGAATCCTAAAATGAAGTCAAAATGGAGTGTTTCAATTTAAAAAAAAAACGTAACTTTAATATTTTTATAATAATAGGACACCCTGTATACAAACGAAAATAATTTTAGAATGTGCGATGGAAGCGCTTCTATTAAGCCGGCAATACATGTTCCAATAATTTCACGTAAAAATTCATGTAAACATGTGTGTATAAATTCATGAATTGTAATTCGCAATACACGTTTCAATTATATTAATAAAAAGATGTTCCGCTGAATAGTAATTTAGAATGTTAATGTTGGTGAAAATGGTAACTCATTAATGCTTCTAACTTCAAGTTATTTTCTTTGAATAGCTGGGAATGTTGGATTATGTTATCAAGGGTATCATCCAAACGGAGAGCACTTGGTTATCAATGATTAAACTATCTTGAAGCTAAAATTATTTATAAACATATACCCGCATAAACTAGCTGAGGTCGTTCTTCATACATCTGAGTCAACAGCCAACAGCAACAATCAAAGTCACTAGAATTTACTAAAATTTCACGTCAAAAACCTTAAAAAATAGAACTTGCTCTATGTTGTCAATTTTACATGTATAAATTCATGTAATTCTTTTTTCTCGCTATACACGTTGAAAAATAGGTTTTATCATAAATTACATGTAAATTTCATGCAATTTATGATCATGTATTGCCGGCTTTATACAAAAAAAAAAAATGAGTCGAATAGCAAGAAAGTTATGGAACTTTAACGGAGCTCTGGGACACCCTGTATATCTAATGAAAACGGCTAGATTCAGCCTTCAATAATTTCTATTCTAATTTTATGCAAATTTTAAATTTATTCTGAGAATTTTTTGAAAAAAGACACATTATAGGCATTTTTATCTGAAATAAACATTTATGCTTATGATCGGGACTACATAAGATTCTTAAAAAAATGTCGCAGTCCCAATTTTTTATATAATAATAACGGTTGCATTCAGCCTTTAATCATTTTAATTCTAAATTATGAGAGTTTTTAGGAAAAAGGCACATTATAAGCAACTTTATCTGAAATAGGCATTTATGCATAAATAGGAAAAATTGGCATTATAAAACTTTACTATTTCAATAGTAACTACATGAAACGTATTTATAACCAGGTCCTATCAAAGTAGTGTTTAGCAAATAGAAAAAACAAATGCCTAAACTTTCGCAGTCTGCTCATCATATATGACTACTCGGGCTTTCGCGCAGTTAGATATCCTCACAATTGCAAATTCCAATAGATAACAATAACTCCTCGCTGCTTTTGAATATGTAAAATATAATAAATTATTATACAGGGTGGATTAAATTCGATGTCTCTTACGGGCATCTCTGTAACTATAAGTGATAGAAAAAAACTAGTGGCCAAGTCTCCATCTCTTTTTTGGAGATTAAGTCAAAACTGTAAATAAAAATTGGCTATCTTCTTTTGTTTTCAAGTTGTGGCCAAAAATTGACATTTTCGACTTTTCGTTTTTCGGTCATATCTCGTTTATTTTTAGAGATATTAAAAAACTGTTTGAACGTTATTAGGACACTTTTTGGAATACAATTTAGTGGTGTAGTTACTTTTTTAATATTTACTTAAATTTTCAAGTTATAACATAAAGTTATATTTTTTTAAATAGAAATTATATTGGGCAATACCCCCATTAAATAGATTTTTTTTTTTTTTTCAAAAATATATACTTTGTTGGGTTTATTTCTTATAATTAATAGGAAAAGCTGTCATTTTTATTATTATCCTTGCGTAAATATCCTAGTCTCAGTAGGCTGCGTTCAATACGGAACCGATTTTTTATTTTATTAAATTTTAACGAGCTTTCAAATATTTTCAATGTTTTGGCTGCGTAAATAATTTCGTATTCGCGTTAATTTACAAATTTCCGTTTTATCGTTTTGAGCGACCGTTCTGATAAGAGTTCCTGTCTGACTTTCTATTGAAAATGAGTTTATCATTTAATTTATAGAAAAATTGTTTTCAATCTTTAAACAGTCAAAATTGCACGAATACTCAACGTTTCACTATCGGTTTATAGCTTCGTTAGGAAGAAACGTTGAACGTTCCTGTAATTTTCACAATGTCTTTTTAAAATTTAAAACAATTTTTATACAATTTCCATCGGACAAGAAACGACTTCAATAAAAAATTTTATAATTTATAGTCGACTCTTGTTCGATGAAATATGTGAGAGAAAATAGTTTTGAAACTTTAAAACGGACACTGTGAAATCGCAAGAACACTCTACGTTTCGCTATCGCCTCATAGTTTCGTCAGGAGTGAGAAAATGTAAATAAACAAATTCTCAAGAGAAGCGAAAAGACAACATGATTTTACACTAAAATACAAGTTTTTCGGTTAGACATAAAGGTAATAATAACTAAATTAGAACTAAATTAACCTTTCTTTTTTTTGTTTCTCTTGAGTTATATTTTATTAAAAACACGGAAAACAAAAACAAACACACAAATAGTAAAATATAAACAAAATCGGACACGTATCAAACTAAATTTGCGTGCATTCATATTTAATAAAAATAAAAAAGCTTTTGCCAGATCGGTCGCGATGAGTGCTACATTTCTCAAACGGAATTTTGTAAAATAAAGTGCATATGAAACTTTTTACGCGGCCAAAACTGTCTAAAGGTTTGAAAGTTCGTTAATATTTAATAAAAACAAAAAAAATGTCGACACTGCATCGAAGCCAGCCTACTCAGACTAGGATACGCAAGGCTAATAACAAAAATGGCATTTTTCCTATTAATTATAAGAAATAAACCCAACAAAGTAGATATTTTTGAAAACAGATAGAAAATCTCTATTTAATGAGCGCATTGCCTACTATGATTTCTATTTAAAAAAATATAACTTTATGTTATAACTTGAAAATTTAAGTAAATATTAAAAAGGCAACTACACCGCTGAATTGTATTCCAAAAAGTGTCCTAATAATGTTCAAACATTTTTTTAATATCTCTAGAAATAAACGAGATATGACCGAAAAACGAAAAGTCGAAAATGTCAATTTTTGGCCATAACTTGAAAACAAAAGAAGATAGCCAATTTTTGTTTACGCTATTGACTTAATCTCCAAAAAAGAGATCGACACTTGGCCACTAGTTTTTTTCTATCTGTTATAGTTACGGAGATGCCCATAAGAGACATCGAAATTAATCCACCCTGTACAAATATGTATTTAAAATTGCGCGGCGCCCGACCGCTACTGACACCGAGGTTTCTCGCGCGCATCTCTGGGCGGACATCCATTTAACCAGTACAATACTGTGAGTAACGCCGCTTCCATGAATGCACTACTTCTCTGACTCGCCGATTGTTCAATATTGCTAGTCGCGCGAAACCGGCAAATACGTTGAGCCGCCAAGATGTTGTATTTATAATATCTCGCCGCTTCGTTGCAATAATAACCCGTACCACTTTTTCCAATCCTTTCAGTGTTGATTAGTATCTTAAAGTATTCTCTCATGCATTCGATAAAGTCGCAGTTTCGCATTTCTTTTGATGTTTTTTATTACGGCAATTTTGTGTTTTTACTACGGCGGCCGCTGTAACGCGTTAAGTTGGGGCAGTATTACGTTAGCGTTCTGCAGTTACGAAAAATTTGACAAACGAAGATAGATTTTTGATTCGTAAAAACGCATATTAAGATCGTAATGGCATTTACAAATAATGAAAAAAGAGATATGTTACTCTTGTACCGGAAAGTCCGCGGAAACGCACATAGGGCCCGGGCATTTAAATAAACAATGTCAGTGATTTTTATTACGAAACGCTGGAGAATGAGTTTAAATGTGGGACTGTGTGTGGGCACACCCACTGACTTCAGAGGAAGGCGTCAATGACCTTGCTGAATGTTCCTCTCTCGCACATTTCAGCAGTTTCAAACAAGTGGAACTCCTTTAATTTTTTTGGCTATGATTCGGTAGCCACCCGAAAATACGCGCAGAAGCTAGCAGTTCACGTACTTATACTGAGGTTTTTTTTTATTTGCACACAGTAAAAGAACACCCTGTATAAAGAGTCTTCAACTGCAATGTATATATATATTTTTTTAATTTTTTAATTCTTTCTAGACCGGTTTTCTTCAAAATAAAGAAATATAATACAATTAAAAACTTAAAAGTAATTAAAATTTCTCTAGTGTGTACACATGTACGTAGAAAAAAAAAATTGGCGCAGTTAACTGTTCTATTTTACTCGACGTTTTGCCGCGAGATTGACGGCCTCACCAAGACAGTTCAGTCTTGTGGATGATTTTTTCGAATATTTTTTACCAGACAAGAAACTGTTTCCCATTTATTTTTTTTTTGGCCAAAAAAATTACCCATTGGCCAAGAGGGTAATTGCCGCCCTTTAAACATGGCGCCCACGTGCACTGCACCCTTTGCACATACGGTTATCGGGGCCCTGACTGACATTATTGTGGCTTTTATTTATGTCATGTCGGTTACGATTCGTTCAAACCCTCGTTTTTCGTAGTTCTGGGCGAAGTCGAGTTTGGCTTTATTAATTTGTTGCGAGCATGTAGCTTACAGTCGTCGTTGTGATATCTCGAAGGCACTGTGGTGGTTTTGTGTTTGGGGGCTGCGGCTCCATGGCTACCCATATTCCGTGGGAACAAGGCTCGTTTTGGTATCGGCAAGACCTCGGGAGGTTTCTTGCAATTAAACGACTTCGGTCGGTTGTAATCCGGTGCCCTGGTGGATCGAAAACTCATCAAAGTTTGTCCCGGCTTGTCCCCCTTTGTTATGGACAGGTTTGTTTGCGATTGTTGCTCTTTCCGCGCAAATTACTTATTATTGTCATGTTTTTCTTCCTTCTGAGGCTTTAAGTTTTGAGTACAACTTTTTGTATTGGCTTTCTTTGAGTACTACTTCAAGTACTTTTGCGATGACCCTCTGTAACGATCTTTTTGAGGGAGCAGATATGGTGTATCTTGAAGCAACCCTTTCGTACCGGCTTTCTCCGAAACAGCCCTTCGGATCGGTTTTAGTTTGGTCGCGGTGATGGACCGATAGCAGGAGGATCTTTCGACGTAGACGTTCAGGTGGGAGGTTTCCGTTTATTGCAGCTACGGTCTTAGGCAGATCTTGTTGTTATATGATAAACTTTAGCGCTTTGGGCGATTAACGCCATGAACAGAATTTAACTCAGTAAATTTACAATTCAACTTCCGTTTTAGTAAAGCCAGTGACGGATCCGCTATTTCGTTAGTATATTTTGTATTTACAAATTTGTCACTATTTTTGGTCCTGATAATTATTTAATTACATTTCATGTATATTTGGCTTCTTTTTAATCTCGGTTCATTTTTTAGATGTGCGCACTCACCTTCCTGGTGCTGATACTTCTGTTCACGTAAATTTCGTGATTATTGATGCAAATTTCCGACATGAAATTGTTGCATAAATTGAGTCTTTTTTCTTTTATTCTTTCTTCGTCTCTGGTTAAGATTAGGTGACGCTCGTTTAGTTTCGCGTTAAGTAAACCTTCACGTCCTTCACGACTAAGTTGTTGACATTGGTGTAAGTTAATTTCCTCAGCACAAATCTTGTTTCTACCAGGTAATTAGCAATCCACTTTGCATTTGTTACCACGTCTTTACAGTAGTAACAAATTATTGTTTCTTTTTCTTGTGTACTTCTAATTTAAATTTACAATGCTTCATTCTCTGCACCAATTTAATCTGCACAACTTCCTCCTTCGCTCGTCTTTGAGGTAAGTGAATGTAGTATCACCTTCATAATTTTTTTTCCATTAATTATACGTATTCCAGGTAACCAATATTTTCATACTTCTAACAGTTTTCTTCGTTTGTACTGTTTCATGTCCCACAAGTCTCAGTGAAGCGCAAGGTATTAAGTCAATACACTTCATTTTTTTATAACTAATTAGTGCGTATGTACTATAATTCCATATTTCTTAATTTTTTCGTTTGTCTTGTTCCTTGTTCCACAGTCTCAAGGAAGCGCAGTCTTAAATCAATAAATACACTTCATTTTTTAAATTAATTAGTGCATTTGTACTAATTTCATACCTCTTACTTTACTTGATTTTCCGCACTGAAAACGAAATTTTTTTTTTTGGATTTCGACGACGGGACGTTTCGTACATACTTGTAAGTGATTTGACTTCTTCAGGACTTCTCTAAAGATAATCTTGTCGCTTGTTCTTGTTCTTGCTGCAGCGGCGCACACACTGTATCTAATAGCAAGCAGAGATAAGAACAGTTACAGAGAAATCCTGAAGAAGTCCCTCATAAAAGTGGACGAAATATTGGCAAAATTGGACACTTCTAATCAATTGCAGATTAAGTAAAATATGGACCATGGCTGTGGAAGCCACGAAACCAAGTCTCATACCTCTCATAATAAACGAAATCCCCAAACTCTCTCGTAAATGTTTTACAATCCGAACAGAAAAACATGTTAATGCGAGGGTGAAAGCAAGGATAATTATACCTGTTGCTGGGCAGCAGGTGACGGTCCTTGATAGGGATGAGGATAGGGCTGTGGTCGTGGGGCAGAACGACCACTGGTATCCGCATTTTGACGTAAAAGTCCGCTATTTGGATACCCTGTTCCTGCAGGGGAATGTCTAAAATGCACATTAATATTACCCAAATGCTCGGTGATCTGCTGCTGCATAATTCGCTACTTTCTACAGATGTCTTTTTTTTCAGAGTACACAGCAATAAGCAAAAACAAGGAACGAGGATAAACATTTACTGACGAGCATTTTGTATTTGTGCTATCTTCCAATTTACCTTACTACTTGGCTAGGACTGGGCTGAGGTTGAGGTGCAGAGGCCGGACTCCTGTGCTGATGAGGGTAAGATTGATCAGGAGGTAAACCATTTTCTACGGGCGCCTGCGCTGCACTTTGATTGTGTGAGACATAGTTTCCGCTATGCCGTGATCTCGGAGCATCGGCATGACCAGCCGCCACAGATGGATGAATATTATTTACTACAACAAAAATCTAGAATTACAATTTTTACTTGTTCAAATAATTTACGTAAAGAGTATTTGTATATCTTCAACATTTGTCCGGCAGTAAAAATCACAAACTACAAATCAGAACACTGTTGGAGATTTTAGTTAATTTCAATTCATTGCTCCAGAGCATTCTAAGAGGATCTCCAGCCCTTGTTCTTACATGAGGTTAAAGCAAGAAGGGATTACTCTGAGAGTACTCAAGACCAATCAATTAATAGCCTAAATAAATGTTGACCTATCAGAGTTTCTTACCAGTGTGAGGATGGGACGATTGTGGTGCTGCAGGTGGTCCAGTAAGAGGTATTGCAAGCCTAGCATTAACAGCTAAAAGATGATCCCTCCTTTGCAATAGTGAACTCACGTGTTCCTCTAATCGCAAGTTTTCAGCTCTTAGTTGATGAAGGCATGATAATAATGATGCGACTAGAATTTGAAAAATTCTTGTTAACTAAATGCTATTAATTAATGCCTTCATTTTCAACATACTGTCAAAATGCTGTGCTTGTTCCATAAGAAACTGAGACCCCTGTTCCCACTGACGTTCTAATAACTGGTCAAGAGTCTGTGGTATTGCACCTCCTCCTCCACCTAACATCGTTGATAGTCCACTTCCTCCCGATGCAGTACTCGAACCACCTGCACTGCTTGATCTTGCCTATATAAAAACAAAGGATTGTATTTCAATAATTAAACATATTTTCACACTGCCTTTTTTTGGTGGCCCATTAAAAAAGAACTTACAGAAGCAATCACACGATGATGAAGCGGCGGTCCAACAAGATTACTACTATTTTCGTTTGAATTAAAAATGCTATGTGCCTCCAATTCAGAATTTAAATGATCTGACATTTTTTGTGCCATATTCGAAGTCGGATTCAACTGATTGCCCAACATATGCGGCGCGTGAATGCCATTTTGAAACCTGAAAACACAAATACATTACACGAAGTCAAGCTACTGTAATTTAAAACTATTACAATTTAATGTTTGCTTTTGTATCCTTGTGTGAACTAGAAGAACTGGAAACTGATGCGGGTGCACTTTTCCTGCCTTTCTTCCTACCTGTAGAAGGTGGAGCCCCCAAGCTCTCCGAGCTGGGAGAACTAGGGGGCGATTCTTTGATTTGGTTTTGCGAAAGATTAACATAAGAGGATGACTGTGAACCTTCCTGTGATTGCTGAGATCGACTAGTTCGCTTTGAGTTAGAAGATGAACTGTTATTGTTGAAATGCGAATTGACACTATTAGCACCTCTTCTCTTATTTCGTACCGCCTTTTCTATCTTCTCAGTTGACTGGGATCTAAAGAAGACCGTATTACAAACAGTTTGCTGAATAAGATACTGTACAAACCTTGACCTCTTAACGGGTACTTCAGGAGTAGGTGTAATTCTTTCTAATTCTACTTGCAATGTACTCGCTGGAGGTATTTGTTTTTCGTAAGTGATTTTTAAACCTCCACCGCTCATCTCGGTGCTTATCAAAGTTGAATTCTGATTGGTATTACCACCTGTCATGCTGCTACCTGAAGTTAAAGCACAAAAAATTGAAATCTGTGCTTCAAAAGTAATTGGTGAAGAAATAGTTACCATTACTTGTTATACTTGGTGTGTTAAGATCAGAGTTGGCACTTCTTTCTTGGTTTAAGCTGGGAAAATTTAATTGAGCGGAGGCCACTGTTGTTTGGTTGTTTACAATATGAGCATGGGGGCTTAAACTTGTACTGTGCAGGGGTACGGACACTACTAAAGAGTTGACCACCTGTCCAGTTGTATTCTGAATGATTGATTGGCTCGTGATCGTTGATGATGCCACGGTTGGCACGGATGATGTTGGTGTTGGTGTTACTGTAATGGTAGAAACGGGCGACGTCGTTTTGAACGTTGTTGTCGTAGTTGATAAGGCAGTTGTTTCTTGAATAATTGTGGGCTGTGACAGGACTGTATCTGTTTTTGCCTAAAAAAAGCAATGAGAGTGTCTATTATAAAAAAAAAGAAACACACACCAAACAATGAAGATGTTGATATGTTACAAACCTTAAGTGCTACATTACAATCAGTAAGTAAGTACAGGGTGGCCCAACGATGCGTATTTCTTTTGTGAGGCTTATGGGAAAAAAATAGAAAAAAAATCTATAAAGAATGTTATACTAGACAATACGCAGCATATTGTAAAATTATTTTGTACTATACAGAGTGATCAGAAAAATGGTGGTTCGTGGAAACTTATTTTTTTTTCAATGAAACACCCTGTATATTTTTAGATATTTGGATGCGCCACAGTAAGCTGATTACAGCGGTATAAAGATATATTGATTTTATTGAATAACTTTCATAAAATAATTTTTTTTCTTGAAGAATTTTGCAAAAATTCAGTTGAAGTTTCAATTTGAATTTCTGATTAATGAGGTAACACAGACGAACTAAAATCTAACACGATATTTTTAGGACTTTGGCCTTTATGAAAAAGTGAACAAAATTAAGATATCATTTTGCATTATACCGAGCGATCGAAACTTACGGAACATTCGGCATCTCATTTTTTTTTAATGGAATGGCCTACTTTTTATTTCAGAAATGGATAGCACTTAAATGTAGCTTTCTGCTGATATAAGGTTATATACCTTTATTTTTAATAATTTCATCACTAGAAATTTTCTTTTTATAAGTATTTCAATGATCGGCGTTTTAAACTATACACCCAGTATTGCTACTTTCCTACCTAAATTCAATCATTTGAAGTCATTTTTCGATCATTTGATTCTACTTTCAAAGATCTCTAATTGAATACCTCCGCGATAGGATTTATTTTACCAAAAATAATTTAAAACCAGGCCATTGAAATACTTGTAAAAAGAAAATTTTTAGTGACGAAATTATTAAAAATAAAGATACATAACCTTATAACAGCAGAAGGCTACATTTAAGTGCTATCTATTTCTAAAATAAAAAGCAGGCCGTTCTATTTAAAAAAAAATGAGATACCAAATGTTTCATAAGTATCGATCGCTCAGTATAATGCAAAAAGGTATCTTAATTTTGTTCACATTTTCATAAAGGCCAAAGTCCCAAAAATATCGTCAGATTTTCGTTCGTCTGTGTTATCTCATTAATCAGAAATTCATATTCAAACTGACTGAATTTTTGCAAAATTCTTCAAGAAAAAAAATTATTTTATGAAAGTTATTCAATGAAATCAATATATCTTTATACCGCTGTAATCTGTGCATTGCGGCGCATCCAAATATCTAAAAATATACAGGTATTCCATTAAAAAAAAATTAGTTTCCACGAACCAAGATTTTTCCGATCACTCTGTATACTTAAAAATAATTTTACTATATGCCGCGTATTGTCTAGTATAACATTCTTTATCGCTTTTTTTCCTAATTTCTTTCCTATAGGCCTCACAGAAGAAATACGCATCGTTGGGCCACCCTGTACAAAGTGGATTAAATTCGATGTCTCTTATGGGCATCCCCGTAACTATAAGTGATAGGAAAAAACTAATGGCCAAGTCCCGATCTCTTTTTTGGAGATTAAGTCAAAACCGTAAACAATAATTGGCTATCTTCTTTTGTTTTCAAGTTATGGGTAAAAATTGACATTTTCGACTTTTCTTTTTTCGGTCATATCTCGTTTATTTTTAGAGATATTAGAAAACTGTTTGATCATTATTAAGACACTTTTTGGAATACAATTCAGTGGTGTAGTTACTTATTTAATATTCACTTAAATTTTCAAGTTATAATATAAAGTTATATATTTTTAAATGGAAATTATAGTAAATGCCCTCATTAAATAGAGATTTTTTTTTTCTGTTTTCAAAAACGTATACTTTGTTGGGTTTATTTCTTAAAATTAATAGGAAAAACTATCATTTTTATTATTATCCTTGCGTAAATATCCTAGTCTCAGTAGGCCGGGTTCAATACGGAGCCGATTTTTTTATTTTATTAAATTTTAACGAGCTTTCAAATCTTTTCAAAGTTTTGGCTGCGTAAATAATTTGGTATACGCGTTAATTTACAAATTTCCGTTTTATCGTTTTGAGCGACCTTTCTGATAAGAGTTCCCGTCTGACTTTCTATTGAAAATGAGTTTATCATTTAATTTATAGAAAAATTATTTTCAATCTTTAAACAGTCAAAATTGCACGAATACTCAACGTTTCACTATCGGTTTACAGCTTCGTTAGGAAGAAACGTTGAAAGTTCGTGCAATTTTCAGTGTCCGTTTAAAGGTTGAAAATAATTTTTATACAATTTCCATTGGACAAGAAACGACTTCAATAAAAAATTTGTAATTGAAGTCGACACTTGTTCGATGAAATATGTGAGAGAAAATAGTATTTAAACTTTAAAATGGACACTGTGAAATCGCAAGAACACTCTACGTTTCGCTATCGCTTTATAGTTTCGTCAGGAATTTTGTAAAATAAAGTGAATATGAAATTCTTTACGCGGCTAAAACTGTCTAAAGGTTTGAAAGATCGTTAATATTTAATAAAAACAAAAAAATGTCGGCACTGCATTGAAGCCAGCCTACTGAGACTAGGATACACAAGGCTAATAACAAAAATGGCATTTTTCCTATTAATTATAAGAAATAAACCCAACAAAGTATATATTTTTGAAAACAGAAAAAAATCTCTATTTAATGAGGGCACTGCCTACTATGATTTCTATTAAAAAAAATATAACTTTATGTTATAACTTGAAAATTTAAGTAAATATTAAGAAAGCAACTACACCACTGAATTGTATTCCAAAAAGAGTCCTAATAATGATCAAACAGTTTTTTAATATCTCTAGAAACAAACGATATATGACCGAAAAACGAAAAGTCGAAAATGTCAATTTTTGCCCATAACTTGAAAACAAAAGAAGATAGCCAACTTTTGTTTAGGCTATTGACTTAATCTCCAAAAAAGAGATCGAGACTTGGTCACTAGTTTTTTTCTATCTCTTATAGTTACGGAGATGCCCATAAGAGACATCGAAATTAATCCACCCTGTACAAATAAATTTAGAAATTTTGTACACTCTAGTTCACTGCAGTTTTAAATTCATTTATTTAAAATGATTCTCTTTAGAATTCAGACTCGTTCGACTAAAAAAAAAAATAGATTTAAATATGGAAGGTCACTAAACAAGAAATAAGAGAGTTACTTTAAGAGCCGGAATCGTCTCAGCTAGGACTACGATTTCACCCCCACTTCCCCGCAAAGATATACGTGGTGCTAGTTTCGTGCGTTCATATTTTTATGTCGATTTACCTCCCCGGCGAACAACCACTTTGCAGGAACACCGTACGATTTAAGTCAATACTGGATAACCCGCCCGCATCAGTGCTGTTTGTATGGAATCTTGGAGTGGAATTAGAATGCTTATAGGAAATAAGTAAACTAAATATATCGGTTTCAAGCGGGACAATTTCAGGGGCGGTAAAATGAGGTGCGACTTTTTTTCCCATGTATTGCAAACGTCCAGTTGAAAAAGCGTCGAATTTGTTTTCTAAATAAGGTAAAATCAAATTGATATAGTTCGCAAAAAATATTCAAGAAGTAATTTGGTATCCATTTCATTACCTTTTAATACTTTCTAAATAATTACAATGATTTTAATATTTATTTCTTGGCAAGCCTAAAATAGAAAACTGTGCTTCGATAATAGTAAAAAATCTTTATACCATGTTGAATGAGGGTGTGATCTGAAAACTCTTTTCGCAAAAAAGAGCATAATGTGCACCTACAAATGTTACCAAAAGAAAAATATGCTTCTTTGCAATGTGGTCAGGAGAAAATAAAAATATGAAAGTTGAACATATTCACCGCGATGATATACCGGTTGTTTCAAATTAGGTGTGCACTGAAGGGATCTCCTAAACCGTAAGAGATACAAATTTGGTTAAATGGAAGAAAAGTTGCACGAATCAATTCCTAATTCGTATTTATCAACAGAATGATTTTATTATTATTATTTCTTGAGATATTAATAAAAATGTTAAAAAATTGTTTTTTTTTTCTCTCTGTATCTCTTTTATTATACATAATTTTGAAATTCTAATTTAACTTTCTACAGGCACTTTTTGATTCTGCTTCGAATAGGATTAACAGAATTGAAGCCAAACGTTTCGTCTTTCCACAACCATCATCAGTTTCGGTTTTTTAAATACAACTTATGCCTTTTTATTGGTCTATTCGATAGAATGTTTTGTCCTGATTGTAACGATATATCACACTTAATAGTTGATATTAATTTGAAGCTTTAATAATTCAGATTTCATATAAAAATTTAATTTAATACATAATTTCAATTTTTTGGTTCCTTTTCTTATCTTTCTATTATTCTAGTCGGTAGCATTCTTTCTGGTGATTTCAGTGAGTATAATACGTAACCTTTTTTTTTCAAGTAAGTCAGAATATGACAAAAAACTGATACAGTTTCGTAATGTTTTTCTTAATAAGTAAATTTATTCCTAACTATTTTTTTTTATTTGTTAAGTATTAGCAACTAACATTCAGTTGCCGGAAGAGAAAAAATCAATAAATACATATTGACTAAATGATATTAGATGGCTAATACAAACCAAATAGACAGCAGTATAAACATATTAAATTACAAGAACAAAATAAATAAGTTAAATAAAAATTATAGAAGAACACGAGTTTGTGAAATAAATACATTAAAGTAAATCCTCGAAATGTCCTCCACTGTTTTCAAGATACACATTCGTTCTTAATCCTATGTGTTGTCTAGCGTGTCGAACATGAATTCGCCAAACATTTCTGTAAGAATCTAATATTCGCCTTCTTAGTTCCTCCGTATTATTTATCTTAATGCTAGTCACTGTTTCAATGTCCAAAATATAAAGCCTATTTTATTCTGTTTAAATTATGGATGGTGGTCCTGATATAAGGTGCCAAACTTCAACTGGTCAAAACGAATGACAATATTTATAATTCATTTTTGGACTTTACCATATTTAAAAAAATTAAAGATATTGAAATGTTGAGACTAAGAAATTAAAAAAAAAATACATTGTTATAGAAAGTATCTTTCAAATTTATCACAAAAATATTTGTTTTTAGCTGCCAAAGTCTTTGTAGAATGCACTATTTAGTAATATCTAAATATTTTTAGTATAATTAGTATTCACCTTTTCTTTTAACCCAACAGTGCGAGTCAGTCAAAATTAAAAACTAGACTTTTTCATTCCTACACCAAAGATGAGATACTAATCTAGCAAGTTATATTAGAAGCACTAGATATTTGTCGGTAAAAATTCATTTTCGTAAGTGCAGTGCATTATTAAAATAACGATGCAGAAAAACTTTAAATAGTTTATAATAATTTACACTATAGCTAAGAAAATGAACTAAAAATTTGAAATTATGTATTAAATAAAATTTTCATATAAAAATCTGTATTATTAAGCTTCAGATTAATATAAACTATTGTGTTAAAATCAGGACAAAAAATTCTATCGAATAGAACAATAAAAAGACATAAGTTGCATTTAAAAAACCGAAACTGATGATGGTCGCGGAAAGACGAAACGTTTGACTTCAATTCTGTTACTCCTACTCGAAGCAGAATCAAGAAGTGCTCTAGAAAGTTAAATCGGAATTTCAAAATTATGTATAATAAAAGAGATACAGAGAGAAAAAGATAATAAATTTTTTTACATTTTTATTAATAACTCAAGAAGAAATAAGAAAAAAAAAACATTCTCTCAATGGATACGAATTAGGCATTGATTCGTGCAACTTTTCTTCCATTTAACCGAATTTGTATCTCTTACGGTTTCGGAGATCCCTTCAGTGCACACTCAATTTGAAACAGCCGGTATATTTTGGAATAAGTATATGAAGAAAGATGAAGTTTTTTGCATCGACCACATTTTATCAACATAAGTTGATTCCAGACATACAAGAAATATGCCAATTACACAACCAATACAAAGTCAAACAAAAAAGCGGAAACGAACCTATATCACGACCAAGGACCACTCTACAGTTCTAGATAAGTAACTAAAATCATAGTGTTATTGTTGAAGCGCAACAGCATTTTACAAACAATATTTATTCGTTTTTATACGTTGTGTTCCCAGATTGACTTCGTGATTCATATACCTGATGGACAAAAAATTTTTGAATTCGGATTTTATATTTCTTGTTTTTATGTTTTTGTTTTGCTGAAGTCACGCAAAATAAATTTGTATTTGTCGCCAAAGGTTTTCAAGTGGAATTAGCACAAGAAGAAACAAAATCTATGTAGGCAAAGTGGCCTTCTTTTTAAACTTAGGAGAAAAGATTAGTAAAAAAAATGATTCCCATTTCCATTCTCGAATTTCAACATCCTAGAAAGATTGAAATACGGAAAACTACTGTCTAATACATACATATTTCAGTAAAGTTGTAAAACGGTAATGCTATCCGCGTATTTATTTAAACTCCACCCGTATTAACACTTAACACTGTGATGATTCATCGACATATGTCGGAAGCTACACGCGTCAGAGCTTGGCGCAACAGGATCTCGAAGCATTAAGGAACGTCTGTTTGCTTCCGCGATAGAACTTTCTGGGTCACGTCAGCAACAAACGGGCGCTAAATGGCAAGCAGTTCTCGCGAGACCGATCAGTCTCGCAAACTAACCCGGCATATTTAAACAGTCGGCCGGGGAAAAAAAGGACCGTTCGAATTAGAATTTATATCTAACTGATGGTTCGGCTTACCTTAAAATAAATAAGTTTATAGTCTGCATTAAATAAATTAGTGTTAGTGTAACGGTGTTAATAAATTAGTTGTTAGGTATAGGAATCGAGATCGAGGATATCGAGTATTTTATTTTAAAATACTTTAAAGGTAACAACGAATGTTTCTGAAATGTTTCAATAACGTGACTTACAATGTATGTCACGTTATTGAAACGTTTCAGAAACATTCGCTGTAACCCGGATAAATTGGTAACAATAACGTTAACGTCTTAGAACTATACTGAGATATTAATTTTTAGTAAGTAGATAATTAATTTTTTTTCTAGAATGTTGGAATTATTCTGCTAAATTCAAAAGGACCACACTTTGCATATACAGATTTTATTTCTTCTTGCGTTAATAGAAGATATAGAAGATACTATTTTACATGTTTTTGCCTATAAGATGAAATCAGTCTTTAAAATAATTAAAGCGAATTAAATAAAAATGATCAAAAGATTGTGATTACAATTTGACAAGGAGCAAACGCAATTTAAAAGTCGACGTTTCGCTGTATGTCAACATTATTTCAAGACAAAAAATTATAAAGAGTAAATTAAAAAAGAGGAATATTCGATTTCCTCACTGCTGAAGACGTCAGAGAATCATCAAAAATTATAATCTAACCATATAAATTAATTTACGTGCATATTTTTTTATCAAAAATCATACTTCTACATTTTTTAGTACTCAATAAAAAATAAAATATTTAGTAAAATCTTTTAGTTTTTCAGCAATATCTAATAAAATTGTGATTTTAATCGACTTTATGGCATTAAAATATATATAATAAAATATGAATTTAATGCGATACTTCAAAGTCATGGTGTTCCCAAATTGTTTTTTATGAATATGCGTCAGAAACATTGTGGCCCTGCTCATCAATATGTGCCTGTATTGTGACGCCTCTGCAGCACTTTCGTCTATCGTAGTTGCAAACCAACGTTCTATCTTGCGCATAGAAAAGGTTATGTAAGTCAGGAAAGCAGCTCCTCCCTCGAACGTCAGCGAAAGACTGACGATTTGGGCAGATGGGAAAGGTATACTATGTTTACTCACCCACATTCAATACCATTTCAATTAATAGGTATTTTTAAATAAAGTATCCAAAATTTTAAAATAAGAAAACAACAATCGTTTAGATAATTTTAAAGTGATCAGTTTAGTATTTTTTTCAACTTCAAATGATGCATATTCTCCAAGTAAAAGTTAATCTTAAAAAATTCTAGTGCTCCTTTCAGCAATTTTTTTCAGTAAGAAAAATTACATTAATCATAATTCTAAAACAATAGTCGTTTAGTAAAACTTTCTTTCTTCAACATATATTTTTTTTTGGCAATTTATAATCATCCCTGAACGAGACAATTAATTTAAAAAATCGTTTTTGAGGTAGTTCCGGCTCTTAAGGGGATCTTTTAAGCTTGCTTTCTTTAATAACTGAATATTAATAGAAAAAGACAATTTTTTCATATTTTGAGATTTTATTATAAATCTCCTACAGTAAATTTCATATCTGTAACAATCTGCTTTTTATGGATTAAAACTTACATGTGGTATGATTAATGTTAAAGCAGACCATTAATTTGAAAATGTAGTCCACACTTTATTAGTTTGTTACTTCCATATTTTCTTGTCACTACAGAAAGTGCATTAAGCTTAAACATTCTAAGTCAGGGTCTATCATCACAACCAAACTTACATATGAGTACCAGGTAATTAATGTAATTCATAATTAGAGGAGGAAGTGATGGGTGCTATTTTATGCTGTGTGGTCGGATACAATGAGAAATAAAGTTGACAGTTGTCATATTTGAGGTTATGCTTGTGCTT
Source organism: Prosopocoilus inquinatus (assembly GCA_036172665.1). NCBI lineage: Eukaryota > Metazoa > Arthropoda > Insecta > Coleoptera > Lucanidae > Prosopocoilus > Prosopocoilus inquinatus. The sequence goes on from CM069874.1 coordinate 55,354,184, forward strand.
CATACAATCTTTATATTGTTATTTTGTTTTGTGTGGATGCTGGTTTAAACCCTCTTTTAGAATATTAGGGGGGGTTCCACAATACAAATCCGTTTATCAGTCATTAAAAAAAAAATGTCACAAATCTGAGGTTAAAAATATTTAATTTCAAACGGTAAGCCTGTGTTGCCAACTTTCTGGAAAATATCACTGAAATTATAAATTCCGTTGATCGCATGGTACATTGCTTAAAAAAAAACAATGGTTAAATCTCCAGTTTTGCCCAAAATTTAAATAGAAACTCTTTTCATTTGTTGCTTAAAACATTGATTAAAACGTCATTACCTTCTTAGCTTTCTCCGTGTTTTCGTTGCTACTAACAGCGTCTCTTTTATCAAGTGATGAAACTACACTATTAGTACTTATGTCGGATTGGGTACCAATGACAACACTAACACTATCAATACTCGTCACAACAGAAATAGGCGTGGGTGTCCGTGAGTTGGCCTTGCGTTTTTTACCTTTCACTTCCTTAGGTTCAGTTTTATTCACGTCTTCACTATCCTTGCTGTCTTTTGCACTTTTGTCACTTTTAACTTCAATGTTCACTTCCACGTTCACAGCGACACTATCCTCGACAGTTTTGGAACTCTTGACACTGGAATTGTTCGTCTTGGGTTTGTCGGCACTTTTGTTACCAGAATTTTGGACGGCTTTCTGATGCGACACAGAAGACGCTTTAGAACTTGAATTGCTGGATTTCACAGCCGATGCCGATGATTTGCTGTTCGAGGAGGACTTCCTCTTGCTAGATATGCTTGATTGAGAACTTGGTGTTTTCAAAGAAGTTGCAGCCTGCTGCGTGTCAGCTTCCTTTTCTGAACTTGAATCAGATAAATGGTTTTCCGCTGACACTGGCTTGTATGGTGGTATCGTTTTTACATTGCCACTTTTTTTCTGTAAAATTTAGAACAGAAAAAAAAAATACTGCTGCTACATTAAAAATGTTTTACTTTTTAAAACATTGTTGGAGATTTTTTGGTTGCAATGCACGAGTTGAGATCTGTCAAATAAATTGTTGTTCTGGATTTTAATGCTACAATTTTTCAGTTACAACAAAAAAGTTCTAATTTCTTTCCGTTTGATAACCTTGTCTGTTTAATAGCTGAGAATAATAAAAAAATAACGATATTGGAGTTTACAAATGAAATTCATTCATAAACTCCATCGTGTCGGCAATATTTCATTGACGATCAACCAATACCGTAATTGTTATTACTCTCAACAGAGGCATAATTACTTACAAGTTTACTATAATGATGCTGGCAGTATCCACAATATTTTACATTATCTAGGTAGTTGCCAGCTTCTTCACAAAGCAGCCCCAAACCTTGAGCACATGTTACATGAAACTGCTGCTTGCAACCGGATTTATTACACTGCATACATGCCCCAACGGAGGAATTCGCAGCTTTTCCGTTTTCTTCACAAATGTAACAAACCTGAAAGCGTATTTACTAGGAAATGAGATCAAAACAAAAATAGATGACGATTGTGGATTGCTTAATACAGGGTTACAACTAATTAAAGGGCCACTAAGGGGATATCGTAAACTATAAGAGATACAAAGATGGTTAAATTACAGAAAAGTTGCGCTATCTTGAAGTCTAAAAAAGTTTTCAATTTTGAAATATGTTCAAAAGACTGAAAATTCTCATTTTCGAAAATCTCGAATATCTTCTTTATTTTTCAAGATAGAATCATAAAATTCGTTGTTTTTATATTAATTTCGATGGACAGCCTAATGCAGCTCGAAGAAATAGGTTAGGTTTCACAGCTTCGTAGATATGCCTTATTTTTTCTTAGTTCCGTTGCACGTTATCAAAGCAACAATCAGTCTTGCCAACATTCAGCTACAGATGTAACCATATATTTACGTATACATAATCCGTCCGTTTTAAAAGTTTGTTGGCAGTAATTTACAATATTGACAAATTTTAATTGTCAAATTTACTCTTCATAACCTTTAAAAAATAAGTTTAATATTTATGGCATTTCTTGTTGAGAGCACGAAAATTTTACGAGACGTTGAATTTCTTTTATATTTAAAGAAGAATACATACAGGTCAGTACGATAACTCTACTTATTAATACAAATTCCAAGCTGTTTTATGTTTGTTTACATTCCGTAACAAATCATACAGTTTTGCATACGATACACCTGGCAACGATGTCGAAATTCTACGTCATCATTGACGATGACGTGCAACGGAACTAAGGAAAAATAAGGTATACGACTGTCAACTGTTTCTTTTCTTATGGACGCTACCTTAGATATTTATAGCACGTGATGCAGAAATAATTTTTGAATACGGTCATACGAACATTTATGCTTTTGTTTTAAAACAAAATATTAGGTTACTAATAATTTTTATTAAGCAAATAATTTTTCTTTAAATGTAAATATGTACTTTAAAAAAATTTTGTGCAAATCGTTTTTGATTGCAGTGAGAACCTCGAGCAGCCTCTGGACAGGTGTTTCAGCCCTGCTTGGGGCTTCTTCAGCAGAAACGTAGCTCGACATTCCCACTGCAGACCAAAAACGACTTGCCCAATTTATTCGCAAATGCGATGTAAGAATGATGAATAAAATAGCGACATCTTACTATCGCTTTTTGACCTAACATTGCAGTAGGATAGACAAATTGTAGCGGGATTTGCTCCTAATGAGTCCCCTCATGCAAGGCGGCCATGCTTGCTGTCAAAGCATAATGAAAGATTTTAGAAAAATTTTGTGCAAATCGTTTTTGATTGCAGTGAGAACCTCGAGCAGCCTCTGGACAGCTGTTTCAGCCCTGCTTGGGGCTTCTTCAGCAGAAACGTAGCTCGACATTCCCACTGCAGACAAAAAACGACTTGCCCAATTTATTCGCAAATGCGATGTAAGAATGATGAACATATAAAATAGCGACATCTTACTATCGCTTTTTGACCTAACATTGCAGTAGGATAGACAAATTGAAGCGGGATTTGCTCCTAATGAGTCCCCCATGCAAGGCGGCCATGCTTGCTGTCAAAGCATAATGAAAGATTTTAGAAAAATTTTGTGCAAATCGTTTTTGATTGCAGTGAGACCTCGAGCAGCCTCTGGACAGCTGTTTCAGCCCTGCTTGGGGCTTCTTCAGCAGAAACGTAGCTCGACAAAAACGATTTGTACAAAATTTTTCTAAAATCTTTCATTATGCTTTGACAGCAAGCATGGCCGCCTTGCATGGGGGACTCATTAGGAGCAAATCTCGCTTCAATTTGTCTATCCTACTGCAATGTTAGGTCAAAAAGCGATAGTAAGATGTCGCTATTTTATATGTTCGTAAATATGTACATAAGTGGCATAATTTAATAAGATTTATTAATTTAATAATAATTTTAGTTCTGAATGTTTACACGCATCCGACTACTAGATATATTTTTTTTTCAAAACTTTTTTAGTACCTTGATATTTTGTTTTAAAAGAACAGCATAAGTGTGTCGTATGGTCGTATTCAGATTTTGTTTTTGTATCACGTGGTATGAATACCCAAGATAACATACCTAAGAAAAAAGACAGTTGACAGTCGTATCTGCGAAAATGTCGATCCTCACCTATTTCTTCGGATTCTATTAAATAGTTCATCAAATTTAACATAAAAACATCGAATTTCATGATTCTATTTTAATAAATAAGGAAGATATTGGAAATTTTCAAAAATTAGAATTTTTAGTTCTTTGAAGATATTTCAGAAACGAATGAAGGTAGAAAAGATTTTTTTGAATATTTTGATAGACTCCAAAATCGCGCAACTTTTCTGTAACTTAACCGTCTTTGTGTATCTTATAGTTTACGAGATCCCCATGGTGGCCCTTTAATTAGTTGTAACCCTGTATAATATCTCTTCGACAATGATCTGTGTTTATAATTATGATCTGCTGTCTCTAGCAATTTATTTGTTTTATTTTTCTAAAACATGAGGCACAAGAAATACCTTATTAAATCGTTCTGCAGGTATCAGCTGTAACTGAATAGGTTCCATAGTGGTAACATTCCCGAACCGGACCTCCGGGATATACAAAGCACAAACTACATGAGCCCAGCCTGAATTGTCTGTGCGTTTCAAAGCGCCGTACTTGCTCGGACATAATTCGCATTTCTGCAACATACAGTTAAAGGCTGATTTTCAGGTGCTGTCGTGAGTGAAGCGTTTTCTGTCATCAGTTACTCGAAACATTTATTTCACTTCCTAAACAGATTACATCACATAGATATATTCACTAGTAATTTCATTGAAATGAAGAATATAAAAACCTACAACTCCCAAAACAAATAAAGAAATTCACTAGTGATTTATAAAAATAAATCAATTTTATTTTTTTTACCGAACGTTTAGTTATAAGAAAAATTATTGTTTACTTTACAAAATAATTTAGAAAAGTTTAAGTATAATTCAATGTAAAATACTTTATAAAAAAATAAGTAAAAGATTTTATAAAAACAGAATTGTGAATAATTAATTTTCTTTCGAGAAAATTTTTGATCAGTGATTATTAAACAAAAGTAAAGAAATGTAAAGCAAAGGATTCTAAAATCACACACGAACAAAAATAACTAATAATAAATAAAGGGTTAATCCACATAAAAATTATTTAATTAAAAAAATTTAAAAGTAAATCAATTCATTCAGTACAATTTATAAACAATCAAAAAATAATTTACTGTTGATTTTCTGAAACTTAAATCGGAAAACTCACTGTTTATTTTATAAAATTCTTCAGTAACTTTTACATTCTATAAAAAGAAAAGGCTCCGGCGTTGTGATCATTAAAATTAAAAGTATACAAGGTAAACAAATTAAAAAATTAATTTAAAAAAAATGAAAGCTTCTTTCTACACTCGTAACAAAGCACACTAAGCACTTACTACTTTAACTGATCTCTCTTGACTTTCACATTTACGGCAATACCATGGTCCAGTAGGGACAGTAACTATTCCATAACACGCTGCAACACAAAAAAAAATTGTAGGAAACTTGACCACAAAAAATCAGAGAAAATACTGCACCGATTTTGAACGTGTACTCGATCTCGTAAACTGACAAATACATTTTGTACAAACTTATTTATTAGAGGAGGAGGCGTATACAAAAAAATTTAATAATATAGTCGCGCAAATGCTCCCAAGTTCTTTGAGGTGGTCCGAAAAGCAACGCATCTGCTACGCTTGGATATAAAGCACAAGAAACAATTTTATTATGCGATTTTATGGCAGACTCCCGTTTCATTTTTTACCTGCTGATGCCAACAAACGAAAAATACAATTCGAAAAGCAAAAACGTGACGATCTGTGCTACACATAATTTTAAACTCTATTACATATTGCACGCAGTTTTATCTAGGAAACATATTTGTATTTCGCGTCATAAATAATTTCAACATCGATTACACTCTGATTAATTGGATTTACAAATTTGCGAAAAAGCATGTTTTGATTTAAAAAAATTTTATCTATGTTATACAGTGTTATCTATTAAATGAAACGAAATGTAAATGAAATCAAACGAACGTCTTCCGCAGTTACCGTTGAGTGAAGTCTATAAATACAGCGTGTCTCTAAACCTATGTCTTTAATTGAAACCATAAATAGTGGTCAACAAAAGAAGCAAAGTTTGTTATACAACCATTGGTCAGATAGCAACAATAACGCAGATAAAAATTAGTTTACTTTTTCATAAAAATTGTTTGAGAGTCGCTGAACGAAGATTAAATATTCCGGCGGAGCTTGGTTTTCAACTATTCTCCGACGTTCGAGGCCATAAAAAGTCATAAAAACGCAGACCATGACCTAAAGCACAGATATAGTACTTAAGGCAGGTCAAGTATCATGTTCTTTTTGTTAATTTTAAAAGCAGATAAATTTTGTAACTAGGTAAGTTCTTACTAGTTTCAAATATTCTGTGCGTGTTGCATTAATTGATGGTTAGTTCTGTGCTAATCCGTACTTTAACAGTTAAATTAAAAAGATTCAATCAATTAAGGCGATCGAAAAAGAGGAACTTCTTACTTCATATTATTCGTATTTGTACAGCAAAAATAAATTTGTTTTTTTTTTTATTAAAACTTCGAATAAACGACGAAATAAACGTCTGCACTAGGCGAGAGCTTTTATGTCTTTATGGTTTAAGCCGACGCAGAAATTCAGGTTCAATATTATCCTTATAAAAACATGTGTTTTGTGTTGGAAGGTAAACAATTAATAAAATAGTTCGGTTGAGAGCTAGCGAAGTTATTCAATCACTTATTTTGAACCCATAGATTACTGTGTGTACAGGCAATTTAATTTATTTAAATTAGTGCGAATATTAAAAAATAATTTCACGCATTTTCAACGCAGTTAGAAAACTCCGTTTTTACAATAGCAATAATTTCTGCTCTTGCAATACTTATTCTGCAGCTATTGGTGCGATAATTAAAAAATAATTTCACGCCTTTTCAAACACAGTTACACCACCAGCATACGAAGATGTTTAATTACTTCAGCAAAAATCTAACGAAGATTAGGTACTCGTTTTTAACATAATTGTTATTGTCTATTACAAAGAGGTGCTTAAACAAACGTTCTTACTTATCGCGTGTTGAAAATACAAATAAACGTGCCGATGTCCGCAAGTCGGATTCATATTCGTATACAATAAGACCTTGACCGAGTTCTTCTAAACTTAAATAAAAAGTTTCGCTTGTGATAGGTTAGTTTTTCATTTTTGGGTAAAACGTTTCAGATTTGGAGAATTAATCTCTTATGTAACGTGGAACTTACAGTTTCATTTAAACACAGAGGTTTAGTAACACCCTGTATACAGTATCCCAAGTTAAGTGGTTTATTTATTTATTTTTTTTTTTATACAAAATTCTGAAAATTAATTCAATATCCCAGGAAGCAGATTAAAATATTTTCAGTTTGATGTCAATTCCGGTTATGCCGGAAATCACCATTAATTTCTCATTTTTAATGGAATGCTAAATTTTTTATTGTATGTAAATTCTGATTCTATCCTTTATTCTAAATAAAAAATGTTAGGGCTTACACATAAATCTAAACAATTCTGAGGTATTTTCAAATTTGTTTGATTTTCAAATTTTTTGTATCCCCTTCCCGGAAAACTTTTAAAAGCTCATTCCACTTAGCTTAGCTCCTGCCCAGATTTCTTTTTATATTTTGCGCCCTACCTAGAGGCTTTATTTTAGAAGCTAGAAAAAAATTTAAATGCAAAACTTGGAGGGCTCTGTCTTTTAGTTAGTTCTTTCTTTGGAAACCACATAAATAAAAAAGAAACACTACAGCCGATAATATACGAAGGTGATTGATTGATTGTGAACGAGATTTCTTTTCTACAACGTAAATTTCCTTTGAATTTTATATGAGAATAAATTTGTATGCGGAACATGAAGTATGTACACAAAATTAGAAATTAGAACACTTTTTTTTTTAGAAGTGTCAGAAAACTATACATACAAACCTTATTATTAAAATGAAAAGAAACTGTTTGTTTTATAATTTGAACAAAATGTTATTACTTTTTTCTTATTATTGTTGATTTTGTATTTTGAGAGATCAAAAATCCAAGAAAAGCTGCATTTAATATTAAGAGCTGAAATCCGGAGAACTCCAATGAACTCAATCTTCAGTTGTTTCGAAGCAGCCAGGAAGTCTTCGATTCTTTTTTTGAAATTTTTACTAATTGTTCATAAATTAAGATCATTGCCAGCATTGTCTTGTGAAGAATACAGATTGGTAATAAAAATGACAAGTGTATAAAATAAACAAGGTACGAGTTCTGAATTTTTAATAGTTCTGATAGATTAATGCCAATGGTCCTTAAAATAAAGGTAAATGCAGGGTGGCCCAGGATGAAAGGTCACTACTTTGTGGGGATCTAGATTGGGGGGTATTATAAATCAAAAACTGTATATAAACAGGTAGCCTTTTATTTATTTATTAATTGTTTAATTTTTGTAACTGCGAAGTTGTGGGTTCAAATCGCCTCTCGGGCTAGTCATTATTCAATTCCACCATTGGATATAATAGCGCTTAACACCACTTAACAAAAAATAATAATAGTATCTCAGAGTCCATTAATAAAAGACTACATATTCATGAATTCGCTTACGTTTCACGTGTATTAAGACAAAATATAGATAATCAAACTGCCATGACTGCATATTATGGTTATGTTTATGTCATTTCGAATAAATTTTGAGGTATGTACAGTGCCATCTTCTTTCCAAGATATTTCTGTTACAAAAAAAGGTGTGTATGTGCTATCTGGAACCTTAACATAATGGAATCTTGCTGACCACCCTACCGAGTATTTACATTTTAGAATGTGCTGTATTTGTGAAGAAGAATTAGGAGTATAATTGTTTCAACTGTAGATGCAAATTCATAATCACAATATGAGGGAATAACTTAATTTATGTCAGAGGAAAACCAAATGTACTTTCAAACAGAAAATGTTATATCTAAATCTAGTGCGGTTAAAATTTATAATCATCTACCTAAAGAAGTAAGAGACTTAATTATGATGCTATTCAGAAATATATGAATTTAATTTAAAACATATTTCATAAATACTGCAATATACTGGATGTCTCAATAGGGGCGGCGAATGGCGATATGCAGCACACCATAATACTGCAGCTTCGGGAGAAAAAAAAATTGTAATCAAAGTGACCAAGAAGAATTCAAAGAAAATAGTTTTAAGTATATGAGTTGACCACAAGGAGGAGCAATCAACAGGCTCAGTAAAAAAAATTAATTTTACTAACAAGTCTCAACTTTTACAATTTTTTTTTATTATTATTTTAACAAAAGTATACAGGATGACTGATAAGTCGACGTATTCCTTTGAGTGAGTGTTAGTAGAGCTCATTTGCAATTGATTTGACCAAATTATGCATTATACAAAATGCAATAGTTAATGAGATATTTTAATTGTTGTGTTTTCCTTAGAAATACGCTCCCTACTAATATTTATTTAACTTTACTCAGAGAGTATAAAAGGTTTTCTTAATATTTATGTTTTCCTGGTTAGACTAAATAACAGTACGTACTACGCAATAAACATTAAATTAAAAACTTTAATAAGTTTGAAATACAATGGCTGAAAAGACACATCTCTAAAAAATATCCAACCTACTTGAACATTCATTCTGACTTATTTCCAAAATTTGGTAATACAATCAACTTGCAGATTATTCTAAAAACTTCTCTAATTTATTGCCTTTCGAGTGAAGTTTTAGTAAAAGTCTGTATACAGCACATGCTTCCATCAAATAATAATTATTAAGTGCGGGTTAGAATATTCATTGTTTTCAATTTAAGAGGACAACAGCTTCTGTTAAGTATTAGTTTTCTATAAACTTCAGTTGAGAAATCCCTTAAAAAGTCCCGTGACTTCACAAAATTGGAAATAAAAGAAAATTGTTCCAGTGTAAGCTCAAAGTTTGAATTTTTCGGTTTTTAACTGAAGCCTCAGGGCCAAAGAGAAGATTTCGAAGTCAATTGCATAAAATTTGCACAGATTTATCAGGAAACCTTGTTTTTGTCACTGTTATTAGCGTTATTATTTTGACAACTTTTGAAAATATTAGAAATATCCACGTTCTTTTACAATGGCATGATAAATTTAAACTGAAGTAGAAAGATAACAAATGAACAAAGTGGTTCAAATGTCAATAATTCGAAAACAATAGCATAGTAGTGAATTTTACACACGAGGGTGTATGAAAGTGTCTTTTTTGAAAATGTTATTTTTAACGAACAATTTACGTAAGTAGCGTAGTTTTTCGTAATAGATTTCACTTTATTTTAATTATTTTAATAATAAAATAATTTAGGTAGTTTCTTAATTACTGGAATTTATCAAGCAAATTAGTTTAATGTTCGTTATTTTTGTTAATTGTTGGGGGCAATAGCTCGGGCAGTATTGGGTTGAATTAAATTAGTTTGCCAATTAACAATTATTTGATTATAATTGCTCGATCCTTACAATTAATTAATTGTTAAATATTACTGAATAGCTAAAACAGCGACATCCTACGATCGCTTTTTGACCTAACATTGCAGAACAGAGGCTGCTCGACGGTTTCACTGCAATCAAAAACGATTTGCAACAAATTTTTTGTTAAATATTACGATTACAATTACTCCTAGTTATTATTGAGACATGTTCAAATTAAGCAAACGGTTCTAAGTTGTTCTAAATGTATTGAATTTTTTAATTTTCTTAAAGTAAATTGCTAAAAAACTAACCGTTCTTAAATCGTTCAGAATACGGTGGAGTTTCTCGAGCTACTCTTTTGCTGAAGAGGACCCAATTACGTCCGAAATAGCTATACAAAGGACGCTTGAGGACCTCAATGCAATCTGAGCTGACTGAATATAAATTCACACCATTTCAAAAATTTATAAGAGTAACGCTAAATTTCTTTTAATTAAATATTAAACTAAATAATTTTTTTTATCTGTGGTGTTTGTCCAACGGGGTCCTAAGTTGTCAGGAACTCAGGAGCTGGAGCGTATTTTGTGTGTGTATAAAGTGTTCCGTGGCTTTATTACTTCCAAACCTCCTCGCCGTTGAAAGAGAAGCAGTATCGAATTGTATCCCCAACACTGAAGGGTACCTGAAGTGAGTAACGATCACTCCTGAGAGATATCTCGAGCGGGGTGCGAACCCAAGACCTTACGATTGCAAGGTCGGTCCCTTCAAAGTGTTCAAAGTGTTTACCATTTAGCAGCCTGATGGCAATCTAGACGACACCGGTAGCTGACAATTGGTTATATCATAAAAGACATTTTTGGCGAAATTGAGTTAGATTCGGATTCTTATACAGGCTTTTAATTCAATTGTTTCTGAAATAACTGAATCGTATCTCCAGGAAACAAACTGAAGATACTATACGGCTGACATAAATGCCAAATTGTTGCATTTAAGATGCGCAAAACTGCATGTGTTATTGGTTATATTTTGAACGGTACCTTCACACTTTATTGTCAGATATATAAAAAAAAACGTTAAATACAAACGTTTTAGGAATTTACCAGAACTACCAGAATTTACTAAAAACGAAAACAAATTGCGATCGGAAACGTAACAAATGAGTACCGATTTTGTTGTTTTAAATAGAACATATATTTTCTCGAATTAAGAAAGATATTTTCCTTCTAATTCCAAAAATACATATGTAATGTAATGTGCCTATAATGTTTGTTTGACCGTCATGGATTTATTTTCTTGCTTAAAAATAAGGTTTTCAAAACTGCTGTAAAGAATTTGCAAGAATTGGAACAAAAGATTGTTGAAGAAAGTGTAGCTATAACACCAGATATGCTGCAAAATTATTTTGCTAGTATGAGAAAGCGCGTAAATTTATGCATCGAACAAGGCGGAGGACAATTTCAACAGTGAATTTAATGTCTTCAACTTATGAGAGATTTCTTCACCTTTTGATAAATTTATCTGCCAGGTAGTATCCTCGGAAACTGTTATCGATACAATGGTTTCCAAGGATAATGCCTGGCAGATAAATTTATCAGTAGGTGAAGAAATGGTACATATGTCAATGTTAATTCTAGAAAGTTTTAAAAATTTTGGTGCAAATCGTTTTTCATTGCAGTGAAAATCTCGAGCAGCCCCTGTGCAGTTGTTTTAGCCCTGTTTGGAGCTTCGTCAGCAGAGACGTAGCTCGACATTCCCTCTGCAAACCAAAAACGACTTGTCCAATTTATTCGCAATTTCGATGTAATAGTGATGAACAGATAAAACAGCGACACCCTAGATCGCTTTTTGACCTGACATTGCAGTAGGATAGACAAATTGAAGCGGATTTGCTACCTAATAAATCCGCTTCAATTTGTGAAACGTCAAGCCACGGTAGATAATTCATATCAATTCTGTTAATTCTAGAGACATTCGCTGACATTTCCGTATTATAATTTAAAAACTATGATCTAAGCTAAGACAGTCGCTTTCCATTTTATGACAGTCCTTGGCCAAAATATTTTTTGATCTCTCAGTACATACAAGTTTATTAAAGTTTATTTATTAATAATAACAGTAGGCCGTGATTTTGTTCATAGATTGGCTATCATTTTAAATTAGACAGATATTTTAGGCCCATTCAGTAGCGGCCTTAGGGGGCGGGCGAACCGGGCATCCGTCCGGGGCCCACGCCATCCGCAATATGTGAATTTTTAAATTTTTTAACCCACGACAATTCAGTCAGAATTAAGATTATCGAATGTCTGCTTAAATCATATAAATACGAAAATATTTGCGGATCTGTATAAGATGAACATATTAGAAACTCTATTCAGTCAACAAGAAAAATAAAACTCTTAAAGCAAACTATACATACAGGGTTTCCCAAGTTTTTTTTTTTATCTGTGGTGTTTGCCCAACGGTTGTTGTTGTTGAGTGGCCTATTAAAAGTTCTCGGGGAAAGGAACATACAAACATTCTGAAATTTAACACACTGCCCTAGGAGGAAGTGATCTTTCAGAATAAAATATTTTCACTTTTATATCACTTATGGTTATACAAGAAGTCGCACTTAACTTTCTTATTTTAAATGGAATGCTTTAGTTTTTATTGCAAATTCTGATTCTACACGTTATTCCAAGCAAAAGTTGTTAAGCCTTCCCTAAACTTCAATGTTACGATTTTTAAGATATCTTCGAATTTCTGAAAATAATTACTTCCTCGGCCTTTCATTTGAGAGAAAGTATTTACGACACTTTCAAATGACAAGATTCAAGCTGCCTGTCATTTGAAAGAATAATGTTCAGCTTTTGAAATCATATCCAAGTTATAATTGAAAAATTCACAGAGTGGTTAAAATATGGTGTCGAACCTTGTTCTGTACAAGTGCACAAAACTTAGTTTAAACTCTGTTTTTGTAAATGGAACACCCTGTATATTTTTGCATCATCAAAGATGCAGAATCAAAGTCTACATCGATTGGTAGTAGCATTCCCTATACCAGTTTTCATTACTTTTCTTGTTATCAAGAATTGTTTATTTTATTGTGTTAATTAATGGCATTTATACAGTTATTCATATTTAGCTTTGAAAAAAAGGAAAATATTAAATTCCTATTTTTTTAAGAAATAAATAATTGCTAACTATAGCATTTTTTCGCAATACATCTCGGAATAAAGCTATAGGTAAATACCTATCGTAATACCTACTATATATTTTCATAAACAAGGATCTTAAAAAAATAAGTAAACCTATTTGCAAAAACAATTCTCTTTGTCAGGCTAACATCTTTGTTTAAAAAAAGTAAAAGTAAAACTTAAAATTGGTAAAATGGTAAAAATAATGAAACAGTTTTATTTATTAATCTCGAGTCCCTATGATAAGGTCGTAAATACTAGATAAAATTTGCAAATAACTGAGACAAGAATCAAATCAACTAATAAATATTTACAATGGTAACCTATCTCTCTCACTTTGTAGAAATTTTGCACAAAAAATATCATCGTGTCGTAGTTCTTGAAGATTAAACATTACGGTTCCTTTTCATTTGTTTTGTTAATCTTATTAATTTCTTTGTTTTTTATTTGTACATATCTGTTAATATAGCTTGTAACTCAATAAATATTTTTATTTTGTGGACATATACTGCGAAAAATTATCATAGTTTTACCACAATATGCCATTACATTCTCTTAAATGAAAGACCATGGAAATAATGTTTTTTAGAAATTCGAAGATATTTCAAAAACCCTAACATTTAAGTATACGGAAGCCTTAACAACTTTTGCTTGGAATAACGTGAAGAATCAGAATTTGCAATAAAAAGTATAGCATTCCGTTTAAAATAAGCAAGTTAGTGGCAACTTCCGGCATAACCGGAAGTGATATAAAAGTGAAAATATTTTATTCTCAAAGATCACTTCCTCCTAGGGCAGTGCGTTAATTTTCAGAATGTTTGTATTTTCCTTTCCTCGACAACTTTTAATAGGCCACTCAACTTGGGAGACCCTGTATAAACAAATTAAACAAATAGACGTCTTCAATACTCTCCGTAACAAATCCTACTTTTAGAGAAACATTTTCGAGCAGCTCTTATTCCTAGACCAACATCGGTCGTATGAGGACTAGATTTTATGGTCTGCAATATTTTGTCTCTCTCCTTAGAATGTAAATTTGCTTGTAAATAATCGCATTCTACTTTCAAATATGTTTAAGTAAGAGTATTGCATTGCAGTTTATATTTAGTTTTTAAACTCTCAATATTATTATTCGATTACCTAATAGGTTGGCTAATATCGGTGAACTCCCTTACAAATATTCATAAAGTCGCTTACCCCAACTCCCTCGATTTTACCAAAAAAAAACAAGGAGGTAGTGATGTTACCCAAGAAGACTTTACGAACACAGCCCTAAAGTAACCAGTGAAAAGACTGTCCACTTTCAGGGTGATAATGTAAACGCAGGATTTCTTAAAAGGAACAATTGTAATGCAAACAAGTTAAAAATCGTGCGTGAGGAAGATGCAATTGTTGTTCAGTTTTCGAACGCAATGATTATAAGAAACATTCAGTTGCAACAGCTCATGTTAGATTGGTTAAGTGGTGTTGTCAATTTTGTAAATTTGGACATGATGAAAAGAAAATATTGCAACGTTGCCTAATTCAGTGTGACCTTAAAATTCAAAATGAAGTGACATTTATTGCTAGCAGTTAAATAAATACTTACATGAATACCGTGTTCTGACTAGACTATTACGGCACATGCAATTACAAATAAATAAAGAAAGAAAGAGGCAGGCTATCAGTCAATGTTTATTGCTTAAATTGAAACTACTGTTATGACCATATTGTCGGTCTACAAGAGAAGACGACCAAGTCCACCGACAATAGTTTTGAGTTATTAGAATTTTAATATTTCCCTAAGTACTTTACATTCAATCTTTTTTAATTTAAAATACATATTCTAGAAACTCTATTGTTCATAAAAATCAATGTAAACTAACCTGATGTAAAATAATTGATTTTGTAATCATAAGCAAATATTAAAATTCTAATAACTCAAAAATACCATCGGTGGACTTGGTCACCTTCTCTTGTAAACCGATGACATTTATCAACGCTATTTACATGTAACCATTCTTTAAAAATAACTGCGACTTTAGTTTTAACAAATACATCGGTGACATTGATTAGTTAAACTTAAACAGCATTTGTGAATACAACCCTTTATGTCCAGTTGCACCGAGCTTGATTAAAGTTAATTTTGAATTAAAGTATAGAAAATCCTATGTTTAATCAATAAGGGTCGGACATTCCTAGGATATCTGGTAAAAACCAGTATAAAGATAAACAAAGCAGCAGCGTAGATTTTAACGTCGCTGCTGAATGGCTTATACGTCCGAGGCACTCTCACCCTCGCGCTCATTGCATCAGAAGCAACCGTTTGATGTAAATTACAAGTGTAACATAATTGCCTTTATAGTTTCTTTCAAATTAATAATTATTGAAACATTATAATTCTTTAATGTAGCTTTTAAAAAGACTGGCATAATACATTTAATTCATATCAATTATAGCGTCGTAGATACAAAAAGAATGCGAGTTCATTTCGGAATGAATCGATTATCCAAACAAGTTTTTATATCCAGTCGATCAGAACTGTTGTGGTTACTGCGTACCGCATAGACTCTCGGGCTTCGACTGGTTTATTGTTTTGTTTTTACAGGACAGACGCGTTAAAGATTAGAAATTTTTCCGACTATGTTCGGTTTAGCATATATTTAACGAAACCTTCTGCCTAAAATGCGCCTAGGCCTGTTAATCAACGATTAGTTAACAATGATGTTGGTGCAACTCAAGCGTTAAGTTTTTTAACAAAAATTATGACCATATCTAATGGGCCCTACATAGCTTAATTAAAGTTTAAATTTAATTCAGTTACAGAATAGAATCCAGCAAGGTGACACAGAAAATGATCTAATTTTTAACGATGTTTATTCAAAGTAATAGAGGCATAGTGATTAATAGAAACTGCATGTAGATTTTAACATAGTATTTACTTAAATTACTACTAGCCAATGTTTACCGAAAAGAAAAGTACTTGAACTTACCTTGATGTACAGCTACAGTGCAAGATTGTCCATCGCAGTAAACAAGTGGGTTCTCAGGCCAGCCTCTATCATCAGAACAGACACAACAGCCTCCTACCATCTCCTTCATAATGTAGATAGCACGATATGCTAAACTAGCGATCTGACAAACCCACCCGGCATCGCCACAATGACAGGTACATATTCATCTCGACATAACTTATTTGTTGCCTCTGTCGATCACGAAATCAGTGGGTAGGTGCATCAGACTTTCCTAAAATTTACCTCACTCAGTCGAGTCAAGACATTTTTGAGTACGTTACGGTCACAGTGTTTATTACATAATGTAAATTATGCATCTTCAGCTGAAAGTATTACAAATTTGATTGCTAGCGCAGCCTGAATATCTTGTGCGAATAACCAAGGGCTGAAATCAAGAGCAACTGCAGGAGTCATTTATTTATTTACACTAACGTGTTCTGGCGTCATGTTCGTTTCGATTGAGTTCCTGGCGGTAACCCGCGTATTTTGAGGCAATAAGCATATTTACCATTGTATGATCACTGGACCTACACGAGAAAGCCGAAACGTGGGCACATTGCACATAACTTCCAGCTAAAGTGCATCATAAACACATTCCACTAGAGGGAAACCATTTTGTTTTTTGTAATATTTTGCCTCGTATCAGGGTATGCGCATGCGCACTCCTCCCGCACTGTGTGTGTCAAGAATTTTAAAATTTTATGCACGCAAACAGGCAAAAAGTGATCTCTTAATTATTTAATTCATTCGTTTACATAGTAAGTTTTATTATAAGTATCAAAATAAGCATATTGCGCTATTCATATCAGCTGTTTATTTAAATCAAATCTAGTTATTTTATGGTCACTTTGTAATATTTTCGCGTTTTCAGAATTAGAAAATAATTCATTAGATTCCCGCCTAAAATTTCCTGTCAAAGCGTTTTAAAGCCTAGGTACAGATGTCGCCGGCAAAATTTAACAATTTTTTACTCCTACTTAATTTGGTTATAAAATCACGGTGTAAGAAATCAGGTGATG
Source organism: Prosopocoilus inquinatus (assembly GCA_036172665.1). Lineage (NCBI taxonomy): Eukaryota > Metazoa > Arthropoda > Insecta > Coleoptera > Lucanidae > Prosopocoilus > Prosopocoilus inquinatus. The sequence goes on from CM069874.1 coordinate 55,371,382, forward strand.
CGAATTGCAATTGCGAGCTGGCTAAATTTCACGGTCAGGTGAATTGATTTGTCAATTTGTTCACAAATTAAACGACCACTGGCGGCGTTGCCTTGTGAAAAATACAACCGGCAACAGTGTCCTAGTTAAAAATTTGGTAACAAAATTGGCAAGTGTTTGAAATAAACGATAAGGTTATACCTTCGGAACAAATCCCTGGTTCTAAATTTAATAATTAAAGTAGATTCATGGTTTTTACCTTACCGTTCGCAAGTAATTTTATAGCAGTCAAACTGTAATTAATTGAAACGAATGAATATAAATGTAAATAAACTAATAGTAAAATTGATTTGACAAATTACTTTGACATGAAACTTCAAATATCTTGCCAACTTAGTATTTTGTTAATGTTCTATAGGGGACTTATGTTTTATACCAACATAATGCAACGGGCGGTAGTTTTTTAATTTGTGAATAACGTATACCATAAACCCATATTCGCGAAAATCAGTAATCAACAGATGGCGTTTTTAATAAAGAAAACAAATAGCTGTCATTAATATTATTCAGTATAACTTGTTACAGTTGAAAGCAAAAAAAAGTAAACAAACTACAGTTTCCTGTAATTACTCTTTCTCAAAATGCCATTAAAAACGAATTCACAGATTTTACCAAAGTTTTAAAGTTGTTAATTTTGAGAGTTTTTAAATTTTTTACACCGTTATCTGTAAAGCAGCTGTGAAGTCATCTGTAATCACTACCATTGTCAAGAAGACTGATTACAGGAAACTGTAGTCTGTCTACTTTTTTTTGTTTCCCACTGTATATTTGATCCATCAATGCTTTTTATTAGTTTTATTTAGTGTTGTGTGTCGCTAAAATTACCACGTTACCACTGACGTTACCTTACGGTAAATTTCCAATGTTACCGGTAAGGTAACATTCATTTATTAACGTTTGTTACCTCTGACGTCAAGATAACGTAATTTCGAGTTACACATTTGCAAAATTCAAGTAAACCAATGAAAGAAATGGTCCTGGAAAAGGTCAAGGAATATTTTTGATCATTTGGTTAAAATGTAAATACGAAAAACTTGACTTTTGAATATTGTAAACCTTATTTTTAACTAGACTGGCCCAGAGTATGAACCCGATGCATTGAGAGCACCCACATAGGTGCATTCACCAGGGTGCATACATGAATGTACCGGGTGAATTCAAAAATTTAAATTTCCCGCGCAAATCGAACGAGAAATAATCTTTCTTGATGTTATTTAATTGTTTGCTGGTGGTTTACAGGTTTAATGTTTCATAGTGTATGGTGAATAACAGAATAGTAAATTTTTAAATTTAACCGGAAACTTTGTAGCTTAAAATCTAAGCAAAATGAGTAAGTCTTTGAAATTACCGTTACAAAACAAATGTCTAGCGATGGTCCGTACAAGATATATTATATTTGGTGTCATTTTTAAGCACTTTTTACATCTTATGCACCGGGTGCATTGTGAGCATTCCGTGATTCCACCGGTGCAAATGATTGCTCCGGGTGGAATTCCATCTCTATTTTTAACAAAAGCCAAAAATGTAAAGCGTGTTCGGTAAAAATCACATTTTTAGTTAAAAGTATAATTGGTAACTCCGGCGCGAGATGCCGCCACTTGAGGTGTAATTGATAATACTATAACGCAGGGTTGGAAAAAACTGTTTTTTTTTAAAGAACAAACCTTTTGTTTTTTTTTGTTTAAAACATGTTTCAAATTGAGCCTAAATTAAACATGTTTTAAACAAAAAAAGACAGCTGTTTAAAACACTTTTAAATGTTTAAATTGCCCTTATAGCACACATAGAAAGGTACATATTACTATTATTTGATATTTGTGTAAAAGGATACGAAGAATTTATTCAAATTCGACCTCTAATTAAAAAAATAATGTATGTACTTTGATAATAATTTAAATCATTTAAGGCAGAGCTTGTTTTATTTAGGATCTACGGTCGCGGAGTGATGATGTAAATGATTTTCAAAAAAAAAATATGAAGTATTTGGTATCAACATACTGAGAAAGACATTCCCAATAAAAAACTAAAATCAAATACAATTCATAGAAGTAATTTTTTCAAATTACTTGGTCGGACTAGAACTAAAATACGTGACTCGTGGCTTTCAATAATGGACAACAAAAATTTCAAATATCTAAAAATATGTAGGGTGTTCTGTTTAAAATAACAAAGTTAATATTACGTCCAGTAGATATATGTCTGAAAATTATCGAATATATGAATGATGAAGACAAATGAAACGATAACGTTATAAATAGTTTAAACAGCGACATCCTACGATCGCTTTTTGACCTAACATTGCATTAGGATTGACAAATTGAAGCCAGTTTGCTACATAATAACTCATCAAATAATAAAATGTTAAAGGTTAAATATTGAAAAAGTATTTTAAAATTTTACAATGTAAGTATTACTCTAGTGATCAGTAATAATTAATGAACTTATTGTAATCAATCTAATGCAAATCAAATTTAGTTCAAATCAGAGCTACAGTGTGGTCATTACGTCAACAGCTGAGCCACGCATTGTCTACAATTATTAAAACAATTGACATGGGAATAAACTAAAGATTAAAGTTAATTAGTGAGTGAAATACCGACCCTAAACAATTTGCTTAATACACAGTATTACGTTGCGAAAATAGAACACTTATATCAAAAGTGTTTTTTTAGCTTAAAACTAAAAAAAAATAAATTAAAACATTAGCAAAAAAACATGTTTAAAAAATTTTGTTTAAAACAGACAGTATGTTTTTAATTCAGTGTTTTAAACATGTTTTAAACACTATGTTTTAAACAGTTTGTTTTAAACTTTCCAACCCTAATCTGAGGTGTTTTGTTGCAAAAGGAAGACACCTAGTCATAACCTAAAATAATTTTGGCTTTGACATTAAATTATTTAGTAGAAATTCATAATATTAAATATGGGAAACTTTACTTTTTAACAAAAGCCAAAAATATAATGAGTATTCGATATTAAATTAATCAGAAAATTCAGGAAATGTCACATTTTAGTTAAAAGTGTAATTGGTAAACTCCGACGCGAGATGTCGCCACTTGAGCTATAATTGGTAATATTAGGCTAACATTACTGGTAAGGTAACATTAAAAATAAATTACCGGTAATTTAACAACACTGGACCCTTATTAACCTTAACGCTCAAAAATAACATCAAGCTAGAGTAATTATCTTCATACAGGTGTCCCAGAACTCCGTAAAAGTTCCATAACTTTCTTGCTTTCCAGGTATCGACTCAATTTTTTTTTTGTATAACAGAAGCGCTTCCATTGCACATTTTAAAATTATTTTCGTTTGTATACAGGGTGTCTTAAGTATTATAAAAATATTAAAGTTACGTTTTTTTTTAAATTGATCGATTATTTTTGGATTCCACACTAAATTCTGCTTTATATTTATTTGAGTCATTTTTACGTATCAATCATACTTTTTGATGTGAGTCATTTCTTTCTTGAAAATTCCCGGATGCAAGGTTCCATTCAAAAATTCGTAACTTCTAAACCACTAAAGATAACGCAACCGATTTTTTTTCAGCCAAGGCTGTGGCCAATCTTTCGAGATCAAGCCGAGTCGTGAAGGAATGTTTCAAGGCTTACTACGATTTTTCGAATATGAAAAATTATAAATAGTAAAAACTTCATTTTTTCAAAGAGAACACCTTGTATATTTTCACACCATTTTATAGCGTTTTTGATAAGCTTTTCAATGATATACAGTTTATAGGGTCCAGTTCTGATATTCGACGGGTTATTGAGAAAATAGTAATTTTTAGATGTAAATATTTAATAAACAACTGAAAGTTTGTAGTAGATTGGTGCCAAAATGAAAAGCGATTCATATTTTAAAACAACGTCGCATTAGTTACGGATATATCGTGTCAAAAAGTGCGAATTTCATTGATTTAATATTTTATTCGCTGTGCATGATTATCCGCGATTAATCAGTAGGACTGCGGCTTTAATTTCAAATTTATCCTCCCAGTTCGCGTGAATTAGAAGTTCTATTGATGATTCATGAAAATTCTAACTTGAATACTCAGGAAATCTCACGAGAAACTGATTTGTATGTCACTTTCAAATTTTAACTTGACTACTCGGGAAATCTCAAAAGAAACTGACTTGTATATCAGTTTCTCCCGAGTACCCAAGTTAGAATTTTCATGAATCATCAAGAGAACTTCTAATTCACGCGAACTGGGAGGATAAATTTGAAATTATAGTCGGGCCGCCGAAGAAACGGAGTAATAAAACTGCGTGATATACACGTGATTGCTGTTTCTGTGAGCTAAGTACCAACAGATTTACACTAGCCTACAGTGTTGGTCACTCTGCAGAGTAACAACGTGGTCATATTTCCAGTAGTTCGTATTCTTCCTATTTTTAACAAATTCGCGTTATTATTAATCAGTCTTTCTTAAGACTTAATTTAATATTTGAATAAAATAGTGGTAAGTGGTAATTTCTGGTGTTTGATGTAAATACGGCTTTCCATGTCTGTGTCACAAGAGCAGCGCGTGATCACTCCGTTTCTTCGGCGGCCCGACTATAAAGTCCTACTGATTGATCGCGGATAATAATGCACAGCGAATAAAATATTAAACCAATGAAATTCGCACTTTTTCACACAATACATCCGTAACTAATGCGATGTTGTTTTAAAATATGACGCTTTTCATTTTGGCACCAATCTACTAGAAACTTTCAGTTGTTTATTAAATATTTACATCTAAAAATTACTATTTTCTCAATAACCCGTCGAATATCAGAACTGGACCCTACAAACTGTATGTCATTGAAAAGCTTACCAAGAACGCTATGGAATGGTGTGAAAATATACAAGGTGTTCTATTTGAAAAAACGGAGTTTTTACTATTTATAATTTTTCATATTCAAAAAATCGTAGTAAGCCTTGAAACATTCCTTCACGACTCGACTTGATCTCGAAAGATTGGCCACAGCCTTGGCATTGACTGAAAAAAAATCGGTTGTGTTATCTTTAGTGGTTTAGAAGTTACGAATTTTTGAATGGAACCTTGCATCCGGGAATTTTCAAGAAATAAATGACACATCAAAAAGTATGATTGATACGTAAAAATGACTCAAATAAATTTAACGCAGAATTTAGTGTGGAATCCAAAAATAAAGTCAAAATGGGGTGTTTCAATTTAAAAAAAACGTAACTTTAATGTTTTTATAATATTTAGACACCCTGTATACAAGCGAAAATAATTTTAAAATGTGCAATGGAAGCGCTTCTATTATATAAAAGAAAAATTGAGTCGATACCTGGAATAGCAAGAAAGTTATGGAACTTTTACCGAGCTCTGGGACACCTGTATATTTAGGTTTACAGCGACTTGCTTTATCCAACTCTTGGCAATAAAATATGTTAAAGCAATAATTGACTATTATTTTTCAACTGTATGTTTTTTGCACAAAAAATTTTTGTATGTTTTTGTATATTTGCGGCCGACATAACAAGCATCGCATATTTTCTTCCTACGCGTTCGCGTTGAAAATAGAACATTGGTTTACGGTCACGTTTCCTTTGTTCATTACGTTTTCCAGTAAAATTCTTATAACACGTGGCAGGTTTGCAAATTATATGCTGAAAGGATAGGTCTAATTTGTATTAATAACCAATAACACTTTTATTTTTTTTTGTAAATTTCCCCTTCTGGAGCATCAGTTTTGGCCTGTTCGCGCAGATTAACGTGTATTCTCCCTACTCTATATCTCTGGTATAAGTGAAATGTCGTAATATGATAATATATTATTAGTTCATTGCGCTTTAGAACATACTTTAGAACACGTTGCAGTAAAGTGCTCAATTAGTGTAACATAAAATACAAATGTCTTCAAAAACTCTCGTTCGTGAAACTGGTAAATCATTTTTAAATTATTCTTAGAACGTGCTGCTTGATTGTTAATAATGTTAACTGAAGACTTATTTGTGAACTCTGTCAGGTTAAGTCGGCTAAATAAATAAATAAATTCAAGTGCGCATTCATACAGCTAAAAGTTAACAGAGGTCATAATATTAAAGAAAATGAGACAAGTCGATATAACGTTTGACACTTCAAGATTTGATATAAAATCGTGTACAAAATAAGAGAAACAGTTGGGAATGTTTATTAGTTGATTCCATACTTCTCTGTCGTTTTACTCGCTTTATCCGAGATTTTTTATTTTCTCACTCTTACTTGCATTAAACGCATTCGTTCTATCTTACTTTTCTAACCTGATCATGTACCGCTTCAATTACCGTAAACGCCTAAGGTGTAAAGCGATTTTTACGCGCGAATTTTTAGGCATAAAGAAGAGAAGAAATGTAAATCTTTCACGATCTTTTGGTACTCTCGTAGACTGTTTTGTTTTCGTTGAGTTACATGCATGTAATTTGATAGAAATCAAAGTTCGACATGTCAAAAATGATGAAGTTTTCTATTTTGTAATAATGACTGCGTTAATAATTTGGAAAAATACGTAGGTATCATGGTCGGTAATGGTAAGATTAAAGAAAATTCAATATTTCATAAAGTTTACTAGCGGGAGCTCCGATCTTCAGAAACTATAATCATGAAATTCTAACCCAATTTTCTGACGTCCATATTTTTCAGTGATACGAAGAAAAATGTCATCCTAAAATGGCCTACTCTGAATAACAAAAGATCGTGAACGGAATATATTTAAAAATAGTTTTTGTGGAAATGCAACTATATTTTTTAAATGCCTTATGTTTTGAAAATGGTTTCGAATGTATACTGGTGTCCGATAAAGAATAATGAATTAAAATCAATTAATTTCAATCATTTTATCTAGTATAGTCCGTCTAAAAAGTATCCAGAAAAAAAGCACTCTGCGACTTCCAGTTTTTTAATTTATGAATGAAACAATTGTGCACAAAATGACACTATTATCTTATTTTTTCTTAAGTGTTTTAGTCGAAACATTTTTATCAACCCTTCTTCTTTAAATATGAATCCGTCTGTTGACAATATACTCCATAATTTTTCTCTCTTTTTTTTTTAATTTGCTGTACTTGGTCATATCTCTTTGTTTATTTAAAATTGGTAGAATTCAATGCCTGTTGTCATTTTTTTTATTTGATTCCTTGGAAAAATGATTTTTGACGAAAATACAACGTTCTTCAGCTGCCGGGAAAGCCATTTATTGGAAAAAATTAAAAAAGATTTCCGAATTCCGGATACATTTTAGACGGTCTATACAATTTTACTTCATTAAAAAGTTTGCGCAAAACATACTTGCCCTAACATTCTTTTGTTAATCGCTGAATTTTTGTGGGTGGGAATTATCAAAAAATTATTAATTTTCTTGAATCGATTTACTATACCAGGTGGAAAGTTTCAAACCCGAACATAGCAAAGTTCCATTGAGAACTACGTTTCTGTAGATTACTACTCGCCATTTAAAGATACAAAAATGGTAATGGTATTAAATGAAAGATAAAATTAAGGCCAATGTTATCGTGTTAAAATTATCCCTATTGTGTTAATACTTTTGAAATAGACATTAAATTTTTTTAATTCAAATGAAAAATGTAGTCGCCTTAGTATGTCAGATTTGAAGTTTGCAATTCAATAACCAGCATTTTGTACAATATACTTCTTATTCAAAATAAAATTCCATTCATCTGTGTAGCATATTGACGATGAAAAACAGTTAGCATTTATTTCAATTATTACTTCGCAAAATACTTTCCTACTATTTTTGTTAATTTCAAAACAATGATGGCAGCAGAATTTGTGGAATTGATGTGGTTTTTTTTTAATATTCTTTACAGTTGTGTGTTACTTATTCTTGAACAGTGTGAAACTTATTTGATTCTTAGTACAATTGAATTTAAAACTGATTTAGTATCAACATGTACAGTACTTTTGTATGCAATGACGTAGAATACAATTATCATTCTAATAAAGAAAGAATTGTTGTAATTTGAACGACATTTGAACGCTCTGTACAATAATTCATAATACTTTTTGACTGACGTATAAATTATATTCCACTAATTGAAAGAACGGAAAGTTTCAAATCTGACATAGGCGACTAAATTTTTCGCTTAAAATTTGAAAATTTTATTTATATTCTGAAAGTATTAATATTTAGGAATAATTTTAACACCATAATATTGTCCATAATTTTCTCTTTTTTTTAATACCATTGCCATTTTTGTATCTTCAAATAGCGAGCAGCAATTCACAGAAACATAGTTTTCAATACAAGTTTGCTATGTTCGGGTTTGAAACTTTCCACCCGATATATATCGTTGAAGCACAACAGTTCTGAGGAAAATAGTTTTAAATACGTATAGTAACGTCTCTGGTCAGTGATGTTTCAATGCTTACCTTAGACACATTCCGGCTTATCATGGTGAAACTTGGATCTCTGATATTTCATCGCAAGTGCGTATATCTGTGAAACTCTCGAGCTACGCTTCCGCTGATGAAACCCCAAATAGGGCTGAAACAGCTGTACAGAAAATGCTGCAATCAAAACCGATTTGCAACAAAATTTTTAACAACTCTCATCTTTTGAGATAGTTTCATTTGTTTTGGTCAAAGGTAGCCACCTTGAATTGTTTTTAAATGACAACCTAGGTTTAGTTTGGTGTCATTTGGCAGATAATTGATTTAGAAATACAATACGGTACATCATATGCTTGTTTCTTCTCATATAACGAAGAAAATTAAAAAAAAAACAGATTAAGTTTGTACACTCAGAAAACAAAAGGCATTGGATAAACCAAATCATTGCTGTTGACTATATTTAATCAAAAATATTTGTTAAATTAAAAGGAAACATTTTTGGACCAAGAGCTGTATGGAAATACAACATCTTCTAACTAAATTTAATTTAAAAGTAACATTTCTGTGTCTCTGTCTATTGATAGTGTTATCAATTTTAGCAATTTCTAATATTCTTTATCGCTTTTCTAATTCAAACAATTGATAGCAAATACGATACGATATTATCACAAGCTTTTTTTCTCATGAAGAGTGATATGTAAAATACGGTTTGGTTTCTGTGGAAACCATGTGTTTATACTGTGTGTCAATTACCTGCCAAATGACATCTAAAAAAACTAAACATATAAAGTAGCGACATCTTACTATCGCTTTTTGACCTAACATTGCAGTAGGATAGACAAATTGAAGCGGGATTTGCTCCTAATGAGTCCCCCATGCAAGGCGGCCATGCTTGCTGTCAAAGCATAATGAAAGATTTTAGAAAAATTTTGTGCAAATCGTTTTTGATTGCAGTGAGAACCTCGAGCAGCCTCTGGACAGCTGTTTTTGGTCTGCAGTGGGAATGTCGAGCTACGTTTCTGCTGAAGCAGCCCCAAGCAGGGCTGAAACAGCTGTCCAGAGGCTGCTCGAGGTTCTCGCTGCAATCAAAAACGATTTGCACAAAATTTTTCTAAAAAAACTAACTTAGGTTGCCGTTCAAAAAAACTTCAAGATGACTATTTTTCACCTGTCATATCATATTCATTAGCCAAAGGAAAACCTTAATTTTAATCATTTCCATAGTAGCGGTAATTGTACTCGTACAAATTACAGCAAATATTGTACTTGTATTTGTGTGGTCACAGAAAAACAATTGATGGTCGGATAAAAGAGATGTAAACTAAACTTAGGTTTTTTTTAATGGAACATCCTGTATTTATTACGTTTTTCGATTCGAAATAAAATTCTAATGGGACTATATGTATAATAAAACTAATAATATTGAAGATGTGTATAAAATAATTCCTGCTAATGTTTTTTATTTTTTATTTTAGAAAGAAAAAAGGACAAAAAAGTTGTAGAATTTATTTCAGTACTGCTACAGACACTCACAACAAACAATTGAGCGTCGGATACCTAAAAAAATAAACGAAGTTTTGGTTTTAAATAAAATAACATTAAATAAAATTCTACCATTAACATATCAAATCGATTTATATGTTTTCTAAAAATTAACTTTTTTTTACTAGAAACGAAAAATATTTAGGAAAAATTGAATTTTAAAAAATGATTAGAAATTTAACGTAAAATATATTGAAAGCATCTTCAATTTTCTTTACGCAAAGAGTAAATGTTTTTAACATGTTTTGATTCATGTCTCTTAGTATTAAAGAATCATTAAAGTTTTCTATTTCTAAGAATCAAAAATAAAATAAATTAAATAAGAATTATTTTATAGACACCTTCTACATTATTGGTTGTATTATACACGTAGTCTCAGTAGAATTTAATTTAGAATCGAAAATCGTAATAATATACAGGGTGTTCCATTAAAAAAAATTAAAGTTCAGTTTATATCTCGTTTATCCGACCATCGATTGTTTTTCTGTGACCAGACAGAGAAACATTGAATTAGTCCCTACAAGTTTTGTTTTAAACATTTTTTTTCTGAAATCAAAAATAAAAGAGTTAAAGGGGCGTAGTCACCTTGTACGTACAAAGGAGGTATAAATTGACGTTCAACTGAGTCAGGTTCAAAGTGAACAAAATCTTATCGACACCAAATTTTGTTTGAATGAATGCATAAGTCCTTAAGATACTATGCGAATTTGTTTACTTTGAACCTGGTTTAGTTAAATTTGAGTTTAAACCGCCTTTGTACAGCTGGCCCTCAGTGGTAATTTTAAACAAATTAAAACCATTATTTAATTTGCGTAAAACGGGATTGAAGGATTTGATTCCTTAAATAGTCCTCCGAATACGATTCGTAGTCAATGTTGTGCAGATAATTTTCGTGGTGATGCTACGAATGTCAACGGTGCTGGTACATGAATTTGACCTTGACTACTGATTGTATTACATCTGACTATTGTTCATATTTATCAAGAGGAGTCCCGTAATTGGATAAATTGTTAGTTATTGAACCAATAGACCCGTGATTGTTACAAAAACATCAAGTTAAACGTGTAACATTTTTAAGTTAATTTTAAAAAATACGTGTATTTAATATTAACTGAAATAGCAGGTATTGTGACAGATATCTAATGCAATATTTACATTTTCATTTCAAAGTAATTGTGTATTACATAACAAGAGCTGTAAATAGCATATTATGCACGGGTGGAAACATGCGCAGCGGCGAGTGCAGATAATTCCGTATGTGCGTAATTGCTTTATAGCTCGAATTTTGTAAGTACTATAACTTTATCTACGACCACATTTAACTAACTATTAAAGATACCACAAGAAATATTTTTATTTACATTGTGGTAAGAATTATTTATTGATACTAATAGAACAAATAATATGATATACTGGTGTGGTATGACTTGGGGCCATAGTGACAGCATAGCATACCGTGATGACAGCTTAAATTTAATAGAATTTTAGTAGAGAAATGATGATTTTAGTAAAAATTACATTATACAGGGTGTCCTATAGAAATCGCCCCTAACCATAACTCCTTTATTTATAGACTAATTTTCAAAAGCAACAAGGCAAATTAAATGAGACTTAAAACACTCTTAAATGCGGTCAATTAATTATTATTTTTTAATTACCTTCATAGTTAAACTACTGTCAACTTTTATTTTTTAAATGACTGTATATTTTTTTATTATTTATCTAGCTACTTTTTCTAAATTCAATGATGTGCAACGTTTTAAGTGTGCAAATGTAAGTTGCTGTAAGAAAAAAATTGAAAATCGAACTTTAAAAGTGTGGTGTTGAAGTAAAATTGTCAAGTATGCTTTGAAAACAACTACAACGTGTAAAATAGATATTGCGGGAAAAGTGTTAATAATTCTATCTCGCAATATTTTCTCATTTTCAGAGTTAAATAAAAGCTGAATAAAAAAATCTAATGGTGTAAGATCCAGAGATAGTGCGGGTCAAAAGTTCCTAACCATCTTTCTCCAAAGAGCCTGCCTTCGCTTAGGATAATTTCTTTCTAAAGGATGTACTTTTTGAGAATTTTTTTTTTAGTTATCCTTATAGTTAATCGACTGTCAACTATTTTTTAACATTTTTAATACGCGTCTGTCATAATATTTCATTTTGAATGCAAGTATGCCATGGTTAAAAATTCAATTTGTGTTTGTAGAGAAAATAGTTTACTCTCCTTATAGTTCAACTTTCAATTTTGTTCCTATAGCAACTTACATTTGCACCCTTAATTTTAATTCTTTCCTTAACGTTTTCTGCCATATTTGCTGGTAAAAACTTAAAGTGTTGCACCTCATTGAATTTAGAAAAAGTAGCTCTACCAGATACAATAATGAAAAATATACAGAGCTATTTAAAAAATAAAAGTCGACAATCGTTTGACCATGAAGATAACTAAAAATAAATAATTAATTGACCGCATTTTAGAGTGTTTTTAGTCTCATTTCATTTGCCTTTTTGTTTTTTTTTTTTAATTAGTCTATAATTAAAGGAGTTATGGCTTGGGGCGTTTTCTGCAGTACACCCGGTATTAGCAACGTCAGTTGCAAAATTTCGACGGCCGACAATCTAATGTAATGCGGCTACTTAGGTCCTAAATACAAGTGGAAGTGTGCATAAAGTGCCTGTACCTATAAATAGCCCGTGCCGTGTGATTTTGATACGTTACTAGAGAACGGGACTTAGTACATGTGCCGGTGGAAGGGAGAAATAGAGGCGGGCGGTCGCGCCTTCGCATCCTGCGTTGATTTGAATGTAGTAGGACTGTGATTCAAGTCAATGCAGGACGCAAAGGCGCAACCTCCCGCCTCTATTCCTCCCTTCCGCCGGCCTATGTACTAAGTCTTCTATGCTTAACAGGGAAGAGTAGTGGTCGTAGATAAAATACTATCATTTTTTCAATGAAAATAAAAGCACGTAACTTGTAAATTTCCAAATGTGTTTATAATTGAAGGCCTGCTGGATCAGCAGCCTCTGATTACTTTGAAACCGTCAGAGGCATTCATTCATCCGAGTTATACGCTCGATGGCGCTGTTAATTGATTGTTAGGTCTGTTTGTTATCCTGGACCAGTGCACACTCAACGAATCTTCATCTCATATTAACATATGAGGTTCTTCATCTCATATTAACGTATGAGGTTAGAACAAGATACAGATACTTTAGTGTACACTAGTGCAGGATAACAAACACACCTATTAATTCGATGGGCAACCTATTCTGATGGCTTCAAATCAGTCAGAAATGCAGTACGAACAGATCCTTATTGTTGCAATTGCAAACTAAATTGGTTTCAATTTATAATCGATGACATGGATTTAAATACTATTAAACTTAATACAGTTATTTAACAAGACAATAATGGGCGTGTTCGAGTTGACGCTCGGAATGTTTTTCTCAGTCTTACAAAATCTATTTTCTCTCTCATACTTCTGCTCGGTATTCAACTGGAGCGCATCCAATAAGTGATTTCACCAATAAATACAATGCACTTTATTATTGAAAACAATACAGGTGTCCCAAACCCTCTGTCTTTAAATGAAACTGTAAGTTCCTCGTTACATAAGAGATTAATTCTCCAAATCTGAATTTTTTTGCCCAAAAATGACAAACTGACCTATCACAAGCGAGCGCAGCCCCTTTGTTTTGAAACCTCTGCTTGGTTTACGACTTGTTTGTTAGTTATTGTTCATGAGATTTTCAAAAACGATATTGTTTTAAGCAATCTTTTTCTTCTACAGTCGCCAGCAATTAATTTTTGTCATATTTGATTGTGAAGGAATTGTACTTTATTAAGAATTTACTGCCTACGGATGCAATTGTACTGATCAACCGTACAAAAGCAAAGCACAAGCGATTCAATTTTAAACTAATGAAATTCGAACTTTGGACAACAAATCCGAAAAGAGCGAGCTCGCAGTATTCCTACTATTCGACGGTAAGAATGAATCCATTAAGAAACAAGTGTGATCCCATCGAAGTTATCAAAAAGTTACGTTTGCCATTGGCTGTTGTGATTAGCGCTCAATCAATATTGCGAAAATTCGTCGTGTTCCTCTACCGCATGCCTGGTTTAAAATTTAATAACTTGTGCCCAATCAGTAGGACTGTAGTGTCAATATAACAAAAACTTCCCAAGGAGTTATGTCGTCACTTTTATTCTCTAAGGAGAAAACGACCCGATCGTCGTGCATGCAAATTTATTCAAAATGTCGCCAATGAAATAGCCACAAAATTCTGAACTGTTATTGGATTCAAAATAGGAATGCAATGCTGTCTACTCCTCATAGTGATTGAACTAAACTTTTTGTTTTTTCATATTTAAAAAAAATTAATTCTTTGAAATTTACTTTTAAGACGCTTTCCGATATGAATTAGTAACAAAAGAAACATTACAAGGTGGATTAGATGTGATGAGACAATCCTTTTTTCTGGACGAAAGTGTTGCTATAGCTGTAGAACTGCCAAAACATCCCAAAGCCATCAAGGAACTAGAAGAACTATGTTTACGAGCTGCCAAAGATGGTGTCTCTCTAGTGGCAGTTGAAAAAAGCTCTGGGAAAGTCGTTGGAGTTGCCTTCAATAAGCTACAAGTAAGAAAATCATTTTTTTGAAGATCAAAATACATTTATTTCTTCTTTTAGATACAAGGAAATCCTGGTGATGAACTCTACTTTGAAAAATATGCTGCTAGCTGTAAAGAACCTTCTTCAAAAGCATTGGTCTTATTTATGAAGGACATGGACGAATCATTTAACCTTTTTGAACATTGCCACGTCGACTGCTTAGTGGAAATAATGTTCCTGGCTACTCTGCCAGATTACCGAGGGAAGGGAATTGCAAAAACTTTGTGTGAAGCTACGATCGATACTGCAAAAATTCTTCTAGGTGGTAAAAATATCAAACAGTCAATTACAGATGAAACCATACCACTTGAACCAGTGCCAAAAGTTGTTGCAGCTATATTCACTTCCTATATATCCCAAAAAATTGGAAAGCAATTAAAATTTGAGAAAGCCATCGAGTTCAGCTTTGATAAATGGCAGTTTAATGGTAAAACTTTTTCTGATCGTATAGGACCACTCACTTCTTTTACAACTTATGAATACAAACATTTAGAATGACTGAAATGATAAGATGTCATTATGTCATGTAAACGACATAAATTAGAATTAATAGAATGTTAGGATTTTTTTTTATCTGCGGTGTTTGCGCAACGCGGTCCCAAGTCAGACTTGTCAGGACCTCAGGAGCGGGAGTGTATTTTTGTATGTGTAAAGTGTTCCATGACTTTGTTACTTCCAAACCTCCTCGCCGTTGAAGGGGAAGCAGTGTTGAATTGTATCCCCAACACTGAAGGGTGCCCGAAGTGATTACCGACCATTCCAGAAAAATATTTCGAGTCTGTTCGAACCCACGGCCTTGCAATTGGAATGCCGATCCCTTTACCGCTTGGACGTACAGGCGTTATAATGATGACTCACAAATTTTTCATGTAAAAATAAATGTCTGCAATTTCTGGGAATTTGTTTTATTTAATAATAAACTTGAAGAAAAATTTACTTCTTCTTGGATACACCCACAGTTCGTCCACGACGTCCTGTAGTTTTCGTGTGTTGACCACGAACACGGAGACCCCAGTAATGGCGCATTCCTCTGTGCGCCCTGATCTTCTTCATACGTTCAAGGTCTTCACGAAGTTTTGAATCCAAATTTGATGATGTGAGCTAAAAGAAAATAAATTCTTGTTTTTCAGACAAGAAAAATGTTTTTGGAAAGAAATTATTCTAATGTAAATTTATTCAAAACTCTCAATTCTATTATCGGATTTAAAATAGGAATGCAGTGATGTATCTTCTTTTATAAACTTCTTTAATAAAAAATGAAAATACAATAAACTACTTTTTACTTGGCAAAACATTAATAAGTTTTAATGATATGGGCACATGTTTAAAAACAAATTGCAGAACTGAAAACTAACAATGTCAATGGCTGGGGAATCAAAATTCCTTTAAAATGATGTGGGAAGGGACTTTAGACTGATACTGTATAAGAATCAAATGACAAATTTATTAGCAATTAAGTCTCTTTTTACAAAAGTTAAAGATCCACTTGACAAATTCAAACAAATTAATTCTATTTATGAAATTTCTTGTCATGATTGTGAATCTGTTTACATTGGCCAAACATCAAGAACTCTTCACTCGAGAATTATTTCTCATAAAAGTGATATTAGACTTAGACCTAATGCTTGTGCTTTATATGAACATGCCAATAATGAAAACCATAAGATTAATTTTGAAGATGCTAAAATGTTAGATATTGAACCAATTTTGAGTCAAAGACTTTTTATTGAAATGAGACATATTTTTTGTAATAAAAAAAAGTATTAATAAAAGAACTGATATTGAGAAGCTTAGTTGTACTTATACTTATCTATTAAATTTTAAACCTAAAAAGAAAGACAATCAAGATGTTGGAAATCAAAATTTACATCATTTTACTTAATAATGAATAAACATAATTTTTTCTATCGTGATTCAATTTTCTAAATTTCACAAATAATTTAGCTGTCAAAAAAATGTAACTTCCAAATTATTTCTTAAAAATTATTTTAAATGGATTTTATTATAACTAGTGGTTTAACTTTGTATACTCACTAAGGAATAAGTTATTATGTGAAATTGTTCTTATTATTAATTATTAATTTAAAATTTGCTTGGTAGAAACCTTGATAAAGGAAAAAAAATTTCCGAAAGCTCGGTTGAACTTTAAAAGAGTATTACTATCAACCCCTTTTTTGACTGCAGCCCAGTTATAGAATTGATTCCTTAACTGATCAGTCGTGATCGTACTTCGCGTATATTAATACATACATACAAAATGAACCTTCAATTAAAAAACTTCAGACGAAAATGTTTTTTATCTAACAGTTTCTCAGGCCACAGAAATCGTTCTACGTGCCGCGCGTTGCCGACCGCTTCTCTAGAGGGCTATGCTTTTTTTTTCGTACACGTATTTTGAAGGAAGTCAAAATTTGACATGAAAGAAATAATGACAGTGTCACTTCAGCGGTCCTGACTGTGTTGCCGATACGTAGACAATTTGGACTACGGTGGTATAATTAAAGTAAAAAGTAAGTGAAAACAAATATATTTTTATTATAATCTCGTCAAAGTGCCAAACGTTATAAGTGGCAGAATTAAAGGTGCAATAGTGAAGGCGTTTAATTATTGCATAAAGGATCGCCCAATTTTAAAAAGAGAATCGGATTTGAAGAATTGTCATGTTACTAGAAGAATCTAAAATGTGCGCGTTAGAGGTGATGAAAGAAGTAGACAAAATTCTAAATGAGGTCCAAATGACCAAGAAAAAGTTCTGTCCTCAGCAACAGTAAGAAGATCGTGCTATTTAAATTCCCATGCATGTAATTAATTTTCTAATGAAAACATAATTATCAACTATTTGCTGGGGACGATGCTAACCATTAAATGAAACCATTAAAACTAAAAATTAAATTAAAAATGACCGTCAATCAATTTTCTGACGTTTCTGATGTTTCATCGTGATACCAACAAAAATGTCACCCTAATAGGGCCTACTCTGAATCTTAAAAAAAAGGTGAACAGCTAATACAGCGTGTAATCAAATAAGTTTCACATATTAAAACTGTAAGTTCTTTCTCACTAAAGAAAGTGATTTCTGCAAATATGAATTTTATTGGTGAAAAATTAAAGAAATTAAAACCCCCCAGAGCCCTGAGACTTTTTGTTTGAAAACCTCTGACAGGCCGTGTATCGTTTCTACAAGCGCATTATAAAACGTCGTAAAACAATAAAGGCGTCATGGAACTGAAGGGCACTGGGTTAAAGTCTTCGCCTATGTAATTCCATAATGGAAAAGAATTATAAATATCCATCGCGTTGCTTATTAATTATTTTTTCTCAATTTTCACGTAATTGTTAATAGTTTTCTGCTCACAAAACTGTAAAAATAACTAAAAATTAGAAATTCCATTTTCTAAAATTATTTTACTAATTCATACGTATTCATCGTGTACTTTATTTGCTGGTCGTCAATAAACTGCATTGTTATTTCTTTATTGCGCAAAATGTTTAAGAATGTCTTTTCTTTCTGCATTTCGGAAAATCGTTATTGAATGCAGTCATCGCTTTTATTATTTTGTAGAACCAAAACAATAAAGCGTCATCGAACTCCTAAACGAAGAAAGGTATTCGTTAGTGGAAATAATTAACAAAGCGACAAAATTTCTTTTAAATCATTTTAATACGCGAAATTAGCATTGTAAATAATGTGTATTGTTGGTTTACAAAGACCAGGATGTCAAGATCTAATTATTGTCGATTATCTAATGAAACAGATTTAATTTTTTTGCTGGAATTTTGTTTTATAAAGTTGTTTTTGTGCACGGCCGACCAGAAGCTCTCAAACAAAAGAGTCAATACTCCTCCACTAGGTATTTTTCTTTTATTTTTGAGCTAGACTTTTGGTAGTTGCAGCATTAATTCTCTTACATGATGAGGAACTTGCGATATTAATATGTGAAACTAATTTGGTTACACCCTGTATATCCAATGTTATTATATATCAGTTTGCAGTTTCTGCAATTTATTTTTAAACGTATGACTCTTTCAAATTTACCTAAAATTTGCTATGTGTCAGATGGTTCATTGTACTATTTTCTACCTCTATTTTTATCAGTTCCATTTTTTTAAGAAGTTGCAAAACACGCTGTGTAATCAAATCTTACTGTTTAGGAGAGAGCTCTTTAGTGCATGTACAGGGTGACTACGCGAGAATTCCTACCCCCTTTAACTCCTTTATTTTTGATTTCAGGAAAAAATGTTTAATACAAAACTTATAGGGACTAATTCAAAGTTTCTCTGTGTGTTCACAGAAAAACAATTGATGGTCGGATAAACGAGCTATACTTAAGTTTTTTTTTAATGGAACAATCTGTATATTATTACGATTTTCGATTCTAAATTACATTCTACAGGGACTACGTATATAATAAAACCAATAATGTAGAAGGTGTCGATAAAATATTTCCTATTTAATTTTTTCTATTTTTGAATTTTAGAAATAGAAAATTTTAATAATGATCCTTTTATACTAAGAGATGTGATTCAAAACATGTTAAAAAGATTTACACCTCCTAGAAAAAAGATTGAAGATGCTTTGAATATGTTTTGCATTAAATTTTCAGTCATTTTTTAAAGCTCAATTTTCCGAAATATTTTTAGTTTCTAGTTAATAAAAAGTTAATTTTTAAAAAACATGTAAATCGATTTAATATGTTAATGGTAAAATTTTATTTAATGTTATTTTATTTAAAACCAAAACTTTGTTAATCTTTTTGGGTATCCGATGCTCAATTGTTTGTTGTGAGTATCTGTAACTGTACTGAAATAAATTCTACGACTTCTTTTATCTTTTTTTCTATCTAAAATCAAGAATATAAAAAATTAAGCAGGAATTATTTTATAGACACCTTCTACATTATAAGTTTTATTATACATGTAGTCCCTTTAAAGTTTTATTTCGAAACGAAAAACGTAATAATATACAGTGTGTTCCATTTAAAAATGCTTATGTTTAGTTTATATCTCGTTTATCCGACCATCAATTGTTTTTCTGTGAGCACGCAGAGAAACTTTGAATTAGTCCCTTTAAGTTTTGTATTAAGCATTTTTTCCTAAAATCAAAAATAAAGGAGCTAAAGGGGGTAGGAATTCTCGCATAGTCACCTTGTACTATGCTTGCCAAAAAATCTGGGACATGTAATATATCCTACTGTAAATGGCCAGGTGAATAGCTTAAAGCTGCATTCAAACTAATAACTCAAAATTGCAAGCAGCGAGTTGTACCAGATTTTTTTGGCGGGCATAGTACAATTCGAAACAGCTGGAAATATAATAATTTATTTAGATCAAACAATATACTAATTAATTATCTCCAATATGTTTCAATGAAAAAAAAAACCGACAGTTTCTAAAGCAGTTCTGTTAAAATGACAGTAAATGTAGTATATAACACAATGGTTTAAGCAGCAAATATAATTTTAATACCCACAGATGCTTCATAGATTTCACATTTTAGTGACCAATTCACAAGTATGGATTTGCCAATTATATTTGTACCAATATACAATAATATTGCACAGGCTACCAGCCAATTAGCAATAACTGCATAACGTGCCGTTTAACTGTGCTGTTAAAAAATCAGAAGCAACTAGTTCTTACCTGACTGTATTTGCCATCAATGATGTCCTTTTGTCTGTTCAAGAACCAATCGGGGATTTTATACTGCCGAGGATTAGACATAATAGTGACGATTTTTTCTACCTCTTCCTCAGAGCACTCGCCAGCACGTTTATCCAAATCAACATCGGCTTTCTTTAAGACAATGTTAGCATAACGTCTGCCCACTCCTTTGATAGCAGTCAAGGCGAACATAACCTTGCGCTTGCCATCAATGTTCGTACCCAAAATACGAAGGATATGTTGAAACTTATCTGGTATAACCAGCGACTACAAAAAAATATAGAAGCTTTACAAGGCGTGCACGTGTTGTCTTGTTGGTTATGTTAGAAAAATAATTTCCTTGCCACTATAAAACTTATGAAAACAAGGCTAAAGTTGACAGACTTTAGGTATAAGTATTAAAAAATATTTTAGTGGAAAAAATAAGCTAGAAATACATAAATAATTGGTCAATAACATACCATCTTTGACTTCGGAACGAGAAAGAATGGCGGCTTGAAATTTCGTCTTAGTGCTGCCAAAATGAACATTCGAAATTCACTAACTTGCATGAAATTCTTGACTACGTGGGCTGTCTAAGGATTAATGTACTTAAATTTAATTGTACATGACGAGTTTGGATGATACAAACAAAATAATAAAATAAGTTTTCTAAATAATAGAAGAATATTCCTAAATTCGATGAGGTACTCTTAAGTTGGCTATCCTGTTTGTCAGTCAAAATATGGTCAACATTCTAACCTAATTTTGAATTTTGCTGTTGATGTGGTTGAAATAGTTGCGATAAGGATAAGTTTAATTAAAATAAAACAATGAGTAAGGTACGAGGATTAGAAGAAACTGAGTCGCAAATTCAGCAAAACTTAGAGGACGTCGTCGTTCAGGAAATCTTGAAAACTGGAACTGACCTGCGCCAGTTTTCTAGACAAATAGAGAAAGAATTGAAAGAAGTGGAAAATAAATCGATCCAGGACTACATAAAAGAAAGCCAGAATATAGCTAGCTTGCATAATCAAATATCAGCATGTGATCAAATTTTGGAACGCATGGAGTCCATGCTGTTGGGGTTTCAAACGGATCTGGGTAGTATAAGCAGCGAAATTCTGTCCTTGCAGAAGAAGTCAATTAGCATGAGTCAGGAATTGAGTAACAGGCAAGCAATCAGGGGTCAGTTAAGTCAGTTCATAGATGACATGGCGATTCCAGAATCACTTATAACTGGCATCATGGACTGTCCGGTAACAGACAAAGAATTTTTGACCCACTTACAAGTTTTAAATCACAAGATTAATTTTGTCAAGGAACAGAGTTTTAAGGAATCTAAGTCGTGCTTTGATGTTAAAGACATATTAGAAAAATTAAAAATACGAGCCATGACAAAAATTAGAACTTATTTGTTAGAACAAGTTTATAAATTTAGAAAACCAATGACAAATTATCAAGTTCCCCAAAATACCATGTTGAAATATAAGTTTTTCTTTGAGTTTATACTATCGAATGAAAGGAACGTTGCACAGGAAATTTGTAATGAATATGTAGATACAATGAGTAAAATCTACTTTTCATATTTTAAATCATATTCTGGTAGAATTATGAAGCTCCAGTACGAAGAGTGCACCACAAAAGAAGATCTGATGGGAATTGAAGGCAATACAAACCGTGGATTATTTCATAAAACTTCTTTAAAACATAAAGGAACGGTATTTACTATTGGTAATCGTGGGGATGTGCTAGCGCAGCAACTAGAAGCTCCAATAATAGTACCACATACCCAATCAAAAAATAGAGTAAGTGATTTTGTATACGGTGAACTCTCGACAAAAATAATGTTTACCATGTCTGAAGTTGTATACATATTTTAAAACCTTATCTCATATATGTGTGCATACTCTTATGTGAGGCCAAAATACCTTAATAATAACATAATTTGGTTAAAAGGTATAGAAAAGGAAATCTTTTTGGTTGGAGGATAATCTTTTAACTTAATTTTGATAATTTTTGATACTTATTCATAAAATAAATCATAGTAAACCTGCTTGAGTGAAAAACCTAATGCGCCGTATTTTATTACCAATTATTTTCAGTATTACTATGAAGCCTTGTTTCGAAGTGAACAGTATGCATTGGTCGATAATGCCTGCAGAGAATATCTCTTCATTAGTGAATTTTTCATAGTACGGGGCCAGCCTGCTTTGGATTTATTCAGTCAAATAATGGGCAAGACTTTGCAGTTATTAACAGTAAGAAAACGAAAGAGTTTTTCGGACAACACTTACGTTTTCTCTTACAGAAAAATTTGGAAACTTTTGTCGCAGATTGCTATGACACGATTGCCTTGTTCCTCTGCTTCCATTTGATCTTAAGATACCAACTTATGTGTCATAAACGCTGCGTTCCCGCTTTAGACAAATATTGGGAGACATTGCAGGGGATTATTTTGCCTAGGTTTGAGCATGTATTTAGGTTGAATATTAGCAGCATTCGAGACTGTGATCCCACAAAATTTAACAGAGAAATGGGCCCGCATTACGTAAGACAACACTTGTGTGAGTAGCATTTAGTTTGATGTTTGTGTTATCGTAGGTAACTCGTCGTTATGCGGAATTTAGCGCTGCTTTAGTTGGCATTAGTGAAAATTTTCCCAACGAATTGGTTAACCGTCTCCTTGCTGAACTCCAGGAAGAAGTGGAACTCTTCATACTAAGGATGGCTGGAATCTTTCCTCTAAGAAAAGAACAACTAATCTACTTAATTAATAACTATGATATGATTTTAAATATTATAATGGAGCGAACACGTGACAATTCAAAAGAAGCGGAATCTTTCAGAGCGAGGCTTTCCACTAAGAGTGCCGAATACGTTGAAGAAATTTTGAGTCCACATTTTGGAGAGATGATACAGTTCATTAAGGAGTGCGAGTACCTGAGTGAAAAAGGTCAAATTGAGGAATTAAAAAACTACGAGACAAAATCCCTTGTTTTGGTACAGAATTTTTCTGCTAATTGGAAGAAGTCACTGGAGGAGTTAAACAGAGAGGTTTTGTTGTCATTTCCAAATCTTGTCACAGGTTCCAGTTTATTGCAGCTTGCGTTGACTCAACTAGTGCAGTATTATCACAGGTTTCACAAGTTATTAACACCTAATATGAAAACTCAGTTGACCAATATTCATCACATTATGGTTGAAATGAAAAAGTATAAAACTAATTATTAATGTTGTATGTATATAAGTATTATTACATGTGATTACTTTATTTCTAATTTTAGCGTTTCATAAATTTTTCTTGCATTTATATAAAGCAACAGTATTTTATGAGATTTGTTACTTTAAGCAAACACATACCAATACATACAGTGCTTTTTTTAAACTGTAGCCATAGGAATTTACATGCTAAAAATTTTGCCCCATGTTAACTTATATTCTGCTAAAAAATTGAAGCATATTTTAGTTTCTAATTATCAATTACACAGTTTGTTACAAAATACTCACCACCAGAATAAAAGACGCGTCATTAATTTCACTATTTCAATATGAAAAGTTGAAATAAAATGAAGCAGAATGAGCAGAACATAAGTTAACATGAGACAAAATTTTTACCACGTAAAACACTATGGCCTCAGTTAATAAAAGCACTGTATAAATATTTATATTAACTATAGTAATTGGACTTTATTATTTAACGTGTAAAAATAAAAGACCTGAATTATTGTAATATGAATACACGTTTATTAAAACCTATACATAAACTAAATATCTTACAGTACTTACAACGTAACAAACAGCACGGGTTTATTTAGTTTCTAATCATATTATTTTTGACCTAAAACTAAAGGAAAAGGAAATATTTACATTAAGACAAATCGGTAAGTTTTTGATGAAATAAAATTATCGTGAATTTAAAATAATGACAGGGATGATTGTAAAACTGGAAGTGATTTTTAAAATTACAGGAGGCCGTCTACTGCATGGATTACACCGTTCGTCGCTGGTATATTTTGGGTGGCAATTTGTATGTTGTTTGCTTTGACTTTGCCTGAAAATGAAAAAAATAATTAATAATAGTTGAAATAAAAAGAAACCGATTAGCAAAAATTTCCTGCAACTTGTAATTGGTTTGATGGCACACACAGAGTATTTGTTAAGAACTCCTTTTTTTGCTGAAAATGTGATTTAAGTTAATAGACCATAAAGACCATCATCTTTTGTATCATGTTGGTATAAACTGCGATATAAAACACAAGTCCCCTGTAAAACTTTATCAAAATACAAAGTTGGTGATATATTTGAAGTTTCATGATCATGTCATGTCAAGATATTCGTCAAATCAATTTTATTACGTATTATGTGTCCAAAAAGTCTTACTATCTAGATTCCTACCATTGGTAAATCGTTCCTAGAACTCATGTTAATAATATTATATTTATTTAAATATTGAAAAGTTAAATGTTTAAATTGTTTAAAAATGAAAAACCTTGGTATTTATTTGATCCACCATACCCAGTTATGGGTGAATATTCAGTTTATGTCGCGTCGTATCGATCATAATTGTGTATATTACAAGACCTCTGAGAGACACTTTATTAATTATTTGAATATGTAAATATAGAATAGTTAAATATTCAAATTGTTCAAAAAACGAAAAACCTCGGTTTTTATTTGAACCGCTAGTAGAACTACTAGTGAATATTCAGTGGCGCAACTAGAACTCAAACCATTAAGGTTGCAAAATTTTTGCCAGCGTCTTTTATTATTAAGAAAATAAATCTGAAAATAATTTAACTATTTTGTTGAAACAGAAAAGAACAGAGTTTAAAATACTTTAAACACTCTCTAAAAAGTGACAAGAGTTGTGAAAGCTTCAGGTCAGAAGCCCCCGAAAACTAGCGCTAAGCGGAATATGCTCAAATTATATCTCAAAGGTTTCCCGAAAAATAAAGAGAACAAAATTAAATGCGGCTACAGAGTAACAAATGGCGCTACTTATGTTTGAGACGTCTTGTGTTCTATTCAATTTTATTCCATTTTTTTCGCAACATTATTTCCTGACTTTTCTTGGCGTTTTTTACGTGTTTTGAAATTGTTTGAAATGAAAAGGTTCGTGGTAACAGATGGCGCAACAAATTAATATTAATTCAAAGTTGTTTTGAGAACATTGTTCTTGAACGTTCATAGGCTTTCTGATCATTTTCCGGTAAATCAAGAATACAACATTATTGCTCAGGACACACACAATTTTTTCGTTTTAATTATGTATTTCTATTTAAAATTGTATTTATTTGGAAATGTTTACAGAACGTTGTTTTTTTACGTTCCTAAAGTTTTTCAATATAGGGTTTTTTTCCTGGCAAATTACAAATTTACGCGGGGATTAACAGATGACGTCACAAGTGTCACTAATTCGAAATCGACTCTTAAAGCACATTTCTTGAGTTTTCTTAGCGTTTTTTAGTTGTTTTGAAATTGTATTGGGGCAAAAATATCTCCAAAAATTAATTTTTCCAGTTTTAATTAAAAAACGATTTATTAAGTGTCCTGTATCTAAGAGATGAAGAACAAATTTTTTTTTTATATTTCAGACATTGGATTAGGGCACGGATACCGGTTTTCCGTAATACCGAAAAATCGGAATACCGGATACTTTTATACCGTTTATAAAACCGGTAATAAGATTTGAAATACTGAAATGTCGATATCGGTATTATCTCACTTAATGGTAACAAAATGATCCTAATTTATAACTTTGACTTTTAGTTTTCTTTATTCTTTGTTGATTGTTTTCAGGAATTTACTTATGTGTTTGTTTTTTATAATTGTTATTGTTTTCTAATGATTATATTACTCAACAAATGAACCGGGCCACTTAAAAAAATTAGATTAAATGAGAAAAAAATTCATATAACAATTTGTCCGAAATGTTTTAGTGGTCCACATAATTTTTTTATTGTTGTTTTCTCACTCTCATACTTATACTTTTACAATTAGTATGTATTAATTGCATGATTTATATTTATATTAATATGATCTATTGTTGGTTAAGTGGCAGAACAGCTTGGTTAAACTTCGCCAATAAAATAAAGACTTTTATTATGTATAAAATAAAATAAATATGTTTATTATGTATATTTATTATTGTTACTATTATTTATTGTGTAGTATATTATGACAAAGACAGAAGCATTGTTTTTCTTTTAGATACTTATTGTTATTTAACAGAAAAGTTGACTGTTTATGAAGTATAATGTTGCTAATCTTAGTTTTAATATAATTTTGTTTCAATAAATGACTGATTTTCTTTCTGAAAGCATTTCTTGTACCATTGCTCCTGTCTTTTGTACTAAATAATCATATTTATTTTAATACCGAAATCCCGGAATACATTTAACAGACATCTTTTGAGTAAGTTTTCACTCTTCTGCGCTTGTGAATTTTAGACCAAGAAAATCTAATTGCTAATTAAAAAAAATATTTTCTTTAAGCTTCGAACAGGCGCCTGGGGCGTCTTAGCGTCAGGTTGCTTTGCAATCACTACCACCCCTATAGCTACGCCACTGAATTAGACCTGCGAAAGAAGCACATTCGCCATGAGAAATTTGTTTTTCATTACTTAGGCCCGATCTTACCACCTCCTGATAAATTTAGCCGTCGGTTAATATCCTTGGAAACCATTGTGCCGTCAATAGTTTCCTAGGATATTAACCGACTGTTAAATTTATCAGGAGTTGGTAAAATCGAGCCGTAGACGTTTAATTTCATTGTAAAACCAACTGCAAAAGATCAGAATAAACTTAAATAATCTCATTGAGTCACTACCATAGAATTTGTTAAAAATTATAGGTGATTATAGATTTTAGTAAAGATTTTTAAGTTCTGTTTTCCCTATTACTTACGTGCGGTATAGTTGCATGATTAAAATAATTAATAAATAGCTAATAAATATAATTTCAAACTTTGAACAACACTGTAAAAGACCGTTATAAAAACACTTAGGTATTCTATTGACTGAAAAATCAAGATCAAATCAAAATTCTAATGGGAAAGTTTCAGAAAATAATAATTATATTTACTTTTACTCTGATGTTTCTGTTCGTTATAAAATAAAGAATAATATTTCAATGAAAAAAAAAGTACTAGACACTTTTGAAATCAGTCGTCTGTTTCGTCTGCATTTATTCTGATGTAATCGAGATAATGACGAGCCAGTTTTACTAGGACGAAAACGAAAGGAGTGTCATACATTTTTGAACAATCGGTGAAAGGATCGTCTTGGGAGCAGAATAGTGTGGGTACTTTCCATGATAGTCTTTCTCTTGGAGTGTGTCTAACTACTTCATTCATTAACCCAGTTATAGATTTAATCGAGTTAGATGCTACATTTTCAGATTTTAAAATACGTACCACACATTAACTCTAGATTAAAAAAAAATTAAAAAGCTACATTAAAAAGAACAATTTTTACTTTGCCTTCAAATCTACACTGACGCGTGTGTGGAAACTGCCACACTCTGAATAGTTGCATATAATCATCATCAAGCTATATTTAAAGACACTTATATTTCGCTCTTTCTAGCCAGACAAACGCAAAAGTTATACAGGGTGTCTCAAAACCTCTGTCTTTAAATGAAACTGTAAGTTCCTCGTTACATAAGAGATTAATTCTCCAAATCTGAAATTTTTTGCCCAAAAATGAAAAACTGACCTAACCCTGGAGAGCGCAGTCCCTTTGTTTTGAAACTTCGGCTTGGTTTACGAATTGTATCAGCAATTTATTCCGAAAAAACCAATAAAACTTTTTATTTACGCTTAGAAGAACTCGGTCAAGGTCTTATTGTATACGAATATGAATCTGACTTGTGGACATGCTTATTTGTATTTTCAACATCCGATAAATAAAAACGTTTGTTTACACACCTCTTTGTAATAGACAATAACAATTGTGTTAAAAACGAGTACCTAACCTTCGTTAGATTTTTTTTGTTAGATTTAGATAATTGGTTTTGTAACTGCGTTGAAAATTATTTTTTATTATCGCACTAATAGCTGCAGAATAAATATTGCAACTATTCCTATTGTAAAAATGGAAAACAAGAATTGGAGTATGATACGATGAAAAATTTAAATATATTACATTGCCTGTACACACAATAATCTATGGATTCAAAAAATAATTGATTGAATAACTTCGCTAGCTTTCAATCGAACTATTTTATTAATTGTTTACATTCCAACACAAAACACATGTTTTTATAAGGACAATATTGAACCTGAACGTCGGCTTAAACCATAAAGACATAAAAGCTCTCGCCTAGTGCAGACGTTTATTTCGTCGTTTATTCGAAGTCTTAATAAAGAAACAAATTTATTTTTGCTGTACAAATACAATAAACTTTAGTAGTCAACATTGTACGTACATTGTGATTATTGATAATTTAGAAATTAATATGATGTAAGAAATTCAAACTTTTTCGATCGCCTTTAGATTGATTTTTTTAAATTAAACTGTTAAAGTACGGATTAGCACAAAAGTAATCATGAATTAATGGAACACGCACATAATATTTTAAACTATTAAGAACTTACCTAGTTACAAAATTTTTCTGCTTTTAAAATTAACAAAAGAAACACGAAACTTGACCTGCCTTAAGGACAATATCTGTGCATTAGGTCATGGTCTGCGTTTTTATGACTTTTTATGGCCTCGAACGTCGGAGAATAGTTGAAGACCAAGTTCCGCCGGAACATTTAAGCTGCATTCAGCGACCCTCAAATAATTTCTACGAAAAAGTAAAATAATTTTTATCTGCGTTATTATTGCTATCTGACCAATGGTCGTTTAACAAATGTTGCTTCTTTTCTTGATCTCTGTTTGTGGTATCAATTAAAGATATAAGTTTAGAAACACGCTGTATTTAAAGGCACTTTTTACTACGCCCTTTCTGGCCAGACAAACGCAAAAGTTATACTTCTATTAAACACCAGAGCTGAACAAAATACATTTAGAAAGTAACTGAAATATTAAGTATCAATTACTCTAAAGTATTGGCAATTATAATATTTTTCTTATAGTTCTTGTTCGTGGGAATTAATAAAAACACTTTAGAAATATAAAATAAATAAAACACTTTAGAAATCGAGCTAAAACCTTACTTAACGTTTCGCAAATTTGACATTCTTGATTTTTTACGGGTTACGGTCGAAAACAAGAAATAATTGACGATTACAGTTTCCTGTAATTTTTCTTTTTCCAGAATGGTAGCGTTTAAATACGATTTCACAGATTTTACAAAAGTTTCGAGATTCTCAAATTCGAAAGCTTTCAAAATTTTTAAGTGTCACCTATGAAGTAATATTTAAACAGAACATTTTGGAGAAAGAAACTGCAAGTGTCTACTGTCTTTTGCTGTTCACCGAGTGCCGCGGTCTTCTTTACCGTCTAAACTAAAGTATACAAGATAGAGAAGAAATTCACATCCGATTTCTTCACCTCCTGATAAATTTATCCGCCAGGTAATATCCTCGGATACTATTATCGATACAATGGTTTCCAAGGAAAATACCTGGCAGATAAATATATCAGGAGGTGAAGAAATCGGGCATCAAAGAGCTAAGGTGTAAATCAGTCAGCTCTATTTTATAAAATTATTTTTGGCTACACAGGGTGTTCAGTAACTGAGAGCGATGGCAAAGTTATATTTTTTTAAATGGAACACCCAGTATACTTTTACATATTTCGAAAGTGCGAATAACGAATAGGTAATAACCAAAAATGTTGGAAGTTTTATTTAAGAGTGTGTAAGATAAGGCAACCCTATACATAAGTAGCGTCAATGAAATACGTCGAAAAAAAACAAAAGAGTACGAACGAAATGGGAATAAG
This sequence comes from Prosopocoilus inquinatus, assembly GCA_036172665.1. NCBI lineage: Eukaryota > Metazoa > Arthropoda > Insecta > Coleoptera > Lucanidae > Prosopocoilus > Prosopocoilus inquinatus. The sequence goes on from CM069874.1 coordinate 55,401,509, forward strand.
CTAGAATACGGGAACGATAAACAAAATAAGATCAACCATTCTATAAAAAATAAAATAAAAACACTAACGAAAAACGAAGAAAACTCGCAGGAAAAAGAAATGAAGGAATAAAAATTACAACTAGAAAGGTGAATGAAAAAACAAAAAAGTAACGATTACATGGAGCGCTATTTAAAAGTTATAAAAACGAAAACGGACAAGAAATTAAATTACAAGTAGCGTCAATGGGACATGATACAAACTTGACAAAAGAAAAAAAAAAAAACAAAAGCGAATAAACAAAATGAAAGAAAGGCAAACGACAAACAAAAGATAATCAACGATTCTTCGGCTAAAGAAAACGAATAGAAAAAAAGTAAGTAACGAAAAATTCAGAATGATTGCAAGAACAAATACAGTAAAAAATTTACAACGGCGTTTGAAAGAAAGAAGAAGAAGAAGAGCAACGAACTGCTTGAAAGTTATTTTAAAAAAATGCCAAGAAAAAAATTGAAACTGAAAATAACGTCAATAGAATAACTTGTGTTTTTTATTTTAATTTGATGTTCAGAGTGCTGTCCGTGTATATCGTAGATTTAAGCGTGCCAGTCACAGCCCTCTGGATGTCAAATTAAAAAAAAAACGTTATAAAACAATATTTGGACAAAAAGAATAATAATAATAATAATGTTTATTCGTATTTGTCCAATACAAGAAAGGATGTACATGTCAGTAGAATTAGGAATTACAAATATACTACCTAAGTAGGATTTTGCCCTTAGAAACAAAAGAGAACAAAGAAACAAAATCAAAACATGAAGTGAACAGGAAACGAACGGTAATCGACAATTTTCCTGCGGAATGTAAAAAAAAGAAAAATAAAACAAATAGGACAAACAAATATAATTGAAACATGAAACATATGATGGAAGAAAACAAAAAAAATCGACAATTTTCTGGCGGAACGTTAAAAAAATATAATAATTAAATAATTTAAAAAAAATAAACACGAAAGAAGAACCTGTCTGGAGCGTAACGCTTTGCAAGATAATAATTTGACAAAAGGAATAATAAAAATAAATACAAAAAATAAGGCGAATAATAAAAAACAAATGAAAAATCGATGAAAATTTAATAAAAAGAACATTCCATAATTGATCCGAACAAAAATAACAAAAGAAAATCGATTAAAATTCTCCAAAATTTTACAATTTTTTTGAAGTATTACACTTTCGAATTCTGAAGTCTTATTTTGTTAACCGCATAACCACAAATATGTTTCAATTTTTTATTGCGGTAGTCGTCATTTGTTTCTCATTTTCTTTTGGAGTTTTATTTATTTTTGCAATTTCAATCTTGATAACCAAAAATCATAGTATACAAATTATCACTGTATAAAAACGGCGCTGAAAATTGTTTAACTCGGGTACAGATGCATGCGATGCTTCGATACTTTTATAAGAATAGATATTTTTTGGGTAAAGAACGGCATCGGAACACCGACACTTTCGTTTCAATAGGTACTTTTGAAGTACCGATATTTTCATTTGAGAATCGGAAAGTATCGCAATCGCCAAATTAATGACAATAGCACCCCACCATAAAAAAATAATAATCTCGGCTTTAATTTCTCAACTTGTTACGGTTTAGAGAACCGCTTTCAAAAGTCATGCTGTATATTAAATCGCAAAAATTTTCTTCGGAAAGAAACATAGTTATGGTGTGAACGATGAGCGGCGTAGTTTCTCGATTGCTTTCCTCATTTATTTATTATTATTTTTGTCGCAGAATGATAGTACATATTTTTATAACATAAAATTGCATCCCACGCCTGGATCTAGTTTTGTGGTGCAAGTCGCAGACTGATTTTTGCACATCTCAAAACGCTCCGACAATAAATTCATTATAATTGCCTTATAATCCATTATAATTGTTTTTTAATCCTCTGGGATTTACGTTTTTCTGTCCACTTGTTATATCGACAGATATATAAATTACGTTCACACTTGACATTTAATGCCATTGGATATTACTGATATCATCTTATACACGGTTGGCTTGTGTTTAGTTCATGTTAGTTTTGATTCTTTCAAGCCCTTCTCTTCGTAATTATTGGCGTAGCCAAGTTTGGCTCTATTAATTTGTGGTGTGCATGTAGCATTCAGTCGTCGTTGTGATATAACATTTTTTAATTATTATTTTTCTATCTTTCCATTTTAAATTAATAATGTATGTAATTTGATTGACACTGCACTTACACACACAGTTACTGCGAAGTATCATATGTTATCGATACTATTAAGAAAAGTATCATATGGTACAAAGTATAAATACTTTGTTTAAAATATGCATCCCTAAGTCCGAGGCGCCGAAAGCCCTGGATCCGGCTCTGGGATGAATTTGTCTACCATGAATGATTTACCAACAACTAATTAACTTCTTATAAAATATAATACCCGTCTTTCATCATTTTGTCAAGTAGAGAAAATGTTTTCATTTTCATCAACTGTAAATTCATCTCGATAACCTATCTCTTGAGTGACAAAAATTTTAAAAATTTAGTGCTTTCTAAAACGAACCCGCAGTTTTTGTTAAAAGTTAAAACTTTTAACATTTTATATTTAAGAATTGTCTATGAAATACGATTTATTTGATAATAAATTCAATTAAACCAGAAAATAATGTAAATACTCAGCAGTAATTCGATTGCCTAAAGTTAATTGAATTACTAAAGAGAAGTTGGATTGCTAAAAAATAACTGAATTAGTTCGAAAATATTTCAATTACTGAAAAGTATTTGATATAATCTAAAGCAATTAAAACAACATGAAAACATTTCAAATATCAATTTGATTCATTTACTCACAACGTTTCAATCATTTATCAAATACTTTAATTGAATCATTGCTCAGCTCTGTTAGGCTTCACTTTTAATTTATCTAAACTATTTATTGAACAAATTAATTGCAAGTCAGTTTCGATTACAGTGGACTTTCCGAATATCCCCTGGATAACTGTTTCGGGACCATTTTGGGCCTCTTTAGCAAGGGATGCTCGAAAAGTCCGCCGTAACGGAAACTGACTTGCAGCTAATTCATTGAATTTCAAAATTCGCCGCAATGGCGTGATTTTATCGTTTTGTATACCTACATGTAAATATTTTTATGGTAGTTGTTACATCTTTCTTCTCTTTCAGTATTTCTATTTGTATCTTAGTTTTCCGTTATTAGTATTTTCCTGAACTATTACTAATTAATTTATTTTGTTTTCCTAATACTTTTTTCGATGAAAAATGATATCGACAACTGAGCATAAACAGACCAATTGAAGTGGTCAGTGCAAGAAGTAGCTAAGTCACACTTTTATGTTTTCGAGTTATTGTGAACTGAATATTTCAATATGCTCCCACATTTATATTTATTGCTCCAGGCATTTGATTTTTTTACACACAGAGATACGTTGGTGTACAATAAAAAGCCAAAGTTGAAATTTAGAAAAGTTGCTTAGGCCGTGAAAAATAATACAAAATTGTTTTGGACTTAGCCACTTTTTGCCTGAATTTCGGTGATGTCGATCATTTACAATGGATACAAACATTTCAACGAAGAATATTATTTTTATTTTGTTTACAAAAGTAACGTATGACTTTTTAAATCTCAAATCTCAGTTTGTTGTGCAAAAAAAAAAACTCATGTTTTAACTTAGAATAGGTATACCAGTACGTCCAAATTTCATCCACTTTTAGTGCTATACTACAGTAATATTCCGTGATGTAAGATTTGTGTTTGTCTAAAAACCATTTTGTAAAAGTATAAACTAAAAATTAGTTATATTAAACTAGTGGTATAATATTTGAGTTAAAGAATGATATGCGCCATCAAGTTAACAACATCTGCATTTAGCCGCATTTAGCTAAGACATGAAATTTATTCCTAGCCACCTGAGAACTGGATCCTATATTATAAACAATAAAAAAATAGAGCATACGTTATAATAATTTAAATTTTAACAAAATGGAGGTACGGTAGCGGACATTAAATCCGGACAAGAATTTAATATAAAGGTAAGTAATAGCACGCGTATTTTGATAAATTTGATAAATTAGGATAACAGAATTTGATACTGAAACCAAATTTCATGCGACATTCGCATCAAGAATTAATTATTTCCGGGAATTAGGGGCATTTCTTGCTACTTAGCAACTTCTTGCACTGAATTGGAATGCGACTGAAATTGTTGCTTTTGCTGTTTGGTAAATTTATCGACTTCTTGGAGTTTATCTGAGTTTACCGGACGATAGTATATGTAACTTAATGACATTGCTTGTCTCAAAAATTAAAAATATGGACTTGGTATGCTACTTTTTGCACTGACCCCTTCAATTATAATCAACCACCTTTGTGCAACACTTCCCATGATAATTATTTAATTAATTAATCAGAATCGAAATATACGTGTTCGCTTGAAGTCAAATAATGGGGTAATGGAGTGAACCAAAGTGAACAACCAAAATACGTGACGACTCACATTCAAATTGCATTTGGGATAAACCGTAAACACCCGAAATTTCAAACAAATTATTTTCTTTCAAATATTAAACGATCTTGCGTATCCCGTTTTAACTTCAAAACGAAATTCGTGAGGCGAATTCAAAATTATTATCAAACTCTAAGCGAGCTTAAAGATTAATCTTCCTGTTGAAAACGCGTTTTTTTTTTGGTGAGGCGTGATGGGAAATAACCGTGAGAAAACGTTTTCCGTCCGCTCAAAAATAAAGTTCTGAAGGGACACGTTATAGGGTGCCAGCTCCTGGGCAGGTTTTGAACCAAGGAGGGTTTTGAAACAAACTTCCCGGCGCGAATTGGCAAGGAAAATAATTGGTCGTTAAGAAGTTAGTCATTCTTCGGCCACAGTTTGAGCGAGCCAAATTGTTCCGGTAGAAACGAATGTAGTAATTTCGAGAGTTAGGGAAAGGAGGGTATAGTTTTGTGGGTGTTGTGGCTTGGGAAAGGAACCCTTTCTCTCAGGTTCGCGAACAACCCCCCTTTCAACTGACAACCACCAGATAATCCATTCGGTCAACGGGCTACTCCTTTTAAGTCAAATCTGTCAACGGGCTAATTATTTTAAGTCAAGAAGAAGTGCTCTGGTGGAGAGTTTCTCTGCTAAACAGGTAGGAAAATGAATTCTGTTCTCTAATAAATTGTACTATTATTTACTGGATGAAATTCCTTAAAATTATCCCATAATTTTGTTGTCTTATTTTATTTGTAAAATTAAGGTGTTCAATATACTCCTTTTTGACATCCTTATGGGACTTTCATTTCGTTTGAGCGCTAGTGTCAGTTTAATTCATTTTGTTCTTATTTAAATTCAATATTATACTCCTACAATCTTAGAGTTCAAGAACTTACGTTTCCAATTTTAATGCCACAGTAAAGAGAGCCTGATTAATTACTTGAGGGAAGAAAAATTTCAATGACTTTTTGTTTTGCATATTTTGAATGAGTCCGATGACCCGGTTTGCTATTAAATAACCCGTCGGTCGATAGTACTCGAACGAAATTTCGTCCAATTTCTAAATTAAAAATTAATTCCCTCATTTAATTTAACTTGGTTTCTTTACCTAGAAAGGCCCCGCTTACAAAACCAATCTCAGCTTACCTGAGTTTTTGCTCAAGGTGATTTCTTTTGTAGGTTCCAGACTATCTTTGATTTGATAGTACCTCATCCCGTTCGTATAAAGCGTGCCAGAAATGGTGTGTCTCATTACTAATTCCCTGGACAGCGTTTTGTCGGAAATTAATTTTGTTAGATCCTCGTCGGAAAGTGCGGCGAAAGCTTTATCTGTTGGTGCGAATATAGTGAACGTTCTCGTTCCTGCAACAAAGTAAGACATAATTACAGGTTTTAGATATTTAAATAATACACATTAAAATCCTTTTTACCAATCTTTAATGGTCACTGAAAAATTGTGGAATCGCCCAATGTTATACTATCGGTCAGTTTGCTTTTAATCAAAACCCAATATCAAGAAAGTTTAAAAAATTTAACTTATTTTACATAATACCATTTTTTATTAAATAAGATCTAAATTTATTAAACCACATTTCACAAAATTTCTAGTTTTATTTTAATTTGTCAGGGGTCGTCAACCATATGAACAGCAGTTTTTGGACGTTAAAAGAAAAAAAAATTATTTGTAACTTTTGTGTTAGGTTCGGTTTTAAAATATATAACATTAAAGACAGTAACGGTTGTTTCTTTATTATTTTATTTATTGATTTTTATCAAAAGTTTATTAAGAAAAAAACTTTAATTTGATCTCCTTTAGCTGCCATTTTAATCTACCTACACAGAAAAAAAAGTTGTAGTAAAAATGGAGACAGAAACAAATTGTAGGAGATATTCGTAGGATTGTAGGAATTGTTCATACAATTGTGAGGCAGGACTCTATTCTTATCGTAAAATTTATTACAATTCTTCTAATATTTGCTATAATTTGTGTCTGTCTCCATTTTTACTACAATTGTGTTACTTTTTACTACTCATTTTTTTCTGTGTAGTATCTACACATGGTGTCAAAACCTCTGTCTTTAAATGAAACTGTAAGTTCCTCGTTACATAAGAGATTAATTCTCCAAATCTGAAATTTTTTGCCCAAAAATCTAAAACAGACCTATCACCAGCGAGCGCAGTCCCTTTATTTTGAAACCTCTGCTTGGTTTACGACTTGTTTTATCAATTTCTTCCGATAAAAGCAATACACCGCAATAAAACTTTTTATTTACGTTTAGAAGAACCCGGTCAAGGTCTTATTGTATACGAATATGAACCCAACTTGCGGACATCGGCATGTTTATTTGTATTTTCAACATGCGATAAGTAAGAACGTTTGTTTACGTACCTTTTTGTAATAGACAATAACAATTATGTTAAAAACGAGTACCTAATCTTCGTTAGATTTTTGCTGAAGTAATCAAACATCTTCGTACGGTAGTTTTGTAACTGCGTTGAAAATGCGTAAAATTATTTTTTAATTATCGCACTAATAGCTGCAGAATAAGTATTGCAGGAGCAAACTATTCCTATTGTAAAAACGGAAAGCAAGAATTGAAGTATGACACGATGAAAAATTTAAATAAATTAGATTGCCTGTACACACAATAATCTTTGGGTTCAAAATAAGTGATTGAATAACTTTGCTAGCTCTCAACCGAACTATTTTATTAATTGTTTACTTTCCAACAAAAAACACATGTCTTTATAAGGATAATATTGAACCTGAATTTCTGCGTCGGTTTAAACCATAAAGACATAAAAGCTCTCACCTAGTGCAGACGTTTATTTTGTCGTTTATTTGAAGCTTTAATAAAGAAAGAAATTTATTTTTCCTGTACAAATATAATAAACTTTAAAAATCAGCATTGTAAGTTGATTATTGGCAATTTACAAATTAATATGATGAAAGAATTTCCACTTTTTCGATGGCCTTTAGATTAATTTTTTTTTAATTTAACTGTTAGAGTACGGATTATCACAAAACTAATCCTAAATTAATGCAACACGTACAAAATATTTTATATTTTAAACTACTAAGAACTTACCCAGTAACAAAATTTATGTGCTTTTAAAATTAACAGAAAAACACGATACTCGAGCTGCCTTAAGTACAATATTTGTGCATTAGGTCATGGTCTGCGTCTTTATGACTTTTTATGGCCTCGAACGTCGGAGAATGGTTGAAAACCAACCTCCGCTGGAACATTTAAGCTGCATTCAGCGACCCTCAAACAATTTCTGTGAAAAAGTAAAATAATTTTTATCTGCGTTATTATTGCTATCTGACCAATAGTTGTATAAAAAATTTTGCTTCTTTTCTTGACCACTATTCGTGGTTACAATTAAAGACATAGATTTAGAGACACGCTGTAAAATTTCCAATAACTTCTTTGGTTCTAAATGGAGAGCTGATACCTCCTCTTTTTCTGTCTGTATTGTCTATCTCTCGAAGTAAATTTACCGTATTTTTCGGTTCATGGCCTGCTTTTATCTAAAATTATAGTTTCCTAGAAGGCGGTAAACGACGTAACAAAATGTAAAAGGCAAGTTTGATATCCTTTTTTTTTGGTGACTTCGTTTTCCATTTTTAGTAATGTCAAATCGAGTTGGATCATTATGAAATACGTAAAATAAATATAATGTATGAGCCACAGAATTTTTTTTAGAGTTGGCTATGAATGAGAGAGATACACATAGTAATCATGTCTGATATAAATTTTAGATGGTCGGGTTGATAGCGGTTGCAATAGAACTGTCATTGTGATTCTTTACTTTTGCATATTTATGAGTAAATGATGGCTTTTGTGTTTAATGAACGTCAAAAACGATACCTGGTTGAAATTTATCTAAGATATGGAAGAAAAATAGATGGCGAATGGGTTTATGATGTGAATGTCATTAAAAGAGAGTTCAAATGAAATAGGTTTAAAATTCGAAGTTTTAATATAACTATGACATACATACGTGAAACTCTGAAAAAAATTCAGTGGCTCACACATTACATGGACGCTTACTTGCTTTATTTACATCATTGTGCGCTATTATTTTTAAAAATTCTTAGCAACACGTAACTATTGCAAAATTAACTGTACGCAATCTTTACTTTTAACATTCACAAATTAAGAAAGGAGACAACATAGCTAATAGCAGATACACGAGAACTCATTGGAGAAATAATGCACACAGGAATAATTATAGGCATAGGTTTAGAGACACGCTGTATACAAGGTGCCGCGTTTTGAAGCGCAACATAGGAAATCGCTTGTTAATTTAAATGTGCTCGAATATTGGCTTCCCTAATTATTTTACAGCAAAATTCCAATTAGGTTTTTTAAAGTGCTCTTCAAGCTGAACCTCTCTGTGAAGTTTGAAAATTTTTCATTCGATCAGTTTCAAGATATTTAGTTTAATTTTTTAATAGATAAAATAGCGACATCTTACGATCGCTTTTTGACCTGACAAGCAGGGCTGAAACAGCTGTCCAGAGGCTGCTCGAGGTTTTCACTGCATTCAAAAACGATTTGCACAAAATTTTTCTTTAATTTTTTAGAAAAATTTTGTGCAAATCGTTCTTGATTGCAGTGAAAACCTCGAGCAGCCTCTGGACAGCTGTTTCAGCCCTGCTTGCGAATAAATTGGGCAAGTCGTTTTTGGCCTGCAGTGGGAATGTCGAGCTACGTCTCTGCTGAAGAAGCCCCAGCAGGGCTGAAACACCTGTCCAGAGGCTGCTCGAGGTTTTCACTGCAATCAAGAACGATTTGCACAAAATTTTTCTAAAAACTTTCATTATGCTTTGACAGCAAGCATGACCGCCTTCCGTGGGGGACTTATTAGGAGTAAATCCCGCTTCAATTTGTATATCCTACTGCAATGTCAGGTCAAAAAGCGATAGTAAGATGTCGCTATTTTATCTGTTTAATTTTTTAATTTGATGATGTTTTGTTTGATGAAAAAAGCTCACAGACCAAATTCAATCTGTATCATTATTAATAAAATCAGTAATTCCAGATTCCGAACTTGGAGTTACTTTCCGAATAGTTTCAGATAAAGTACAAGAATTGCCACGAGATTAATTGCAATAATAATGTTTGTTTTTGTTAATGTTAAGGCAAGGGGATGTTGATTCAGTTCGACATTATTTTACGTTTGAATTTTGTGTTTGATTCCTTTCAGTATTTTCTTTTGTTCAAACTTTCGATTACAAATTTGTCAGTGCTCTTAATTCGATTTGACCTATTATTACAGAATTTTTACTTTCGCTTTATGTTCATCACTGATCATTCTTTATTTGATTTTCAATTAAATTCAATTTGTTTTGCACATTTTAAAGTTATGTTTAATTTTTTATTTAACACTAGGCACTTGATGTTTAACTTTAAAGATAAGAGATAAAATAGCGACATCTTACTATCGCTTTTTGACCTAACATTGCAGTAGGATAGACAAATTGAAGCGGGATTTGCTCCTAATAAGTCCCCCATGCTACGTCTCTGCTGAAGAAGCCCCAAGCAGGGCTGAAACAGCTGTACAGAGGCTGCTCGAGGTTTTCACTGCAATTAAAAACGATTTGCACAATTTTTTTTTTTAAATAACATACACATCCTCTTTGCAGTAGATATTATATTGCTATAAAATAAATATATTGTGAAATTACTCCTTGCTTTGTGAATTATTTACAGAAAAGCAGAATTTCTCTTTCTGAAAACCTGAACTTCTCATTAATATTTTCTTGAAAAACTATGTTACAAGATCAGGGCGTTTGTACTCATACATGTATTTTTTTATCGAAATTCCTTGTACTACTTTCCATTTCATTCCATAATTGTTTGCGCCTTCCGAAGAAAGCGTTTGCTCAGGTAGAAAGCGAATTTTTATTTAATCTACGTCTCGTGTAGTCTTTGTCACCTCAAAGTGTCGCCTCGACATTCTTTGAATTTGTTGTATGTAGTACATACCTGTTCTTTACAATTGTTGAAGGCATTGTTTGCTGACCATGGGAAACAGTAATAAATAACTCAAAAAAATTTAGAAATTCACGCGTTCTCGTATTCCGCAACAGTTAACAATTGCCTTACGTATGAGGAGGAATATGAGGAGAAGAGCTTGAGACACGCCATAAAGTAATCAGAATCAGTTACGAAGTGTTCTGTTATGTAAGTTACCTTGTGGAAGAAGACGTAAAAAAAGGGGCCAACATTAACCAATTTCGTAATAGCTAATTAGCGTGGAATTATTCTAAGATGAGTTGTGTTCTGTGACAAAAGTTTGAATACAATACACGTATTTTTTTAGTAAAAAAAATGCATTTGCACTGGATATTTCATAAGGAGAGGACTCTCCGAGATATAATTTTCCTAAAGTGCTCTTAACTTGCGGTGTGTGGGTGATTTGCTCTCATCTGTAGGTTGTTTTTTTTTTTTGACGATTTATACCTAATATATTTATTTTATTTTTCAGGATTTTTAGGCCTTTAGGTATCAAATAATAGGGAATTATATTCTTATTTATACGTTAGAATAAGAAGTTTTTTCAGGGTCTTTGGACTATTTATTTCCGCTTTTGCTTGTTGTTTGGTTAGCTCTTATTTGTAGGGGTTCTGACAGTAAATTTTAGGTGTTCACATATTTTTCTTCCCGATTTATACATAACATATATAGTTTATTTTAGATTTTCACATATTAATTTATATTTACTTAAAAGATATATATGTCTAAATGTAAATAAATATAAATTAATATGTAAATATATTTACTTACATTTAGACATATACATCTTTTAGGATGATTAGATTGTTGTTAGGTTTAACATTTTTATGATTTTGTCAGTGTGATTAGGTTGTTTTTTAGAAATTTTTTAGTGCTTTTAAGTTGGTAACGTACTGAAGATGGCAGCTTAGCTGCCGAAATACGTATCTACGGATATAAAAATTATTGTGGGCGGAGGAATTTCAATTATCTCTTAAACCACAGTCTCCTTTACTATTTTAGTTAATTTTAACTATTTTAAGTGGACAAAAGTTTATCCAAAATAGTGGAAAATGCATTAACTTTTAATTAGAATTAACAAAACATCAAGTTTTAGTTTAGAAAATTACGGAGGGAACGAATTTCATTCCGTAAAATTTTTCGTTTTGTAGTTAACTAATAATAAAAACCCTGTAATACTTTAAATATTTTCGAAGATACTTCCATTTTTCAAAAAAAAAAAAACGGACTGGTTGGTTATTACTAATAATCTGCCATATTTCAGAATGGTTGAGAAACAAAAATAATTTTCAATTTTTAAATAGAAGCCCCTATTTTTTATTACGGATCACACTGTTTACGTGTTTCAACATAAAAAAAATATACTGTTAAAAAGAATTCTTTTTAAATAAGCGCAGTGCAAAAATTAAAAAAAAAATATGTATACATATAAACCAAACCAAATCGATGAATAATACTTAATGGAGATTTCCACATCAACGTTCCTTGTAACGAAAAATGAGAACATTTTCATTACCTCTTAAAAGAATCAAATATAAAAAAGTAAATCCGGTGCAGGTTCATCGTAGTTATCGAACTAAAAATAATGTCCAAAAACGCATTCGTTTTCTTTTTAATTTTTAAACTGCGATTATTTAAAAAAATTCTCTTTCGGAATTTATAATAAATAATGGCTAACTTTAACTCATATTTGAGCTCTGAACAGAGGCCTCCTTGGGCAGAGAACTTGTCTCCGATCTCATTGCAATCGGTGCCCCCCGCAGAAAAGATAAGAAAACGCTTCGCTTTTTTAATTTTTTTTGTTTTTTTCAATTGTTTCTTTTAATTTTTTTAATATTTTAATAATTGACCGTTTTCGCCCTTTGCATGCCCCAACTCATCTGTCAGAGGGCGCTGAAATATGGAGTGTCACGCGGCGGAAATCGAAATCTAAGGAAAATTGATCGGAACAGCATAACATTTTTTGATAGCTTTTCGAGAGATTCATTTTCGGAACAAGTCCAAAATGCCATCAACAGTCGAAGTTTATTGGTACAACCTTCTAAAAAAAAAGTAGAGTACTTACTAATTTTATATTTATATAAATTTGATTTGACAATCAAGTATTACTCCTTAAATTTAAAAGTTTTGAAAATTTTATTATAAATTTTGAAATGCAAACGGTTTTTTTAATAATAGCACCGATCATAAAAAGAGTGCCGTATTTAAACTCATTCTCCAGCGTTTCGTAATAAAAACCACTGATATCGTTTATTACAATGCCTGGGCCCTATGTACGTTTCCGCGGACTTCCCAGTACAAAAGTAACATATCTGTTTTTTCGTAATTTGTAAATGCCATTACGATCTTAATATGCGTTTTTACGAATTAAAAATCTTTCTTCCTTTGTCAAATTTTTCGTATCTGCAGAACACTAATGTAATACTGACCCACCTTAAACGCGTTACAGCGGCCACCGTTGTAAAAACACAAAAAATTGCCGTAATAAAAAGCATCAATAGAAATGCGAAACTGCGGCACTATCGAATGCATGCGAGAATACTTTAAGATATTAATCAATTTGTAAATTTTGGAATTTCCAATGCAGGCGCGTTAAAAATGCTTTACTTGGCCGAATTTCATAATTGAATGAATTGAAATTGTAAATTTAATGTCAGTCATATTGGTAGTGAGCACATATCAGTTTTAACAGCTATTTTATTCTCCCTAGTGTGATTACGTAATGCGGCCGATTTCAAACTGTACAAACAGTAGATAAATTACTACATTATTTTAAAGTTTCTTTATTAAACTAAAGAATTCTTAATCTATTTAATTAGAAATGGAAAGACAATTTATTACTTGTGAAGGTAAATATCCGGAAATAAAACAATGAATGACGGTGATGTCATTATTTAACTCATCCGCATTTTTTGCCCAGTAATTAAATCGCCGGTTTATAATTTAAAAATACCTAAAATTGTAATTACTTGGAGGGAAGTGGCACTTGTTTTAATTAATCCATGCGCTTTGTGAGCGCGTTTAAAATGTTTCGACTGTTACAATCTATTAATAGGCCTCATACGAATCAAACAGATGTTCGTTTGCGACATCGTAAAACACTGACCTATATTCGGGTCCGTCATTCACACAGGCAAGGCGGCGTACCATCCAGTCTTTAGCTATGCCAGCAGTTCTCAAACGGTTTGATGGTGATGTATTACAGGTTTAAATATTTGCACACAATAAAAGAACACTCTGCATTTTGGACGCTGACTGAGCTTACTTACAATAAGTGTTAAATTAGTCACCGAAATTGCAAAACTTAATTATAGTTGACCGAGGGCTCTATTCTGTATCAAAACCGTTAAATTTTAAAGAAGTGTTAAATTTTGTTGCTACGGTAACAACCAATCATGGAACTGTATTTTAAATTTTAAAGGACCTCTAAATTTAAACGGCCGGTTAATAAGTTATAGAATCTCCCCCCACAAACCGTAAACTAAGAAAAATTTACCAATAAAAAATTTATAGCGTGTTCCTACAGTTCAACAGCAGCATTATAGCCCCGAGCAGCACTACAATTTTTTGTCACTATTTTATTTTGACTAAGCGAAAATTTATTATTTTATTTGAATACGTTAATAATAATAAACAGGAATGTGATTTCCAATTCACAACAACCACGATTGTAAATTTAATTTTAATTTCTTGTGGGAAGTCTGATCCAGACGTTCGCAATGATCCGATGTGATCCGTATTTACATTGCTTTTATAATTTAAATTTTTAACCTATTTTAATTTGTTTATTTGTTGCGCTTAAGTCTATACTTCTTGGTTTTAAAGTTCTTGCCTCTGATGATGGCGTTTAGTCGAAACTAGTAGGGTTACAAAGTAATTATGTGGAATAAAAAATTTCCTTATTCTAATATTTGTTTCTTTTTATAATGGCTATTGCGATTCTAACATAACTGTAACGTTGTTTTGCTAATGTTTGTTTATGGAGCACTTTTTTGTGAGATAATTAGCGGTGAAGTAATAATTATACGGACAAAATAAAAACCGACTGATTATGGGTCTGTTTTCATTGATTTATGGTTGAATTGTTGCACGCGCGTTTTTCTGCGAATAGACGAAGAAAATTACGTATTTCCTTGCGCAATCTTCAAGCACTTAAGTTATACTTATTAATCGCTCCATTATATATTTTAACCGTCTACTCATTGATTAACGATTCTTACTGTATTTTAAAAAACAAATTAAAAAGTGTGAAATGTGTTCAAACCGCAAAATCTCCAAGATGTAGACCATGTCAACTGGAGCAAAATGCTTTCTCCTTACCTTGTAGCATATCTGCAAGGCCCGACGAGAAGATCGCTCGCAGAAAGCTGGTGAATCTTCTTTCTCTGTCGGACTGGAGGGTTTGCACGATGTCTCCCACAGGTAGAGGGAACATGACTCTATCTACTCCATGCGCTATTCCCTGGGGAATCTCTACATCTTGCTTGTCTTCTAGAACCTTGGCACCGTTGATTGTCGTAATCTGAAATTGCGTTTATTTTAATTGCCAAAAGATTTGCGCAAACTGGATTTGTTCTTAACAAATTGCTCAATTTGTCTAATTAGCTGAGAATGTGTTTTTTGATGATAAGAATTAAAAAGCTAACCTTGTCAATTATAAAAGCATAAATTTAGTTCTAATAAAGATTTACAAATCTTAACAAACCTTAACATCATTCCACTCAACGTCATGCATATTATACTGGTTGACTCTGAGTTGTGTTCCTGCCAGCGAAACTCCCGTCATTTCATCTTGCAACGATCCAATTTTAAAAGCTCCCGGAATTACGTGATGTAAGAGAAGCTGCAAAAAAATACTGTATCAAATTTTACACCCAATTTTGTACTTTTCACTTACTCCACTCAGCAGTCTAGGATTTTCTTTGAATTTTTCTTCGGCCTTATCCGGACCACCCAATTGCACTAAAAGCGTTCTGAAGGCTTTGTCGTTAGGGGCGAAAATAGTGTAGGGGCCCGTCTCGTTTAGAATCGTGTCCAAACCGGACTGTCTCAAAAATTTCGCCATTGCATATAACCCGCTTTTTCTCAAAATTCCAACCAATTCGTGATCACCTTCATGATTATCGTTAATGATGTTACTGTCCTGTGTTGGGACGGGCAAAATTGGTGTAATCAGTTCGCTTTTGAAAATTGTAACCGTGGATGATGGTATTGAAGGTGACTGAGTTGGTTTTGCATGTAGTGTGGATGGGTTGAAAATGGAATTTTGTCTTGTATGAGAGATGGTGGATGCTTGCTTTTGTAAGTCGTTACTTATTTTGTAAGATTCCGACGATGTTTCTTTTGTCGTTGGTGGTTCTTTCTTGAAATTATTGAGAATCCTCGGAGTGGGCGTGCTGGTACTTCTTTTGGTGATATAGAAATTCGTCGTAGGTAAAGTTGATGAAACAGAATCTGTGGGAGTGCTGGAAAATGTGTGAGATGAGGCAAACGAGTTTGGCGTAATGGTAACAGAAGACAATTTCTCGTCAAAAGTAGTTTGCTTAATGATTGGTGTTGGATAAGTTGTGCTGCTGATTGGCGTAGGGGAAGTGACATACGTTGATTCTTTCGGGAGCAAAGTTTTTTCCGTTTCGTACGTCAAATGATCACCTGCATATAACAGACGATTTTTATCACCAACGATTGCTGGTTTCTCTGTGATTAACGTAGAAGAAGGAGGCAGTTTTATTTCACCATCTTTTATCTTCTTCAATATAGAATCTACGTCCACGCCTTCTTTTTCTTGAGCTCCATTACCTTTAACTCCCTGAACTTTAAAGCTTCCGTCATTTTGTTCTTCCAACAAAACAAACGTAACTTTCTTCTGATTTGGCAAATTCGACGGTAAACCACCGATTTCGGCCAGGCCTCCGTTTTCGTGCCTTAAAATTTCGAAGTTCGCCCCTGGAGGAACGACGCCTTTCGTCAGCTCTTCAAAAATTTCTTTGGGGGGTTTCGCGGTGGTTGTCGTCGGCTTGTCTGGCAATAAAGCGCCGAGTTCTAAGGGCTTCGCACCCGGGATTAATTTAGGATCGGTGGTTCTGATGATTTCGACTTTCTGTCCGTTCGGCAAGGATATTTCTCTCGACGTTAAATTTTTACCCAAATCTACTTCCGGATTCTCACCAATTGCCTTACGAAGTTGCGCGATTAAGTCGTCTTTAGCAATCTGCTGGGACTTGTACTGCTTTTGAAGTAAACTTAAATCATCCAGAGATTGAATTTCCTTAATTTTAACTTCCGGTTGTGTTGGTAGCACCGTAGGAGCGAAAACCAGTGGTTTCTTTCTGTCACCCTCTTTCGTTATTTCGGAGTACAATGTAGTTTGGCTTGGCAAAAAAATTTCACCGCTATTTCTGACGTTTAAGATCTTCGCTTCCCTTTCACTTTCAATTTCCTCGCTGGAAGTTGGAGGTGAGGATGTTGTTGTTGTCGTTGTTGTAGTGGAGGTGGTCGTGGTGGGATGCTCTTCGTAGTATTTCCTGACGGCTAAACCGAACAGTTCTGTTTCTTCTGGGTAAATAAATCTCGAAACGCCTTGTGTGTACCTCAAATTACGAGACCCTGTCGGTTTATACACTTGCTCGTACAATTTCTTTTTTTGTTCCTGCTGGTCTTTGACGAATGTCAAATGGTCTTCCTGCGCTTTTTTTAAAGCTTTCTCGTATTGCTTCTCGACATATTCATTGTGCTTATCGATGATGGCTTGCTTATCTCTTAGTTCCTTCAGCTTTTCTTTCTGTTTCTCTGGATCCAAAAGCGAAAATTGTTGGAGTTGGTCAGTATTGAACAGAGGACTCGATGTGACTTGGAAAAGGTGTTGGTGAGCATCTATTTGGCTCAAGGAAGGAACTGTCGCTTGTGGCTGTTGATGTTGGAAATTCGGTGTGAATCCAGTTTGAGTGTGATGTTGAATGACCTGTGGTAGCTGTGTGTTGAGTGGATTTGAAGAAGTTTGGACCGTGGGGAGTATTTGTTGTTGGGCTTGCAAATGCGTTTGTTGTGTGGTCAGAGGTGACGATAATACTTGAGGCACGTTAGTAGGTATAATGGGTTGCGAGTTTATGAAGGGGGGGTTTTGCTGTTGATTAACGAATTGCTGGGGCTGGTTGTACGTGTTGGTGAATTGCTGCGGTGGGAAAACTTGTTGTGGAGTATTTAGAACATTTTGGTGCAGGTTGAATCTGTGTTGGTGCTGTTGGATGTCGCTGAGGATGTGACCTTGTTGTTGGGGTGACAGTTGCCTTCGCTGATTTATATCCGAGAATTGCTGTAAAAGAACGAAATTTTTTGAGTAACAGAAATCAAGACGTAGTAAAATATTTACAGATTAATCAAATTCGCGTTCCAAAATAAATTTTATTTTACACGAATCCGAAATGTAGGAAATCGTGACAATGTTTATTACGTGAAGAGATGCAACTTTTTTTTAAACGGCATCCCATATTTTTTTCTTTACTTATTTCTATAGAGCATTTTCTTGTGCAGTCGTTGGTATTCAATAAATTTAATTAAAATAGATTAATTTCTGAGAAAAGAAGAGTGAGTGAAAGAAATGGTACAAGCAAAAGCTCCGTTATTTATTATCTGATTTTAATGAATAAAGTAGTGTTGTTGATAGTCCCTAGATTTTTAAAAATTATGAATATTGTAAAAGTAGAGAGATCTTGTAAAGCTTTGGTCTAATGCTGACTGTCGTATCATTAAAATTGACAATTTGGCAGATGATCAAACATGATCCATTTTTTGCATAAAATTAAAAATAATTCGTAAATACTAAAAATAAGTAAGTACAATGATATATCATTTTTATCGTCTCTTTAAGGGCTAATCGAAACTGCAATAAAAAACATAGTGTTCCATTTAAAAAATAATAAGTTAGGTTTGTCACTTATTAAATGAACAACCTGTAGATTTGAAAATAATTTTAAATTATGAGGAATGAAAACCTACACAATTTTTGTTAAGATATTTTCTTGATAGAATGAATTTAAAGACGCATTTTGGGACTTTTCCAGAGGTTTGGGACACCCTGTACATATTGTCGGCATTATCTCCATGTTTAGAATTATTTTTGCAATGGAATCAAGTTCTTTTCATTCTTGTTAAAATCAGGTATTTTACTAGTTTTCTTTTTAGTAGTCCATTAAAACGTGACCAAGAAGATTCATATTATTAAAAATGACTTTTTTGGAAAAACGTAACCTACACAAATCTTACGATTAGATTAAAACGCGAAGTTTGGGTCTCCTTTTAGTGAGTTATTTGTGTTCTTTTTGTTATTTTATTAAAACAGCAACCGGTTAGTAACGATTGGAGTCAACTTTGAATTTTTTTGTCATCTGCTAGTTGTATAACACGTTATATATAACAATTTGTAAATTTCCGCCTATCAATAAAAAATAGAGTATATGTCTTTTAACTTCTCTGTAAATTTATTTGCCTTGTTAATATCTTTAGAAACCATTGCCGATACGTTCCCTCATGGAGTTTATAGGGTATCTAAGTTTAAAAAGAGGTGAAAAGACCGGGCCTTACGAAAATAACGAGCAGATAGCCTGAAAAAGTGAATAAAAGATAAAAAGTTTAGAAGAAACCTCCAGAAACCCTACGTCCCGATTTTGACGGGACACTCCCGATTTCTAACAGTTTGTCCCGCGAAATTTTCAAAATGTCTCGTTGTCTTGACAGACTATACTTTCGCCAATTTCCAGCAAGAAATTAAAAAATATGTTGCAGATTGAATTACGAAACTGGTAAATTATTCGACCGGGTAAATTAAGTTATTTATTTTATGTTTAAGTTTTAGTTTAGGATAGTTTATGATGTATATTTTGTTATTTTATTAATGCCAAGACGACATGGTTTCATAGTACAGTAATATATGCTTTTGAATATCAAATTCATTATTTATACAATCAACTAATTATTCAAAAATTGGTTCATTTGGATTATCGCTGTATATTGTTTTGGTAAACGTATTGTCCATTTATTTTGCAATGTTTTCATGTTAAAAAACGAACACTTTGATCTGATTTCTGTGCAGAAATTTCGAAGAGAGAGGAAGACAACATTTTTGTACAGAAATTAGAGCAAAGTATTAGTTATTGAGCACTCTTTAAAAGAAAATTTGATTTTATTAGTTGAGTTTTTCTGCCTTACGGAAATTAAAACCTTACATTTTATTCAATTGTGAAACCAAATTGCGAGTTAAACGTAGGGTTAGAGATAGAGTATGAGCAAATTGGAAATTGCGCGGAAAAATACAAAAACACAAAAGTTATAAACAGATAAAACAGCGACATCTTACGATCGCTTTTTGACCTGACATTGCAGTAGGATAGACAATTGCAATTGCGAATAAATTGGACAAGTCGTTTTTGTTTGCAGTGGGAATGTTGAGCTACCTCTCTGCTGACGAAGCCCCAAGCAGGGCTGAAACAGCTGTACAGAGGCTGCTCGAGGTTTTCACTGCAATCAAAAACGATTTGCAACAATTTTTTTTACAAAAGTTATATTTGACATTTTCTTACGACTCCAAATTAAAGATGTTAGTGACACACATTCTGTATCAAGAAGATTATGGGTTGCAAGAACAAAATCATTTCATTTCATTTTGCTTTGTAAATGCATAAAAGAAGTGCATTGCTTTTTTCTCAAAAATATCATAATGTTCTTCATTGAAGCTTCAGTAAATAATTTGCTTTTAACGTGGCTTGTTTTTATTTGTTTGTTTTAAGAACAAATTACAAGACGGACTCTCTCTTACCCTTAGATACAAGTGCGATGTTTTGTAATTATTTTGTTTACTACTGACGATGTATGCATTGCGTACGAAATGTACATCCAGTTTTTAATAAACAGTTTTCGCTTCTTGCGTTTATAAGACAGACTTGGAGGAACGTCTTTTGCAAAAGCAGTATATTGTAATTTGCAATAAAGAAAAGAGAATGTCAAGCATGTCGGGATTTTTTATCTTATGTGATTACTGATTAGTTGGCATTTAAGTGTATGTTTAACATTTGCCATCACCATCAGTGAACGTTACTGTTGTATAATACGAGAAGGCATAATTTATTAATTTCTTGTGGCTGCCATCAGCCGACCTAGTGTGAAAGTGACATGAGATGCAAATGGTATAAATGGTCATGTATTTCGTCGAATAAAAAAAACATAAGATTCATTGTAACTAGTTAAACGCTATCAGTAACGAATAGCTAAATTTTGCAATTCTGCATCTTGCGCAAGGAGTTTAATTAATGGTTCGTGAAGCAAGAAGGAATCTTCACGGCGCTTAACAACAAAATTCGGCGTTGCGTAAACGATCTAATAACTGCAAAGGAAGAAATATATCGGCGCGTGTGAATGCTTGAAGCCTCGTAAAATCCATTCTTTTCTTCTGGGAAAATCTCGAGCGATAAACAAGAGGAAACAGTTTTGTGTATCCGCGTGTTAACGCCTGAACAATCGAAATAGAAAGTCTGGAATGAAGTGTAAAATTGTTCTGCGTCTGCGGAATTTTTGAAAGACAGGCGAACGTGTTGAAATATGAATCGATGTTTCGAGAAAATTTTCTTTTACAATTTCTAGTACAAATAATTTTATTATGAATAATAAATATTAAACCGGCTTAATAGTGTTAAATAAAGCATTGACATGTGCAGGGCCGTGCCGTGCTATGATACAGAGAGGCGGCCGCATCAGGCGGCATCATAAGGGGGCGGCTTAAGCAGGGATATCAAAATAGAATTTTAAATTTTCAGTAATTAAAAATCTTTAAGCATCGCTTTTCTATATGTTATTCTGATATTGATGTATACGATTTATGATTTAACACGTTCCTCTGCCTAAACTTTCGGTACCCTTTGATATCGGATTCTGGAAAAGTGCATTGTTGGCGAGCGCTGGTCGAAAAATGCGCTAAGCCATTATTTTTGTTTGTAGTATACCGCGCGGCCGTTCATAAAAGCTGAGGCGGCAATTATCACAAAAGACATTTGCACGTGTTACGTGTTGATAGTTCTTAAAATGATTCACAATATTTGACTTTAATGTTAGTTTGTCTCCAGAAGTAGCAAGTTACTTATTATCATTGAAAGTGATTGTGTTGTGGCTCTGCAGCTTCGAATTAAAAAGGTAGGATTTGCATGGACTGAGTGCATCACACGTTTAAAATGTTTGCCAATGTATGATTATTTAATATTTTTATTAGAGTATGGAACATAAAAGGAAAAAAATGTCTGGAAGTCAATACAAAAAAAAGCGTTTAAAGAAAGAGGAACAAGAAAAACAGTTAAGCTATGTTATGAAGGAATTCTTGGTACAACAGTCCTGTTTAGAGGAACCGTCCGCATCCACATCAACAGTAACCACTCTGGATTTGGAAAATAAAAACTCAGTGCCGCTCTAATCAATTCCAGAAGTTGTGGAAAGAAACCAAGAAATAACACCATGAGAAATTCATCAAGAGCCTGGTAGCAGTGGCAGTGACAGCCAGCTGATTCCTTCTGATCCTGCATTATGGAATCCTTTCTGCATGTCATCCGAAACTCGTCAAATATTGGTTGAAAGGGGTCCACATCAAATTAAAGAATTCGAGTTTCCTATTAATAAAGGAAGGCGCAGATTTTCGCCCTCGCATTATTTAAAAGTGTTGAGCAATGGTGAAGTCGTTGAGAGAAGTTGGTTGATTTACTCTGTTACAAATGATGCCGTTTTTTGCTTTTGTTGTATATTATTTGATAATAATTCGTCTAGTATTAGCGACTGGCCCAAAAAAGGCTATTCTGACTGGGGAAATCTTATAAGAGCTCTCACAATGCACGAAAAGTCTGTAAATCATAGAAATGCTTTTAGAGCATGGAAAGAATTGGACATTCGATTAAAGCAAAAAAAAAAAAACTATTGACGCTGAATATCAACGAATTATGGATATGGAAATTCAGCATTGGAGAGGAGTTCTAAAAAGAATTATTTCAATAATTAGACTATTGGCCTCACAATATTTAGCTTTTCGTGGAACAACTGAACATTTGTTTCAGGCTAATAACGGAAACTTCCTAAAATTGGTAGAATTGCTTTCCGAATTTGATCCAATTATGGAAGAACATATCAGGAGAGTTCAACGCGAGTCTAATAAATGGTCTGTGACTTATCTAAGCAATAATATACAAGATGAATTGATAAATTTGATGGGAAATACAATTTTAAACAAAATTGTCGATGTAACAAAAATCGCTAAATATTTTTCGATAATGGCAGATTGTACCCCAGACGTAAGTCATATTGAACAGCTATCATTAACAATAAGAGTTGTCGCTTTTAATTCCACTCAAGATAAATATGAAATTGAAGAATTCTTTATTGGCTTTTTTGAAGCTAGTGACTCAACCGGAAAGGGTTTGACAGAACTTATTCTAACACATTTGGGTAAGTTAGGTTTTGACTTAAAGTGGCTTAGAGGGCAAGGCTACGACAACGGAGCTAATATGAAAGGAATAACAAAGGGTGTACAAAATAGAATACTTGAAAAATATCCAAGGGCGTTTTATGTGCCCTGCGCATGCCATTCTTTAAACCTAGTTGTGAATGATGCAGCATCTTCTACAGAAACAATAACTTTTTTTTCTGTTGTACAAGAACTTTACACTTTTTTTTCTGGTTCTACAAATATGTTTCACAATTAACTCTAAAACCATTGAGTGCTACTAGGTGGTCAAGTAGAGTAGACGCGTTAAGACCTTTACGATTTCAACTTTGCGAAATCTATGATGCATTATTTCATATGATAGAAAACGTCAACATAGATGCAGAAATTAAAGTTAAAGCAAAAGGGTTAGCAAGAAATATTAAAAATTACAAGTTTCTATGCGGTGTAATTCTTTGGTACGATATTTTATTTGAAATAAATTCAGTCTCGAAACTATTGCAATCTGTAAGTATAAATTTGTCAGATTGCGTAAGAATGTTATCAGACACCATACAAAAGGTGAAAAGTTATAGACAATCTGGTTATGAACAAATGAAAATTGCTGCTAATGAGATTGCACAGAATCTTGAATGCACTACGGAATTTCCTGCCGAAACTGAAGTTAGAGCCAGAAGAAAGAACCGTCAGTTTGACTATGAAGCTATTGATGAACCCTTAACAGTGGAAAATAAATTTAAAATAAACTTTTTCTATTACATGCTTGACATTACTCTTAATTCTCTGAATGAACGATTCACACTTCTAGAAACACATAGCAAAAATTTTCAGTTTTTATATGACATTTTCAAACTCAAAGGTACAGATGATAAAACGTTAGAAAATTATTGTAACGGTCTCCAGTCAATACTTTCGGTCGAAAATGAATCAGACATAAATGCAAGTGATCTTCAAGAAGAATTACGTGATGTGTCTCGCATGCTACCGTATTCTATGAACCCTTTCGATGTTTTAAATTATTTATCCCAAAATAACTTAATTACTTTGTATCCGAATACTGCTGTAGCTCTGAGAATTTTATTAACACTTCCTGTCTCTGTAGCTAGTGGAGAAAGAAATTTTTCAAAATTAAAATTAATAAAACATTACTTAAGAAGTTCAATAAGCCAAACAAAACTTAGAAATCTGTCATTAATTTCTATTGAATCTACACTGGCTGCCACTCTAGACTACACATTCCTAATTGACGAATTTGATAAAATTAAAGTTAGAAGGGTAAAATTGTAGTAGGTAATTGTAACTATTATATTTGTTTAGTTTCCTAAATAAAAATAATATTCGTAAATTTTGTGCAGTTTTTTCTTTAAAATGCAATCGAAGGTTATTAAAAAAAAACATAAAGGGCGGCATTTCGAAGACTTGCATCATACTGAGAAGATTTACCACACGGTCCTGGACATGTGTATTTAAGCAACACAAAATAGACTAAGAAAGAACGTAGTTCTAAGTAAAAGTGGTAGTGCTAGTCTTAATGTCAGTGATTCTGACGAATACCAAGTAATTGAAAAAGAAATAAAAATGTAATAGCATTTAAAAAACAAAAAAAGTAATCTGTTTTATTTTGATAATAGCTGCTTTCCCTTCACAATTTTTATAACGATAAATCATCTTTTGTAAGGTACTCGGTCTCAGTTTAGAATAGAAGATAACTGACTGGAAAAAGAAACGAGAGAACTACATGAGGTGACTACCGAGGATTCAAAAATGCAAGTTGACGAAGGGAGAGATGGAATGTTAAGGGAGAAGGGATGTTAAAATCCTCAGATCATTTTGACCAGTCGTTGGTAAAAGGAAAGAGCAGGATAGTGAGGAGAGGTAAGTGAGGCCAACTGGGTCAAAGGAAAGCACGAAACGTGACTGGCAAAAGGGCAAATGCAAACAGGAACACTTCATGGACTGAGAATTTGACGAAGTAGATGGGGTTGGTAAAACTTCATTTTGACCAAATAGGAACCAATTTTCAATTACTGAATTTCTTGTAAAGCATTTCTCATCTTGCTACCGACTTTCTTGACCTTCTAATTGCGGAATGAGTTTAATTGCGAAATTAAATTGAAAATCTAAAATCAAGATGAGATGAGATTATTTAGAGCGCTATCTTATGACCAAAAACGCAAGCTATTTTGTTCCAACTTCGAATAGTAGAACATCGTATTTATTTTTACTAAATGATACTTTGATATCAAAATTAGATTGCAATATAAAAGTGAAAGCGCTTGTTCAAAACGCGATATTTTGACCAAAACGGAAAACCGTTTCAATCGAATTTTAAATAATAAAAAAGAAGAATTAAGAGGATTTACAAAGGAGAGTCAATTTTCAATTTTTTTTTGCTGGGTTCGATCTGCGTTGAACTTAATTTTAATTAATTTGTTTTATTTATTTTTTTTTCTTTTTCGATTGACCTTGAGATAGGCCGATTTTGATTTTCATTGGGTTTATTTCTTTTAATTTTTTGTTTTGTTTGGTTGGGCTCATTTGGATTAATTTCAGTTGGATTTGGTTGACCTTGAGACCTCTTTAGTTTCAATTTTTTCTTGTTGGGTTTTAAGTTTTATTGATTTTTTTTGCTTTTTAGATTGACCTTAAGATGGGCCGAATTTGACTTTCATTGGGTTTGTTTCATTTAATTTTTATGTCTTGTTTGTTGTCATTTGGAAAGATTTCAGTTGGGTTGGGTTGACTTTGAGAACTCTTTTTTAGTTTCAATTTTTTTTTGCTGGGTTCGGTTTTCGTTGAACTTAATTTTAATTGTTTTAAATTTTATTTTGCTTTTTAAGTTGACCTTGAGATAGGCCGAATTTGACTTTCATTCATTGGGTTTGTTTCATTTAATTTTCTTTTGTTTTGTTTGGTTGGGCTCATTTGGACTGATTTCAGTTGGGTTGAGTTGTCCTTGAGAACTCTAGTTTCAAAATTTTTTTGTTGGGTACAGTTTGCATTGAACTTAATTTTAATTGTTTTAAGTTTTATTTTGCTTTTTGGCTTCACCTTGAGATAGACCGAATTTGACTCATTGGGTTCGTTTAATTTAATTTTTTTTTATTTTGTTTGACTGGGCTCATTTGGATTGATGTCAGTTGGGTTGACCTTCAGAACTATTTTTAGTATCAATTTTTCTTTACTGGATTCGGTTTGGCTCATTTGGATTAATTTCAGTTGGGTTGGGTTGGCCTTGAGAACACGTTTTAGTTTCACTTTTTTTTCTGGCTTCGGTTTGCGTTGGATTAAATTTTAATTATTTTAAATTTTATTATTTTTTTTCTTTTGCTTTTGTTGAATTGACCTTGAGACGGGCCTCATTTGACTCTGATTGAGATTATTTCTTTTATTTTAGCTTCGTTCTAAGTCGGGCTCATTTAACTCGATTTCGTCTTGGTAAAAGTAACAAGTAGAGAAGTGATGAAAGGTTAGGCCATTTGGTAAAATGGGTAAAAGGAAAGCAATAAATGTCTCTGATAAGAGGGCAAACGCAAATAAGTGCACTTAATTGAAAAGATAGAGATAAATAAATGGAATAATGATTTAGGGCGACATGTTGAAAGAATAAATGAAAAAACTGACATGAGGCTAGATGGCTAGACCAGCTGTCGGTAAAAGAAGTTGAAATGTGAAGAAAGGTGACGCCCTTTGATATAAACGGGTAAAAGAAAGCAGTAAATGCATTTGATAGGAGGGCAAACGCAAATAGGTGTTCTTAATTGAAAAGATGGAGATGGGAAGAGAAAACTTAATAAAATCAAGTACAAATAAATATAGGACATGTCAGATGTAAGTCAGTGTGCAGGAAATATTATCTTTGAATAACCTTTTACTAGATACAGAAATAAACGCTTGCCAAATCTAATTTAAAGTTTAAACATTATTTTGTTTAATATCCACGCCGTAGAGCTTCACCTTTTCAATCCTACTCATAAAGCACTATTTATTACACTTAAATTCTATTTCCCCTTTACTTTATTAAGAATGCTTTTTTTTACCTTCGCTTTCTTTCTGATATTGAAATACTTGGTCCTTCCTGTATTAAAACTTAGATATGTTGTTCGAAGGTATTGGAGATTTAATTAAAAAAAAAAAACTTAATTATTTTATCGTTATTGTTTTATTTCATTACATAGTAATTGTGATATTTCGTTACTTCATACAATTTTAATTCTATATTTTTTTTCACTTGAACTTCTTTTTCTAACAGAATTCAGTTATTAAGGGCACGAATATTGAAGTGAACAACATGTGGGGAACTCCAGGAGTATTTTTTTATCTGAAAATAGTGAAAATAGCCAGAAAAGAAGTGATGCGGATGCGGAGAAAGCACTTAATTATAAAATTTATTAAATTAAATATTACGATCATAAGTGACAAAAAGTGAAAGTGTGGTAAAGAACTTTTAAATATGCAAGGAAGAAGATGTCAGCGTCATAAATAAAAATGAGGACTATCACAACACAATTTAGTCGAGAATAGAAATTATGTCTCAGGTGCAATGATAAATGATAACATAACAAAATATAGAATAAAGGTAAAAAAGAAATAAATAGCTGAGAGTGGCATGAATGGTTGAAGAACAAGGACAAAAGAAATCTCGCCAATGGATAAAATAGGCTAAAGTGCAGGAGAAAAGATAGAAGAATTATTAGATTAATAAAAACATATATACGTGACAATAAAAAAGAAAACCAAAAGAATGAGAATTGCAACAAAAAATGTCAAATGAAAGAATTTAACCATGAGAGTTAGGTCTGACCGTTAGGATGGTCTACCCCTACGAAGCCGCAGTTCTAATTCTGCAGACTTACTTGGAAATTGGAGAAATTAACAAAATGTTGCCAAAGATCTTTAGTTTTCGTATTTCTTTCTATGCATTGAATTGAATAAGTTGAATAAGTACCTAAAAGCTGTTATTAGTTTTTTAGCAAATAGTTACAAGTGTTTTTTAGGCAGCAAAATGCTTAAATCCAATTGGTTAGATTCCGATTTCACTTCAAGAATATATATGACGAAATTAAGCAAGAAATTCTTTGCTTGAAGCATGAATACTTAGCTCCAATATAATAAATATCTGAACCAAATGCCATCAAGGCATGTCATCATAATTCTATCAAATTGACATTTCTGGTTAACACTTGCAGTCTTTACATACGAGAAATTTTTCAACCTGAATAAATCTTCGAGCAGATGAACTTTGATGACTCCGCCGGCGGCCAAGAGAAAGTAAAGTAGCATCTGCGCGGTTTCAAAAAAAGTAGATGCGCTCTCAGGTATTTAAATGTGGCACGCGTAAATGCCGGATCGGTATTGCTCCGGCTTCGGATTCTGCAATCATCAAATTTGATTGTGCAATAGGATATTGCTTCAAAGACAGTTACAAAATGTGCTTTACTCGAACTCATAATTAAATATTTCAAACATTTTATTAATTCTTGACGAGTTTTCCAAAAGAAATAGAAAATTAAAATCCCCTTTTTCTTTTTTTATTGATGTTTGTTCAATTTTAATGGTAGCTTCTTCAAATCTTGAACATACGTGGGCTGCTGGAAAAGTTTCTGGAAACGGTATGAAAAAACGCATATGAAATTTAGTAAACGGTATCATTGTTTTTCGAAGTATTCGCCTTTGACGTCAATACACTTTTGCATACGCTCGAACCAATATCTAAAGCACGGTTTCCACTCTAAAGGTGGTACCTCAGGAACCAGTGTCCGGAATGTTTCAACCGCTGCTTCAGCCGACGAAAATCGCCCACCACGCATTTTATTTTTGATATTTGGGAACAAAAAGAAATCGTTAGGTGATAAATAGAGAGCGGATTTATATGCGAGTAATTTTGATGAAATATGCGCATATATATGCACTAAAAAATGATGAAATATGCACATATATATGCACTAAAAATGGCGAAATATGTGCAAGATAGGCCGAACACTTCAAATAATGCAATAACTGGTCTACTGTGTTTTATGGGCATTCTTATTCAAATAAAAAACATTATATTTTATACAATTTATTTACATTTATTTGTAAACGCTTATATGAAGGAAGTATGTATATTATGTATGTACATTATTAAGTAAATATTATAACGACTAAAAAAATCTTCGATTATAATTTACAACAATGTGTTTTTCCAAGTTCTCTACCAGGAAATTTTGCCTTTTATCTGACAAAATATTTTTATAAATTGAAAAACTCCTTTCAACATCCACGGCGGTAATTGGGGCATATTTAAAGTGACTCATAGCTGAAAATTCTACACTTAAGTCAATTTCAAAGTTTCCATTCAAAATTTCGTAAATTTCCTCAAGGGTTTTGAAGCCGCTATTTTTATCTAAAACGGATAAACATTTTTTATTTACTGAACTGCCGATTTTACCTGGAACTTTTGAAATATTCTCTTTAAATTCTTTAACAATTTTAACGGATTCTATTAAAGACATTTTCGGTTTTTCTAAATTGTTTATAGTTTGTATTACAAAACTGTAATGCATTTTGATGAAGTTCAGTTGATTTGCCAATGAAGTTTTTGTTACAATATTTTGTGCCTTTGCAATAGCAGCACTATCTTGGGCATTAAACTCTACAACCAATTCCTTAATTGCTACAAAATGTTCAGCATAAAACATTGCCGCTTCCAACCAAGTTCCTCACCTAGTCAACACTGGTTCGGGAGGTAAAGGTACATTCGGCAATTTTTCCCTGTACAACTGAACTCGTAGGGGACTTTTGACAAATATTTTTTTAATGGTACTAATTAGTAGATTTACATCAGAAAATTCACATCTAATATGTTCAGCTACTCTGTTACATTCATGAGCTAAACAACTCACGTGAACTAAATTTTTATAAATTGTTTTAAATTGCTGCCCGGCTTTAACCATGTAAGGGGCAGCATCTGATACCATAAGTAAAATTTTTTCAGTAGGAACTACATTAGGTGAGAAAAATTTCATAAAACATTCATTAATAGATCTTAAAATACTTAAATGATTAGTTTTGTCTAACTGTGTACAGGCTATTAAATAAGATTCACTAGGTTTATCTTCCCGCAAAGACCCTATTAACAAATTTACAATGTAACGCCCACAAGAATTAGTAGTTTCATCCACAATAAAATAAATATATTGATTTTCTACGATTTTCTTGACTTCTTTTAGAGTATCGTTGTAGATGCGAGGCACGTAATTTTTTCTTAACGTACTTTCATCGGGAACATTTTTCTTGGTATATTTTTCCAAAAAACTTTTAAAAATAGAATTTTGCAGTTTTTTCAAAGGTATGTTTGCACAAATCATCGCCTCGCATAAATCAGCATTAAATTCTTGTTGTTCATTAGATGAAGTCATCAACGACGGTCCACTTTCTAAGGGTAATTGAAATGTTTTCGATTCATTCATCTTCTTGCATTTTGACTTGTGTAGTTCTGTCTCGACATGTGTGACCGAAAATTTTCGTTGGGTTGGTATTTACAACAAGAACTTGAATTTTTTTAAACTGTCTGAACTTTCAATATTCAAGAACCAAGCAAATATTTACCTAAGGAGGAAGAAAACAAACTTAAAACTTACCATTTTACTACAGGCTTTACAGAATACGCTTCCATTGGTGCAAGCAAGCTCGGGATAGCTTCTGATCCAGGAATTAACCAGGTTCGAATTGTCTTTCGGCATATTGCACTTCTCACAAACAAAAATACTTTTACGGAAGAACTAAACGTTCGCAGCAATAACCGACTAATAATCCGTGAAGAAGTGATGAAACAATATTGCAAACATGAACGCCCCACCGCATCGTTAAGAAAGTACTTGGAAATCCCTAATTCACTACTTGGAAAATTCTGGCTGCCTAAGCCCAAAAAGGGTGCAAACTAGACCCTAATTAATGCAACATGTTCTGACGAATTAAGAATTCAGGAAAAAATTTACTCACTTCGACACAAATTCTTTCAAATATGCATATATATGCACGTTTTTAAGAAATATGCGAAAATTGAACAAAATGCTCAAATATGCAAAATATGCATGCAATATGCATTTAGCATAGAATCCGCTCTTTAGTGATAAATCAGGTGAATATGGACAATGAGTCATTAATTCAACATTTTTGTTGGACAAGAAATCAACTGTTTGACGGGTTGAGTGAGACCTGGCATTGTTATGATGGAGAATAATTCGTCGATTTCGATTGTTTCTTCTTATTTGAGCGATGACTTCCGGCAAACAAATTGTAGTATACCAATCAGCATTCATGGTTTTTCGATCCTCTAAAGCCACGGTTGCTACATGTCCAGTTAAACCAAAGAAACAAGCAATCATTTGCTTCGCAGCACTGCGTGAACGGACAACTTTTGTTGGTCTTGGTTCATTTTGAAATACCCAAACGGTAGGTCGTTGTTTACTGGTGTATACCCGTGTCAACTTAAAATATCTAAAGTGATTCCAGTCTATAAAAAAAAGGGCAACCGACTCGAGGCATCTAGCTACAGACCTATCGCTCTTCAAAACCAACTCGGGAAAATATTTGAGGAAGCATTCAACATACGGCTGACGTCCTACCTGAAGAAACATAGTATACTTAATAACTCACAAAATGGCTTTCGAAAGGGAAAATCTACCATAACTGCGATTGCCGATACATATAACTTTATTCTTAACGAACTAAACAACAAAAATAAGATTTTCATCCTCTTCTGTGACTTAAGCCGAGCTTTTGACTCCGTCAACCATACATTATTATGCACAAATTTGGAACAGATTGGTATTAGAGGAACTGCAAATAAATGGGTAAATTCCTACCTCACAGGAAGAACGCAACAAGTAGCCATACAAGAACACTTATCAACTCCTTTGTGTGTTGATGTGGGAGTACCTCAAGGCTCAATACTCGGTCCCATTCTGTTTTCCATCTTTATTAACGATCTCACAGAATTGTGTCCTTCACCTTCAAAGACCATCATATACGCCGACGACACCACCTTCATTATTTCCGCCAGCAACACTTATGACGCTATCTCACAATCAAACAACACTCTAGCCGAAATGAAGAATTGGTGCTTCAATAGCGGTCTGAAGTTAAACACCTCTAAAACACAAGTGATGCCCATCGTTACAAAAAACGTAAACGTTGACGTCTCCCCATTAGTGAAATGCGGAAGTACATCGATAACATGTGTCTCTAACTTTAAATTCCTGGGCCTGCATATTGACAATAAACTTACCTGGAAATATCACGTGCAACAACTTGAAAATAAATTAAGTGGAAATGTATTCTTAATATACCGTTTATGTAAAACTGTCACACCCAGTATATTACGAACCATGTATTTCTCCTTAATTCAGACTGTTATCTCCTATGGCATTTTATTTTGGGGTAGTTGTTCAACCGCCATAAATATATTCCGTATTCAGAGGAAGGTCATCCGAATATTGGCGGGCACCGATTTTCGCGCGAGCTGCAGAGATCTTTTTGTGAGCTTAAATATTATGACAGTTCCTTCACTACATATATATGAATCTATTCTGTATGCGCGGTCCATTGAGAGCAACACAGAAAAAAATAGTGATTACCACAGCTACATAACGCGTAACTGCGAGGATCTTCGGTTACCATATCATCGTCTGGCTATAGGACAAACTGGCCCCGTTTTCACTGGCTTACTTTATTTAAGGAAAATCAAAAAAGTGTGGAAGAATAATGTTCCAATTTCGGATTCAGAATTTAATAAGAAACTTAAAAAGACTTTAATATCAAACCCTTTGTACTCAGCGGACGAATTTATGGAACTATGAATGTAGTGTGATTTGTTTACTGTACCACCTCTTGACATGTCAATAGCCACTGTACATTTTACTGTTCTGGCATTATGACAAATAAATTATTATTATTATTATTATTATAAGAGAATGTATTTTCAAACACTCTCAAATTTCAAGATTCAAGCTGCCTATCGTTTGAGAAAATAATGTTCAGTCTTTCAAATCATATCCTAGTTATCATTGAAAAATTCACAGAGTGGTCAAAATATGGTGTCGAACCTTGCTCTGTTCAACTGCCCAAAATCCAGTTTTCGTAAATGGAACACCCTGTATATTTTTGCATAATGAGATGCAGAATCAAATTCTACATCGATTATTAGTAGCATTCCCTATACCTATTTGCATTAGTTTTCTTGTTATGAATTATTGTTTCTTATAATGGCATATTGTGGTAAAACTATGATAATTTTTCGCAGTGTGTTGACAAAATAAAAATATTTACTGAATTACAAGCTATATTAACAATATATTATATATGTACAAATAAAAAAAACAAAGAAATTAATAAAATTAACAAAAAAATGAAAAGGAACCGCAATGTTTAATCTTCACGAACTACGACACGATGATATTTTTTGTGCAAAATTTCTACAAAGTGAGAGAGATAGGTTACCATTGTAAATATTTATTAGTTGATTTGATTCTTGTCTCAGTTATTTGCAAATTTTATACAGTATTTATGACCTTATCATAGGGACTTGAGAATAATAAATAAAACTGTTTCATTATTTTTACGATTTACCAATTTTAAGTTTTACTTTTGCTTTTTTGAAACAAAAATGTTAGCCTGACAAAGAGAATTGTTTTCGAAAATAGATGTACTTATTTTTTTAAGACCCTTGTTTATGAAAATAGTAAGTATTACGATAGGTATTTACCTATAGCTTTATTCCGAGATGTATTGCGAAATAATGCTATAGTTAACAATTATTTATTTCTTAAAAAAAATAGGAATTCGATATTTTTCTTTTTTTTCAAAGCTAGCTACGAAAATAGGTATAGTTAATGGTCTACTACTAATCGATGTAGAATTTTATTCTGCATCTGATGAAGCAAAAATATACAGGGTGTTCCGTTTACGAAAACTGAGTTTTGTACAGTTGAACAGAACAAAGTTCGACACCATATTTTGACCGCTCTGTGAATTTTTCAATTATAATTAGGATATGATTTGAAAGGGTGAACATTATTCTTTCAAATGACAGACAGCTCGAGTCTTGAAATTTGAAAGTATCGTAAATACCTTCACTTAAATGAAAGACCACCGAATTAATTTGTTTCAGAAATTCGAAGATATCTCAAAAACCGTTACATTGAAGTGTAGGGAAGGCACAACAACTTTTGCTTGGAATAACATGTGGAATCAGAATTTGCAATAAAAAGTATAGCATTCAATTTAAAATAAGAAAGTTAATGGCGACTTCCGGTATATATATAGAGAATATTTTATTCTGAAAGATTACTTCCTCCTAGGGCAGTGCATTAATTTTCAGAATGTTTGTATGTTTCTTTCTCCGAGAACTTTCAATAGGTCACTCAACTTGGGAGACCCTGTACACCTTTGCCAGCTTTGCTATATGTTACCGTTTAGTTAGAAAATAGAAAATCTAAACGGCTAAAGTGCCTTTTTTTTGCAAAATCTTTTTAATTTAGAATTTTAAGTTACCCGACCATACACAAAAAAGAAACAAATGTCTAATACTAATTAATGACTAATACTAATTAATGACTAATACTAATTAATGACTTCTTCTGAAAATAAATAAATTAAGCACTTAAAAGGCAGCAAGGGATACCTGTTTTTAATAAAAAAATACTCCAGTCACTTAGATTTTCTTATTTTGTGAGCAAACCGTTAGAAACATCAAAAGTTACAAAGATACGAAAAATATTCCTAACGAGTGCTTTTTTCTAAAAATTTATTAACTAAAGTTATCTTCCTAACCTCAAAAATGTTTTAGTAAGATATATGTTGTGGCAACCTTGTCTTTACGCTAGCGGTTCACTGCAAGTAACTAAAAGCACCTATAAATGTGACGTACTTTCTTGTAGGACCTCATACTAAATATCATTCAAATCGGTTCAGGCATTCCTTTATTATAAGAAAAGTTAACTTAACGAAACAGTTTTGGATATAGATAAGTTTGGTAAAATCGTCAGGATTCTGTGGTTAAAGCGTATCTATGGAATGTTACATCAGTATTGTATTACCCGTAATTGTCGACGTTAGACAAAAGGCAAATGCCATTTCGATAAAACGTTATTGCTTTTCTGTTTGTAAAGAAGGATGGCCACGAAATTCAAAAATTTAACTTATTATTTTGTGAATTAAAAAGAAAAAAAAAACAGTAGAAACAATAACAAAACAGAAAATCTCAAAAACCATTTATTTTTCTGATATTGCCATAAAATTGGATAGGAAAGATCCTGAAACTTTCCAATATAAGGTACTTAGTAAAAATTCAAATAAGTAAGTTAGCTATTGTTGCGGCTTCCCGTGAACATTCTGTAAATTTTTATTGATGTGGACGCGGCTTGAGATATAACTTATTTGCTCCTGGATATAATCACTGAATATTAGTTTTAAAAGAGAGGTATATAGGTATTTTAGTTTTACGATGTCCTCATCGCTTTGCTCTTTGTAGGAAATTATGTAAAAAATGAATCTCTTGTCGATATAATATTATCTCCTGGCGATTTTAAAAACGTTTTGTTAATTAAAAGTCATGTTTTCTGTAGTTGTGATTCACGGAACAAAGGTGGAAGAAAAAGCAGGCTCTGCTTACGCGTTTTTTTTTTCATTTGTTCAGAGACACATACGTTTCAGTGCACGAACAATTCGGTAAACAAATAGAAGTGATTATACCTATAAATATCAGTAAATGTTATTCTATTTGTCTGTAGTAAAATTCGCTTAATTGTAAATTAGAATAGTGTGAGTGATTACAACTGCGTTAGTGTCATGTAGAAGTAAGTGAATTTTGAAACCAGTTAAGCTTTTTTTGTGCAAATTACAATGAATGAAAAACTTGCGATATTCTTTTTCAAACTTATTTTGTCCTGGAATGTGTATGCATTGTACAAGAAATCGCAGAAATCTATAATCGTAATTTAATAACAATCCTCTGGATTTTTTTTTAAGTTTCTCGTCAGCTATGTTCTCAGCCGGTCATATGGTAATGGCTCATACTTAAATTTTATTTATTTATTTCAGATTTTACTTCTTTGTATCAAGAATTGTGCTGAACTCAGACTGCCTCTTCTGCTTAGAAGTTCTACTAATTAATGTTTTAATAATTTTTTAATAATTTTTCGCTACTTTTTTCGAGCTAATTGACTCTTTCAACTTGTAATAACATTTCCTTTTTTTATTCAAAAAATAATAAGATAAATCTTTGAGTTTCGTGGCCATGCTTGTTTACAAACAGAGAAGCAATAAACGCTTTATCTAAATTACATTCGCCTGTTGTCTAACGTCAACAATTACAGGCAATACGATACTGATGTATCTTAAGTGATTAGTGAATTTTTCTTTGACTATAATAGGTTTCGATAGAAGAATTTTTATGAAGAATAAGTTTTTCTCCTAAAACTCATATTAAAAAAGTTTTCCCTATAGGGAACCTTCACTTTGCATGCACACTGTATAAATATTTTAGAGACTATTTATACTTTATTTGTGCCTATTCTGAACATATAAGCCTTTTTCAGGCTAGAACTTATTTCTTTAGTGTCTAAACTTCTGCAGTCTAATGAAAGCAATTCATTGAAATAATCACTCAGAACCAAATGAAGTAATTGAGAAATAAAAACGAATTTCCTATTTCCCAGTCATATTATTTTAGCGGACACTTTAATTCCACCAGTATTTCTTAATGTAGTGTATAGAGATTGGTTCACAATAAACTGTATTAACTTTTAATTCTGGCCTTTCCTATATCTTGCGAAATAAGGGCACTTTACTCTTAAGCGGTATTCATTTTTTAGTGTCCACGCTGTATACCATTCAAGATAAGTTGTCTGTCATTTGTCAATCTAATTTTAGGAAATGCAGAAGTGTCCTGACTTAATAAATTTAAATAAAAATCCCCATTTGTAGCACACTTTTTCAAAGACACTGTATATTTATGGCAATAGAAGACTTTTCTTATCATAATAATGATAACAAAGTGCTACGCTATAAGTATGTATTCGCATTTGAAAATAACAGCTTTTATTAATTTAAAAATATTTCTAAATTAAATTATTTAAACAAGTACATTTAAATATTTTTAATTTTCTAATATGAACATTTTTAAAAAATCGTTTCGTTTCCACGGAAATAAAAATAAATAGAAAAATGAAGCTTCTGTGCACAACCAAGAAATTTCTTTTGTTTACGTAACTGTATATTTAAAAAGAAATTATTTCCACCACGGTTCAATTACTTACGTGTTGTCAGAAATTTTACTACCTCATAATATTTAGATGTGTAAGAAGCCTCGGGCTACAACTTACGTAATTTACAATAGGAATATGCACGTAATCTGTTGATATAAATGTCAAGTATTCTTGTTATTTAAAGTATATTTGTATAAAAAATTATTACTGCGGGTGATTCTAAATTAAACGAGTGATTAGCAGCTCAATTACAAATAGGCATTTAATCAGTGATGAAAGTTATTAGATTAAGAGAAAACTTTAAATTCACAATTTAGAAACAATTAAAATTAATGCTCGCATGTCAATTATGAAAATGATTTTTCTTATTTTTGAATAGGAATATGAACGGGATTAGAATCTCTTGTCTTTCATTTCATTCAGTAGGTCGCCAAAAAATATCTATTCATAAAAATCAGCCCTTAATTACTTTATTGATCGAGTCTCAGCAATGTTTATCTACTTTCAGTAGTCATTTTATCTAATATTACTTTATACGTCTGTGCTAATAAAATAGAACAGTTTTCATCCTTAATTTTCAAAAAGAAAGATTCTATTAATCATCTTAAGAATTGGATAGCACTACTTTATGAAACAGGCAGTGCTACAAATGGTAGGACGAAAAATAAAGAGTTGAGATAAAACTTCATCGTTTGTTACAATAACTTGACGACCCTTCGTGGAGCAGCTGCAGTACTTTTTACTTACTAAGGGCCGCCGATTTCATAATTGAACTCAACAATTTTACAAACTTTAAAGTAAAAGTCACATTGTGATGTGTAAATAACTATATTTTCATTGTCTTATTGTCTTGGCATATGGCTGTGACTTAAATTTAAAGTCCTCCTTTAGTTCAATTATGAAAACAGGCCTTAAACGTGTAATATTTGTACTCATTAAATTTTGGACAACTATTCTAAAGAACAAGAACTTATTCCATATTTGACGTTCACAAATTATTTCCACATCTTTTTCTGTAAAGGCAACTATTCTTTATTCTTTGACACTTTTTGTGTAGAAATAAAAGGACTATACGAATTCTCCCTTTTATTTATTAACTATTCTTTAAATGAATTTTGGATAATAATGTTGATGATTTGTTCGAAAGAACTTTCTCCTCAGACGAGGCTTAGTTCCACTTTTATTTAGTCTCCAAAATATAAGCATAAAACCTATACATATATTCTCGCTGAAATACTTCTTCAATAAAAAAAAGCCGATTGGTTAGGTCTCACTAGAAATACACTGATTGTCCATAATAAGAAAAATCTCTTTATTTTCGAGTTTTCAAAGAAATGTCATTTACAAAAAATGTTTTGCTTTTCCTAAAACACACAAAAATATTATCGAAATGATACATTCCAATTCATAACTGAGAAAAATTGAAAATTCTGTTTCGATTTTCATAAAATAAGTCGAAAAATTTTCAGTAAAACAATTCTGGAGAATATTTAACTTAAATGAGTGTTAGGAAATTTATAACTATTTGACATAAAATGCCAGTATCTCAATTTAAAAAAAATTATATATTTTGTTGGCTTTCATACTGCCAAGCTAGCCATAAAGACAGATTTTTTTGGATTAAAATTATAGCATTTTTGATATTGTGAGAACTAACATTTTTTTCTTTATGATACAGGCGAAACTAGTTGACGTGGGAAACTGAGGAAAACTGCACACTTTTACAAAAGTTAAATGGAATGTACCAATTTTTATTGCAGATTTCCACAGACCTCTTAAAAATAAGCATTTTCTATTCAACAACTATAGCCCTAACTAGAACCATTCGCAATTTATAGCTGTTCGATTGAATTAAAGAGTTAGAATGTAGAGGTATTATACAGGGAGATTCAGGCAACACTTTCATTAAAAGTTTACGGACTTCTCCTTTGAATTTCTGTTTCATATTTTGTGGTTATAAGTTAGCGATAATGATCTATTAAAATATAATATTTCCAACTTTCGGACACTTCCGCTTGCACCGGAAGTTGCTGTCAGCTTTCTTATTTTAAATGGAATACTCCAATTTTTAATGCATTTTTGAAATCTTCATAAAATTCTAATAATATTTTGTGCACATGTGATACAAGAAAAATTAACCATTTCCGAGATATTTTAATTTTTTTTAAATAATTCAGACTTGTAAAACCTTGGTTATGATACTGCCATTTTTGTGCAACAAAAACCATGGTGCCGATTTTTGGCCTGTAAGAGGCTACAGTAACATTCTTTCAGATCATGTCCAGTTTTGCACTTAATTGCTTATAGGCTGGTTGAAAAGTAACTTCTATTCGAACTAATTTCAACTGTCGAAAAGTCATGTTTTTTAAATGGAACGGCTAGTATATTTTTATACCATGTGACTCAGGATTAATTGTTCTTTCGTACTGTATTAGTATTCCCTATACCTACCTGTTATAGGTAACTCGTTATCGATGATTTCTTTTTAACACGCATTTTTTTTCCATTTTTCAATATTATTTCTAAATAGCGGGCTATGAAAAGTAGAGAAATTATAATTTTTGAAAACATCTGTCTAGTAAGAATTAAAAAAAAAACCATTTAATCGCTGCGAAGTATCCAAAAAATGAATACTCAAACACAGACATATTAAAGGTATTTGATGATAAAAAAATCGACAATTCAAGAAGTTAATAAAAAAAAGTTGTTATATCGAGGAAAATGCGTTATTACTTTGATACAGTAGAAAGTTATTACTAATAAATAATAGTCGAGGATAACTTAGAGCCAATATTATATGTAACCAACAATTTGTGTATTATTTTTCTGATTTATTTATTAGTTTTCATAAAATTTTGTATTGTAAGTGTAAATTTCTCCTTGTAAATGTGTAAATAGTCATACCAAGAATTCTAATACATGTGGCATATGTAAAAAAAAAGTTCAGATGATAGATGTGTATTTAAATATTATTTATCGGTTTTTAAAATGAAATTGAAACTACAGTCAGAAATTAATTTAAAAAACCACTGTTTGTTAAATTTTCATAGCACACTATACAGGAATAATACTGAAAAGTGACAAAATTGATGTGTCAAAGAGAAAATCATGAAGAAAAGAGAAAGAGTAAGAGATGGGTGTAGGGAATGCTAGTACAGTTCGAAAGAACACTTAAATCTGATTCTATGGTATAAAAACATACTGGGTGTTCTATTTAAAAAACATGACTTTTCGACAG
Source organism: Prosopocoilus inquinatus (assembly GCA_036172665.1). NCBI lineage: Eukaryota > Metazoa > Arthropoda > Insecta > Coleoptera > Lucanidae > Prosopocoilus > Prosopocoilus inquinatus. The sequence goes on from CM069874.1 coordinate 55,441,991, forward strand.
TTGAAATCAGTTCGAATAGAAGTTACTTTTCAACCAGCCCGTAAACGATTTTGTGTAAAATTAGGTATGACCTGAAAGCTTATGAGCATAGCCTACTACAGGCCAAAAATTGAAATTATGGCTTTCGTTACACAAAGATGGCAGCATCATAAACAATATACTACAACTTTGAACTTTTTTTTTTAAATGTAAATATCTCTAAAACGGCTTATTTTTCTTGTATCACATGTTACACAAAATATTTTTAGAATTTCATGAAGATTTCAGAAATGCAATAAAAAATGGGGTATTCCATTTAAAATAAGAAAGTTGACAGCCACTTCCGGTACAAGAGGATGTGTCCGAAAGTTGGAGATGTTATATTTTAATAGATCGTTATCCTTAACTTGTAACCGCAAAATATGAAATAGAAATTCAAAGAGGAAGTCCGTAAACTTTTAATGAATGGGTTGCCTGAATCTCCCTGTATTCATAAGCAGCGAATAAAAAAAATCTTTAGTGTACCTAACTAATTACAAATATCATGTAGAAAGATCCTTATAAATAAGAACAACATCTTTTATGTACGTTTACACAGAAGCAATCGAAACTTAAAAGTTTAAATTTCTCAAAAAACTGAAATGGAAGCTTACGGTTTTCGAGATATCGGCACTTAATGTTAGAACTACTGGCAAGAACCATATCTAAAGAAGTTAATCAAAAAATAAAGGGCACAATTACGTTTATCTGTTAATTCTCAAGGAAATACTGACATTTATAAATAATCCCAGAACTTAAGTTCAGTATAAGAACTGCTTACAGCTGAAATTAACTACTTGCTAAAAGTTCTAACAAACAAATTCCGTGTAATTTTCGTTTAATGAAACTTGAACTCTATCAACCCTTCAATTTACTTCGAACATCTAATCGACATACAACGCTAATTATTTGTTATTGAAAATGTTTTGGCCCCTAGTATTACTTTTGTTTTTTTAATTCAACCAAGTACGATTAGACAAGATTGGACAAGACAAATTTTTCAAAGATTAACTAAAAATTATTAGCAGATATTCTTCAATAGTTGTCAAGATATCGATTAGATGTTGAAAATAAATTGAAGGATTGATAGAGTTCAAGTTTCATTAAATCAAAATTACACTTTTTATTTCTTTGTTAGAACTTTAGCAGTTAGTTAAGTTCAGCTGTAAGCAGTTCTTATAGTGAACTTAAGTTCTCGGATTATTTATAAAAGTCAATATTTCCTTGAGATTTAACATATAAACGTAATTGTGCCCTTTTCTTTTATTTATTTTCTTGAAATATTATTTTTGTTAAGTACCGATATCTCGAAAACCGCAAGTTTCAGATCAATACAAGTTGCATTTGTTAGAAACAGAATTTAACGAGCTCTTCGAATATGTTTAAATATATAGGGCGTTCCATTTAAATTTTTTGAGAAATTTAAACTTTTAAGTTTCGATTGTTTCTGTGCAAACGTACATAAAAATGTTGATTATTCTACACGATATTTGTAATTAGTTAGGTACACTAAAGAATTTTTTTTATCCGCTGATTATGAATAAAATACCTCTACATTTTAACTCTCAATTCAATCGAATAGCTGTAGATTGCGAATGGTTCTAGTTAGGGCTACAGTTGCTGGACAGAAAATACTTACATTTAAGAGGTCTGTCGAAATTTGCAAAAAATTCGTACATTCCATTTAAAAAAGTATAAGTTTGATAGATAACTCACTTATGGAACGTGCTGTACATGTGGAAATAATTTGCTGAGATAGAACTCATTGCAGGTGGTAACTTTTGATCGCGAATATTTTACAAAACTATTAATTTCCCAAGAGGAAAACTTATGTCATACCACTTTAGCAATCATAATCATAATTATAATCACAACCATGACTTTTATTAATATTTTACATCTGTTGTTGATGTAAGACAAGTCAAGTACACTTTAAAATAATGGAGTAGTGACTAACCCCCTTATTCTATAACTCGTAACGACATCGTTAGATGACGAAAATCGTTAAGTGGCTTGTTTTGACCAATCAGGTCTTAGATACATAGCTTTTCTATGCATTGATTGGTCAAAAAATGTCACTTAACGATTTTCGTTATCCAACGATGTCGTTATGAGTTATAGAATAAGGGGGTACGTCATCTGAAAAGATCTGTTCACTTCAATTTGAACTAATCACATTTTTGGCTTATGCTGCATACCTAATTATGCAAATTCTCTGATAGTAGCATGTTGGCAGCAGGTTTGACAGTCTTGTGTGAAATGTGGTGAAACAATTACTATAGTTATTAATGACAATAAGAAGATAAAAACGGATGGTTACCAAAATCGTATAGATCTCAGCTTCCCAGGCTTCCGGAGACCTCAGAAAATGGACAGCAATGTCATCCTCCTTCAAGATTACCATACAAATTTCATTTCGACATTATCTAATGCCTTTTTGCAACTTTCACTATTCATTTTAATTATAAAACCTTATGCTTGCCTGTTAATACTACGAGTGCGTTAACATGAAACTGGTAAAAGAATACTAAACCTTGCAGGAAACTCTGAAAATTGTTAATTAACACTAACACTTTTGTAATTCAACATTTTAATAAAATTTGCAAACGTAATACTGGAAAATTGCATTGTTTGTTGGTGATGCCCTAGGGGCAATAACTTTTTCCAATTAAAATGCCTGTGACTTTTCCGTTACAGTAGATTTTACATGCAAATCGCACCGGGTCTTTTACTTTGCAATTACACGGAAAATTGACTGTAATGATAGAGGAAGCGCTGGTCTTTCTACGAGTTGAATAAGAAACTTTTTGTGCTATTCAGAGCGTAGTAGCATTAGCTACTTGGAATAAATTATTATTACATTAGCTTATTTTACATGAATAGATTTAATGAATATGCATATCTTAACTCAAGAAGACCTGGAAGGGTAATTATTTATTGTTAGTGCAATTATTAAAATCCGATCTCATACTTATAGCATGTTACTTAATGTTACGTACTTATTTTAATAAGTGATTCTTGGACCAATTTTAAGTTGAAAAGTTTAATAAACGTATGTATATCCTAGAATGCTTGGTTTTTGATAAACAGGGTGCTACAGTTTTTGTGTTTTTGCAGTTATCAGAAATCTAGAACACAGTTTCGGGTTATTTACAAAAGTAAAATGAAAATGTCTACTTCATATTTCTGTATACAGGATGACTGGTAAGTCGTCGTATTTCGTTGAGGGAGTGTTAGTAGAGCTCATTTGCAATTGATTTGACCATATTATGCGTTACACAAAATGCAATGGTTAATGAGATATTTTAATTTTTATGCTCTCCTTAGAAATACGCTCCCTACTAACAATTGTTTAACATTACTCAGAGAGTATAAAAGGTTTTCTTAATATTTATGTTTTCCTGGTTAAACTAAATAATAGTACGTACTACGCAACAAACATTAAGTTAAAAACTTTAATTGTTTGAAATACAATGGCTGAAAAGACACATCTCTAAAAAAATCCAACCTACTTGAACAGTCATTCTGACTTATTTCCAAAATTTGATAATACAATCAACTTGCAAATTATTCTAAAAACTTTTCTGATTTATTGCCTTTCGAATGAGGGTATTAAGTTTTTGTAAAAATCTGTATGCATCACACTTCCATCAAATAATAATTATTAAGTGCGGGATACAATATTCATTGTTTTCAATTTAAGAGGACAACAGCTTCTCAAGGAATCGGCTTCAGTTAAAAACCGAAAAATTCAAACTTTGAGCTTACACTGGAATAATTTTGGTTAATTTCCAATTTTGTGAAGTCACGGGACTTCTCAACTGAAGTTTATAGAGAACTAATACTTAAGAGAAGCTGGTATCCTCTTAAATTGAAAACAATAAATATTCTATCTCGTACTTAATAATTATTATTTGATGGAAGTATGATGTATACAGATTTTTACTCAAACTTAATACCCTCAATCGAGAGGCAATAACACAGAGATTTTTTTAGAATAATTTGCAAGTTGATTGTATTACCAAATTTTGGAAATAAGTTAGAATGAATGTTCAAGTAGGTTGGATTTTCTTTTAGAGAAGTGTCTTTTCAGCCATTGTATTTCAAACTTATTAAAGTTTTTAACTTAATGTTTGTTGCGTAGTATGTACTACTAACATGAATTCCGTGGAATCCTGTTGCTATAAAGAATGATGAGCCATAAACTGCGCAATTATAATGGGCATAACTATGAAAAAAATTATAATGAATGCATGGGCAGTTACAATTTCATTATAAATTGTCTAACCAGAAAAAGATAAATATTAAGAAAACCTTTTATACTCTCTGAGTAATTTTAGAAAAATTTTGTGCAAATCGTTTTTGATTGCAGTGAAAACCTCGAGCAGCCTCTGGACAGCTGTTTCAGCCCTGCTTGGGGCTTCTTCAGCAGAGACGTAGCTCGACATTCCCACTGCAGACCAAAAACGACTTGCCCAATTTATTCGCAAAATAATGCTTTGACAGCAAGCATGGCCACCTTGCATGGGGGACTTATTAGGAGCAAATCCCGCTTCAATTTGTCTATCCTACTGCAATGTCAGGTCAAAAAGCGGTAGTAAGATGTCACTATTTTATCTGTTCTCTGAGTAATGTTAAATAAATGTTAGTAGGGAGCGTATTTCTAAGGAAAACACAAAAATTAAAATATCTCATTAACTATTGCATTTTGTGTAATGCAAAATTTGGTCAAATCAATTGCAAATGAGCTCTACTACCACGCCCTCAAAGGAATACGTTGACTTACCAGTCGTCCTGTATATTTTTTTTGATTTTTTGAAAAAACTTTCGAAAAAACTTCTTACGGCTATAATGTCTGGTTGTCTGAAAACCTATTTAGCCCCTATCAGATATACCGAGTGATTTTTACATATTGAGAAAAATTGAGTTTGTCGAAATGGTCGATTTCTTTAAATTGGGTTAGTTTCAGCTTATTGGATAATATCAGAGCAGGAAAATAACTTGGTTTTCTCTAAACTCCGTTAAAATAGAATTTTTCAATTTTTAGAATATCTGCATAATTTCGTGTACTAAAACTTAACTTCAGAATTTAATACTTTTAGGGTGAAAACTTCAAAGATTTATAAGTGGAAAAAATAATTAGAAACATTAATTATTGCTTCAGATATTTGGTTATTTACGTAATATTTTTGTAAATTTTTTACGTTTTTGATGCAACATGCCTTTCAGGAGAAATATTTTTCAAAGATAAAAAAAACGTATTTAAATAGCTTCTAAAAACTCTAATATATTCCTGTTAATGAATTATTTTCACAAAAAGCCTGTAAATATTCGTTTACAGTGGTTTAAACGAGGATATTTTTATTTATTTGGCTTATGTTTAAGTCAGTAGGCAGAATATAGGATGGCTATGGATTGATTTTATATTGTAATGTGACTAGAAATCTCCTTTAGTCCTTTTATGAAAGAGGCCTTTAGTATTTTCAGCTGACAATTCATGGCCATCTCATATTCTGCTTACTTAATTGACAAAACAAGTAAACTAAATAAGACAAAAATCTCCTCATTTAGGCAGCTGTAAAAGAATATTTATATGGTTCTTGTCAAAGTAAGTCATTTACAGGGGTAGATTAGAGTTTTTAGAAGTCATTTCAATACATGTTATTTATCAGTGAAAAATATTTCTCTTAAAAAGTACCTTGCATCAAAAACGTAAAAATTAGGTAAAATATTACTTTTCGCTAAATAATTCAATATCTGAAGCTGTCATTAATATTATTTATTATTTTCTGCAATTATAAATATTTGAAGTTTTGCACTCTAAAAAAAATGAATTCTGAAATTAAGTTTAAGTACGTGAAACTTTGAAAATATTCTAAAAACTAAAAAATTCATTTTTTCGGAAAATTAAAGAAAAGTAAGCTATTTTCTGGCCTTAGTATTATGCAATAAGGTGAAACTAATCAAGGTTAAAGTTAAATCTTATTTGAATCCTGTTTAGTTTCCGAGTAATAAAAATTTTACGATTTTGATCATTTCAAAAAACTCTATTTCCTAACTGAGTAAAATTCACTCGGTATATCTGATAGGGGATAAATAGGTTTTCAGACAAGCAGAAATTATTGCCGTAAAAAGCTTTTCGGAAAAATCAAAAATGATCACTGTATATTCTTTATATATTCTGCTTTTTTCGAGATTATTGGTAAAAACCGAAAAAACAAAGTTAGGAAACGGTATATCGAAAACTAAGGACCCAGGACAAATGTTTGTACGAACATTTCAAGTTAAAGCCGGCCTAGAAATCTACATTAAAAAAACGACCTCTATATTGTTTTAAACACAAGTATTTGCATTTATAAAAAAGCTTTTAAATTACTGTTTTTCTAAAGAAAAATGAGAAAGAAGGAATATATTAAGCAGAAGCTCGCGAACATAACATTTGCATTTAAGCTTGGAGAAAGTGCGTTAGTATTTACAGTGAAATATTAAAATGTGAAAATCAACACAATATTAACAGTTCTTTATTGTCTTGTAACATCAGAAAAAAGTTCGGCCGTAAATAGAAATAATATTCAGATGAAATTCATACACGAAGAGAACTGGTAAATTTGAATAGACGATTTATGAAGTGAAAGCGAGTTTATGACGAATTAAATCGCAACGGATAATAATACGCTGCTTCAGAGTCTCGATTAAAAAAAATAGGACGAATTTCGATTTGTAATATTGAAGCTGCTTGAGCTTGATTCTGAAAAGTAGAAGGAAAAAGACTTAAAGTTCATCGACAGAGAAAACTAGGGAAATTTGAATAACCGATTCAAGAAGTGAAAGCGACAGGTTAAATCGAAATCGAAAATAATGCGTCGCTTCTAAAATTAAGCCTGTGAAGTCAGAAGAATTCAACTGAATTTGGAGAAAATCGAAAGTAAAAATTTCTAAAAAATGGATTATTAAATAGCACTCTATTATTTAAGCTTTAACAATAATTTTCGAATGAGCGTATCCCATCGGTTGCTAGGATCTGCAATATATTGTTCAATGAGTGACGAAAGTGACATTATTTTTAGGTTTCTGCATTTTATGAATTATTTTTTGATTGTGAAAATTTGTGAAACACTTCTGAAAAGTGTACTTGCTGTTATTTCTTTAGTTTCTTGGTTTTACTTGCTGTTTAATAGTTTCCTGAATTTATTTCATGATCGCGTTTGATCAAAATAATTTTTGCTGTCTCGGTATATCAAACACTAAAAAGAAGGTAGCGCGTTTTTAATAGTGTTTTCTACTAATAACACATCCGAGAATATCTTCATCTTCTGTTATCACGTGAGGTTAAAAAAGGTGGAGATATACTGAGATTGTTCTAGAACAATTAATCGAAGACGATAGAGAAAACGTAGTACATTATTTCACTTAAAAAAATAGTAGAAAATGATGGCAAGAAAGAAGAAATTAAAATTAAATTAAACTTTCTATTTCAATATTTTTGTTTTGTAAAGTCTGTAAGTGATCTACAGGATGTTCTTTTACTGTGTGCAAATAGAAAACAACCTCAGTATAAGTACACGAAATGCTACCTTCTGCGGGTATTTTTTTTGTGGCTACCGTATCATAGCCAAAAAATTTCGGTTGGACCACTTGTTTGAAACTGCTGAAATGTGCGAGAAAGATAGAAAGGTCAACTTCGCCTTCCTCTCGGTATAAACACGCCAACCTAAACCGATTTTCAACGCAGCGTTTCGTACTAATAATCACTGATATAGTTTATTAATTATTTTATTTAAAATTTTAATTCACTTAATTTAAAAATACTTAAACTTGTAATTATTTGCAGTGAAGTTAATTTAAACTGTAAGCGGCTGATTTACCTGATTTACGGCGTTCGTGCTCGAGATCAAGTGAAATACTAACCCTGCCCTACTTCGGCTTCGGATCATAATTGAAGAGGCGGCCGCTTTCCATTTTTAGCTATGTCAGCAGTTCTCAAACTGTTTAGTCAAAATCTGTCTTTCTCGAAAACTATTAAATTTTTGTTAAGAACATATGAGTTCAATCATTGCCGTTTATGGTGATATGTTACAGGTCTAAATATTTGCACAAAGGAAAAGAACACCCTGTATATTAAACAGGTAATTTCTGGTGCTGTGACTGCAATAGACCCTCTAGCTTTTATCTTTCCTTCAAAATTCGTTCTGTAAACTAGAAAATGCAAAAAGCTCATTTGGAACGAAATGATAGAGATCCAAACATCGTTTTAGGGTAAGTTCGCGCTGACACAAAGAAACACGCATTCAAATGTTTGTGTTCATATCCGAGCTTCGAGTATAAGCGCTCACATAAGCGATTGTAGCAATTAGAATTAAACGGGATATTCTTCTGCGCGCAGAAAAAGCTATCGATCATCACAGCTTCGCTCTAAACTTACCCTTAGTGTGAATTCGAGTGTGCGCTCTGAGCAAAAGTGTGAGGAAGAGCTACTGCGCTTCAGTGTATGTAAGAGTGAGAAAAAGCAGCACTCCAAGCGTTCCAAGCGTCAACTCGCATTCGCCCTCAGATTTAAGGTGACCATACGTCCCAATTTTGGCGGGACAATTCCGATTTTTACAATTTGTCCCGCGTTCCGCGGAATTTTAAAAACGCTTTTTGTAAAGAATACACTTTTTGCCATTTGTAAAATTTATGTTGTAGATTGAATTATAAAATGTAAAAAAAGTTATTAACTGGTTAATTATTCTGTTAGTAATAACCAACACCCCCCTCTCTCTCTCTCTCTCTCTCTCTCACCGAAATTTGTTTCTTGGCATGTCAGTAGTGAGTATTCTTTAAAAGCAAAGTTATTTTATTGGTTAGGTTGGTTTTGAGTTGTCCTGTTTTGCCGGAATTAAAATCTGCTCGCTTTAACCTAAGGCTTGTTTGGTTTACAGGAGTTGGGCAAAAAAAATCTCTTTAAAGATATAATTAAATCAAATTGAAGAAATAACAATCGATACTTTGCTCTAATTGGTGTGCAAAAATATCATCCCACTCTCTCTCTTTTTCTCTCTCTGAAAAGTAATTTGTACCACGCGATCAACGGAATTTATAGTTAGGGCAGGCTGTACTATTTCCAAAAACTTTTCAACACAGGCTTACAGTTTGAAGTTGAAAATTTTTAGTGTCAGAATTGTGACATTTATTATTTTTTAATGATTAATAATAAACGAATTTGTCCTGCAGAACCGCCCCTAATGTTCTAAAAGAGAGGTTTGAACCAGCATCCGTACAACATAAAATAACAAAATAAAGATTGTATAAAGTACGAGCATAACCTCAAATATAACAACTGTCAACTTATTATTTTTTTTCTCATTGTATCAAACCACACAGCATAAAATAGCACCAATCGCAGCCTGCTCTAATTATGAATTCCATCGATCACACGGTATTTTGGCATTTCATTGGTGAGTACTCTTTAAAAGCAAAGTATTTTGTTGTTTGGGTTGGGTTGGGTTGTCCCGCCTTGTCGGAATTAAAATCTGGTCGCCTTACTTTAGATGCTGAAAATTCAAATTTACACGTTAAGTTCGCATGTAACTGACACAGGATCGAATCCATGTTTAATTGCTTGTTTCTCAAACGTAACATCAAATTTATTAATAAGTTATTAAAATTTAAGTAGCTACATCCTGATATTGCTTTTTGACCTGATATTGTATCAGAATTGACCAATAGAAGGTATTCGCTACATAATAAGTTAAAGTTAGCCCGTATAAGTAGGCTGTGCTTGCTGTCAAAGCATAATAAAAGTTCTAAAAATCGTGTTGCAAAACGTCTTTTATTGCAGTGGATCCATCAAGCATCCTCTGTACAGCTGTTTGGCCCTATTTGATGCCTCGTCAGCAGAAGCGCAGCTCGTGAGTTCGCACATGCGAATATCCTCTGAGAAATCGTTTTAACTTGCAGTGGAACTCTCGAGCTACTTTTCTGCTGAGCAGATCCTCCCAAATAAGGCTGAAACAAGCAAACAAAATTTTTAATAAGTTATAGTTATTTTTTTTTTATTTCGTGCCGATCTCAAGGGAAAGCTTTTTACGAAAGTTTAAAGGAGATAATTATATAAAAGTTATAAAAATTATCAATCGATCAATCTGCACAGTTCAGTTGTAATATGTTGAGACTAACTATTCAAGAGAGATGCAGATATCTCCAGTATTTTAATCTATTTGGAACTTATAAAATACTTAATGGTAATCTCAAATTTCGACTTCAAATATTTTTAGACGTTCTATGTACAGGATGTCCCAAAAACTTCTGGAAAAGTGAGAAAATCTCTCTTTAAATTTATTTTATCAAGAAAATGTCTTAGCAAAAGTCGGGCAGGTTTTCATTCGGCGTAATCTAAAATTATTTTTAAAAATACAGGTTGTTCATTTAATAAGTTACAAATCAAGCTTATTATTTTTAAATGGAACACCGTATATTTCATTACAGCTTCGGTTAGTCCTTAAGGAGACAATAAAAATGATTTAACATTATACGCAGTGTCCACGGATTTTTTGCAATAGAAGAAAAACTTTTTTATTTTGCGTTTCAGGAAAAAGAGTTATTCTTTATAAAAACTTTTGCTTGCATTAAAACCTTCAAAAATGATAGAAAAGTTTACGAACTGCCTCGTTTATGGCTTGAAATACAGAAAACATACTTACTCTCAAAAATTTGTCTAAGTTCAAATTACATTCAGAATTATCGCATTACCCGGATCTGTCAAAATGATTAATGATACTTATTCCCTAAGCTCTTGTTGATAATTAATACCTCTAGTTAAAGATATGGGAAATGACAAAATTATTAGCCCTTATTTGTTTGAAAGAAAATCTGAATCAATTCAGCTATTTGCAAATGTTAGAAAATTTTGCTTTGCCGTCACTGGCGGATGTGAGTTTGGAAAATATTTTCAACAGGATGGATGTCCTACACATTCCACAAATTTAATTAAAGGATAGCTTGACGACCATTTGCCTGGAAGATGGATCGGACATTTTAGACCAATACATTGGTCATGGTACAAATTTAGAAATTTTAAACTAAAAATACAAACGGTAATTATAATTGAAATAGAAATTGAAACGTTAACAAACATGTATACGGAATTTAGGTACAGGGTAGAAACGTGCGTGGAGGTGAATGGGGATTATATTGAATAATTTTTCCCATATTAATAACTTAAAAATTTTCAGTAAAAAATTTTTTTAATCACAGAAAAACACCCAACGTTTCGCCATAGATTTATAGCTTCGTCAGGAGTGAAGAAAAGTAAATAAAGAAGTTGTCAAGAGAAACAAATCGTCAAGAGAAACGAAAAGGTAACATGATTTTAAACTAAAATACGAGTTATAATACGAGAATAAAGGGAAAAGTAACTACAACTAAATTAAAACTATTTTTTTTCTTGCGCTCACAATTTTCATCGGACAAGAACCAACTTCAATTAAAAATTTTCGTGTAATTTAAAAGGCCAATTAATTGCGGTTTCAATTTTTTAACAAAGGAAATGCTTAAAGCAATTGAAACAATTAAGAATACACCAAAATTACATGTCACTCTGCCATTGCAGAAAATTTGTGGACACACAGTATGTAGTTACTTATTTTTAGTATTTACCGAATTAATTTTAATTTTATGCAAAAAATATGTCATATTTGGTCTGCCGCTAAATTGTCAATTTTAATGACACATTAATCAATTTCAGACCAAAATATTTTTAAATCTCTCTGCGTTTACAATATTCAACATTTTAAGAAATCTAGCGACTGTCAACAACACATTTTTTTTCAACAGCCCGTGTAATATAGCATATTTGGATAGCCCTTTCCATGAGCTTCCCAACCATACCATAACTTACAGTCCTAATGTTGATAACTTGGTCCACTATATTATATGTATACAAGTGTAAAATATTATATACAAGTATCATTAATATGTATATAAAAATTCAAGCTTTCGTTTGTTCTGAAGACGCAAAGTATTAGTATTTACAAATCGATGGTCTCAAATCAATACCATGTAAGTCTAATATAAATCATATTGGTATTGATGTAAGACCATCGAAAAACTTATTCTAATTATTTTTGTAAAAAGTTATAAACATTTTGGTAAAAAAAGTACTCCTATTATTTTGCTTTTGTATAAAATCTATCCTGATCGATCATTGAAATCTCCTTTTAAAAATTTGCCCGAAACTGTTATTACTTTCCCCAGTTCTACACAAGTTAAGCCACACATTGAGCACACATGTTCGCATTGCGTTGGCAACATACGACAAAGAAACTCACCGTCTGAGGTCCGAATATCTGCGCAACCGCAGCATTAAGACACAGCACCAGGAGAACAGAACTTTTAAAAGCGTTCTTCATCTCAGCACTCTTTGACGACGGCGCGAATGGACATCCGTGCAACTGAAGCTCGCGTGCTACAGGACTAATCTTCTTCGGATGGGATCCTTTCTTTTCACACTCTCCCTCTCGGTGAGACCAGACGTATCCCTCCTCGAGAAAATCGCCTTGATGCGGCTTTCTTATTTTTTTTTTTTTTAATTTTTAAGTTGTCGAAGTTTGCAAAGAAAAATTATGCTTATATTGTAGTAGTTTTCGAATTTATTTAGGGAGCCTTTGTGTAACTTCATTTTAAAAAATATGATTCGATATTAATTTTTCAGAAAACAAAAATTTAATTAAACGATTTACAGCGGTTATTAGAAAAGAAAATACTAAACACATAGTTTCTGACGTCTTCCTTTTGCAGCTTGTAATATGCAAAGCTTCTTGGAGGAATTTTAGAGATAATTTAAATTGTGTAATACATCTACCGCATGTTCAGTGGGGCAGATGGCGGGATGCAAGATTCTCAGTGTGCCTTTCATCAGTTGCCTATTTACACTTTGCATTTATCCACTTGGAACTATTTAATAGAGTAAAAGTTATTGTTTGGGCATGTTCTGCTGACTCGAATTTTTCGGATTGTAACCACGGCGATCGGCAGGGGAAGGTCCGAGACGTACGGCGGTCAGGGAGCAGAACATGAATACAGCGTGGAAACTAAGTAGCGGATAAAATCCATAACTCCGTTAATATTTGTAATAAAGCAAAAATCTAAAAGGGGTATAGCGATTCAAATTACAGCGCATAAGAAGAAGTATATTTTGAGATATTTTCATGAATTTTTTTTTAAGTTATGACGTCATCAAGATCTTTTTTAAATGACAACCTATATTTTTTATTTTTTATTTCGGTGGGATTCTTTAACCTGCTTTCAACAGTATAAAATTTTGGATCGATTACATAACAAAAAATTCAAGAAAAACGGCCATAAAAGTTTAATTGTAAAGTTGAAGAAATAAACAGAACATCTAGTTAGCTAGGTTTAAAACGAAACAAAATTAAGGTGTAAATAAACAAAATTTGATTTTGACAGTCATTGAAATCACAATAAATGTTCAAACTGACGACCATGCACCAACTGACAATACCCAAGACGCTCATAAAATTCATTTATTACATTTTGAATAGTTTGAGGTGTTATTAACCTACACTCCTGTCGAATTCTTTCTTTAAGATCGTCTAAGTTGTTAGGTCTATTTTTATACACCTTGCTTTTTAAATACCCCCATAGAAAAAAGTCTAATGGCGTTAGATCAGGGGGTCTAGCTGGCCATTCCATTGGACCTCTTCTTCCTATCCATCTACCTGGGAACATCTCGTCCAAATAACGTCGCACATCAACTGCGTAGTGTGGCGGAGCACCGTCGTGTTGCATCCAAATGTTATTGTTTGGTACGTCACAGTCATTTTCATTAGGAAATAATATCGCCAATGCAGGTACTAATTCGAATTGTAAGAAGTGTAAATATTTCTCACCAGTTAAATTACCTTCGATAAAGAATAGACCTAAAATTTTGTCACCGACAATTCCTGTCCATACGTTGAGCTTCTGGGGATGTTGAGTATGAGCTTCTTGCATCCAGTGGGGATTTTCCCTAGACCAATATCGACAATTATGTCTGTTAACAGTTCCATGTAAAGTAAAACTTGCCTCATCAGAAAAAATTATACGCTGCGACAACATTGGATCACGATTGCAAATTTCCAACATTTCTTCACAAAATTCTTGTCTATGATCGTAGTCAGTTTCTGCTAACTCATGGACTAATTTTAAACATATAAAATAGCGACATCTTACTATCACTTTTTGACCTAACATTGCAGTAGGATAGACAAATTGAAGCGGGATTTGCTCCTAATGAGTCCCCCATGCAAGGCGGCCATGCTTGCTGTCAAAGCATAATGAAAGATTTTAGAAAAATTTTGTGCAAATCGTTTTTGATTGCAGTGAGAATCTCGAGCAGCCTCTGGACAGCTGTTTCAGCCTTGCTTGGGGATTCTTCAGCAGAAACGTAGCTCGACATTCCCACTGCAGACCAAAAACGACTTGCCCAATTTATTCGCAATTGCGATGTAAGAATGATGAACATATAAAATAGGTTCTCACTGCAATCAAAAACGATTTGCACAAAATTTTTCTAAAATCTTTCATTATGCTTTGACAGCAAGCATGGCCGCCTTGCATGGGGGACTCATTAGGAGCAAATCCCGCTTCAATTTGTCTATCTTACTGTAATGTTAGGTCAAAAAGCGATAGTAAGATGTCGCTATTTTATCTGTTCATCATTCTTACATCGCAATTGCGAATAAATTGGGCAAGTCGTTTTTGGTCTGCAGTGGGAATGTCGAGCTACGTTTCTGCTGAAGAATCCCCAAGCAAGGCTGAAACAGCTGTCCAGAGGCTGCTCGAGGTTCTCACTGCAATCAAAAACGATTTGCACAAAATTTTTCTAAGGACTAATTTTACTCTATACGGAGGAAACTTTTGCATTTTTAAAAGTTTCAGTACCGAGGTATGGCTCAGGTTGTGCTTTAAAGCAATGTCTCGACTAGTCGAATGCGGATTATTTTCTATTTCTAGTAAAATATCAAGCTGCACATCGTCAATTAATTTTGTCTTAGGGTGGCCAGTTTTTGGAAGGTCTTTCACAATACCGTAATTTCGAAATTTATTTTCTATTCTGCTGACTGTGGATTGACTTATTTGCTGATCAGGATATTTGTCTATAAAAAGTCGACACACCTCTTGATGAGTTCTAATTCGATCGCCATACCCAATCATCATTAGAACTTCAATTCTTTGTTTTTCAGTCAGCAACCCCATTTTGGTAAAAGGTTTTTAATAATTAGTATAACTCCTACTATCCACAGGGAATAAAAATACTCACTTTATTGTGATAGGTATTTACAAGTTCTTGTCAATCAAACAAATTTTGTTTGTTTTACACCTAGCTAACCAGATATTCTGTTAATTTCTTCAACTTTACAATTAAACTTTTATGGCCGTTTTTCTTGAATTTTTTGATATGTAATCGATTCAAAATTTTATACTGTTGAAAGTAGGTTAAAAAAACCCACCGAAATAAAAAATAAAAAATATAGGTTGTCATTTAAAAAAAATCTTGATGACGTCATAACTTAAAAAAAAATCATGAAAATATCTCAAAATATACTTCTTCTTATGCGCTGTAATTTGAATCGCTATACCCCTTTTAGATTTTTGCTTTATTACAAATATTAACGGAGTTATGGATTTTATCCGCTACTTAGTTTCCACGCTGTATAAGCAAGCAAGCATCTGTGTGTGGTGAATGATTTATTGCAAGCGTAATTCTTTTTGTATTACACAGGCTGTTCTTTTACTGTATGCAAATAAAAAAACCTCAGTCTAAGTACACGAAATGCTACCTTCTGCGGATATTTTTTAGTGGCTACTACACCTGTTTGGAACTGCTGAAATGTGCGAGAAAAATAGGAAGGACAACTTCGCCTTCCTCTCGGTACAAAGACGCCCACCGATGTCGCACTCAATTTTCAATGCTGCGTTTCGTAATAATAATCGCTGATATCGTTCACTAATTATTTTCTTTAAAATTTTAATTCACTGAGCGAAGAATTATGTTTTACGATGAATAAATTTAAAATTTATGCACCAATTAGGCAAGCGCGTTAAAAATGTTCTTCCCTCACCCTTTTACGTAAATAAACTTTTACTGTAATCTCGCTGCTAGCTATGAAAGTATTACTACTTACGGTCCATAGAAAAAAAAGTAAATTTTTATAAGTCTATTAAAAATAATATGGGATGAGAAATTACAATTTGTTTGTACCACGCTTTTAATTTGTTCGGCAATTACGAACCGCAGCTTTTTGAATTGCACTAGATTTTAATTCAAAAATACTTAAACTTGTAATTACTTGCAGTGAAGTTTATTTAAATTGTAAACGTTTTGACTGACCAGCTGATCGGAGCGGCTAATTTACGTAATTCGTGCTCACGATCAAGTGAAATACTGACTCTGCCCTACTTCGGCTTCGGGTCATAACTGAGGCGGCCGCGTTCCACTTTCAGTTATGCCAGCAGTTCTCAAACTGTTTAGTGAAAATCTGCCACTGCATTTTTCTCGAAAACTATTAAATTTTAGTTAAGAACATATGAATTCAATCGTTGCCATTTATGGTGATATATTACAGATTTAAATATTTACACACAGTAAAATAACACCCTGTATCTTTTGTAGTTTTACTTATAGGCTCTTAATTTTGCCCTAACAATATTTCACTTTTAGTTAGTTTAGTTCATTTAGTTCTTGTAATCAGTCTCACATACGGTCGTATGTAGACTGTCATGCCTACTACAGTACAGATCATTTTCTTTTGTGTGACGAATACACTATGTGCGCCGGCTTAAAGCCCCTACAGAAGTATACCGTAAGACAATCTTGCATAATAGAAGGCAAGAAGTTGTTAAAATTTGCTCTAGAAAGCGAATTTGAAAGCAGACACACACATTCACGTGAATGTGTCTTCTAAGTAAATGCATAGGAACTTAACTTCACTGGTAAAATTTAATCTGGTGTTATTAATTTGTAAATTAAATTGCTCTGAGAATCTGTTTTGTCGAATATGAAAATGTGGACAACATGTCTTATCATTATTAAGATACAATATATACATATACAGTTCAGTCAGAATTTGGAATAAATCATTGATGAAAAGATTGAATAAACTAGGGCCAAGAGTAGATCCTTGAGGCACACTGACGTTGACTGTTGTTACCCTTGAACGGATTTTCTCTCGAGAACCATCCGTTCCCTGATATTCAATCTACACAAACTGCTTCCTTTTCGAAGGTTAAGGTCGAAACTAATCAGAAACTATCCCTCTCATACTGTCACCATTTCGGGGTTCATAAATACTTCTCGTCATTTTAAAAACTTTAATCAAACACTAGCTTAACACCGTATAAATTACACGAACGATAGTTTACAACACTTATTTTGATAGATAACACTTAATATTTCATCGCTTGTTTCACCCAAGTTGTGCGCACTTCGTTCGGTGAATGTAAGAAAAAAAAACTGTTTAAATCGCGCGACGTCCTCCTTTTTATTTTTTTATTTCAATGCGGCTGTTACTGGAAATATGGAACTTTCTAGAATATTCCGGACAGATGGCGTGTCTTCTGGAAAACACGTAACATTATTTTGCCAACTGCCTATTAGTGCTGTAAAAGTAACGAAAAAGTTTGTACTCGTATGTATTCGTTACTTTAGATTTCGGTACTCGTTACAAAGTATTCGTTACTCGTTACTTTCGTCACTCGTTATTAAATTATAATTTAGTTTATTAAAAAATACTCAAAATATAATTACTAGAGTAAAGTCGGCATACAGGGTGTTCATGGGAATCCGCTACAATAGCTAACTCTCTTATTTGTATTTTCACGAAGTAACTTAAATTAGAAAAGTTTTAGGACTTCTCCTCCTTGTTTTTATGGTGCTTTCAAAAATAAATGACAATCAGGTTTTCGAGATTTTCAATCGTTTTCAACTTTTTTTAAATGGAATGTTAGGTTTTTTATTATTGCATCGGGTTCAGGATGTCAAATTAATGATGCCTCTAAAATATCATCTCCCAAAGCCTATTATTTTATAAATGATTTAGTAATCTCGGTGTTCACGGGAAACGGCTACAATAGCTAACTTTTTTATTTGAAGTTTCACGAAGTGGCTTAAATTAGAAAAGTTTCAGGACCTTCCTTGCTCGATTTTATGATACCTTTGGAAAACAAATGACTATCAGGTTTTTGAGATTTTCAATTGTTTTCAACTTTTTTAAATGGAACATTACGTTTTTTATCATGAAATCGCATTCAGGATGTCAAATTAAGTATGTCTGTGAAATAATATCTCTCAAAACAGAATATTTCATAAATAATTCATAAATAAGTCTTAATATTCGCGGGATGAAGTGTATCGTTACGATAGTCTTTTTACTCGCGAATACAATATGGTGCGCGTTGAAACAAAAGAATAAAGGAAGTGTGTTCAAACTGTTTGACCTTTGTGAACTGTCATGATTCAAAATTTGTTTAAATTTAGTTCAAACTAAAAGCCCTTGGGTCCAAATATTGAAAGCGCTACATGTTAAAACGTCTAATACCATTATTTACCAAATAATTTATAAAATAGTAGACTTAGGAAGAGAATATTTTAAGAAGTACTTAATTTGACATCCTGGACACGATACGCTAATTATAATGTTCCATTTAAAAAAAGTTGAAAACAACTGAAAATCTCGAAAATCTGACAGTGATTTGTTTCTCCGAGGGTACCATAAAATCGAGCAGGGAAGGTCCTGAAACTTTCCTGATTTAAGCTACTTCGTAAAATTTCAAATAAAAAATTATTGTAGCCATTTCCCGTGAACACCAAGATTTTGTTACTAAATCATTTATAAAATGGTAGGCTTTGGGTGATGGTATTTTAGAGACATAATTAATTTAACATCCTGAACGCGATGCGATGATAAAAAAACCTTACATTCCATTTAAAAAAGTTGAAAACAATTGAAAATCTCGAAAACCTGATTGTCATTTGTTATTTTGAAAGTACCATAAAACCGATGAGGAAAGGTCCTAAAACTTTTCTACTTTAAGTAACTTCATAAAAATACAAATAAGAGAGTTAGCTATTGTAGCGGCTTCCCATGAACAACCTGTATATGAAATACCCATTCTTTGGGCCGTCCTAAATTCTGAACTAAGATACTAAATAGAAAAATAAAATAAAATAAATAAAAAAATTGCGAAATCAGGACACAAGAATTATTATGAAACATGACGAAACTGGTTTATTGCACATTTGCTGGTACATACATTGTTCATTTTACTTTATTTTGCCAAAAACGATTTGTTTAATTTAAGGCTGGTCGAACCCTGCTTCCACTTTGAAATTTGCGCCTAATATGCACACTACCAGAAGTATACCCGCGTTGCTAAGGAATCTTTGTTTAGATCTGGGGAATTCTTACTTATGGAAAGCAGTATAATTTATCGTTGGAAAAAGAGCTGCGTAGCTGCGATTCTCATGAACTAAATGGCAGTTTAGAAGAATGTAAATATATAAATTAATCAAAATTGAAATGACTTTTAATATCGCTTATTAGTACACAGTTTTAAGTACATTACGTCGTTTAAGTGGGCGTATTTTCTTGATCTAATAACTGTTAAATTTCGAAATATACCAGTATTAACATTAACAACGATGTTTAAATAATTTATATTTTATATGCATTAATATTAGTTTGGTCGTCTCTAGAATTACATCTTTTACTACTGTAACAAATTTCTTTTAATTTGCTGTTCATTTAGACATCTAAAATAGGAAAAAAGAAATTAAAAAATGGTGTATGTATTTTGATATATTACACATTAACAAAAAGTTCAGTTTAATACCAAAAAACAGTTTTTTTTAGGTGGGTCAGACTAGCCTTAATAAAAAAAAAATTTGAAAGAAACTTTCAACTATTTTCGATGCGTTAGTTTCAGTTATTGTTTTGTTGTTAGTCAACATTTTTATTGCTTTCTAAATAATAACTATAGGTACTATTACATTCGAAAAAACTCCTGATGTCTCTGTAAGAGACTAAGCTCATCGTAACAATTTTGACTGGAGGCGTATTTAATTGCCTTAATTACATCTTCTTCCTTAATAAATTTAATTACCAATTTGACCCGCTTTCAGCATACGAATTGCAAATGCAATACAAGATTCAAAATACAAGTATGTAAAACTACTGTCAGATTGTTTTCCCATGAAATGAAAGTGAATTCAGCTTCCTATTTACATAACAATTAAAGTCAAAAGTTCTTTATTTTGATAAATTTATTTGCTTTAATAAATTTTACTTACTTATTTTTATTACTATTTGTTTCAATGAATTTATTTCACCGATATATTGCATATATCATTTATTTGTTAAATTCACTTTTACGTATCCTTATATTTCTTTATAATTTCTAAATTAATTTTCTGTCTTATCTATGCGTTGCACAGTGTCTCGAAATGAGAAAATAACGGACATTGTTATTTTTCTGAGGATTTTGCATATAATTCTCATACCAATAATTAATTTTTCTTATTATTTTTTCCACTTATAAATCTTTGAAGTTTTCAGCCTAAAAGTATTAAATTCTGAAGTTAAGTTTTAGTATGTGAAATTATAGGAATATTCTAAAAATTGTGAAATTCAATTTTAACGGAATTTAAAGAAAACTAAGTTACCTTCAGACCTAGATATTATCCAATAAACTTAAACTAACCCTATTTTAAGAAATCTCATTGAAATCTTGACTAGTTCTCGAGGAATAACAATTTTATGATTTCGACCATTTCGAAAAACTCTATTTTTATATATGTAAAAATCACTCGGTATATCTGAGAGGGGCTAAATAGGTTTTCAGACAAGCATAAATTATTACCGTAAAAAGTTTTGTCCAAAAATCAAAAATAAAGATTTTTGCCTTTTTGGCGATCACTGAATATTCAACTTAAATTAAGAGTTTGTCTCAAATTGGTCAAATATGTTTTCCATTTTATTTTGTGGCAAAAATGATAAGCTACTAATTTGTTACTTCGCTAATTAATAGCTTAAATTTTAGACTAACAAACACAGAAAGAGCGACTTTCAAAATTATGTTCAGAAAAAAATTATGGAAAAAGAATAACTTTATCATGTAAATTATGAGATATGGAACATTATAAAGAGATTTATTATTTTCCCCAATTAGAAGTAAAATTTGCTCAAGTGATGCAGAAGTATCGAATCAACTAATGAACGTTCACTCTAGCAGTCTGTCTCTTTCATTTCGTATAAGATTTTATATGGTGGTGCGCCACCCAGCTCACTACGTCAAACTGAAGGCGTCAAGAAGTCGGTTCGTTATGCGTCATTGGCTGCCACGCCACCAGGGCCTACACCGAACAAACTAGACTTTTCCAGCGATTGAACAAACGAGAAGGCAGCGTAGAATATAAAATCGGCCGGGGTGGACTCAGGAATCAGTCAAGTTCCAATTAGCGATCGTCGAAGTTGGATTTAGTGTGTAAATAAATTGTTGCAAATAAATTAGATTGTAAGCATTATTAAATGACGGTTAAGTTTGTTACTGAGTGTTTTATTCAATTAAATAAATTAATTTAAACCCTAGAAACGTAACAATATCAACACATGAATAGTGTCAAACGAACCTTAGTATCAATTTCAATTTCGATGTTTTGCCGGAGATTCACATATTTTAATCTTTTATCGATTATAGTGGCTAATATTCTCTTTTTCAAAATGATTTATTAAATAGGAATCAGAATAACATATTTTGAAGTCATTCAGCAGCAAGCGCGAACAGAATTTAACCCCACTGACTTCCCTAACTGCATCGTGTCTCTAAACCTATGTCTTTAATTGAAACTACAAGTAGTAGTCAAGAGAAGAAGCAAAATTTGTTATACAACTATTGGTCAGATAGCAATAATAACGCATAATAAAAAATAATTTAACTTTTTCATAGAAATTGTTTGAGGGTCGCTGAATGCAGCTTAAATGTTCCGGCGGAGCTTGGCTTTCAACTATTCTCCGACGTTCGAGGCCATAAAAAGTCGTAAAAATACAGACCATGACCTAATGCACAGATATTGTACTTAAGGCAGGTCACGTATCGTGCTTTCTGTTAATTTTAAAAGTAGATATATTTTGTAACTGGGTAAGTTCTTAATAGTTTAAAATATTTTGTCCGTGTTGCATTAATTGATGATTAGTTTTGTGCTAATCCGTACTTTAACAGTTAAATTTAAAAAAAAATCCATCTAAAGGACTTCGAAAAAGTAGAAATTCTTACATCATATTAATTTATAAATTGCCAATAATCATCTTACGATGTTGATTACTAAAGTTTATTGTATTTGTACAACAAAAATAAATTTGTTTCTTTATTAAAACTTCGAATAAACGACGAAATAAATGTCTGCACTGGGCGAGAGCTTTTTATGTCTTTACGGTTTACGCCGACGCAGAAATTCAGGTTCAATATTATCCTTATAAAAACATGCGTTTTGTGTTGGGATGCAAACAATTAATAAAACAGTTCGATTCAGAACTAGCAAAGTTATTCAATCACTTATTTTGAACCCATAGATTATTGTGTGTACAGGCAATCTAATTTATTTAAATTCTTCATCGTATCATACTCCAATTCTTGCTTTCCGTTTTTACAATAGGAATAGTTTTTGCTCTTGCAATACTTATTCTGCAGCTGTTAGATTGCATTGTTAATTTGACAGAAGTGACGTACCAGTATGTCGGAACGGAGGTCATTTTCTTATACGTAACCAACGTCAATTTCAACTCACAATAAAGACATTAGTAAACAATGTGGAGCAAAAAATGTAAAACACAGATCTCTATTAATAATAATACCATGCCTTCAATTGAATTCCTCATTAAAGTGGGCTATGATTTTACTGTATTTTTCTCCTAAGATTTGCAGCACTGATAGCTGTTCAATTATTTAATTAAACAAATGTCAAATTGACACTTTGTATTTTCAATTAATTCAAAATGTTAGAATTACAGCAGAAAATATTTATTGTTGAAAGTTATTTTCAAACCGGTAGAATAGAAAATGGACAGTTAGTTTATTCAATTAATCAGTGTGTACAGAAGTTTCGACAGCAGTTTCCTAATTTTCCTATTACTCATGAACTGCTAGTTAAACATATCCGTGCTTGTGTTCTTAAATTTCGTGAAACAGGATCACTTGGTCGCAAAACAGGGAGCGGAGCAGCTAAGAAAAGGACTGCAGCCTGCATTGAAGATGTTCGGGATCGAATGGAACACTCTCCCAAGAAATCTATTGCGAAACTTTCACAAGAAGTTCAGCTATCAGTGGGAACATGTCACACTATTCTTATAAAAGACTTAGGTTCAGTTTTACAAATGGGGCTCAACTTTGAGCTGAGGCTTAAATCCTTAGCAACGATTATTTCAACAATTGTTGTGAGGGGTTTAGCTTCGGCTCAAAGTTAAACCGTCATTGTAAAACTGGGCCTTAAAGCTTTATCCATATAAGATTCAAGCAGTCCACGAACTCAGGCCAGTAGATTTTCACAGAAGAACAGAATATTGTCAGTGGTTTCTTGATAACTTAACAACGACGACATTCTTGACAAGTGTTTCTTTTCCGATGAGGCCTGGTTTCATCTCTCAGGGTAATTAAATAAACAGAATATGAGAATATGGTCAGCAGAAAATCCCCATGAATTTGTGGAAACTTCATTACATCCATTAAAAATTGGTGTTTGGCTAGCAGTGTCAAGAAGACGTATCATCGGACCAATATTTTTTAACGACTCAGTAACTGCTGAAAGATACCGAAATGAGTTATTAGAACCTTTCATTAATCAACTACATGATGATGAACTTACAGAAGGGTTTTTTCAGCAAGACAATGCTACTGCCCACTCAGCTCATCAAACAATGACTTTCCTGCAGCACTTTTTCGATAATCGGATTGTGAATTTTCCTGCAAGGTCTCCGGATCTCACAATTATGGATTACTTCATTTATCCGCACATGAAAAACACAGTTTTTAGAACTACGCGTCACACAATCGAAGAACTTCGTGCGGGCATTACAGATGTGTGTGCTAACATAACCCCCGAACACTTAGCAAGCGGGTTTGAAAACATGAAACGCAGAGTACGCTTATTTATTCAAGCTGAAGGAGAGCACTTTGAGCATCTACTTTAAACTTTAATGTTGTGTTTTTATTTGACGTTATGATCAGTACTGACAGTTAATGACAACTGTTTTCTCTCGAATTGTGTCGCCAACTTCATAAAGAAATCACAGCTTACTTTAATGAGGAATTCAATTGAAGGCACGGTATAATTATAACCTGACCTGTGCTTCTTGATTGTTGCTTAGCTTGTGGAATTAGAAAAAAAACTTTACGAATAGCGTTACACTATTACCTTTGCCTTTCCATAAATGCCTACCGATATTTTTACCGCAATACCCGCTTGGTTTCAATTATATTGTGCAACGAACTCGACCTATACACCTATAAACTACATAAAATCATCTTAATTACACGTGATACTACAACGAAATTTACGTAACTGAAAATAGATTGTAGATGTTCCATTTACGGTGAACGGAGATCGCTTTTATGTGCGGCTGTCTGAAGCCCCCAGCTGAGGTTTCCGGTCGGTTCGTCGTCCTAGAAATGGGGCTAAAATTTATAATTTAGCGTCTGCAATTCCTCAGCTACAATGAATGGCAAGTTATGTAAGAGTGCTCATTCTTTCGAAGAACAACGACCCGCGGTTCCTTGGCAATTTTCGTCGCACTCTTTTCTCAAATTGCGCTTATTGTTTGCTAGTTAATAAGGAGAAAGTAAAGTTTATTTGACAGAATTTAAAGAGGAATTTTAGCAAATTCAAATATAAATTATTACACATAAACACTTCAGGAAGAGATAATTAAGAATAGGTAATCACAGTCCGATGGCGTATATCAAAGGTAATAAAAATTATTTAAAATGCTATATGTCACAGGTAATTTCGCTTCTGAACGCTTTTCTTAAGCCATCGTACTTTTCATTGGGAAACTGACAGGAAATTCCTAATTAACTTTTAATAGCCTGTTATAACAAAGCAGTAAAAGTAAAAGTAAGTAAGCAAACATTTGGTCACGTTTTAAATATTATTTTGTGCGCTGAGTTGCTTTGCCATCGTGATGTACATACATACATATTTGAATATGATTTAGTTTTCATGTTAGAAAGCGCTCGATTTTCATATTTTGAAGGTAAATATAATACAAAAGGATATAAATATCTGTCTTAAAAATTAGCACAGTGTATGTCATGTGTATCGGTAGGAAAATGTTCTGAAAATTGTATAGAGTAATGTTGAATGAGTGTTTTTAAATTCCATTAAAAAAAATTAGTTATCGAAGTTTGAACTTTTTCAAGATTATTAATTGTTTGTAAGTTGTAAGGAATTAGACTTTTCTTAACGGTGTAAACAGACACTTTTGACACAGAAGGTATTTGAATTTGTTTAAAGTACTGCATCAGTGATATTTTTTTAATAGAGCACTATGTGTAGCACACATAGTCTCATTAAAATCCAGTACGGAATTCGAAGATGTAAAAATATACAGTGCAGTTCACTTAGAATAACAAAGTGATGTAACTTCCAGATCAAACGAAACACTCTGTATACACCAAAATATGATCGAGAGGTATGGAGTAAAACGCCTTAAATGGAACGGCCTGTATAACAACAAAGCTTTAAGTTGCAATTATTACTAGTGCCATGTAGGGATGGCAACGATATATCGATGTATTCGCGAAAACTATCGATATACAGGGTGTTCTTTTACTGTGTGCAAATATTTAAATCTGTAATGCATCACCATAAATGGCAACGATTGAACTCATATGTCCTTAACAGAACGTTAATAATTTTCGAGAAAAATGCATTAGTAGATTTTTGCGAAACTGTTTGAGAACTGCTGGCGTAACTAAGGAATGTATGATGGCTAAGCTCTCGGGCACGCCTGTTTGAACGAAGACACGAAAATGGGTCAGTCGGTGAGTGTTTAACGTTGTTTAACCTTGTGCATGAACCCTGTCGTGAACGAACATATGTTTGATTCGCATGATGCGTATTAACAGATCGTAATGGCTTTTGCAAGCAGGTAAAAAAACCTGCCGGAAGTCTCACAGACATTTGACAAATTTCTGCATACGGAAAGAAACGAATTTTGAAAACTTTCGGTTTACGTGAGTTCATGTTCATCTTCACGAAGTATTAAAGAGAATCGATCTTACAAATTACAAATTCAATTAATTGATTACGAAATTTTCCGGTCAATCAACATTTTAAACCCGCCTGGTTTTCTTAAAACAATGTAACCTCACTCCAAGTAAGTAATTACATTTTTAAGTATTTTCCAATTATATGCCGACGATTATAATTACAGTTACAGAGTTACATAATCACATCATCGTCATCCATCTTATTATTTTTCACAAATAATAAATAAATTGCGTTTCCATTTCTTAAGTGTGTTTTTACAACGCCGCGGCCGCCTATTCGATTGACGCGCTTAAGGTAGGGCAGTATTTAAATAAATGTAACATTAATTCCCTCAGTGAATTAAAATTTTGAATAAAATAATTACTGAACGATATTATTATTGATTATTATTACGAAATGGGTTTGAATGCGGAACTCAGCGCTGTGTCGGTGTCGACTATAGGAGGGCGTTGCGACATTACTAGTATTTTTCTCTCGCACATATCAACAGTTCCAAACAAGTAGAACCTCCGAAATTTTGTGGTTATAGTACGGTAACCACCGGAAAATACACACAGAAGGTAGCATTTCATGTACTTATACTGAGGTTTTTTATTTGGACACAGTAAGAGAACACACTGTATATTATATCGATATTATAATTCAATATATTGTTAAAAATATCGATATATTTTCGAATAACCTTTCAATATATTTTTTTATTCTGTGCAGTTTAAGAAAACAATAAAATTTGTTACCGTGATGGTAGAGTAAAGAATATAAGTTACGTATGTTGAACTTTTGCAGAAATCCACAATCATGCATCCCCATAAAATATATTTTTAAAGATTAGCTATGTAAATCCCGGAACAAATTGATTTTATAAGCGGACGACAAAGAATTTTTTCGTCATTGGTTCTTGTGACTAGTGGAAGTAACGACTTAACATCTGAATTGCGATTTTGAAAATTATTCTTTTTTTTTAATTGTGGCGTGTGTTTATAAATTAAATACAAAATCGTAATTTAACCACCGAAAAGTAAAATTTGGAAATATTTTCCCTAATAATTAATTTTGTTAGTTGTTATGTTATTCATTTTTTTTTTAGTATATTAAAATAAAATCTACTTTATTAATCAATTGAAATCTAGGAGTATATGCTGGAACTCATTTTTATTTACCTTAATTTTAATTTACCCCAGTTAAATATATGGATATGGATATATCGACATATTTGTAACGATACATCGAATGTATCGATATATGGTCAACGATATATCATATGAGCCGATATACATTTTTTCTGCCATCCCTAATGCAATCTATTGAATTACATCTACATTAATTTATACTGAAATATTTTTGCCCAGATTATAATTTTAACTTTAATTATTTTGATTTATTTTAATTGAGTTATCCCTTTCGATTACACTGGTCAAACAATTCTTGTATGGTTGGAAAAAAATAGGTAATCTTACGTAACTGAGTCCCCCTGAACACGTTGGTGACCTTGAAACTGACGTAAGACGTCCAGTTGTTGAGATGTTAAGGCACCGGGGCACCCTCACCACCGCGCTCATTGCATCGGAAGCAACCGTATGACGTAAATTACGTGTGTCACAGAACTGCCTTTATAGTTTCTTTCAAATTAATAATTTTGAAAACATTATAATTCCTTAATGTAACTTTAAAAAAAAAAACTGGCATAATATATTTAATTTATATCAATTATACCGCCGTCACTGCAAAAAGAATGCGAGTTCGTTTGGGAATGATTCGGTTATGTAAACAAGTTTTTATATTCAGTCGACCAGAACTGTAGTGATTACTGCGTGCCGTGTAGACTTCTCGGGCTTCGACTTGATTATTGTTTTGTTTTTACAGGGCAGATGCGTTAAAGATTCGAACTTTTTCCGACTATGATCGCTTCAGCACATTAGTAGTTCCTCGTATATTTAACGACACCTTCCGCCTAAAATGCGCCTAGGTCTGGTTATAAGTGTTTACTTAGTTTGCCAGATCAACTTTCTACGTTTTTGTGTTAAATGATAACGTGAGGTAACGTACAAGGTGATTTACAATAAGTGGCCGACCCGTTAGGAGTGTATTCACTAAGGCATAGGTTCTCAAACTAATTTCGTCTACCGCCCACTTTGAGAATCAATTATTTTCTAGCGCCCCCTAAAATTTTTAACTTTACTACATCTTAAAAATCACAATCGCAATCATTACTTTAATAACTAGTTAAATTATAGCCTGCCGAGTCTTCTCTTGTTTCTGAGGTCAAACTTACATTTTAAATGAGACTGTTCTAATGAGAGCAATAAATTTATAAATAATATTTAGCAAAACTTTTATTCAAATTAAAACAAATATTCCAATTAAATTTTAAAACTAATCTAATGTGAAGGATGAATCTGATGATTTTTAACAAGTTTGTTAATATCAGCCTCGAATTTAGTCAAAAACAGCCGTAAGTCACCGTGTTCAGTAACATGCAAACGATTTCTCTTTTTAGTTAGCAACGTTGTCACAGCACTAAATCCACGTTCACACAAATACGACGATGGGAATGCTATCAAAAATCGTTGAACAATTGACCACAATCCAGGGAACAATTGTGGATTGGCTTTTGTAACCAAAATTCTTGGTAGCCATTTTTGAATTTGATTTTTATTTCCTCGTTTGTTGTCAGTTCTATAAGTTCTTCTTCCAGCTGGGATGATCCTGCTGTGTTGACATTTGAAAAAGGATCAACACCCAATCTGGTATTTCCAATTTTAAAATGTCCTGGAATCGTTCTTTGAAATCACTATGGAGGTTCTCCAAATGTTGGCAGTAAACAAGCAAGTCGTTGTTGTTGAAAGATGTTGCTGATAAATTAGGGAAATTGTGAAACTCAAGTCTGCCGATATTTTTCT